>CM070823.1:2917758-3627758 GCA_036326025.1 Chrosomus eos
TGATTGCATACTTTGCTGTAAATATAATCCATGACGCCTGCATTCATGCACTCACAAGTGAAAGCTCTCGTCCCAGATGGGGTTGAGATTGCCGTAGATGGTCTTGGTTCTCTTCTTGGTTTTGCCCACTTGTACGGTGACGTAAGGATCACTCGAGCCCGTCTTATCCTTCGCCTGAAGACCCTGAGCACACGACACTGACAGAAAACAAACAAACACTTTTACAACAGGCTATTAAGATGATGCAAATAAATTATATCTCATGTTTTTTTCTCCCCGGCTTTAGTTCAAACACAAAAGTAGGACTTCATGAGTCATGGGTTCGATTCCCAGCGAATGCATGAACTGATCAAATGTATAACTTCAATGCAATGTAAAGTAGCTCTGAATAAAAGCATCAGTCAAATGCACACATGTTTTTTTTTTTTTTACTGTTGCGATCCATTTTGTCTAGCAAAACTTTGTTCGCAAATGTTTGGTTGAATGTTGTGCAATTCAGTGCGAAAATTAATGTTAACACCTTAAAATGTCTCAAATATACCAATTTGATTGCAAAACAGCATGTGACGTCATTACACACAGGTTTATATTCGCTTTAAAGCCGTTGGATGGAAACACACTTTCACCAGCTTTATTCGCATGAGGTTTTTTACCGAACTTCAGATAATTCCATTGACAAGTGGATGGAAACTTGGCTTTCTGTCACAGTGGGTTCGTGCACCTTCATCCAATTCACAGTGATTATCTTCCCAGCTGCCATTAACAATATATGCAATATAAATAAGTCGGATTTACTGAACAGATCTGAGGGGAAACCATCTCTTTCTAAAACTTTATTAATTTCATGCATTTTTTGGATTCATTAATACTGATAACTGTAAGTTCACCTGTGATGCTGATTTTGGCCGACCACTTAGACGTCCCGTCCAGAACGCTCTGCTTGATCTGCTTCATCTGAGTCCCGTGGCTCGCCTTGGGAATGTCGAACACTTCTTGGATCAGCTCGAAGATCTCCGGTTTGTTGCGCTCGCGGATCTTCATGCGGTCCTTTAGGACCATGATGATGTTCTGGGTGCGATCCTCAGCACCGTGTTTCGAGCTCTTCTCAGCAGCTCCTGAAGGCCAAATACACAACATCAGCTCTAAACTAATGAAACCTTCCTACACAAGCTCAATTTATATAATGTGAAGGTTCTCAGAGAACTGTGTAAGAAAAACTTTACTAAAACTCAACCATAGGCAGAAACGTCATTGCAACTTTAATAGACTGTGCTGCTTTTTGGATATTTTATTACAGAAATCTTACATATTGTACCTTTAATATCTACTTTATTTTGATGCTCCCAACAGACATTCTTCTGACTATAAGTAACTTTGCAAATGCATGTCAACTTAAGGCCATTGCACACTGAATCCGAAATTCGCATCCGAAATTTTCGCACGTTAAAAAATAAATATGACCTCACGTTATGTCAATCACGCTTTCATCACGTTTTCATCCGAAACTTCGCCCGTCCTAAAAAAATTTTATTTTCTGCGTTTTTCGCATCCGTAGCAAGCAGTTTTGAATGGTGTTTTGACAATTCAGAGCCACCGAATCACGAATACGAAAAAACGCATACGAAAATTTCGGACTAAGTGTGCTAAGGCCTTAACCTAACAATCAATGAATACTCTAAGGACTGCTAGTTGCCACGTAGTAATTAAAGAAGCAATATATTCAAATAAAACTGTTGGCCGGTAAATGTAGTTACTCTCCACCCTCATATGTACAGTGCTATTGCACAATGGCAGAACCTAAAAAACATTGGGCCTTATCATACACCCGGTAATTTATTTTTTTTGCTAGTTTCAGCCCGACGCAGTTTTCATTTTCAGGTACTGCGCCACTTTGATTAAATAGCAAATGTATTTGTGCCCATCTGTGCCCCATGAGCTGCTGGTCTGAAAACGAGGTGTGTGTTCAGGTGCATTGTTGCTATTTTTAGGAAAGTGAAAGAGCCATTGACTTTAGACCAGGTTTCAGTTGGTCAATGGCTCAGTCTATTTCCCTTTCCTCAAAATAGCAACGCGCCAACTATGCTCCTGAACACACACTTCGTTTTCGACCTAATGCACAGTATTTTTTTTGTTATTTAAAGCTGCAGTCTGTAGTTTTTCCTCTTTGTCGCCATCGAGCGAGCATAACTGGCTTTAAAAGGGAATGTGAGACGAGACTCTGATTGATTTATTGCATGTTACGCCCACAAAACACACATTATTCATAATTAAGAGAATAGGGATGACACTTTAAGACCATGCGGCGGGAGCGTTTTTGTCCCATTGTTAAACTAGCAAAAGTGAATTCGGACACGATCTAAGTGCACTTGTGCCGTGCGCTTTAGACATACGCTTAGATCGCTAAAATAGGGCACATTAGCATTAAGATCTCACTCTGCAGGCAGTCGGCGTTGAGCAGGTCCTGGCACTTGTCGTGGCATTTGACCCCGCACTCGGAGCAGCGCATGCCCTGGCGAGCGATGCCCCACAGCAGACCCTCACACTCGTAGCAGTAGGTGGGCGTCGTGGCCGTCCACACCTCGAAGTTGTGCGGCGTTGTGCAGGAGATCGGGTAGATCAGAGCCTGGAGAGTCTTCTTATACACGTGACTCTTCTACAGGAGCACAAACACACCAGCGTTACTTCCAGCGTTCGCTTTATTTCAGCTTTACATCTGAATACGATTTTTATAGTTTCAGTTCTAGTTTTAGTTAACAATAACAACACTAAAACATTTTTCAATTCATATTTATGCACTGCAAAAAATACTTTTCTTACTTAGTATTTTTGTCTTGTTTCCAGCCCAAATATCAAACATTTCCTAAATCAAGATGCATTTACTAAAGTAGTAAAATGACGTAACATATGATGTCTTGTTTTGGGGGAATTAAATCAAAATTAAGTGAGTTTTTGCTTAAAACAATCAAAATTATCTGTCAATGGTGTAAGAAACAATAACCTTGGTTCTATTTGAATTAACATTATTTTTCTGACCCCATTGGCAGATAATTTTGTTTGTTTTAAGCAAAAACTAACTTAATTTTAATGTATTTACCCAGAAAACAAGACTTATTATCATATCTCATTTTACTACTTTAGTAAATTAATCTTGATTTAAGAAATGTTTGATATTTGGACTGGAAACAAGACAAAAATACTAAGTAAGAAAAGCAATTTTTTGCAGTGCACACATTTGACCCGCAACAGAGCCTTTACTTTTAAAACAAGTGACAAAAAAATGCATTTTTAATAGAAAGATTAATTAAATATAGGCTCGGATTACTTACCAGCTCCTCGTTGTTGAGTGTACTAGAGGCCATCGCAGACGTGATCCCAGCCTTACGAGAGTTCTGCACTAACGACTGAACACACAGAAACATCACATGTGAGATTACACACATAATATCCTATTTTAGAAGAGATCTCAGATGATTTGACAAGACACCAAATTCAACTAGTGACACATTTGTGTCTTGATTTATTTCTTCAAAGGAATTTGAGAAACAAAAGTTCCAAAACACAAAGTTGATAATTTTTGAAAAACACATAGCAAGCTTTCCTCTGAGACAAACTTTCAGACTGCATAAAAATGTGGACTTATAAAACACTGGTGTCGACAGTATTTGCAAAAAGAAAACCAATGGTGCAGTAATATAGAATAATTACAACAAATCCTTACCATAGCCTGGATCCAGAAAGCAGAAGCAAAGAAAACAAGAGAAAAAACAGAGAAAATCTTATGCTCATGTGATAATAAAAATAATAAAAAATATGCAGAGGCTTTACAACCTGTAAGAATGTATTGTCCTAATAAAACACTGATAAACATATCAAATTAATACTTTTTAATTACAAAAGTGTATTGTGATTGCACAGCGAAAAACAAAACTATATAAAAAAAGGGGTGGGTTTGAGGGGTTAATGCGCGGATGAGGAGGAGGGAGGGTCTAGTTTTGTTTGACAATAGTTCGAACGTCAACAAGAAGTGATGTCACCCAGGATCGCTTAGAGAAACTTTAATGTGTGAAGTTTTTGAAGGCAATACAGTGTATCAGAAAACAGATAGATAGTTTGCTAGGACGTTTTAACATGTCGCTAGCGTATTTCTAGAACGAATTAGCACATTGCTACCATGATTTAGCATGTTATTAGCATTATTCTATCATGAGTTAACACATTGCTAGCATGATTTATCATGTTGCTACCATTATTTAACATGTTGCTAGCATGTTTTAGCATGATTTAAAACATTTTTAACATGATGTAGCATTCTATCATGAATCAACACATTGTTAGCATGTTTTAGCATTCTGCTAGCATGTTTCTATCATGAATCAACACATTGCTAGCATGGTTTTGCATTCTACTAGCATGTTGTTAGCATGATTTATCATGTTTCTAGCATATTTTGGCATTTTTCTAACATGATTTACTACATTTTTACAATGATTTAGCACGTTGCTGGCCTTTTATCACGAATTTGCAAACTGCTATAATGTTTTAAAATGTTGCTAGCATGAATTAGCATGTTGCTACCATGAATTTGTAGCCTATGTGTTAACATGTTTTAGCACATTGCTAACACAATTTAACAAGTTTTAGCTAAAACATGCTAGCAATGTGCTAATTCATGATAGAAAAATACTAGCAACAAATGTGTTAGATAATGCTAACAACATGCTAGCGACATATTAAAACATGCTAACAATGTGTTAATTCATGTTAGATACATGCTAAAAAGTTCATGTTAAAAAAAAGTTATAGTTCATGATAGAAAATGCTAGCAACAATGCTAAATCATGTTGCGAATGTGTTAAATTATGCTAGAAATGTGCTAATTCAGACTCTTGTCTGGGTGGGCATATGCCCCCAAACCCCCTAGCAAGATCACTTTTCAGATCTCTGTATTTATAAAACTCTGTGTAAGCTATTGCACTGAATAGAAATGTATATATATATTTTTTAAATACAATGAATAACAAGGCTGTACAGAACACTGCACTATTGCAGACTTATATACTGAGGTTTCAATTACATTATTTTAATAGTCAATCGGGAACTAAAGTGGGCCGGTCTAAGGCATGAAACTCCAGGGCTGAAATGAGTACCACTCCGACCCTGGATGAAACACAAACGTCTGGATGTTTTGCTGTGTGTTCCTCACCAGGTCTCGGACCAGAGGAACGGTCTTCCTCTTCCTCAGATCGGGCATGCTGTCGATGCTGTACAGCGCTCCTCCCATCCTTCACACAGAAACACAAGCATAATGGTGCATGAAAAATAATTTCCCTTCCTCGACAGCATGCAATAAAACAGAGCCATCATCGCTTCATCATCAGAGTTTTTCATCACAATGTTCTCAGTGTTTCTGTCTCGTTTCACAGAACAATCTTAAATCAAGATGCATTTACTGGAGAAGCAAAATGACTGAAGATTTTACGAATAAAAGTGATAATTGAAAAGAAGAGCAAATATTTTGAATGGTTGTCATTTTAATCACAAACTCACTTAATTTTGATTTAAAAAAAAATGTTTTTAATAAATTTGATTGCATCTTGATTTAAGAATGTTTGTACTGGAAAGACAAAAATACTAAATAGAAAAAATTGCATTATGCCTTGAACTAAATTACCGTAAACATTCACCGAGTGTGCAAAGCTAATTATTTAATCTCTGATAATTATCTAGACACTTTAATCTATTGCATTGTCACATGTCCATGGACTTTTATGTTGTATTTCCAGTTTCTTGTTCCTGTTTGTAGTCTGATTGTAGTTTTTTCCCAGGTGTGTCTTGTTATCTCATTAAGGTTTATTTATAGGCCTTGTGTTTTTCGTGTTTCTGGTGTTTGTGTTCTCTGTGTTTCCCTGTTTTCAGGACCAAATTAAGCTTTTGGAAACTTTGAATCAACTGAATCAATTGCTTCACTAAAATTATTAATTTTGTTTAGCTCGAAACGCCACCAGACCATCCGCTGGTCAAAACGGTGTAAAAACAACGAAAACGTGCATATAAAAACAAAACAACTTTAAATGTTTTAATGAAAGTCTCTCTATTACATGCAGTTTTTATGGAAAGCTTATTTAATCAGGCTAAAAAAAAGACTTTTAAAGTCCCCCTGTGGTGAAAATCCAGCTTTTAATGTTGTTTATATCTGTATGTGGTGTTTTTAATATGCTTTAAGACAAATCATGTGTAAATTCATAAGTCGACAGCATTGCTGAGTATTTTCTGCTTAAAACTGCAGTGAACCAAAGACAGTCTCAAAAACACTGAAATCGCTGGTGTTTCTGACGTCACAAACTACCTTGTAACCAATCAGATCAACGAGTGATCGTCAACCAGTGGATCTCTGAGTGAGTGAGTGAGTGGAGGCGGGGCACATTTGCATATTCATTGAACCGCGCATACTAAATGAGGCAAGGGTGTCGAGTTACATTCAAGCTTGTTGACTGCACTAAAAACAGCTAATGGAGATTAGGGTTATGGTTTGACTTTGACTTACCCTCCTTTACCAAACCACAGAGACGGAGTCTCTCCTCGTGCCTGAGAGAGAGACAGAGAAAGTTTTATTAGTTTTAATTTCGTTTTATTAGCTTATTAGTTTAGTTTTATTAGCTAATTGGCTTTGATCAAAGAGTCTGTATTCACCACAAACATGACAAAACCATAACCATCGAAATAAACGTTAAATAAAATATAAAAAATATATATAATATAACTTGTATATGTATTTATATTTAGAGAATATATATACATATATATATAGAGAGAGAGAGAGAGAACATTCAAAAGTAACAAGCAGAAAACATCAGATAAACGTCCATTTAAAACGTCCAGGAAAAAAAGCGTTTCATAAAAGTTGTACAAACGTTTTTGTGCTAACGTTTTGAGAACATTATTAAATACCAGATAACTTTAAAAGAACGTTCTGCTAATGATACTGGAAGAATGATTGTTCAGTAAATATTTCAGCTATTTTAGAACCAATTAAATCAGTCACCCTTCTTTCTATTTTTGGCCATCAACAAAACCATAATATTTGAACGTTAGTGTGTAGTGTGCATTAGTTTCAAAAGGTAAATAAAATAAAAGACTGCAAACAAAAGACTTTCACGGCTATATAAACAACATCTCAACTTTTATACAATAAAATATAATTACTTATGAAAACATTTTTGAGAATTGTTTCATTTGTTTTGTTGACCAAAAAACGTCCATATCATGCAGCAAACCCATTTTTTTTTTGCGATATTTAAGTGAAAACATGAAATGTCATTTTTAATGTGTGTCTAATGGCCTTTCTGAAACTATGCTATTATTAGTCAGCTTATATCAAAACAACTTACACAAAACCACCACAAAACGTTCACACAACCAACACCGGACCCACCTGACAGTCTCGTCCCATCATGGGTCATCTGAGTGAACATGCAAATCGCTAAAGCAATGAAAAGAGACTGGAAAGACGACACAACGGCGGGATACAAACAGACAAACAAAGGATAAAGAGTCAACAGAATAACGCACACAAAAAAGAAGCAAAGAGGACGTGGCAAACTGCAAAATAATCATGACAGCGGTTAGAGTGCATGGTGATTCATCGCATCATAAGCATAAAGCAGAAAATGTGTGGAGGTATAAAAATAAACAGTGCTTGCAACCCATTTTAATTCTATTCGTAAATGACAGAAAATGAAAGTGGCTTGATTTAAAGGATTAGTTCACTTTTAAAAAAAACTTTTGTTGATAATTTACTCTCCCCCATGTCATCCAAGATGTCCATGTCTTTCTTTCTTCAGTCGAAAAGAAATGAAGGTTTTTGATGAAAACATTCCAGGATTTTTCTCCATATAATGGACTTCAATGGGACCCAAACGGTTCAAGGTCCAAATGACAGTTTCAGTGCAGCTTCAAAGGGCTTTAAACGACACGAGACGATGAAGACGCGTTCATGTAATGTCATGTAATATACGCAATTACGTTGAAAAGGTCACAAACGAACTTCACGAACGTGCATCACAGAACAGAGCAAGACGAGCATTTGTGCTTATAAAACTTAAACTTTTTTATTTATTTTTGAAAAGAGCGATGGTTTCGCTAGATAAGACCCTTATTCATCGTCTGGTGTCGTTTAAAGCCCTTTGAAGTTGCACTGAAACTGTCATTTGGACCTTGAACCGTTTGGGTCCCATTGAAGTCCATTATATGGAGAAAATCCTGGAATGTTTTCATCAAAAACCTTCATTTCTTTTCGACTGAAGAAAGAAAGACATGGACATCTTGGATGACATGGGGGTGAGTAAATTATCAGCAAAAGTTTTTTTAAAAGTGAACTGATCCTTTAAGGTAAAGATTATAAAGACAACCATCTATTTTCTCATGAATAACATGCACTGCTCAGAATAACACCAGGAACATGTATTCAGAAAGTAAATTGGATTCATTGTGATTTCCGGACGTCATTCTGATTTCAAGCATTTTGTGGTTGTGATTTGCACTTTCCTACATGCATGAAACAAGAGCAGCAGGATTTTTTAGTGCAAATTGTGCATAAATTAATAGTAGACTTTCTACAGAGTAAGTCTAGTGAACTCTCTCACCTCCCGCAATTGTCGTTGGACTTTCTCGAAGAGTCGAAGCCAGTTTTCTTTGGCTCTGACCGCCGGGTCCACCGGCTCCTTCGGCTCCTCGTTCACCGGTTCACTGCATACACATCCAACATCGTTTGCATGTAGAATCCAAAATTAATCTAACAATTCTCTGTCTTGGATGCAACCACACTAGCTTGCATAAATATTTGTTGTTTGTGCATTTTAGCTGGCCACGCTGGTCTGGTTTAAAGGGGTTTTGACACTGATCAGCTGGAAGACAAGCTGGTCTAAACCAGGCGTAAAACAGCTTTTAAATCATCGATTACATGTGGTTTGTTCACTTTGGGCACTGGTTGACCATCCAAACCAGGTGAAATATCCTTAAAACAGCTGTTTAAATATCCAATTTACTTGTTTTATCTGGCCAAGCTGGGACTCAAGCTGGTTTTAAAAGGGTTTTAGGCACTTATCAGCCTGGTCAAGGTTAACTATGTGAACCAGGTGAAATATCCTTAAAACCGCTTTAAAAAAATCCAATTTGATTGTTTTAGCTGGCCAATCTGGGAGTCAAACTGGTTAACTATCTGAATCAGGTGGAATGTCATTAAAACAGCTTTTAAATCTTCTAATTTATTTGGTTTGTTTATTTTCAGCTGGCCAAGCTGATCTGGTTAGCTGGTTTTAAAAGGGTTTTGGGCACTTGTCAGCCTGGTCAAGGTTAACTAAGGTTAAAGGCTATCTAAACCAGAAGTAAAACAGCTTTAAAATTATTAAATAAATGTGCTTTGTTCACTTTGGGCACTGGTTGACAATCTAAACCAGGTGAAATATCCTTAAAACAGCTGTTTAAATATCCAATTTACTTGTTAGCTGGCCAAGCTGGGACTCAAGCTGGTTTTAAAGGGGTTTTAGGCACTTATCAGCCTGGTCAAGCTGGTTTAGCATTTAATCCAGGTGAAATATCCTTAAAACAGTTTCCAATAGATTTGGTTTGCTTATTTTTAGCTGGCCAAGCTGATTTGGTTAGCTGGTTTTAAAGGGGTTTTGGCCCTTATCAGCCTGATCAAGCTGGTTGACCATCCAAACCAGTAAAACACCAATTGGCCAGGCTGGGAAACCAGTTAAGACCACCGTAGGCTTGTTTTCAGAAGAACAGGATTATCTTTACCAAGACTACCTTGGTTAATCAGCATTAACAGTAACCTTTTCTTCCCTATTGTGACGTATATACGAGTGAAGCGGCTTCTGGAACAAGAAAAAAGTGCTTGATTTTGTCCGTGGGGAATTGATTGGCTGGTCGGATGGCCGTGGTTTGCTATTGATCGATCTCATTTGAGTGACAGGTTGCCCCGGCTTTGCGCCGGTAAACACATCATCAAGAAACTGATGCCAAGAAGGTGGGGAAGTTATTTTGATTAAAGATTACAAGTGAATTATACATTTTTTTTAAAATCATTTATAATAAATAGTGTAATCATGATTAAAAAAAATATTAAGAATAGTTGATTTTGATTTCATGGTGACTTAATATATAAATAATATTTTGGGCCAGTTCTTCAAGATAAACCTATACTTCAACTATACTATTAGTTTTGGTGAATGAGTTTATCCCTCCGTTTTGTGTTGAATATATGCATGATACCTCTCAGGTTCGGGAACCGGTTCCTCCTCTTCAAAAGGAGGAGATGGAGGAGGACTCTCCATCTTTATTTCCTCTATTGGAGACTCTTCCATTGGGAAATCCTCTTCTTGAAGTGGAGGTTCCTCCATCATTGGCGGCTCTGGCTCTGTGGGCGGTGTCTCCTCGGTTGGGCTTGGAGGTTTAGGTTCTGGCGCCGGAGGTTTGGAGTTGGTTACGGGCACAGGGATGGGCAGCTCGGGGGATTTTTTGTAGTTGGGGGAACCTGTTGGGCCGCGGGAGGTTGAGGCGTTGGAGTTTGGGATTGTGTTGACGAGGGTTGGGGTTGGGGTTGAGATGCTGGTGGAGGAGTTGGTGAAGGAGTTGATCCACCCAACCCAAACACGGCAGTCAATGGCTTAGCCATGGCAAAGAAAGACTGAACTGAAGGGATCGGGCCTGAGATTGTTGTTGGGGTGGCTGTTGTTTTTGAGGTGGCTGTTGGTTTAGGGGTTTGGCTAAAGGTTGGGGTTGCGTCTGATTGGACGGTTGGATGGAGATCTGAGACGGTTGCTGTTGGTGAAGCGAAGGCTGTTTCTCCAAAGGAGGTCTCGATGGGACGTCCAGCGTTTGGGCGGTGCTGGAAGGAGTAGGAGTGAACGGAAGCTCTCGGTCCTCGTCCGGCTGGATACAAATCTTCATCCTCGTAGTTGAAGTCCTCCTCACCCTCGTACATGTCCACCTCCTCTGCGTACAGATCGCCATCTTCCTCATACACGGCACCTTCCTCGCCTCCGTCCTTGCTGTAGGCGCACTCGTCGCTGTACACCCCCTGCGTCTCGTCCCAGTCGGGAGAGCCCTTGCTGTAGGACACGGACGAGTGGCAGGAGTGGTACGAGTCGTTCTCGTCGTAAAGTTCTCGCTCTCCGAACTCTTCGCTCAGTTGGGTACTACAATGACTGAGCTCGGCCGAGGACGCATAACTCCCGGTCGGGCTGGAAAAGGACAAAGAGTGAGTCAAAGATTAGGCAGGACAAGACACTGTGATTTGGGAAGACTGAAATCTAACAATTTTTTGCAAGAAATTTGGTCATTGTTCAGGGTATCTGGAGGTTGGGTGACCACACATGCATAAATAAATGTCTTACTCAGTATTTTTGTCTTGTTTCCAGTCCAAATATCTAAAAAATTCTTAAATCAAGATGCATTTACTAGATGAGTAAAAAGATATTATGTCCTGTTTTCCGGAGGAATTAATCAAAATTAAAGTAACACTAAGTAGTTTTTCAACCTTCATAATATATTTCCAAGACCCTTGTGATGGTACATCGACTTAAAATAAGTTAAATGACTCGTCTACCATCGCCTGACGGGGTCTGTATCGCTTTTACTGGCACTATGTAACTTTGGGTTTCGGGTAGGAACCCGTGCACAAAAAAGAACTACAAACTCGACTGCTTTACGTCAAGCGCTACAATAGTCATTATTTAGTTTTTCTTCGTTTCTGATGTCGCAATACATCATCCTTTCATGAAATCATGTGACATACTCTACCTTGTCTGTGGACATCGTTCATTATAAAGCCGGTGCTGGGTAAACAGCGAGCGTGTGTGCGACGGTAGGCTAAATTATTTACGACAGCGGCAATGGACAATTTCGTTTCCAACCAGTAGAGCGACCGAAGAGGAAAAAGTTACTTAATGTTACTTTAAGTGATTTGATGCTTAAAAAAAGCTAAATCATCTGCCAATGGGGTGAGAAAAATAATGTTAATCCAAACAGAAACAAGATTATTTTTCTGACCCCATTGGCAGATAATTTTGCTTGTTTTAAACAAAAAACTCACTTAATTTTTATTTATTTGCCCAGAAAACAAGACTTAATATCTTATGTCGTTTTACTCATCTAGTAAATGCATCTTGATTTAAGAAATGTTTGATATTTGGACTGAAAACAAGACAAAAATCCTGAGTAAGAAAAGTATTTTTTGCAGTACACCATCAAACAAACTAAATGTGTGACGATTATAAATTTGTGTTGGACATGTTAGTAAAACATAACCTGAAACTATATATATTATAAATATAAATATTTATTTATTGATCCTTATTCATTTAATTTCAAATACAGTTTCTGAATGTTATTTACATATAAAAAAAACGTATGTTATTCATGATAAAGTATCGTATTTAATGGAAACTTATTTTTACCATATTTTATTTTTAAGTTAGAATGAAGGATAAACTGAAATTCCCAGCGTATTTGAAGGCTGCTATTGGATCATCGAGGCTAAACGTCATATTATGCGACTACGCATTACTTACGACCTACTAGCTACGTTCTGCCTTACGAACAAATGGTGCAACGGAATATAGTACAGACTCAGAGTTAGTTACAAACTAGCAAGTAGTTACTAAGCCTCTAGTGTGAACTTTACCTTCCAATTTAAAGGTGCTCTAAGCGATTTCGGGTGACGTCACTTCTTGTTGACGTTTAAAGTATTGTCAAACAAAACGGAGGCTAGCTAGACCCTCCCTCCTCCTCATCCGCGCACAAACCCCCCAAACCCCGCCCCCAAATCCTTCTTGTCGGTTATTGGCTGGAAGAGTTTGTTATGTTTCGTGGCGCAGGTTAACCCAGTTTGTTTTTGTTGCCGTGTGGAGCGTGGTGTGTCTGCAGAGACCGTGTGTTTACAGTGTGTTCAGGAGACCGGCAGCTAGCGGAGAGTGAGGAGATGTTTGAAATATGTGACAAAAAAATATGTTTGGCCTAAAAAACGCGTGATATCGCTTAGAGCACCTTTCAGAAAGAACATACGAACGGCTGGTGCAACCCTACCCAGTACTACAACACTAGTTACTGCTTTTCTAATTCCTAGCAGGGAAACAGAAGAATCCATTGAGCCCTTAAGCAGGGCACGATGATGTCAAGTCTTTTTATAAATCAATGAAAACTCATCTTGTTGAATAATGGAAGAGAAACAGAGGAGACAGCCGAATTTAAAAGGTCTTTGCCAGGAAAAAAAAAAAAAAAGAGTATCAGGAAAAAAAGGGGATAAGAGACACGCCGATCAGACATGATGAATGAGTCCTTTAAAGAAAAACCGTAGAGACACTCCTTCCCTCGCTCATGCTGTATCGCTCATGAATGATGAATGATTCAGTTTAACCAAACAGAAAACTGAGTATTACAGAAACAACTCTTTCTCTCGCACCTGACGCCTCTGGGATGGTCATAGTCAAGGTCACAGTTGTTGATGGAGCGCGAGTAGGAGCCGCGGGGGTTGCGGTGCTGGTGGCTCATGGGATACTGGTGGACTGAGGCGTTGGGTTGAGATGTGGAGTAGAACGGGGGTGGTATACTGTTACTGGTCTCACTGCGATAATCACTGTCTCGGTCATCCATTGCGCTGTCTGGATCATTGTCTATACACACACACACACACACACAAAGACATTGCAAAATCATTAGAAAGACTGATAAAACATTACACACACTCAAATCTGTCATGACCATGAGAAAAGTGTGGTTTGCTACAGGCTAAACCCTTGTTTTATCATGCACTTGTGCTTTTTTGCTTTTCAAATGCACATTTATGTGTTTATTTTATTACACTTTATCTATTTGCATCTGAAGAGTTCAATTTCAATATCTTTAAAGGTGGTGAGTTTGCATCAATTTGTATGAGATTTGTATAACATTTTATTTCTAAAAACATGGTATTTTTATTTATTTAAATTGAATAAATTGTAATTTGATGATTTATAAAGGGATAAAAAGAGTAATCCGAAATCCGTTCAGTAAAAACATTTAATGTGTAAACTACAAAGTAAAGTTCATTGGGACAAACTTTTATTTCTAAAAACATGGTAATTTTTTTATTTAAAATTTAATAAATTGTATTAAGATGATTTATAAAGGGAAAAAAAGAGTAATCCAAAATTGTATGTTGGCTTAACAAAGCCTTGTCTGAAGGTTTGACAATTTTATAAGCTTTCTAGCACGTTTTATCATGTTGATTGCAAGTTTTAATATGCTGTTAACATGTTTTAACACATTGCTAGAATGTTTTAACAGGTTTCTAGCATGTTTTATGACTTTGCTAGCATGAATGTCCTTGTTGCTGAGATGAATTAACATGCTGCTAGCAATGTGCTAAAACATGTTAGCAACACGTAACATTTTGAACATGATTAAACATGCTGCTAAAATTATTAATCATGTTGCTAGCATGTTTTAGCACACTGCTAACATGATTAAGCATGTGGCTAGTATGTTTTTCCACATTGTTAACGTTATTAAGCATGTTTCTTGCATGTTGTTAACATTAGCATGCTGTTAGCATTTGTTAGCACATTGTTAACATTATTAAGCATGCATTAAGCATGTTTTAGCATGTTTTAACACATTGTTAACATTATTAACCATTGTTGTGTGTGATTTTAATCATGTTATTAACACATTGTAGGCATTATTTAACATGCTAACATGTTTTAACACATTGCTTACATTAACTAGCATGTTGCTAACAAGTTTTTAACACATTGCTAACATGAATTAGCACAATGCCAGCAGGATTTAACACGCTAACATGTTTTAACACGTTGCTGACATAAATTAGCATTTTGCTAGCATGTTTTAGCACATTGTTAGCATGAATTGTCATATTTAGTCTCAGAAGAAGAGGAAAGAATAATAATGTTTTAATAGTATAACAATATGTTGACCTTGTCAAGCCAACATAATAAAAAGGAAACAAGAATTTTAAATCTAGCTTTATCCAAAATTCAGATTTCTGTTCTGGAAATGTATGCAAATTTAATTAGACACTGCCTTATTTGCATATTTAAACAAAACATTCCAGAAAACTTGTACTACAAAACAATTGTCCTGTGACTCAATCAACATTTGTGCAACAAAGGGTAAATAAATCGAGTATAATAAATCGAGTAACGAGTGTGTGTGTTTATCGAGCCTGAAATGCTTGATTGCTAACTAAATATAGCGCTGATGTCAACATGAATAGGAAAGCAGATGCCAGATTAATGAGCTCTTAATGACAGATATGAAAACTCACTTTGCTGTTCGCCCCACCAGTTACCTGTGAGAGACAAGAGAAGACAGAGAATCACTCATAATGCAGCGTTAATAGAACGTCTGTTCAATATCTGGCCTTTAATAATGTTCTCAAAAATAATAATTTATAAATCGTTTATGAAGTTTTCTGAATCGTTTTAGGGACTGTTTACACAACACCGTTTTCAGATAAAAACGGAAAACTTTTTTTTTTGTTGGCTGTTTATTTACACGACAACGGCATTTTGGGGTCATAAAAACGTTTGAAAACATGCTTCAAAAAGCAAGTTTTTGAAAAAGATAGCGTCATCACAAAAATGTGAGTCTAAAAACGGTGACGTCACACGTTCAAGAATATAGTGTTTCGAGTCCGTGTGAGCGGGATTATTTTGACTACGTTGTTGTCTGTATGCAAAAAACGCAAAGGAAAAATGTTTCTGTTTTTAGTATAAAACTGTCGTGTACACTGAGTTAGATGTTCTTGTAACGTTTTTTAAAGGCACACTATGCAGGAATTCCGTTTTTGTCAAACAGCGCCCCGTAGAGTCGCTGTGGAGTACTTGTATTTACCGTTACTGTCGTAAATACCACTCACGCAGAGCGTCTCTGCACTCACGGCCTGATCCCTCTGTGAAGCTGTTATATTAAAGGTCCCTGACATGGGGTTATTTTATTATTTTATAATGTTTCCTGGGTTGCCCTTATAATGTTAGTATGTTTTTTAGATCAAAATTAGTCATAATTTAGAAATAAAAGGCATTTTTCCTAGCCTGATTTTAGCCTCTGATTTGAACACTCTGTTTGAAGGGGCGTGTCTGCTGTGAGACTTCAGTGTAACCGCCCACTGCTGTGATTGGCTGACATGCGTGCATATAAAATAGCTACATGTGAAAGTCTCTCGAATACTTTTACTACTGCTGCTATTATACGTTTTTACTAATACAGCTATCGAGATTAACGAATCGTGAGAAGTTTTTAAAGTATTTAGATCTATTCCCATCACATAAAATGTTGCTGTGATCAGCATTGAGCAGATGACAGTCTGTTGATCGCGAGACAACGCAATTTCTGCACTCTCTCTAATGCTTTCACTAATGCAAATTCAAACACGATGATGTAAATACAGTAAGAGCTTCGTTGTGCAGTGTAACCCGTAACATGCGTCATTGATTTCATAACGAGTTGTCCAGATAAACTCGCGCTGTGTGGAAAAATGTTCTTTGATGATTTCTGTATATAATTTGTTCACAATTTAAATAAGATTATTTTCATCCTACTAAAAGAAACAATGTGAAGTTGATATTTTAGTCACTGGCTTGACTTACTGATGCATAAACAGTATTGAACGATTTTGAGAGAAAGATTACCTGTCTGAACTTGAACTTGAATTGTTGCTTGGTAGCTCGATCATTTATTTTCAGACGTTCATCGAGGCCAGCTCTGTATTGACCCAAGTTGAGGAAACAGTCGTCGGTGAAATGTTTGGACCATCCAAAACTTTGGGAAGTTGTGTCGGCGCATTTCCAGAGAAAATAAAATTAACCCATTGTTTCTTCAGAGGCTCGGATGAAGGAACTAAAAAATACTGTTCATTTGTACATCCAGACACTGATCAACTGCCATGCTTCGCTCGTTTGCAAGCCATTATATCTCTCTATTCCACTTTTGTGCTTTGATTGGTCACACGCCATGACAGTGGCGTAGCAAGCTTTTCAAAAGTGCGGGGGATGGATATGACATTGAAATTTTGCCATGTTGTGTGGACCTCTGTCCCTCTAGGGGGGTTCGGGGGCATGCCCCCCGGAAGAAAATTTTGTACATTTTAAGGTTAAATGCATCAATCTGGTGCACATTGAGAGCTCAAAATTAAGAGTTTCAAACGGCTTCGACCCATGAACTGTGCACATTGAACAAAGAAAAAGCATTGACTTGTAGCCTACCTAAAGGGCTCAAACATCTTTTTAGTTATGATATAGAGTCTCTGTCTACATTACATTATATTTTGTATTATGCTATAGAATAGGAAAATTACAATACTTTTGTCCTAATTTCTTCACTTGTAAGAAATAAACCATTGAGCTTTTATTTAGGAGAAAACACCAGATCACCATGCTGATCGTGTGAGCAAAGAGCACAAAAACACTCGACATGTCAACAAAACATAAACATAACATCTTCCCTAACACATATCAAGCTTATTTAAAAAACTCGTTCAAAGCATAAACACTCATTCAAAGTAGGCCTACCTGGAAAAGGGAGATGTAAATAACCATAAGTTCCCGCCTCCTCAGAGCGAGCTGACCGATAAATCTAACACATCAAGAGAGGCGGGACTTAAGGCATAACAGCCAATCATCAGCAGCTCACACTCAAAGCCGGTGTCATGTTTGAGAGGAGGCAGCCGCAGCGAGCGCACACACAGTGCGCCAGAGAAACGGAGGAGCGACTTTAGTAGCGCGTTTGTGCAAAACTGCGGAAAAACTGCAGAAAAAGTGCGGGTGTTGAACCCTCTCACCGGGAAAAGTGTGGGTGTTAAAACACCCACATCCCCCACGGGTGCGACGCCCCTGCGCCATGATATCTCTCTCGAGGATGATAAACTAAAATCGCGTGCGCCGCGCGTTCGTACTTCCTAGCTCGTTTTCTCATGGGCGGGTCAAAGTCTCTTTGCGGGCAAAGCAAAGAAGGGGGAGGTAACATTCCCCCATATGACGTCATATAGGGGGAGATTCAAGATCAGCCCGTCTGAGATCTCATTTTCTCACAGGCAGAGAAAGATAGCCAAAACTCAGTTTACGCCGACTGAAATTTCTAGACACGAGGGGACCAAATACAGGCTAGGGGAACTAATATTAATGTTAAAAAACCTCAGAAAGTGAAAATTTCATGTCAGGGGACCTTTAAGGTACAAATCTTGCATAGTGTGCCTTTAAATAAGAGATCTAGTGCTAAAATGTGTTTTTGAACTCAACCTGAGCGCTCGTGTCGCTGCTATCAGTGTCATGGATACAGTGTTGTTCCCTTGTGGCGGCGCGCACGCAGTCTTCACTCGGACGCGCTCTTCAATCTATCGCAGAGACTCTCTATTAATTCCGGTGAAATCACAAAATAAAATGCACACAAACTGCTTGTGCACACAAACTCCCTGCTTGTTTTAGCAGTTTTCCTAGCCTCAGCCATGGCCAGGAGTCGAGCCGGCGGAACAATAGTAGCAAAATCCTTATCTCCTATGAGTATATCAGAGCCTGTGGTCACGTGACAGTCGTAAAGCGATACGTTCTCCAGGTCACATGACCTGGCCAAAGACGGTGCGCCTTCTCCACACTTACATAGGCAGTATATCAAGAGGGCCGCCCTGCTCGAGCATTGATAGTGTCAAGCGCTGTATTTTGGCCTGAGGAATCATTTAAAATAACTCATATGCGTCAACTCTTTAGGTCACAAAGTCCGCGGTGTGCCTTTAAATGTAACTTGATTTAGAATGTTCAGGGAACTTTCAAAAGTAACATTCTCATCATGTTTGAAGAGTGATGAAATGGAATGTTCGCATAAACAAACATTTTAGAAACGTTCAGAGAACATTCAGAAATAACGTTTTTATAGAAGATATTTTTGTTGGCTGGGGTTCCCGTTGTCACAAACTGTGTGTGCATCTCTTCCTGCCACAGGGTTCAGTCTCGTTGTGATGACTCAGTGTTCTGTGATTAAGGTGATGTGCTTCTGGCCACCGTCCAGTGATGAATCCCAGCGTCATCGCTCAGCCAATGAGTGAGTCCCACTGTCTAGCCACGCCCCCTCGGGAGCTGCATCAGCAGCACTCAAGGAGAGTGAGTGTGTGTGTGTGTGTGTGTGTGTGTGTGTGTGTGTGTGTGTGTGTGTGTGTGTGTGTGTGTGTGGGTCTGTGTGTGGGTCTGTGTGTGCGTTTGAGTCAGAGAGAGTGTGTGTGTGTGTGAGTCAGAGAGAGAGTGTGTGTGTATGTGTGTGTCTGTGCGTGCGTGCTTGTGTGTGTGTGTGTGTGTGTGTGTGTGTGTGTGTGTGTGTGTGTGTGTGTGTGTGTGTGTGTGTGTGTGTGTGTGTGTGTGTGTGTGTGTGTAATAAGAGGGTAAGTCAGAGCTCCATTCATGCACTCTGCTGCTCATTCAGTTTTCTGCGGTACTTCCGTCATTACCATCATTCATAAATCACATTAACTGTGACACACATCCGGGAAGAACTGAGCCGCTGCTGTACTTACTGGCTTAGATGCTCAGAACTGTGAATATGATCCGATGTATGTGGCTGAACTCGATCTGATCAAATGCTCTCAACAATGACCATTAAACAATTACTAATTATAAATAGATCCACACCAGGGCTATTATTGTTAACTAAAAAAAAATTCTGATAAATAAAAATGTATTAAAAACTGTAGACATTTTTTTATTAAAAATGACAAAACAGCATAATTAATAAAACTTAAACTAAAATTTCACTAAAAAAGTTAAATTTAACTAAAAAAATAACTAAAAAAGTTAACCAGACAAAAATCTAATTCAAATTATTAACAAAATTATAATAGTATATCAATGATACAAAAAATAACACTAATCTGTACTAAAATTAACCACAACTAATAAATAGAATTTAATTAAAATTATATAGACATTTAAAAAAAATTATAAAATAAATTTACTAAAACTTTAACTGTGAAAACAGACAATATAAAAATACAATCTAATTCAAGCTAATAACAAAAGATAAAATATTATATCAGTGATACTAAAATGACACTAATCTGTATTAAAATAAACTATAACTAAATTAACTAAAATTAAAAATGAATAAAAACAATATAGACATTTAAAAAAACTAATAAAAATGACAAAAACAACAAAATTACTGATACTGTTAAAAACTGTTAAAAGAGAAAATATAAAAATAAAATTTAATTCAAAATATTAACTACTATTAATGATACTAAAATAATAGATTTCTACAAAATCTTCCATTCATAAAGTTCAATTAACTTCAACAATTATTATGTTTTTTGCCATATTTACTAATATTTGCCTGAAAATATTTTGTTTTTTGCAACTGAAAGAAGGGGAAATTAAATATTTTGACTAATTTTATGAGGATTTAAATGGTTAATTCACCCTAAAATGAAAATCAATTCATTATTTACTCACCCTGTTGTTGTTCTAATGCTGTTCACCCTTTTATGACCACAAAAGGAGAATTTTTACAAAAACGTCCCGCTCACACTCGTCCATATAATGGCAGTGAATAGCAAACAAGCTTTAAAAAAACGACGCAAATCACAGAATGATCACATGTGACCCGCTTCGTATATTCCAGGTGTTCTGGGGTTTATGATATGAAATGTAATGTATTATTTAAAGAAATCCTGCTGGTTTTAGGGTGTCCCTTTAAGCTGTAATGCATGTGTAAGCTCAAACTCACAGCACTGTGTTCCAGGAACAGACAGCGGCCGCTCCTGAATCTCCTGATAGGAATACTGCAACACAAACACACACATGTGCTGAAAAACTCACAACTTCTACAACAGTTTTCGCTCACACTCGGAAAGGAACATAATTATGTTGTATATCAAAAAACCTTCTTTTAGACACATTTTAAGGCAGCTTTAAATTTAAAGGAAATCCCAGAATGCATTGTGAGGAGTTCAAAAAATGATTGCTAAAAAATGTTTTTGCTAAAAAAAATCACTTAATGCTAAAATACAAAAAAAAAAATTGTCAATTGTGAGTCAAATCTCTCATGCGTTTAATGAGAGGCGTAGTTTATGTGTTACTGCTTAAAAATGAGTCACTAATAATGTTAGTTTAACAGAAATACTAGTCTAGCTTTTATTAATATTTTTTTTTAATATATTTTAATTTTAGTAAAAGTTTTTGTTGTTTTATCTTTTTATTGGGAAAATATTGCATTTTTATTCATATTTTCAATTAATTTTTATTTTCAGTTTTCATTTAAATTTTATTTAAAGTTTTTACTTAAATATTTTAAAATCATTTTTATTTTCAGTAAAAATAAAGTTAGTTTTTGTTGTGTTTTATCATTTTTATTACTGAGATACTATTGCAGTTTTAATTAATATTTAGAATAATTTTTTTATTTTATATTTTCAGTTTTCATTTAAATTTTAGTTAAAGTTTTTGTGTCTTGTCATTTTTATTACTGAGATACTATTGCAGTTTTTATTAATATTGTAAATATATTTTCAGTTTTCTTTTTTCTTGTGTTTTGTCATTTATGTTACTGATATTCTATTCTAGTCTTTATTAATATTTTGAACTAGATTAGATTACATTTTTTCGTTTTTATTTTATTTAAAGTTCTAGTAATTTTGTTGTTTTGTCATTTTTTTATTAGTTTGTCTACAGTTTTTTTTTTATTATTTCAGTTTCAGTTTTAGTTAAAGAAAATGAATAAAATAGCTGAAATAAAATCAGTTTAATATTTTATTTCATAATTTATAAATGTAATATGCATGTGCACGCGTCACAGAGTTTACACAGAGATGATATCAGTATCGTTTTCAAAACTGCTTATTTGATTTTTTAAAGTGCAAAGATAATATTGCTCTACAGACACTATTGATTCTAAAAGTGAATCTTATATGTTCATTAAAGGCTTTGGTGTTTTGTCAGCACATGAAACCCCACAGACTCACATCCTGGTCCCGCATGGCGTTGAGCTGCTCCAGTTTCTTGGCCCAGTATCGAGCCTCATCTTCCGGGATATCTGCGGGAGAACCATTAATAATCAAAACATCCTCAACATTGAGGCGGACTTTGCAATTCGGAGGACCGTTTCAAAGAAAAAGTCGCAAATGGGAAAAAAGATCATCAAAAACATTATGCAATGCGACTGCAATTAGTTTTATTTACAATTTTATCTCATATTTCGCTCTTAATAGCCTATTTATAAGAACTATTCTCACAATCACGGCCGAAAATAAAAACAGCGTTTAATCTTCGTCCCTCATCTAAAATGAAACGATACTAAAACTGCCAGTCGGTGCCAGTGTCGTGCAGAAAAGTGATGATCCGCCGAAAATTTGTATCCCGTCGTCCGCGGGAATACTATAAGTATCTTATAATAGCATTTCACCTGCCAAAAAGTGATTGAAGCCTCTACTTATTGATTGAAAGGTTATTTCTGCCCTGAAATTAGTTGATTATATTCATGAGGGTTAAATTTTGACAGATTATAACTCACCTAGTACTTTTTACTGGTTGTATTGGCCCTTTACAGGTATTTTAGGAGGTAAAAAGTACTAGGTGAGTTATAATCTGTCAAATAAAATTCTTCTGAAGGAAATTAACTAATTTCAGGGCAGAAATAACCTGCTGTGAGTGCTAATTTTCGGCACGACACAGGGTAAATCACTGTCTTGACGAGTGAGTCATTGAATCCTTCAGTCAAACGATTCGTTCGAAGCGAGTGATTTATTCAGGGACAGCGCAGAAGTGAATGAGTGAGTCGTTCATTAGAACGATTCGACCAGTGACGAAACTGAAACGGTTTAACTCGGACTAAAATGTAAGTCACTAAATAGCCTATTAACTTATTGGTTTTTTAAATTGTTTTATAAAATCAATTTCACATTTGCATGTTGCAAACGAGCTGATATTTGTGAAAACAGCACAAGAACAGAGACTTTTTTGCACCATATTTGGCTTTTTTGGAAGTATTTTAATCTTTTTGCCCCAAGCTGCTTTAATGATAAACACATTTTTTATATTTTGTTGATGCATTTTCTATTAAAACAGTAAGTTAGAACTTACAAAATAGCTTTAATTTACAGCAAAATAAGTTTTAATTTACAGTACATCACAGCCCTGAAAACAATATGATTTGCTACTTGCTATTGCTGTGTGTGTGACTGGTGATATTTAGTCCATTGTTTTAAATAAAATACGGTAGATAAATGGAAAGTTTACGGTAAAGGGTTAATTAGTGAAGCGTTACATTTATTAAATTTATTAAAAAGTGACAGTAAAGATGTTTATAATGTTTCAAAAGATTATATCTCAAATAAATGCTGTTCTTTTGAACTTTCTTTTCATCAAACAAAAGAATTTAAAAAAATTATCATATTTTCCACAAAAAAATAAAACTGTTTTCGATATTGATAATAAAGAAGAAACGTTTCTGAAGACTGGAGAGATGATGCTAAAATTCATCTTAGAGTCACAGGAATAAATTATATTTTAAAATATATTCAAATAGAAAAAAAGTTATTTTAATTTGTAATAATATTTCACAATATTCCTGTTTTTACTGCATTTTTGCATTCAGCCTTGATGAGAATAAGAGAATATTTCAAAATCATAAAAAATTAAAGCTGCAAGCAGCATTTATCGGGGTTCAAGTGTTTAAGGCCTTTAAGCACACATGCATAAAAAGATATTAAGTTTTTTTTGACAAGCATTTATCCACTGACATCATAGATGGAAAATACCATTTACAGCCAATTTACCATATGGTTTTTAAGCTTTTTAACAGTTATAGCGCCACCTATGGTTTGATCTCCATAACATTTTGCATGCTTGTTTACTATGTTATGTCACATATGCCCACCATTTTTTGTGAAGTTCTGAGTTTTCGTTTCGGATTTATAGGCTTTCGATTGTATTTTGCCACGGCCCCTTTTCTAAATGACCCTTTTAATTCCAACCAAATGCAAAATTAAAAAATTTCTTCTGATAATTATTGATAATCAAACTCCAGAGAACATTTCTGCACTGGTTTGGTTCCGATCAGGGCGAAAAACCTAGGACTAGTTTGCAAAAATAATATACATTTGGTCAGTCTTGAGCCAAGGACCACAGTGGTGTAAGATACTTTAGTCTAGGACAAACGGTCTAGGAGTTAATGAGCAATTTTATACTTTTGCTTGCTATAGCGCCACCTATGGGCCAATCAAGGTCATACTCTGATAGGTTCTCCCCAAATTGAGGACTACCATCTGGCCAGGTTTCAAGGTTCCAAGGCCTTACGGTTTGGACTGCACGATGCGTTTTATAATAATAAAAATCCTTACAATTACAATTGGGTTTCAGAAATTTGTGCTTGAATCCCTAAAAAAAAAAACTTACGGACCCAAAAACTTTTGAATGGTAAAAGATTATTCTAGGGGTCACACTATCATAGACGAGCTCAAAGCTAGCAAAGTCACACAACCCCAGTTTTTCTTCCACAGTGTCTGTAAATAATCTGTATTTTTGTGGTTATAGCAGTGATGAGTTATGAGTTATGAGTATGATCTCACCCAGCGGCAGTTCGAAGCGCGTGTCCAGAAGCAAAAGGTGGAAAGTCGGATCTTTGGTGCCACAGATTTCATTATCCGCCATTATGACCTGAGAATCTAGAGTCAGCCATTCCCCCGGTCCTTCCTGAAACAACACACACACACACACACACACACACACACACACACACACACACACACCACACACACACACACAACACACACACCACACCCCAACCACACACCCCAACACAACCCACACATTACACACTATACATACACTATGCACTTTTATACTACACAACCGGAGCTTCTAACGCCAGTTGCAGTGATGTCATGACTTTACCAATCAGTGATTGGCTCTTTTATTTAGAAGGCGGGGCTTATTCCGCATTGCAGTTTCTCCCATATATAGCAAAATGAGTGAGTGCACCATTTTTGTATATCTAAAGTTTTTGACTACGCACTATGAACCATACTGTCTAGTGAATGACATTTAGACATTTCACGTGTTTACACACTTCGTTTAACTGTCAGTTAATTAAGTGCATCATCTGGGTATTTCAAGTGGACTTGAATTTTCAGTGTGAAAACATTAATCACACTATTTGTACTGAAAAATGGCATAGAATAGTGCATAATCACGTGGAATGGTTATATTTCATCATATTAATAGTTATTATTGTTTTTAAAAAGTAATAATTCTCATTATTTTATAGTCATTTACAATTTTGCTGAATTGTACAGCCCAACAAAAAAGCACAGCAAACAAGGGGATCTTATTTGTTTTAAAAAGAATTTTAAATCGTTTTTGCAATTTTTACCAAAAACACCCCCAATTTTCTTTTTGCTCCAGCAATCATAAAATAATTCAGCACTGCTTCGCTTTTATATTTCATCACTAATCAATCCTTACTTACACTATTTAATCTTGCAGCAATAAAGCACAATGCCATATTACAGAACAAATGCACAAACACTACAAATATTTCCGTAAAACGTCCTTCAATCAATGCTTAGAAAACACAACAAATGCCTGAATGGCTTCAAATCACATAAATCACACAAACACCCAAATGTCACAAGAAAGTACTCATTCATTATTGACAGCAGATGATATATTATTCATGCTACGTTATGAAAGCATGAGAAAAAACTCGGGTTATATATAAAATGGGGCATAAAAGCAGCGTCTAAATAAAACCGCTGACTTTAAGTACAGCAAGCATTATATTATGTAACAGGAGAGAAGGTCTGAAACGTATGAGAAGGTCTGACTAAAACTGGCCATAATTCCTGCGTTTGCACCAGATCTAATCAAAAACTGACACATAACGTGACCTTCACTTCCCCATATCTCACATCACACACACTATCATCTGCTTTAGATCTCATTTACAGTCTGATCTCTGTACAGAGCACATGTATGGCTCATATGTTGCTTATATGATCTGTCTTTCACAATATCATAAGAGAAATACAAAATTGGCATCTAATTTTGGGAGATTGAGATTACTAAGCTCATTTTCAGAAGCAGAAGTTAGATTTACAAAACATTATTAGGAATTAAATTCTTATTAACGACCATATTCTTCTTAATTTCTTACTTAAGAAGAGCCAGTGGCCAGTAGCTGAAAAGCCAGTAGCTTTAAAACGAGATGTAAATCTTATAAACTTTCGCCAACACAGGAGAATATAACAATATGTTTCTAAATATGCAAAATGTTCATCGCGATTTAAAATTTGTTTGTGTTCAAGAAATTACAGTGGCTGTAGCATTTCTATCGTAAAGAAGTGAATGTTAAATATAAATATGAATATAAAATGACATTTGGCCAAAATTAAACAAGGATTTGATCTGCTGTAAAGTGTAAACACAACAATCATCAGGCCGATTATTATTACCTCATTGTTATTACATTTAAGTCATTTTTGTTCACTTCAAAAAGAATTATCCAATTAGTGTCACAGATTTGGTGGTGGTAGTGAAGCGCACGACTCAGAAAATACTCAAACAGTTTTTAATCTAATAATCAACTCAATAAACAGGAGAATAACTGGGAGAAACACAACCACGTATACGACAACGGACAAAATACACAGGGAAACAATGATAAACAGCTGAGAGTAATCAGTAACCAATCCAAAACTAACGACAATAAACAGAATATAACCGTGACATTTACTCGATTAATCGTCAAAATAATCGTCTGATTACTCAATTACCAAAATAATTGCTAGTGACAGCCCTACTAAATATATTTGATTAAAGTTTGATTTTTTACTTTTTAAATAAAATAATGTGCTCAGCAGAATTTTGGTTTTGCTGTCATATCGAAATTGGCATCAATAACGGTATTCATATCAACCACTGAAATATTGGCATCATAAAACCCCACCCACCTCATTTGATTGGCGGATATTCTGCAGTGGGATCCACACGTAGCCGACCATAGTGTCCCAGATCAGCCCTTTATTCCACACCTCCACAGTGAGACCCAGATCCAGGCGATTTATCTCACTAGACAGAAAAAGAGAGAAAATAAAAAGACAGAGCAAGCATTAGATGAAGATTAATGCAGGTGTCAGAGCACTACACTCTTAGAAAACAGGTTCAATGGGGTTCTTTGTGCTAGAAAGGTTCTATATAGGAATTGTCTTAAATAATAATTTCATGTTTAAACTTTTAACAGATTATTTCAATGTATTATAGTAGTGGAGAATCTTTACAAGCTGCTTAATTAATAAAATTGAAATAAAACAAAAAATAAAATTGGAACTAAATCCATAGAATTGTCCCATGATGGGAAACCCTTAAATGTTCTAAAGTGATGTTTAGAGGGGATATTTTTTTTTAATGACCCTAAAATTTTAAAGGTACAATATGCAGGATTTTTCGCCACCAGGGGTCGTTAACCTCTTACAATAACAACGGCGTATATTTATGATGTATATTCCGCATGGATCTTGACGTCAAGCTGATGGATCATTTATGGATGAGTGAATACACTGATGTTTTTAACATGACTGTGGTGTGAAGCGGGCGCGATTGCTAGACGTACACCAGCGCCACAAGCAACGCGAGTCCCGCGGATATAAAGAAATAAGGACATTTCATTCTACCCAACTACACACAAGTGCTGAATTAATACTCACACAGGTCAGTTTATTAGAGGAGTGAAACTTGAGGTAACGCAGCGCTGTTTCACTCGCTCTAACAGTTACACTATCACACTAAACGCCATTTGAGTGTGTTGAATGTTGTTAGTTGGGTTGTTTGTTGGCTGTATGAGACATTAGAATAACATACAGATCATATTCTAACATTTCATCATGTTGAACTAAATAACATTGATTAGTTTTATGTACATTTGCTCATCTGTCTAATAAAGTAGATGCAACACTCGCGTCTCTGTCGAGTGGAAGTTAGTCGCGGACGTGGAGCTCTCGGCATCTCGAAACATGTTGATCTTTGTTTTAGTCTTTTTGTCTCAGAGTCTGCTTGCCATGGTCCATAATGTTTGAACAGAACAACAACAGTGAGAGCGTCTGCTAGGCATAACCCAGTTGTCAACGTCTGTCGTCATGGTTACTATGGCAGTACGAGCGGCAACAATGGTGGTAACCGGGGTTAACGCGGATATGACGCATTGCCTGGCGGCGACTCACCGCTGCTCACACGCTCCGTTTCCTTGGTTAAAATCGCAATTTTCTCACGATTTAAAAATAGTTGGAAACATTTGGGATTTTGTAAGTAAACAACTAAACTAAATATATAACATTGGCTAAGTGGTTTTTAGATATTTTACTGCAAAAATCATGCATATTGTACCTTTAATTAAACCATCAAGATATGAGGAAAATATTTTATATTATTTGAAGGGGTCATGAAATAAGAAATCGAATTTGCCTTCCTCTTTTGACATATAAGAGGCCTTTGTACCATTAAAATGTCATAGCTTTAAATATCCTCCTCGTTATAAACAAAGCATTTAATCAAGCTCCAAAAACAGCTTGTTTTGATATTGGGTGATGTGACATCACACGGTCAAATATATTTGCATATGCCCGCCTCCAGAGCAAGACATGGACGAATAGTTATACATCATCTCAGCATAGGCCCCGCCCACTGGCATTCAGTATCTTTAGTTTCTGATGGACTCCAGACGCTTGCGTCTGCCGATAACAGGACAAATTAAAGAGTAAAAAAAACGTTTGTCCAGTTTAAACAATTGTTTTGAATCTCTGTACAGACTTCAGAAGATCCCAGCGTCAGAAACAAGTGGATGGTTTATTTTAATGGCGGATTGTGTTGAAGGATTATAAGTGTTACGTAACTGCTCTGAGACACAAGGTTCAGGATTCAAAAGCAGCATTTAATAAAGGGTAATCCAAAAATGTAATCCAATAAAATTACAAGAGGTCATAAACACATGCAAAAAATCCCAAACAAACACTCAGGATAATCCAGAAAACAAGCAAAGGGTCAAAACCATGAAACAAGAAACCAGAAGAGCGCTCCGAAATGCAGTGTAACACATACAAGACTTCACAAAGAGTGACTGGGTTAACCAGGTTTATATAGACAAGTTGGCAAGGGTAAATGAGAAACAGCTGAAACTAATCAGGGAAAATGAGGCCAGGCAAAGGATTCTGGGAAATGCAGTTCATGGTGGAATGACAATGGTCATTGGCAAATTTATATTTAACAAAATTATTACAACACTATTATCCTGTTATCTCTGTAAAGCTGCTTTGGAACAATCTGTATTGTAAAAAGCGCTATATGAATAAAAGTGACTTGACTTGATCACAGAGTTGTAAAGCCAAGGGGACAGAAAGTCCTGCCATATGTTTACTCCACTCAGGGTTCGAAATGACTTCTGACTCTTGGGGGGTCCCCTAAAATGTATGTAATTAAAACAATTCTGAAGACTATCTTGCTACACTGTACGCAAAATTATATGGATCAATGTCAGGGTTTTCTTCTTTACTCAAAATGAGGCAGAGGTGGCAAAATCGTAACACTAGGGGGGTCCGGGGGCATGCCCCCCCGGAGAAAATTTTGTACATTTTAAAGATAAATTCATTAATCTGGTGCACTTTGAGTCACTCGAATCTGTTGTTAAAAATAAATAATAATCCATCCGCCAACCACTCATATTCTTTGATTTAGATATCTGCATCTGATCATCACATTACAAATATTCAATCAAGCATGATAATATGGTAACATATCACACTGAAGAAGGCAGATTTTTTAAAGCAACATTTATTTAAAATAAAAGTTCTTCTTTTGGCAAAATTAAATTTCCTTTATAGCCTAAACAGACGCTTTACTCCCTTTAAACTTAAATAGTCAATGTTTCATTTTTGTAAACACTCTTATCTGAATAATTTGTTGTACCTTTAAAAAGGGCACTTTTCCCCTAATTTTATTTAGTGTATGCTCTAAATTTAATTTCAAATTCTTACATTGTATTAATAGGCTACATTCAATTAAAATAATAAGACAGCCTAGCGGCTGTTACCAAACAAATTAAATAATTTACATTGAAAAATTATAACCGTATTAAATGAGATTCTGAGATTGTTTTAAATATTTTTTGAATATACAATTAAGGAATGTTGAAAAGAATGATGCATTGAAACTAAACCGCCAGTAGGAGGTGGCAGGCGACCGTCTTGAATGAGCGAGTCATTGAGTCAATCATTTTAACGATTCGTTCAAACGGCTGATTTATTCAGAATGATGAGTTTTAATAATGGGTAATTGAATCTTTGACTCGAGCGAATAGTTCAAAACGCTGAATTATTCAGTAATGAATCATGAGTGTTGCTCTGAGATGCGCTGTGGTTCTGTTGTTTGGAACTATTTTCGCTGCTGAAACAGAACAAAAACAGCCATTGCGTCTAAAAATGTAAGTAACTTAATTTTAATTATTTTAACTATTTGTTTATTGAACTGTTATGAAATCAATATCTCGGTTTCAAGGCATTCAGGAAAACAGCACTTTGGTCGTGTGTAGGCTATATATTGTTTCTTAACTACAAATGAATATGGTATAACTGCGCGAGCCCCAACAGCGCAACTTTGTTACCGTCCGTACATTAGCGGGAGCACCACAACAACAACTCACTCGGCTAATAGCTGCCCTATAGCTGCCTCGTGCTGTAATTAAATAATTACTGGTATAAATATAAAGTGTCACTAAAGACCTATAATTTTCACAATCATTTTTAATGTTAAAATATATTTGTCGGGGACCCCCCAAAATCCAAAAATAAATTCTTATGGGGGGTCCTTAATGACTTATGGAGGGTCCGGGACCCCCCCAGACCCCCCTCATTTCGAACCCTGACTCCACTCATAAACTCATCCAGCTGATTTCACTCATTAGTTCTCCTGGCTGAAAAACTGTGCTAATTAGCCAGGAATTTTACTTTCTGAACCTGGACTGAAAAAAAAAATCGCATTAAAATATCTTGAATGTAACTCGACACCCTTGCCTTTAATATACGTGGTTCTATGAATATGCAAATGAGCCCCGCCTCCACTCACTCACTCAGAGATCCACTGGTTGGCGATCACACGTTGATCTGATTGGTTACTGTAGTTTGTGACGTCAGAAACACCAGCGATTTCAGTGTTTTTGAGACTGTCTTTGGTTCACTGCAGTTTTAAGGAGAAAATACTCAGCAATGCTGTCGAATTATGAATTTACACATGATTTGTCTTAAAGAATATTAAAAACACCACATACAGATATAAACAACATTAAAGCTGGATTTTCACCACAGGGGAAGTTTAACAAATACTATTTGAATAAAGGGTACAGTTTTGGCTACTATATATATGAAGCGCCAGACAAAACCATTTAAGGTTTATATATATATAACCTTATCTTCTAAGACATGGAATGAACTGCTAAACGAGTGCATAAAGGGAAAAGCATAATAAAGGATGAATGAAATTTCATAAAGACAATGAGATGTTCTGTGGTGGAAAGTAAAAGGCTTTTACTCAACATGAAGCAGAGCGCTAGCCGAGAGCAGCGTGGGTGAACAGCTCGTTCGGAATCAAGATTTAATGTTTATCGAGATACATTTGCATTTGTTTTCATCTGGGTTGATTGTTGGCTCCACACTGAGAGGATTTCACTAAACTGCTTTACATAATTACATTACTGCAAAATGGAAATAAATAGGAAACAAAACATGGCTAGGAGAAATATGCCACATATCTAATTTGCAAAACAGCGGGAAACATTGTTAGAAAGAAAACCATGAGAGGAGAAAAGACGACAATACTAGACATTTACATTTCTGAGTGGGTTCAAGTATTTCAAGTAAGTGGTAAAATTTGTATTTAAGCAATAAAAATGCAGATATTTTAGATATTTTTTCTTTTATAAGCTACATTTCTCAGGATTTAAAGAGGAACTTTACCACAGGTATCACTTCACAATAACTTTATAGTCCCCCTGTGGTGAAAATCAAGTTTTTAATGTTGTTAGGTGGTGTTTTTAATATGCTTTAAGACAAACCATGTGTAAATTCATAAGTCGACAGCATTGCTGAGTATTTTCTGCTTAAAACTGCAGTGAACCAAAGACAGTCTCAAAAACACTGAAATCGCTGGTGTTTCTGACGTCACAAACTACCTTGACCAATCAGATCAACGTGTGATCGTCAACCAATGGATCTCTGAGTGAGTGGAGGTGGGGCTCATTTGCATATTCATAGAACCGCGCATACTAAATGAGGCAAGGGTGTCGAGTTACATTCAAGATATTTTAAGGCATGAAGTATTTTTTTTTCAAGGGATATAATTATTGACTACAGGGAGACTTTAATAATAAATGTAATATTTAAAGCTATACTAATAAGCAATAATATTTAATTTATATAAAGCTTGACATATCACAAGAACCATAGTGTTGCTCATACTCATCACTTAAGGCAAGATACTTGGTGGTTATTTAAATGTAACTTTAAATATGCAAATGAGGAATTCTATTTTTAAACATGCACTAATAAACAGAAAGCTGAACACTGGATAAAGATAATTGTTTGATTTTGTCGACATATTATAGTTAAAGTTTTACATTTTACTGTTTAAAACATTCATCACAGCATACTGTTTCATTTTTAAAATATAATAGTCAGTTTACAGTATTCAGTATAATATTATATTCTGAACACGTAGAGAGCAGAGATTCTCTGCAGAGCCGCGTTACGCAAGAACAGCCGTTCTGCACCAGCGCAGGCGCTTATCAATGAACGAGAGAGAGATATATGAATGAACGTGCTGGCGAAGGAGGGAGATAAAGTGAAGATGACAGCGATAGAGCGAAGCAATCAAACAGGAGATACTGAGCAAGCGAGAGGAGAACAGACTAGACCCCGCATGAAAGCATGACTTCAAACTCACAGAAAAGAAATGTAATGAACAGCAAATGGAGATGTTTCAGACTTTCTCTCCACTAGACTTTCAAATCTCAGATCTGAAAATCTGCAATCAAAGGTCTCATCAAATTTACCCAAGATTAAATGATCTGAGCTGCGATCCACATTAATGTTAGAGCTAATTAATTCATATTTATGGAATGAGGGAATTTTAGACCGTGTTTTTTGATGTGTACAGAGTTTTACCCTCTGGAGCTCTTCGTTAATTTTTTACTGAAAAATTTAACTTTTATTTTTTCGAATTTTTTACTTAAAGGTCCCATATTGTACAACTTTCTGAAGTTTTATTTTAGGTATTGATGTCCTTAAGAATATATATTTGCGGTATAAGTACCAAAAAGTATCTCAATATATGTTTACAGCTCTTTCTCAGGAGCTCTGCCAAGAACAGCTCGAGTTTGGCCTGTCTACTTAATATTCATGAGCCTCTCTTCTGATTGGCCTGTTGTTTTCTGAGTGACCCGCCATTGGTCGGGCTGGAGACTGAAGGCGGGACTGAGTAGTTCTGACATCACAAATATACAGAAGTCACAACGGCTCGTGAAAAGGCACAGCTACTTTACTCAGGCTGTGTGTGTGTGTGTGTGTCTGTGGATCCACTGTTCTGAAACGTATATGGTAGTTTCATAGATCCTAGATCTCTGTTATCATGAACACAGCCAGAAAAATTCAGTTTTGACAATATGGGACCTTTAATCGGAATGGTATGAAACTCGGTAAAGGTTTTGGCACCTGTTATGTGAACACACAAAAAAAATCATGGACGTGATTTAAAAAGGTTAAATGGTCCTGAAAAAATAGTTTCATCAAAATTTCCTCTAGTGGAAGCGTTTGGTACTGCAGCCAAACAAAATATTACTGAAAGCTCATTTTTTGAGATATCAAACTCAAATTTGGAATACAACTTGTTTAGATTTATGGCTTTGATTTTCTCACAGTTTTAAAGTAAACATGTTTTGGAAAATATATTTTTCATATAAAAATTTTAAATATAACCCTAAATATAACAATAAATGTAAAATTCTATAATAAAAAAAAAATAAGACGTTTTTTTTTTTCACTTTAGCAATAATATACCAGGTGTCGTCTTTAAAAAAGGAGATTAAACTTCAGTCTCTGGCTCCAAAGCATTCAAGATTCATGACCGTTTAAGTTGGAAATTTAATTTTCAGGTCTATGCTCAAAATTCAAATAATGGATTATAACTATTGCATAAATATCATTTAGTAGCATAAAATCCTTAAAAATACAAAATATTAAATAAAATAAAAATATAGTACAATCTTTTCATTGAGCAGTTAAAGCAGCATCACAGTATTAAAAATGAAAAACAGTGTCAAAGTCAGTTTCAATTAGAATTACAATTCAAATTTCTACTATAAAGCGTATTTTCCAGTGTGATCATGATTTTACTCGCTTCTGACCTCAACGGACTGAACAAATGAACCAGAGAAGGTTTCCACATAAAAAAGGCGGAGTCTCGTGACCACGCCCAGTTATTACATCATCGCCATAAACCAATGGTAGTTCCAAGGTGTTTTTTCAGCCTTGAAAGCTGTTTCAAACTCCCGAAACGAACTTTGTTTTGCCTGATTTAGTTCGAAATGACATGTAGATGAAGAGGAAATGAAAGCAGGACAGAAATATGGAGGACTCACAACATGAAGTCTTGCTCCCAGCTGGGTTGGCTGCCCCGCACAGCGATGGTCGTACTCTTCACATTCTGAACCTTCAGAGTCACATACGTGTTGAATTTCTCTGCATGAGCAAAAGGAATAAGAAATATCAATCAGAACATTTATATACAGTGTTTCTGATATTTTAAACTCAAGAGTTCACCCTAAACCAACTGTTCTAAATCCCCTCTATATAAGAGTATACGAGAGGGACTTTTATTATGAAACGTTTTACTGTGTAACATAAGTTTCCACTATCCCGATATTGTGTTTACTTCACTTTCACCTGCCGTTTGCTCAGGTGCTAATGTGCGTGATTGAATGTAAGTTATTTATTTACACACAGTTATAAGATGAGTGTGTGTGTTACGAGGAAACAGAAAAGCAGGAGTGACGACAGTGGAGATCGAGAGAGGCCAGGCCTGGATTTATGTTGTGTTGTTTATGTTTAATTATGTGACAGCAGACGTCTGTCACAAAATCATAGGGGTTATTCAGAACATTTATAGGGATTATGGTATATCTATTTTGAGAAGTGTTCCTCCCTCTTTGAAGAAACCTGAGAAAAACCTAATCCCCACTTTTTTCTAATTTCATCCTTTATCTTTATCTTCAATCTTTATCCATCCATCCATCCATCCATCCATCTATCCTCTACATCTATCTATCTATCACTATCTATCTATCTATCTATCTATCTATCCTATCTATCCATCTCTATCATCTATCTATCAGAACTGATCTATCATCATCTATCTATCTATCTATCTATCATTATCATTATCTATCATCTATCTATCTATCTCATTATCACTATCTATCTATATCCATCCATCCATCATCTATCTATCTATAAGAGAACTGATGTTGGATGTTGTTACTCACCATTGGTCCGTCATACTTCGCCTATCTTCACGTAGAACACACAGAGGAAACGTTAGCATCAACAAATAATATCATAAAAATCTAACAAATAAACTAATTCATCTCGAATCACTGAACTAATGTTGGTGTTTTGTATTTCAGAACAGTGCGTTTGCAGGAACTTCGCTGTAAACCATCACCATGTGAATATTCAGAGAAGGGAGGTCATGTATATAGATTGACCAGGAAGTAGATAGGAATTTCTTAACACTGCTCAAATCGATCAGAGCATGTCGATGAACTGTGTTGTGTTGTTGTTCATGCATGGTTTCAGAAATTGCCCCGTGAATATTCAACAACGCGCAGGCATGATAGAGACAATTGAATTTCAAACCCACTCCCCCAAACGACGGTCTGCATTTCCGCTGTAAACGCCATACAGCAGAGGAAATGTATTTTAAAGCCATGAGCCACCGGCACTCTCTCAACATTACAACAACAGCACGACTCCACACACACACACACACACACACACACACACACACACACACACACACAACACACACACACACACACACACACACACACACACACACACACACACACACACACACACACACACACACACACACACACACACACACACACACAGATGAACACACACACAGATGAACACACACACACACATCACACACACAGAGAGAGAGACACACACACACACACACACACACACACACACACACACACACACACACACACACACACACACACACACACACACACACACACACACACACACACACGACGAGACACACACAGATGAACACACACACAAAGACACACATAGAGATACACACACACACACACACACACACACACACACACACACACACACACACACACACACACACACACACACACACACACACACAGTTGAGTTGCATTCTGGGTAATCAGTCCTACAGTGCTGTGGTGTCTGTGCTGCAGTGACTCTGACGCCGGCCAATAAAAGCATCGGAACAGATCAGAGCCTCGAGGAGCGTCAGTCTAATCTCACTGTAGTTACTCAAGAGAGCGACTACACACTCGGCCAGGGGCGTAATTTATGGGGGGGTTGGGGGGGAGATAACCCCCCCAATATTTAAACCATGATCACATGAAAAATATGCAGAACAATTTTTTTGAACTATATTAAACATTACAACCCCCCCAATGTTCAAACCAAATCTACGCCCTTGCACTCGGCCCACAGAGAGCTCACACCAGCGCCGCAGGATATGACATCACAGGAGGAGGAAGACTGAGTCGATGCTGAGAGACTGATCAAGATATTATGTTCGGGTCAATTTGACCCACAGCAACAGAAACAGTCGGTTTTGCCAAAATAACTTGTGAGATGTTTGATATTACATCATCAGGGTTTTTCCTGGCTCAAAATGAGGCGGAGGTGGTAAAATTGTAACAGTAGGGGGGTCCGGGGGCATGCCCCCCCCCGGGAGAAAATTTTGTACATTTTAAAGATAAATTCATCAATCTGGTGCACTTTGAGTCACTCGAATCTGTTGTTAAAAATAAATAATAATCCACCCGCCAACCACCCATATTCTTTGATTTTGATATCTGCATCTGATCATCACATTACAATTATTCAATTAAGCATGATAATATGGTAACATATCACACAATTAACATTTATTTCAATTAAAAGTTCTTCTTTTGGCAAAATTACATTTTCTTTATAGCCTAAACAGAGGCTTTACTCCCTTTAAACTTATTGTCAATGTTTCATTTTTGAAAACACTCTTATCGGAATAATTTTTTGTACCTTTATAAAGGGCATTTTCCCCCTAATTGTATTTAATGTATGCTCTAAATTTCATTTAAAATTGTTACATTTTATCAATACATTCAATTAAAATAATAAGACACTAGGCTGTTACCAATCAAATTAAATAATTTACATTGAAAATTATAACTGTATTAAATGAGATTATTTTGAATAGTTTTTGAATATACAAGGAATGTTGAAAAGAATGATACTTTGAAACTAAACCGCCAGTGAGCGAGTTATTGAGTCGTTAATGTAAACGATTCCTTCAAACGGCTGATTGATTCAGAATGAGACGGTTTAATAATGGGCAATTGAATCTTTGACTCAAGCGATTGGTTCAAAACGCTGAATGATTCAGTAATGAATCATGGATGAGTGTTGCTGTGAGACGCGATATGGTTCTGTTGTTTGGAACTATTTTCGCTGCTAAAACAGAACAAAAACAGTCTAAAAATGTAAGTAACTTAATTTTAACTATTTGTTTATTGAACTGTTATGAAATTAATATCTCGGTTTCAATCGTGATGGCATTCAGGAAAACAGCACTCTGGTCGTATAGCCTATATATTGTTTCTTAACTATAATTAATGTTATAAATAACTGCGCGAGACTCAACAGCGCAACTTTGTTACCGTCCGTCATTAGGTACCATGATGGGAGTTCCGTGTCTTTATTACACTCATTAGCTGTCATCCACCCTCGAATGAATGGAATGTTTTTATTACTCTGCCCGCTCGACCCGCGGATTATGATCCGTGCAGCACTATCGGCAAACTACACGGTTAGAGAATGGACACAAGCGGGAATCGCGACAGAACTGTCACGGTGGATAAAGTGTATATGAGCACGTGACTGTCTGTCCGAGTTTTGTCGAGAGGCGGAGGCGGCACGAAATTTGACGGAGGCGGCCGCCTCATAATTGTCTATGCAGGAAAAACCCTGATCATGTAAGCAAAGCAAACAGTGATTACAAGGTGTTTGGTTTCATTTCTTCACTCATTTCATTTCTGTGTTATCTAATTGATGATGCGAAATTATGATTTAGACTATAATATTTTCATTGACAGCCCAAATTGTGCCTTGTTTTAGCCTAGACATCTGGGCTGTGTTTTTTAAATGCAAAATTGCTTGCTGGGTTTTCTTAAAACTGTGTAACTATTTCTATTTTGGGTCATGAACACGCCGGCAAGGTCTTGTGGGATTTGTACAAAATTTCGATCCCGATTGTGATTAATGGGTCAATTTGACCCGCAAATTTCATGGTTTAAAGGCAGGTGCACCAACTATAAAATAAAAATAGATATTTGTTATGTCAATTTCTCAACTACTGAGGGTATTTAAATTCACAATAATGCATTTGACACTTTTAGTTGAAGAATTTACGCAAAAATGTAAAAAAAAAAAACAGGTGTCATAAAAAATATTGTTCATAGTATATTCATGGTGTGAACAACAAATGTTTAAAAAATAGTTGTTGAATACAGGTTTAAAATATCATAAGTTTGATTTTTTTTTTATTTGTAGTTTTTACCTGATTTTTATTTATATATTTATTGTGTCAATTGGATTGAAACTAATTAGGGTCAATTTGACACAGATGAACATTTTGGCATATATAACAATAATCGATAATTATTTATATTTGAAAGCCGATAACAATAAATTTGCCGATAAATCTAAATCCAAGTTTTTATATAATTTTTGAGAGCCTGATTACAAAAACAAAAGTCCCACCATTAAAAATCTATGTCCCAAGCACACAATTATAGTAATGTTTTTATTATAATTTTATATAGCCAATATGACAGACTTGTGTTGCACTTAACTAGCCTATTTTTTCCTTTTCCTGTGATTTCAATCATATTTTAAGCTATTTAAAACCAAAGCGAACATGGGGATGGAAACAATCCGGATTTGATATATTGGCCAATTTTTTTTTTATCGGGCCGATTACGATAACATTAAAAATGAACATACGGTATATATGCCGATACCGATATGGTCTTCGATATATCTTGCATCTCTAGACACAGAACGAAAGAACATAACGATCGCACCCAGAAGCTTAATGTGATGGAAGAGTTACGAGACAATTTGTTCAACAAGCAATGGAAGAAAAACACAGAGAACGAAACTTCAGAGCATGAGGAAAAAAGAAAGAAAGTCAACAGGGAATCATTGGGATATTGACTTCCTTTCTTCTGGAAAACACAAAAGGAGATTTTTCAAACAATAAAAGCATACAGTGACCAGAGGCTGTCAAGAACAAGCACTACTAAAGTCCATGAGAGTGATATAAAATATTAAGGAAGCCATACAACAGAAAGGAGTAAGTATTGGACCAACATTTAAGCCTTGGGACACAAGAATCATCATCCAAACACAATAAATGCTGGAAAAGAAAAAAGAGTTTATAAGCCTCTTAATTCTGTCTTCATCAGCAGATCCTCTGAGTAAAACACTGAATGCGTTTATCACACTCGTCTGATGTTTGTTTCTGGGGATTTGAGTCATCGTGTCTCTTTACAGGCTTTCCTCCGGATGCTTCTTTCTGTCCTATTACATCATCAGCTGATAATGTCATTTATCACTCTTCTCCACATTTACTTTCATTTCATCCCTCAGAAACAAACAAGAGTTTTCACAGTTAGAAATGCACTCATTCATTCATATGCTTTACTCTAAGAAAGAGTGATTGAGTTAGAATATCATTTGTAAATGTGAGAGTGGATGGAACGACAGACAGACAGACAGGCAGATAGATAGATATATAGATAGATAGATAGATAGATAGATAGATAGATAGATAGATAGATAGATAGATAGATAGATAGATAGATAGACGGATGGATGAATAAATGAATGCATGGATGATGGATGGATGGATGGATGGTTGGATGGATGGATGGATGGATGGATGGATGGATGATGGATGGATGAATGGATGATGGATGGGTGGAGAGATAGACGGACAGACGGATGGATAGATGGATGTATTGATGGATAGATGGATGGATGAATGAATGATGGATAGATAGATAGATAGATAGACGGATGGATGGATGAATAAATGAATGGATGGATGGATGGATGGATGGATGGATGGATGGATGGATGGATAAATGAATGGATGGATGATGGATGGATGGTTGGATGGATGGATAAATGGACGGATGAATGGATGATGGATGGATGGATGGATGGTTGGATGGATGGATGGATGGATAAATGGACGGATGAATGGATGATGGATGGGTGGAGAGATAGACGGACAGACGGATGGATAGATGGATGTATTGATGGATAGATGGATGGATGAATGAATGATGGATAGATAGATAGATAGATAGATAGATAGATAGATAGATAGATAGATAGATAGATAGATAGATAGATAGATAGATAGATAGATAGATAGATAGATAGATAGATAGATAGATAGTAGGGCTGGGTAAAAATATCGATTCATCAATGCATTGCAATTATTTGTTTCTCAATTCAATATCGATTCATCAAATCCTATGAATCGATTCAGCCCAACGGCCAGTGGCGGCGCTGTGGGCAACACTCTAGTGAGAGCGTTCAGCGTTGTATAAGACGCGGTTTTCATCAGAGAATGTTTAAATACCATAGACATCATGATGCCGATCAGAGCGCGCGCTGACACGGAGAAAAGCCTTGTTTAAACTCGACGCGTCCGTTTCTTTTAGGGCCGTTACATAGTCAACGCGAGCTACGCGAGCAAGCAACGCGAACGACGCGAGCGACGCGCTCCCTTTCATAGTCAAAACAGTGGACGCAAGCAGACGCAGGCATCACGGGCGATGCGTGAAATGCAATACACCGCTCACGCAACAGGGGGTAGTAGAGTAAATTTGTCACAGGCACTTTTCCAATCTGTTTTCACCATGGTTTTCACCTTATCTACGGTCTTTCCCATCGCGGTTGCAACCTCTCTCCAGGCATTTTCCAACTCTATTTAATTGGAGTGTAATTACGAGGAACTGTCATATATGACAGCAGATGACACTCGGGTGTATTTACCGTTGGTAAGAGGCTCTTCACAGATGTTTGTTTGTCATTGTATTGTCTGAAAAAACATTTTATTATACAATATAAATGCGGATGTATACGCTCGCATAATTTGTCCTCTTCGCCCGCCATTGTATTCAAACCTTCTTCTGTAAACAAAATATACTTTAATTAATGTACTTGCAATGTCGCCCCCACAGACAACGCATAGTATTGCGTGCATCGGTGCGTCGCGTATCAAAAACTAGGACGACACATTTGGCTACGCATCGACGCATAATGGCGGCCGAAGCGTAGCGATGCGTAGCCTTGCGGACGCGTATGCGTACCGATGCGTTGACTATGTAATGGCCCTTATGGTGTGTTCACACCGAACGCGAATTTAATCGTTTGCGCGAGTAGATTACATACAAAGTCAATGCAAAGACGCGAATAGACGCATCATTCGCGCCGGGCGTTGCGAATGACGCGAATTTGGCGACGCGTTTTGCCGCGAACGTCTTCCGCGCAAGTTAAAAAATTTGAACTCGAGCGGAAGATTCGCATGACGCTTTGTTGCGCCAGCCAATCAACGAAGAGCATCCGAGAAATCCTGTCAGCAACCTATGTCAGCGTCAGCGACCCAGCTAGCAGGTTATCAAACTGGGCACCCGTCATTCTCAAATAGCGCTGGAAGTGGCTGTCATCCAGGCGCAGTTCCTGAAGAAGACTTCACCGAGTTGAGTTCGCCTCTGGATGGTGCTGTGAACACAGACACGTCGGCGTTTGGCTTTCCTCCGTATTTGGGACCTCCACAACAAGTACAGAGCAGCAATATCTTTTATTTCAGACATGACGGAAACGTATGCCAGAAAGAAATTGTGTTGTTGTTTTTTTTATTCGCGAGTGACACAGACGCGCGAATGGGTTCAAAATGTTCAAGCGTCTAACTAGATGCGATAGAGGCGTATTTGACGCTCTATTCGCGTTCGGTGTGAACACACCATTTAGTGTCTATCCTAATAGTGTTATATATTGTACTAATCCGCACGTGCGCGAAGGTGCGCGCGGCAAAAATGACGCGTTGGTTGCGCAAGACCTCATTTCGCTTGGCTGTGTGCAAGGCTTTTTTTTTTTGTAACAGCGCGCGCGGCACCGCATCCGAGGATGAACGACTTCAAGCCCAATATCTGCCCGCGCATGTACAATTGCAGTTCATTGACATTTTTTTGTTGTTAATGTTTTGTTTACTGTGTGTGATTCATTTAATGGAAAGCGCATTCACTTCTAGTTGTCTTGGTGTTCATTTTAAATAAACATAGAGCAATAGCTAATCAGTGTCTGCTCGTTTATTCAAACTAAGTTGTCCTATAACAGACGAACGTCGCAACGTTCAAAAAACCTGCATGTGCACTAGTTTGATAACAAATGCTTTATTTATATTTAGTTAACATGTTATATATTGTACTAAAATGTTACGAGTTATATGATGGAAATGTCTGTATCCTACATATAGGCACAGTAAATAAGCCTAAGGTTCTCTGATCAGCTGTTCAGTGTTATTTATTGTGTTGACAAAATAGCACTTTGTAATGTTATAATATCTATGGTTGCACTTTGTTTTATGAGTATGCACATTTTGTGCTTCTGTTTACATTTATTTTATAACTTGAATGTATAGGAAGAAAGAAATATACTTTCTACTACTTACAGTTACATGCACTTTAGAGATGTTAATAAAGCACCTGTTTGTTACAGTTGTGGTTTGTATTCAACACATGTACAATATTGTACAGTTTGTTCTACTAAATAAACCATGACAGGAAATATGCTGGGGTCAATAATTTGTACTTAAACATTGGTAATACTGCACACATTATTTAAAAATATACCCAGGCACTTAATTACTTGTGTATTTACTTATTATTGAATCGATATCGAAGCTAATAAATCAATATCGAATCGAATCGAAATCGAATCGAATTGAATCCTCAAGAATCGAAATCGAATCGAATTGTGAAATTCCTAACAATACCCAGCCCTAATAGATAGATAGATAGATAGATAGATAGATAGATAGACGGATGGATGGATGAATAAATGAATGGATGGATGGATGGATGGATGGATGGATGGATGGATGGATAAATGAATGGATGGATGATGGATGGATGGTTGGATGGATGGATGGATGGATAAATGGACGGATGAATGGATGATGGATGGGTGGAGAGATAGACGGACAGACGGATGGATAGATGGATGTATTGATGGATAGATGGATGGATGAATGAATGATGCATAGATAGATAGATAGATAGATAGATAGATAGATAGACGGGTGGATGGATAAATGGATAAATGGATGGATGGGTGGATGGATGGATGGATGGATGGATAAATGGATGCTAGACAGACAGATAGATAGATAGATGGTGGCCGATATATCTTGCATCACACACAGAACGTAACGATCGTACCCAGAAGCTTAACGTGATGCAAGAGTTGATAGATAGATAGATAGATAGATAGATAGATAGATAGATAGATAGATAGATAGATAGATAGATAGATAGATAGAGCGGTGTGCAGATCCATCATGTGGTGTTTCAGTGAGTGCAGTAAAACAGAGCGTGTAATATATCAGCACAGGCCGGATCAATGCTGGATCCCAGAACCCAGGAAACCAGTGCTTAATAATAGCTCAAAATCATAAATCACTGCCAATATTAATAATTCAGAGTCGGATCCGTTGCCCACAAACAACACATCGCAATCAATGACTCCCAGACCCATTTACCCAACACAGTCTAGAGGAACACAACCAGCTGACTGTGTGTGTGTGTGTGTGTGTGTGTGTGTGTGTGTGTGTGTGTGTGTGTGTGTGTGTGTGTGTGTGTGTGTGTGTGTGTGTGTGTGTGTGTGTGTGTGTGTGTGTGTGTGTGTGTGTGTGTGTGTGTGTGGTGTGTGTGTGTTGCATTTTACAACACAAGAACGCTTGAAAATGTTCTCATATAATGAGGCTGAACACACTGAGAAATAATGTGTGTGAAATCAAAACACTCTCTAAAATCTAATGGGCCTCTTGAATGGGTTTTAGGTACATGGCCAGAGGAAAATGTTATTGTTTCTCCTTTATAACTGAGTCTGAGAACTCCTTACAATCAACATTGATTCAGAAGCTTCTCCTAAAACACAAACGAGTCACAAACGTCATAAAGTCAGAGTTTAGAGCCGTAGAATCAATATGGACAGCAGCGCAAATAATGGAGAATATGATGAGAAACGGTTGAGTTCATATTGAGATTTCTATGGCAGGCCAGAGAACCGCTTGTGGGAAAGTTGTTAAATTTGGCACACTGATAGAGGATAGTCTGAATTATCACCATAACAAATTTGCAGTCTCTATCTCAATCGCTCTAGCGCCACCAACTGTCCAAAGTTAAATCACAAGGGCTAGAAACAACAACAAAAAATTCCCCTCTGAATCCATTGCTCAAGACGATTCTATTAAATTCAATTGAATTTTTCCATTTTTAATTTTCCGAAAAAATCTTCTTTCAAACTGCTCCGAGAATTTTCACCAATTTTTTACCAGATCATCTTCAGATCAAGCCGACAAAAAGATATAGAATTCATGTGGATTCATCGAACCGTTCTCGAATAACACGTGAACAAATTTGACGAAGAGCACGCCAAAATGAACGTAAGGCATTATTATCTCTGCATCGCTTTAGTGTATTCTGACCAAACTTGGGCTGTTATGACAACCATGACCTGAGGTTACCTGTACAGTTTCGGCACAGTGATACCTAGTGCTCAGGAGATATGAACAATGGCTCTTTTAGCATCATGGGTGTCGGCCAATTTGAATTTTGTCATAAAATGCTACATTTTAATATTGCATCATTAAAAAACTTGGTATGTGTGTTTGGCATTATGCCCTAAAGCTACTCAAAAGGTTTTGAGATAGTGCCACCTTGTGGTCGAAAGTTATGAAATTTTCAAAAACGCTAATAGCTTTTGGTTATTTTTGCTTATTGTAATAACTTTGATGCAATAATATTGTAAAAACTGGTCTTAACAGTTTCCTTGGGTCATGCTGAGAACAAAGATACTAATTTTGCCACAGTCGGTCAAACTTTCTGTCAGACAAAAATGTATGTATTTCATGTCGATAAACAAAACGTTTACGTATACCGCATAAACAAATTTGATGGCATGATGCCAAAACGACTAAATCCCTGCAATGCTTCGGCATATTGACACCCAACCTTGCATTGTCATCTAACTCTGACCACATCACGGCAGTTTGGTCAAAGCGCCACCTATTGGTTGAAAGTGATAAACCATTAAATCAATTTACTAGTGATTGTATTCATGATTTTTCAGCCATTTTGCCTGAAATCCTATTAATTTTTCTTTACAGTTGCTCTGATGCTTCCAAGTATTCATATTTATAATGGGCAAGTATTTTAAAAAGCATTTGGACATCATTTATTTACAATAAAACTCCTCATAAACATCAGAACACATGACTAACTGTGAAGACTTTTTTGTAATACAATAATAGGATAGAGCTTTAAAATTATTATGGACTGTCTGCCGCACAAAATAATTAGAGAATATGATAAGTGAAATGTTTGAGCTCATATTGAGATTTCCGACTTTTGAATGCAGATGTTGAGATCTTGGCTAATCTGAACACAGTTTGAGATATTATTGAGTCTTCTGAAACAAATGTGAGATTACAGGGTTGGATATTTTTCAGAAAAAGTCTCCATTTGCTCTCCGTGTCATTGAAACAACTGAGAAAATAAAGACATCTCATTTGCGATTTTTCTTTCATAATGGCCAAGTATCTTAAAAAAAAGCATTTGGACATTTTTTTGTGAGCAATAAAACTCGTGATAAACATGGAAACACATTACTAACTGTGAGAGTTTTTAGTTTGACTGGAAACCGGAGGTGTGCTGCTGTTATCCGCCCATGTCGACCGCTAAAGCGTTTCCAACATTACATAAGTGTGAAACACTCCTACATTGAGCATCCGGAGAGGGATGCCAACACCACCCAACATCATACGAGTTATATCACACAACAGCAGGAAAAGTTGAGCTATTATGTAATGCGTTAATTTAAGACGTGTTCAGAATTCATTACCCAAACTGTTAAAGGTTTTATACGCTGTTAAATGTGCGCCTGCCGAAACCCAACACACGTCTATCTTACAGAGCTCGACTCAGTCCTGCTCCACACACACTCTCTCCTGTAATGAACATTGATCACACACCTCTGTCACATCAGGAATAAGAGTTTCATTCATCTCACAGAGAGAGCAATAAACACATGACCCTTTACCCAAGCAGTCGCTGTGTCTTTACTCCAGATCCCTCTAAATCAAAGATTCACTGCGCAGGGAACGAGAGAGAGGACTGAGACAGAATAAATATATATATTCATATTCATATTCCCATTAGTGTAATGCAAAACATCTCATCTCATTAATGCAAAAAGAATACTAATGTATAATATATTAATACGTTTCTTTGATTTTGGGATAACATATGACCCAGTGTATATATATATATATATATTCCTATTTCCATTAGTGTAATACAAAAACATCTCATTATCATAATGCAAAAAGAATACTAATGTATAATATTATATATTTATATTATATTTATAAGTTTGTTTGATTTTGGGATAACATATGATCTAGTATATATATATATATATATATATATATATATATATTCCTATTTACATTAGTGTAATGCAAAATATCTCATCTCAATATCATAATGCAAAAAGAATACTAATGTATAATATTATATATATTAAGTTCTTTGATTTTGGGATAAAATATTATATATATATTCCTATTCCCATCTGTGTAATGCAAAACATCTCATCTCAACTTCATAATGCAAAAATAATACACATTTATAATATATATATATATTAAGATTCTTTGATTTTGGGATAACATATGATTCAGTGTGTATATATATATATATTCATATTTCCAGTGTATTACAAAACATCTCTCATTATCATAATGCAAGAATAATACTAATTTATAATATAATATTTAATATGTATATTAAGATTTTTAGGATGCAATATGATTCATTCAGGCATGATCTTGGCACTACTAGAGTGTGTGTTATATATACAGTACTGGTGCAGCAGAATAAGAATGAGACACACACGTGTCATTGCATCGGAGCTAAATCATTTGCCGGATTACATTCTTAAAGTGTATTTGATGCATACGAGTCTCTTTGACTATTATGAAGTACAGAACACATATTGCTTTCAGAGCATGTACCACAACGATGTCGATGTGATTGTTGTTTTGAGGCACTGACAATCAAACCTGCACTGTCCCGATCATAACTGACCTGTCAATCAATCTGCATTTATTATCTACATCACTAATGTGTATGAAGCTGAAGACACGTGACGCCCTGAGAGATCCCACCGGTTACAGCGTGACCAGAATGATCTTCACCAGAGATGTCATTTCATCAAGCTCACACACCCACCCACACACACACACACACACACACACACACACACACACACACACACACACACACACACACACACACACACACACACACACACACACACACACAGGATTCCCTCACGAGCTCATTTCGCACGCCGCTCTAGAGATTTCCCACAGTGCACAGAGCAATATGAGCAAACTAACACACGTTTTAACATAGTCTGCATTAAATTATAATTAAATGCAGACTATGTTTATAATCAATTATCTGCATTCAAACATTAGTTAATGCTGAAAAAGCTGAAAATCTATGTGGCAACTGTTTCCCTTAAAACAGTCAATTTTTTGGACAAAACACAATGACGGCATAGCCTACCCCATTTTTTAGACATGCACCATATCTCTACTTGGTAATTCAAGGGACAGTGCATTAATACCATTGGTGCATGTCCAAAAAATGTGGTATATGCCATCTCACTATGCTTTGTACACCACTGTACCACATTTCTTTGGACATGCACCATAATAGTACCGTGGTATTCATGCACTATCCTTTGAATTAAATACCATATATTGTGCATGGAACTGCAACAGCACTTTTTCATGAAGGATACCATGCATTTACATGTACTAAGCAATCAAAATGCCATGGTACTTATTTGTATAAAGCAAAAAGTACCAACCCATCCTGTGAAGAAGTACCATGCATATGGTGATGATGATGGTACTTTTTTGTAAGACACTCATTATAATGATATGATTAATTTGGCAGAGGACATTCTGTCCCAACAAAGGGCAAATATAAGCCTCCACTCACCCCCGACGCACAGCAGAGACATCGCGCCGCGTCGCGTCGACCTCCGCCGGAACGGGACAGTCCGTTTACGTGCTGTGATTTGATTCAGCCGCTTTCCCTCAACAAACAGCCATGACTACAGCTTTTTCTAAAACAATCGCATAAATAAACAGACTAACTAACAGAAAATGTTGATCTGAAGCACTTTTCTCCTCCGCTTATCGGGGCGTTTAGCGCACTGCCATCTTGCCTCAGCACCAGCGCCGCGCGGACAGCTCGCGCGCACCAGCGTGACGTCACGCCGATGAGAAGCAGACCGAGCATCATCATCACGGCACAATAGAAAAAAATAAAAAATAAAAAATAAAATACGTGGGACTCCCACACAATCCGCATGCAGAGCCGCGCCTACGTGCTGACATTACATAACAGAAATTGCAGAACAGAGGAATTCAAGTTTTATGATGCAATAAATATCACGATGGAATCCGGCTAAATATGTCAGATATATATGGGAGGCGTCTGCATTATTTAAAAGGATAATTTACACAAATAGATAAAAAAATACCAGACAGGATTTCTCAGTCGTTTTGGATAAAAGCGTCTGCTAAATGGATAAATGTGAAATGCAGGATATGTGTTTATTCATGTTCTGACTAACTGCATTCCCAATGTCTCACAAACATAGGTTTATTTTACGCAGATAACACTACAGCTATGGCAAGCCGTTTTGGCATATATAAAATAGGCCTATATTGACTTTCTTTCTTTTGTTTATGTATATATAGCACTGTTGAAAACAACAGAGGTTAACCAAAGTTCAACCAAAGTAACCAAAGGTTGACTTTACATAAAAACAAAACAAATAAAATAATAAAAGTGTAACGTCATCAGCTGGAGTGCCCTTGAGAGCCAGCAGAGGGCGCTCCACACCAGACTATTGTTATTCCCTCACAAACTGCATTTCCCATAACTCACTGCCCGGACTCATCATCACTGATCACATTCACCTGTCTGTCATTACCTTGTTTAGCTCACCACATATAGCTTGGTTTTCACACTCATTCCCTTCTAAAGTCGGCTGAGTTTACACTTGACATTAACATGTGACCTGTATCCGGATGTTGTCCACATACACATTGAAAAGACAAGTGTAAACGTGCTTCTTATGGGAATGTTAACTGATCCGTGTTTCCAGGTTCAGAGGGAGTTTAGGCGTTTACACTTTGCATTAACATGCGATCACGTGATCCGATCAAGCAGATCGGATCATTAGCCAATCAGGACATGGTGCGTTTATATTTGTTCACATTAAGCAGCCTCTGTATCTGGATAACCGATCAGGGGTGCGTTTCCCAAAACCATCGTTGCTAACCTGTTAGCAACTTGTATGGTTGGCAATGGGAAATTGCATTGCAACCATCAAAGTTGCTAACTTAGTTAGCAACGATGGTTTTGGGAAACGCACCCCTGATTTCTGTTTCCGCATAATATTTAAATCAGGTCTGTGGCACGACACCTGATTAATAGTAAAGATGATACAAATGAAACTATATCCCAATTGCTTTCACTCACTCACTTTACTTTCATATGCAATCTCCAATAATTAGATCAAATTATATTTTTTGAAAGAAGGAATACTTCCAGAGTTGACCTTACAAAAATAACTGGGTTGATCATGTTAAACAAGTCACATCATCGATCATCTGGATTTAAGGTTATAGCATGCAATGACTATATTGACAGAAATGGGAGATTGATAAACATGCTGAAACAATAAAAAAAAATCAACATTTAAAACATTAAAAAATTCCAATTCCGATTATTCCTCTGGCAAAGCAGCGCAGCTCTTCATTAAGATCTCATGACTGACTGTGAGTGTACAGGTGATCGCCTCGTTCAGATAATGATGCACAATTAAAATGAAAAATGACACACATAGTAGCCTATCAAGTCTAAATAAACAGTTTAAAAGATTGACGTTTATTGTTCAAATAAGTTAAATTTCGTGTCTAAACTGCGTCTGGCCATTATTTTCTGACAGCCATGCGGGGAGACTGGGCGGAGATTTAAATTACGTTCACCTGTGAATGCACACACACACACACACACACACATACACACGCACACACGATGGCTGGATTGCGTTTACATTACACTGAGATCCGATCACAATGCGTTCTCGACTACTTCCGAACCAGGACACGCTGATCGGATAACATTCCCATCAGATGTGCGTTTACACTTGTTTTTTCAATGTGTGTGTGGACAACATCCAGATACAGGTCGCATGTTAATGCCAAGTGTAAACGCAGCCTCAGTGTAATGTAAACGCAATCCAGCCATCGTGTCTGCATTCACAGGTGGACGTAATACAAATAGGGTGGCCATACATCCCTGTCCGGCGTCCGGCGCAGCTTCAAACCGGACACTCATTTGTCCTCCTTTTTAGAGTTGTGCTGAATTGGCCTAAAAAAATTAACCTATAAAAATCCTGCATATTGATAGCGGCTCCCTGATGCCCGCAAATTAGTATAAATCTCCCGGAATCTAGAGTGCGCATGCGAGACAGAACATACTGTGCTCCAAACCGTGTAGCGCGCGCACGGCAGAGAGGGAGAGAGCGAGAGACCTTGCGAGACACCTGCCTCTTCATCCTCCTCATTTTGCAAGATTTGTAAAATGTCCCCCGACTGAAAACTTTTTAAAAGAAAACCCACCACTTCAGGTCGACTTTGCACCGGACCTAGGGGTGCACGATACATGTATTCGTATTGAACTGAAACGGTACGGGCGTCTCGGTTCGGTGCGCGAATTTGCACGGAGAATAGACGGTATAAAAATCAATAAAACTCTAAATAGCGATAAATTTCGCTCTATTCGCTTTTGGTGTGAACGCAGCATGAATAGGCTGCGATGTCAAGATTGCAATGCTGGGAGTGTGTGTGTGTGTGTGTGAGAGAGAGAGAGGCGCGGGCGGCGCGCGATCGAACTGTGTGTGTGTGTGTTAGAGAGAGAGTGAGGCGCTGGCGCGATCAAACTGTGTGTGTGTGTGTGTGTGTGTGTGTGTGTCTTAAGGGTCTTATCTAGTGAAACCATCGCTCATTTAAAAAATAAATAAGAAAGTTTAAGTTTTATAAGCACAAATGCTCGCCTTTGCTTTGTTCTGTGATGTGCGTTCGTGACGTCACATAATACGCAATTATGTTAAAAATGTCTCACAAAACGTTGTTATCTGATTGTTCTTATGTCAACAAAAAAGAAATATATATATATATATATATATATATATATACACAGTTAAAAAAAGGTCTCAGAACAGAGCAAGGCGAGCACGTGTGCTTATAAAACTTAAACGGTTTTATTTATTTTTGAAATGAGCGATGGTTTCTCTAGATAAGACCCTTATTCATCGTCTGGTGTCGTTTAAAGCCCTTTGAAGCTGCACTGAAACTGTCATTTGGACCTTGAACCGTTTGGGTCCCATTGAAGTCCATTATATGGAGAAAAATGGATCCTGGAATGTTTTCATCAAAAACATTAATTTCTTTTCGACTGAAGAAAGAAAGACGTGGACATCTTGGATGACATGGGGGTGAGTAAATTATCAGCAAAAGTTTTTTTAAAAGTGAACTACTCCTTTAAATAGCCTTTGTATTTTGTCAACTACATGGACACAATAGCGGCAATCAGCAGGTAAACAACATCAAGTGATACAGAGACAACAGAGATCTTTGTTTTCCTTTTTGCATTAAATAATACAATGTTTATACAGGAATTGCACGCAAGAGAATTTAAGACGTACAAAGAACATCAAATTCTTTAATTATACTAAAAATAAAAGATTGGGGTTTATACATATACAATGGTTATGTTTGGAATAGCAGGTGACTGAAGGTAAAGTGGGCCACTTTTTTTAAACGTGTAATTTAGATACCTAGATGTTTTTTTCTTTTCTTTTCTTTATTACTTCTGTTAACTTTAAGGTCCAGCTATAATATTTTAATTTGAACAGTTGATATAATGTGTTATTTGCATGAGATATACCAATTTGAGGCCTGCACTCTAGAAAAAAATATTTTCTGGTAAAGTGGGCCATCCCTGATTCATCAAAAACTATCCTGTATCTTAATTAAAACACATGATTTTTTACCACATATTATCAAACAAACATATTCCACAATATAGGAACAAACCCAAAAGCATATAGTCTAGGGCTATGATGAGTAAAATTCATCAGTTCACTCAATGCATGTGTAAAATTCAAAACAACTGATAGAACATGCTGTGTTGACATTAAATTGAATAATTCAGAAATCAGAATATGGATGAAAATTAACTCTACAACATGGGACTACACCACATGCAACAACAAATAGGCTAACATAAATTCAATAAGAGGAACATTAAAAAACAAATTATGTCTGTTTTCTCTAAACACTTTAAATGAACTTAAATTGTGTCCACATTTTAAAGCATTATTTTCCTTATATTATATAAAACTTTCCATAGAAACTCATTTATTTTCGGTCTTATTTTCATATAATTTTTTATACATATATATTTATATATAGTGCTCTTAAAGAGATAAATTGTTTAAATTGTGTCATCATATAAAGATGATGCAGATAAAAGGAATTAAAAGAGTAAAAATATGATACATAGATAAACTTCTCATCTGGCAAAACACCGGTGTATCATTCTTTCGGCAAGAAAAAAATATATTCTTCTAGGAACAAAGAAACTCGCAGGTTTAAACAACTTGAGGGTGTGTAAACGATGACATAATTTCCATTTTTGCGTGAACTGTCCCTTTAAGACCGGATGTTGTGCGCCTGTAATGACAGGATACTGACATTGCGCGTGATTTGTTTACTCATTCAGCGGGTGCGCGCCTCAGCTCAAGATGTCTACCGGAGACAATAGCGGTCGGGTTCCGTGTTTAAATTTCTCCGGACACGGACCTTTGGGTAACAGCCAACCAAGCAACAGTCCTTACGCCTTGGCTGCGAGTCAGGGAGGATCCGTCGGAGGCGGTGGAGGCTCTCATGGCGTAACGAGACGCTCAAACCCTCAAACCGGGCCCGCGGGAATGGAAAGCCCCGGTGTCGCGTCTGGACCTCCGCCGAATCTGATGAACTCTCTCCCGGCTGCCGCTGCGGTGATGGGGCCGCTGGTTCCGCCCGCCTCGAATATGACCGGAAGCCCGTCTAACGCAGTGGTGACACCGGCCACACACTCGTCTCTGTCCGCAGCTGCCGTTCTCGTGTACCGGGAGCCCGTTTATAACTGGCAGGCGACGAAAAGCACCGTTAAAGAGAGATTTGCGTTTTTGTTCAATAATGAAGTGCTGAGTGATGTTCACTTTCTAGTGGGTAAAGGAATGGGAGTCCAGCGGATACCCGCACACAGGTGATTTACTAAACGCACTAAAGTTCTGTCATCATTTACACACACACACACACACACACACACACACACACACACACACACACACACACACACACACACACACACACACACACACACACACACACACACACACACACACAAAGTATCACAACTGTAATCCATCTATCTCATGTACTGTTTTACCACGTCTTCCGAAGACATTTGATAGCTTTGTGTGAGGAATGGATTCAAATTAAAGACAAATATATTTATTGTATAGGTCAAGTCATTGTATCGTAGAATAATGCATTAAAAAATGAATCATATAAATAATATAATTAGCTTTATTACTTCAATGTATTGTTTTAGTTGTATTACTTTTAATAACATTGACATTATGTTCACAACAAACCATTTTTTTTCTTCTGAGTTTGCTTGTGATTTTTCATTACATTACTTTTGAATTGAAATCAGAATAAATTAAAGGCAAAGCTAATGGCAAATCCTACCTGTAAACATATTTTTATCTGGCTGGTTATGTGCTGATTTGTCATATTAAATATATGTACAGTATTATTAATGTATTAATTATAATCTGATATGCAGGTTTGTTCTGGCGGCTGGCAGTGCAGTTTTTGATGCCATGTTTAATGGAGGCATGGCCACCACATCCACAGAGATCGAGCTTCCGGATGTAGAAGCGGCTGCGTTCCTGTCATTGCTCAAGTATGATCAGGTTTCTGAATATCTATGAATATCTATGTACACTCGTTCAAAAGTTGGGGATCGGTAAGATTTTTAATATCTTTAAAAGAAGTCTCTTCTGCTCACCAAGGCGGCATTTATTTGATTAAAAATACCCCAAAAATCGCAGTAATATTATTACAATTTAAAATAACTTTTCTATGTGAATATATAGTAAAGTGTAATTTATTCCTGTGATCAAAGCTGAATTTATCATCATTACTCCAGTCTTCAGTGTCACATGATCCTTCAGAAATCACTATAATATGATTATTTTGATGATCAAGAAACATTTATGATTATTATCAATGTTGAAAAACGGCTATGTAAAAACATCCAAGATTCTTTGATAAATAGAAAGTTCAAAAGAACAGCGTTTATCTGAAATGTAAAGCTTTTGTAACATTACACTACCGTTCAAAAGTTGGGGGGGGGGGGGGGGGGGTATTAACATTTATAATGTTACAAAAGATTATATTTCAAATACATGCTGCTTTGTAAACTTTCTATTTATGTGAATGTTTTTTGATCATCATATTATAGTGATTTCTGAAGGATCATGTGACACTGAAGACTGGAGTAATGATGCTGAAAATTCAGCTTTGATCACAGGAATAAATTACATTTTAAAATATATTGAAATAGAAAACAATCCATTTAAATTGTAATAATATTTCACAACATTACTGTACTTTTTGTATTTTGAATTAAATAAATGCAGCCTTGGTGAGCAGAAGAGACTTCTTTTAGAAACATAAAAAATCCCACACTTTTAGATGTCAGAGTGTTTCCCAGAGAGATGTAGACGTTGATCTTCTCTCCAGGTTCCTGTACTCGGATGAAGTTCAGATCGGCCCGGAGACGGTGATGACGACTCTCTACACCGCCAAGAAGTACGCCGTCCCGGCCCTGGAGGCTCACTGTGTGGAGTTCCTGAAGAAGAACCTGCGGGCGGACAACGCCTTCATGCTGCTTACACAGGTGTGTGTGCGTGTGTGTGTGTGTGTGTGTGTGTGTGTGTGTGTGTGTGTGTGTACAGGGTTTGAAATTAACTTTAACTCGTCACCGGCCAATTTGGCTACTAGATTACTGGCTGTTCAGAACTTCTACTAGCCAAAAGAAAGAATTAATAAACCAGATTATCTACGTCACAGGTTATATATTTAGTTATTTATTATAAAATTTGGATTTCATACATTTAATTTTTAAGGGGGAACTTGGTATCTATAGCCATCACTTTTGTTGTCGCATGTTTTCTCAGCGAGCTCCTCTACAGGTGTGCGGCGTATATTTCACAACACTGTGGTAAAAAAACTCACTTGCGACGCACTCCCTTTCTATCGCTGCTCATGTGCATTTGTTATTATCGGAGCCGGCCAACTTTATCATGTGGAGATATGTCTACCGAGGGTAATACATCATCGAGGGGGGCGTGTGTGTTTATGTTGAATTGCCGTAAAGCAGTTTGTGTTTCTCGCTCGTTCTCGCTTCTCACGAGACTTCCTCAAGGAAAGTCACCATTTTCACCAGAACAGGTTATTAAACCATCCAAATGATTTCTAAATGGTTTTATTAAGTTGAAATGGTTGCCAAGTTCCCCTTTAATTCAAACAAATTCCTGTCACCCAGCGTCTCCTCCCTTCCTCTTTAAACCTCATCACCAAAAGAATTATTCTAGGTGGACAGATCAATACAGTACAAAGACCATCAGACACCAAGCAGAACATAATAAACCTGTGGTCTCAGGATAAATTATGATCTGCTAAAAAAGTAGGATGTTGGAAAATAATGTCTTTTCTTTAAATGAAATCCTTTTTAATCTTCGCTATTGCTTCAATGCAAATGAACAAGCGTGCAGGTATTTGTTGTGTAGTGACGTGTGTGTTCAAGCGTGCCAGATATGATCAGATTCTGTACAATACGCTGTATTTAATACATCATGACGACTCACGAGTATTTGTGCTAAATCTGTAGATTTGTCTTACACGAACTTCCCCAGCAAAGCGGGTAAATATAATAAGTAACTTGCCAAATTTGCTCGTGTTAACAGCGTTACTCGCCACAGTCGGTTTTTACACGTATTTGGCAGGTGTTCATTTCAAACCCTGTGTGTGTGTCTTTGTGTGTGTGTGTGTGTGTGTGTGTGTGTGTGTGTGTGTGTGTGTGTGTGTGTGTGTGTGTGTGTGTGAGAGAGATGTGTCCTGTGGTTCTGATTGGCTGATTGTGTTTGTGTCAAGGCGAGACTCTTCGATGAGCCTCAGCTGGCCAGTCTGTGCCTGGAGAACATCGACAAGAACACCGGAGACGCTCTGGCTGCGGAAGGGTTCACAGATATTGATCTGGGTACTGTATCAGGGATTCGAGCCCACAGTACACCACAGTACACACACTACACACATTACACACAATACACCCCAGTACACACACTACACACATTACACACAATACACCCCAGTACACACACTACAGGCCTGCTGCTCAGTCACACCACGACAGCACGATATCTATAGCAATATTAGCGGTGGGAGAAAAATAAATATTCTCCGACACATTCTGAAAGTTTCAGAATCGATTGTGAGTTTAGTTTTTAACCGCAGATGCACGATGGCATTAGTAGGCTATATACTCTGCTTACTTTTAATTCCACACACACACACACACACACACAAACCCCCCAAACCATCCATGAATAGCCTTCCATAAAGATCAAAAATGTTGAAGCGAATTACGAAGACAGTGTTTCCCAACCACTGTGTGGAAAATTATCAAATGGCAAAAAATAAAATAACTTTAATTAAATGGTACAAAACAGAATATATTGTCGCTTTCAGGCAGAAACCGTGTATCTCTATATTTTGTCTTTTATTTTTAAAAACCAATGCTATTGGTCATCCTTTACCTCTGTATGTGGGATTTACAAATATTCAACCAATGAAAAGCAGTTAAAAGAGCTTGTGACTAAACCTCGTGACTCCATTGGCTCCTTAAACTGTCAGTCAAACCTCATAACTCCATCAATATGAAGTATTGTAATAATTAATAAGAAAAAAGAAGTAGATCTAGAATCTTTATGGATTGGAATCGGATCGTGACTCCCAGAATCAATAAATCTCATTATCATGCCAAACATTTAAGTCGTTTTATGTATTTATTTGACTTCATCCTATTGGTTTTTTTAGTTGCATATATAATTATTTTTTTGTTCTTAAATTTTATAGTGTTGACTTGAAAAACTTCAAGCAATGTTTTCTTTTTCTTAACTGATAAATAAAGGCCCATTATTATTGCGCCTATTATTTTAAAATGATTGAAATTCAATTTTGTTTCTACTTTTATTCAGCAAGGATGCATAAAATGATCAAACATGAAAACAGATTTCTATTTCAAAATCCTGTTCTTTTGATCTCTATACATCAAAGAATCTTGAATATATTTACATGGTTTCCACAAATATATGAAGCAGCCAATCAGCATATTGGAATGATTTCTGAAGGATCATGTGACACTGAAGACCTGAAGATTTTTTTCACAGGAATAAATTACATAAATTACATTTTAACATATATTCCCATAGTAAACCGCCATTTTGAATTATAATAATATTTCACTTTTTTATGGTATTAATGTACATTATAAATGGAGTTTGTTCAGTAGCACATTAGTTTTACTGTGGGATTGGAATTGGTGTCAATAATTGAAATCTCTCTCTCTCTCTCTCTCTCTCTCTCTCTCTCTCTCTCTCTCTCTCTCTCTCTCTCTCTCTCTCTCTCTCTCTCTCTCTCTCTCTCTCTCTCTCTCTCTCACAGACACACTGTATGCGGTGTTGGAGAGAGATACCCTGGGCGTGCGAGAGGTGCGTTTGTTCGTGGCGGCGGTGCGCTGGGCGGAGGCAGAAACACATCGACAGCAGCTTCAGCCCACGCCGGAGAACAAGAGACGTGTGCTGGGGAAAGCCCTCAGTCTCATCCGCTTCCCTCTCATGACTATAGAGGAGTTCGCCGCAGGTCTCTATGCCTTCTCTTCGTTTGTTTCACGTTTTTATTGTTTAAAGGTTTAAAGGGGTAAATACAGGGTTTGTACCAGATGCTTGAATTTTTTTTTCATTTAAAGGTCCTATATTGTCAAAACTGAAATTTCCTGGCTTTCTTCATAATAACAGAGATCTAGGGTCTATAAAACTACCATAAACTAAAACTACACAGCCTGAGTAAAGTAGCTGTGCCTTTTCACAAGCCATTGTGACTTCCGTATATTTGTGATGTCAGAACTACTCAGTCCCTGCCTTCAGTCTCCACCCGACCAACGGTGGCTCACTCAGAAAACAACAGGCCAATCAGAAGAGAGGCTCATGAATATTAAGTAGACAGGCCAAACTCCAGCTGTTCTCGGCAGAGCTCCTGAGAAAGAGCTGTAAACATATATTGAGATGCTTTTTGGTACTTATACCGAAAATATATATTCTTAAGGACATCAAAACCTAAAATAAAACTTCAGAAAGTTGTACAATATGGGACCTTTAAGTCCTGGAAAACAGCCATATTTATGAAAAGCGCTTGAATTATTGAAAGACATATGAAATTAGTTTTTCATTTGATTGATAAAACACACAATCTTTTCACACAAAATGAACACTGAAGCCCGTCTGATAATAGATATAGAGGCATTTCGCATGACTATAAGTCTGATATTGCTCATAAATATCCAAATATATGATACATCTTTCATTTTTCAGGTCAGTCATGTATTCATGAGGGGGGAAATCAGTTTGAATCAGAAAAACAATATCTTTGTCATAGTAAAGTTACCACAGTCATTGCATCTGCTGCACTTTATTTGTACCATTTTGTTTTATTTTAGTTTTATCTATTTACCTTTTTTATAATTTGAAAGATAATATGAGTTCTCTGATTGAAGTCCTCGAAAACCAAAAAAGTAGTTCTTGAAAAGTCCTTGAATTTCATTTTAGAGTATCGACATGAACCCTAAGTGTGTGTTTCACTCAGGTCCTGCTCAGTCATCCATCCTGACGGACCGAGAGGTGGTGAGTCTCTTCCTGCACTTCACGGTGAACCCTAAGCCTCGCGTGGAGTTCATCGACCGGCCGCGCTGCTGTCTGCGGGGGAAAGAGTGCAGCATCACGCGCTTCGGGCAGGTGGAGAGCCGCTGGGGTTACAGCGGGACCAGCGACCGCATCCGGTGAGCCGGAGGACAGATTCACACACGCCGCTCTTCCATTACCCGTCAAAATGCAAAAATTTCAATTGCGAAATGAAAATACAATCAATGGAAACACGTCAATTTGGAAAAACTGCAGTTTTTACGCATTTACAGGTCAGCTGACAAGAGCTCTTTATTAAACTCATAAAAGACAAAAGTATTACGGTAACACCGGATTCTAGACAACAGAGAAATGTCACAATTTATCAAGAGTTTGAAGTAGATGTGAGGGAGAAACACTCAGAAACGCCTCATGTGACCCTGGATCACAAAACATGTCACATGTGTATATCTGTGGCAATAGCCAACAAGACATTGTATGGGTCAAAATTATACATTTTTCTTTTATGCCAAAAATCATTAGGATATTAAGTAAAGATCATGTTCCATGAAGATATTTTGTGAAATTCCTACCTTAAATATATAAAACATTTATTTTTGTGAGATTTTTTTTTTTTTTTTTTTTTTTATTGACCCATGTGACTGGTTTTGTGGTTCAGGGTCACTTATTGAAAAAAGGATTTACACTCGCATGAGGGAGTTTTTCAGGCTATTCGAAAAAAGTTATATATTCGCAAAACTGCAATGGTTTTTGCGCATTTACAGTCATCTGACGTAGATGTGTTTGGACAGAAAACGAGACACTTCTTCATTTAACTCATAAAAGACAAAAGTATCACAGGAATACTGGATTCTAAACCACAAAGAAATGCAGTCAAGAGCTTGAAGCAGAAATAAGGGAGAAACGCATTGAGGAAATATCACACAAGTTTTGTGCAAATCTGTAATGGAAACGCATCTACAGTCACCGCTCGTGTGAAGTCCACTAACTCAATCACGTGTTTGCAGGTTCTCTGTTAATCGCAGGATATTTATTGTGGGTTTCGGGCTTTATGGATCCATACACGGACCTACAGACTATCAGGTCAACATACAGGTACGTCTGTCCTACAGATCGGCTTTTCTCATCAATGCAAGGTCATTTAAAGGTGAAATTAAAATTATTTCAGTTTTAGTTTGATTTATTTTAGAAGTTAAACTAAATGAAAATGAGAGATGTTTTTTAATATTTAATTTCAGTTTATAAAGTGTTTACAAACTTGTAATTTCTCTTATTTTAGATTTTATTATTATTATTATTATAGATTGTATTAATAATTTGAATTAGTTTTTATTTAATATATATTGTGTGTGTGTTGTAATTGTTGTGTTTTTGTCACTATTATTTTATATTATATTTAAAAAATATATATATATTTAAATGCATTTTATTTTATTTGTTTAAAAAAAGGTAAATATTAATTATTTCAGTTTTAGTTATATTTATCTTATTTCAAGTTAAACTAAAATGAGAAATGTTTAATTTTTTTAAATATTTTATTTCAGTTAATAAAGTAATAAAATTGTGAATTTAGTTTTAGTTAACTAATAATAAGATATGACAATATATCATATGATATAACAATGCTGTTCAGTTGATCGTAACATAGTTTTGCTGTCTTTGGTTGCATCAGATGTTCATCAGGCTGCTCAAACAAACAGATCAGTGTTTGAAAGCGTTACATTGTTCAGAATGTCAAACTATTATAGATTTACATTTATGCTTTTTTTTAAATGCATTTTTTATGCATTTATGCATGTATTCCCTGTGAACCGAACCCATGATCTTAGTTTCCAGTGGCCTGAGTTACTGTTTGAGTTACCGGAATAACTAGTATATGAAAGTGTTTTAAAGGGATACTCCACTTTTTTTGGAAATAGGCTCATTTTACAACTCCCCCAGAGTTAAACAGTTGGGTTTTACCGTTTTCGAATCCATTCAGCCGATTTTCTGATATTTAGAAGAATATCAGTAATCAGACAGTTTCTGGTCCCATTGACTCCCATAGTAGGAAAAAAATATACTATGGAAGTTAATGAGACCAGAAACTGTCTGCTTACTGATATTCTTCTAAATATCAGAAAATCGGCTGAATGGATTCAAAAACGGTAAAACTCAACTGTTTAACTCTGGGGGAGTTGTAAAATGAGCCTATTTCCAAAAAAAGGAGTATCCCTTTAACTCTCCAAAAATGACCCACTTGATCATTTACAGAATTATTGTAATAGTAAATACTGGTTGTAAGTGCACGTGTGCTTCACAGATCCTGACTGAGTGAATTTCTTTCAGATCATCCACACCGACAGCAACACGGTTCTGGGTCAGAACGACACCGGCTTCAGCTGCGACGGCTCGGCCAACACGTTCAGGGTCATGTTCAAGGAACCGGTGGAGGTTCTGCCCAATGTCAATTACACCGCCTGTGCTACATTAAAGGTGAGGTCATGTGTTTATCAGTTAAACTAGCAGTTTGATGAAGTGATTTCATCCACACCATGATATTTGTTATTCCGGTTCCCTTTTTTTCCATTTCCTTCTTGCCTGAAATGAGTCGTCAGATATTCCAGTCTCCTTCCTGCTGAACCTGTGTAGGGTTGTAACTAATTAGCATAATGCCTCTGGTCTTGATTGGCTGAACAGCGTCTCTTAGCTCCGCCCTCAAACACTAGTTTATCTGAGACTGGAAGAGTTTGTGTTGTTCGTGTCGAGAAGACGCTGTTTTCTGCTGACAAAGCAAATCCACTTTGATGAGATTGATACGGTAAAACGCCATCGTTACTGTTCGTATCACTGAGTATCAAGAGCTGAGATTCAGATATGATAATGAGCATTTGGTTTCTGACCAATCACAGCAGAGCAGCTCTCAGAGAGGCGGAGCTTAGAGAGACTGAATCTTTGAACTAACCGTTTCAGAGACTGAGAGAAAAGAGCTGATTATGAAGAGATTATGAAGAAAATTAGGAGTTTCAGCGACTGAATATACAAAATAAAGGAAAATTCTAGCTTTATATTCTAATAATTTGTCTATAAGAAATACATAGAATTAGGGCTGGGCGGTATATCGAGTTTGTACGATATATCTATATATTTTTTTGAAACGATATGGAATGAGGCAATACCGTTTATATCGATATACAGTAGTTTGATATGAGCACATCTGAAAAATAGCGGTGGTCGCAGTGTGAGTTGCTGCAGTGAAACTACATAGTACAATTTGTCCTAAACATGACACAAGCTAATATTAAGGGCTTCAAAATAACTGGTAAGATATAGTTAACAAGTTTAAAGCAGCTTGCCCTGTCAGATGCTCTGACAGATAGGCTACTGTTGCTGACTGGCAGATAAATAGCCTACTTGCGCTGTTTAATGCGTTTGAGATGTGGTGCTTTCCTCAGTGCTCAACTTACATTTCACAGGTATATTCTCCATCTGTAAATGTTAGAAAGTTAAACAAATATGTCCATTTCACTGTCAGGAAAGGACGAGCTTCTGCAAGTGAATCTCCGCTAAAATTCAAGCTTCTGTAAACGAGCGCCGCCACGCGCATGCGCGCCAAACAGACGGAGCACAATAGAATAGTAGCGCAATAATTCTGACTAAAATAAACATATTGCTAAAATATTGGTTGTTGGACACAATAAATGTGCCATATGTGGAATTTTAAACCTACAAGTATATTTTTATGAAAGTGACCATTATAATGGGGTAATCAAATGCAGGCTAATATAATTATTTTGTGCTTTTGTTTTTGTGTTTATTTTCATTTTTAATTTAGCCTTTAGTCAATTTAAAAACAAAATCTTTTTGCACATAATATATTGCATAGCCTACATTACATTCACTATATTTGTTTCCATATCCTTCAATATCAACATTGTTTGTAGGATATCATTGGGCAGAATGTGAAATATTTTTTTTTTAAATAAATACAGATTTTCTTTATCCAAATAGAAAACCATAGAAAGTACCGAGATATATATTGTATATCGCCATTTAACCAAAAAATACCGAGATATGATTTTTTGATCATATCGCCCAGCCCTACATAGAATACTTCTTTCAATTTTAAATAAATAATAAAAAATTAAAACAGTGTTTTTTGATCTTGGATGCATGTAAACCAGTTGTAGGAGAAAACAATACTATATCTAACGCACTTTTAAAATGGCACTGCTAATCAGTGATGGTAATAACGGCGTTATAAATAAACGGCGTTACTAACGGCGTTATTTTTTTCAGTAACGAGTAATCAAACTAATTACTGTTTCCTCCGTTACAACGCCGTTACCGTTACTGACAATAAAATATGCCGTTACTATAATTGAGCACACTGAAGTGGTTTTCATCCGAGTAGGCTCTCTCTCCGCCATTGGACCTGCAACGTTTTTTCTCTGGTGGTGTGCGTGTGTTTATGAGGCGCCGGTCTGGACTAAAGCGAGGCGAACGCCGCGGGCGCGCTTGATATTGCGCGAGAGAGACAGTGTCCGAGAGCGCGCTTGATAGTGCGCGAGAGAGACCGGGTGTGTCTGAGCTTAATTGTTTATAAATAACGTAGGCTACACATTTCAGCATTAGAATAATCTCTGTAGAATAATCAACGTTTTGATTTGTTTGCATGTTGATAAAATAAAACACAAGAATAACCTGCAGGAAACGCTCCCAGAAAACATCTTTGTTTGACCGGTTGTGAACACGTGCGGCAGACACGACTAGAATTTGGCTCATAAATAACCTCTGATGATGACGTTCTCTGTAGGTTATAAAAATAAAACCCCAAAATATTATATTTTATTATTATTATGTATGTTGGTACATTGTTCAGTATTATATTGAGAGGACTTTTTGTTAAACTCTTTACTTTTGTGAGGAAGAAAATACTTCAATAGGCTATACAGTATGTCCTCCAGTTGTAAAGGTTTGTTTTATAATCTTAATTTGCACTACAAAGAGTTTGTGTGTATGTATATTTTTTATTACTATTTATTTATTTTTGGTAAATTTCTTAAGAATCCTTAGTTAATCCTTTGTTGGCCAGTTGTGGTGTGCAATAATATTAAAAGTTCTAAACCATCTATTGTGTTTTGTTGTTCCACTATAGTAATGATACTATTTTAATATTTAAGTTAATAGGTGTTTCTCACATTGTCCCACAGCAACATTAAAATAGTGTAGATTAGGGTACAATGTTTTATAATAATATTTTTTTCTATTTAGTGTCCATTTCATTCATTTAACATATTTAATATTGGGGGTATCCAAGTTATTTCACATATTTTAAAAAAATGTTTTATAAAGGAACGCAATAGTTACTTTCCCAGGTAATTAGTTACTTTTGTAATAATGTAACTCAGTTCCTAACTCAGTTACTTTTTGTCAGAAGTAACTAGTAACTATAACTAATTACTTTTTTAAAGTAACTTGCCCAACACTGCTGCTAATGTACATTTATTAAATATAGACTTTTTCATGACTTCTAAAACGAGTCCTAAAGATCAGCTTGATGCTCAGTGAGTCTGTGTGTGTGTGTGTGTGTGTGTGTGTGTGTGTGTGTGTGTGTGTGTGTGTAACGTTCCTCTCTCTCTCCTCTCGAAGGGTCCGGATTCGCACTACGGCACTAAAGGCATGAGGAAGGTCACGCACGAGTCCTCCGGCACCGGCACCAAAACCTGCTTCACGTTCTGCTACGCCGCGGGCAACAACAACGGCACGTCCGTAGAGGACGGCCAGATCCCAGAAGTCATCTTCTACACGTAGTTAGAGGATTGGACTGGCACATAATATTGCACTTGACCGTAACACTGACAGTACGTAACTGTTACAGGACGAACGCTTGGAGCTTCTGTGTTTAATGGAGGGCTTATATTTACACTGACTGTTAACAGCAAGTGAATTACTCACCCATGACTGACCGAGATGTAACAAATGTATCTTTATTTTTGTGTATCGGATTTTGCATCAGTCGATCTGGGTTGCGATTAAAATATCTTGCCAAAAAAGCACCTCATAATGTTTTAGAGCTTTACATTTAACTCCATTATACAGGGAAAAACATGACTCGATGTGTATGCAACTGATTTGTGGTTATTCAGCCCTACGGAAGTTATTACTGTACATATTTTTGTCATTGAGTTTGGTCTTTTAGATTATTATTTGAAAAAAGATAATTATATCAATCAGTTTCCATGTTGGAGTAGTTACTCGTTCAGCTTTGGTCTAGCAGTGATTGTAGACCAGAACTACTTTTCTTTTGTGCCAAGGTTTGCTTAGATACATTCAGCACTTAATTGAACTAGAGGGAGTAAATCCATTCAGGAACACAGTATTTATTTACAGGATGAGCCTCAGTCTGTTCAGGTCAAACACGCTGATGTTTCTTGATTGTAGATGGGTCGGTTATATTGGGTCTTTGTATGACTGCTCATGTCCAATAAAGTTTAATCATTCTTTACATTTGAATGTTTGTGTCCACTCGTTTTTAAGGACTTCTGACTGTATTTAATGTTGACACACACGTGACCCATTAGTTGAGGAGTTTCAGCGACTGAATATACAAAATAAAGAAAAATTCTAGCTTTATATTCTAATAATTTGTCTATAAAAAATACATAGAATACTTCTTTAAAATTTAAAATAAATAATAAAAATTAAAACATTAAAGTAGGCTCAGTCTTTGTTTTTGTTTATTTATATATTGCTTTATGCAATAAAATTGCTTCAAAGCAGCTTTACAGAAAAATCAATGTGAGCCAGTGTTATTTTAGTAGAATTGAGATGCTATTAGTTTTTATTAATATTTTGGATCAGATTTTTTTATTTACACATTAAGTTCTTTTGATTTTTAAAAAAAAGTCTATAGTTTTATTCAGTGTTTTAGGTCATCTAGTTAAACTAAATTAAAATGAGGAAAGTTGATATTTCTATACCAGCAATTTCCATGTCTTTAAGACATGCATCACATTTAATCCATTTTATTCCTGACCATAAACATTCATAGGGCATATGTTTGCTCTTCAAGCCGTTGAGTCATTATCACCTCAAGTTAAGGGAAACTAATCCCGCATTCTTGGAAGATATTGTAATGCTTTGGAAATATTGGTCTTTTGTTACAGTCTTTTATATTTCTTTTTGGGTTTACTCCCACCAGATATACAGTATTTTCCAAAACTACCACATATAACACACATTCCCCAAAAATGCTTTATCCCATTTTATCAGTGATGAATCCCCTGCCTGTTTTTCTTGCTTTTTCGTCTTCAACATTTGTTGCTGTATAGTTACCTTCACATTTGTTATGTGTTGTTATTAGACTTTTATTAGTCTAAATTCTAATAACTTTTTGTCTAGCTTGAGCAGCTCTTTTTAAACTTCTTGATAATATCTTGCTAAATTTCTTTATTTGCCTCGAGGAGTGAGGAGGCTTCCAAAGGAGTTGGTGCGTTCGAGTCATTTCGTAAAGATCGTATTTTTACGCACACGATGCCATAAAATCGAGTGGGAAGCTCAGATTTTCTTAATGCCCCAGAGTGCTTCTCAATTCTTGCGTCCCAGCTCCAGTCCTGCAGGATGCGAGAGACGGACGCAAGGAAAGAAAGGGAGGAAGGAGGAATCGAAGGAAAGCTTATTTATACATACTTGATCACTCGAGCATCACATTACAGCGTCATCAGAAGCGCTCATAGGATCTGTTATGTTGTTGAAGTTTGGTTATTTAAGAAATTCATAATAAATAATAATAAAGATACCCTGTTGAACTATGTGAGATGTGTGGTTTATTTAAACTACAAAGGTAAAGTATAAATTAAAATGATTGTGACCGTTGGAGAACGTAGCTATACGTGCTGCACGTTTAGTCACTCCGCAAAGGACCCGTATATCCTTGTAAAACTGGAGAAACTGGAAGAACTGGAAGACAGCGCAACTCTGAGAGAACAAAGGAAATCAACAGCACATCAACATGCTGAGATCACCTGAAATTCACCAATGTCATTTTGTTTATCAAACATGAATTTTAATGGATATAATTATCGAATGCAGGGAGACACAATCTGTTAATGTGACTGTTAATAGGTTGTTGTTTTTTTTATAGTATGATATCTATTCATTGTGGGATCTAATTTATAGGTTTAAGTTTGCCAGGTGAAGTCACTTTTTAGAATATCTGGATTTAAAGATTATTACTTTGGAAAAATTGCTAACATCATATTTTTGTGTAGGCCTATGTGTAAAATAAACTCGAACATCACCTCCGTTCAAGTCATGTCTTAAAGGTGCAGTGTGTGTAGCTTTTGGCAGAGGTGGGAGTAAGTCACTAAATGCAAGTCTCAAGTCAAGTCCAAGTCTTAACATTGCAAGTCAAAGTCAAGTCAAGTCATTCTGTTGTAAAGGTCAAGTCAAGTCAAGTCATACTCTTTGTCAAGTCAAGTCAAGTCCAAGTCTTAACATTGCAAGTCAAAGTCAAGTCAAGTCATTCTGTTGTAAAGGTCAAGTCAAGTCAAGTCATACTCTTTGTCAAGTCAAGTCAAGTCACAACTTAGTCATCAAGTCATACCAAGTCGCACAGTTTTACACATTTTTTAACTCTGGGACTTTTATTACTTATTTAGACAGAGGGCTGATGGGTTACAAAAATAAATAAATAAACAGTGTAATAAATAAAATATCAGTAAGAAGCACTTTAAATGCTCTAAAATAAAAATAAATTAAATGAACAAGTAAACAAGGATTATTAAAACGTTTCCCATCTTGTGCTAGCCCTACATATAGTTATTTTGCTGTGATATCCCCTATGAAAGTATAAACTAAGACTGCACGCAAAGTGCGCTCCCTTGATCATTTCTAAAAAGCCGACATCAGTTCATCGCGATCTCACACATCTCTGTTATTATCAATGAAGCTTTCATAATATATACACTTTGTTTGTTATAATTAAAGGGTTTGCCAGCATATACAGAATTCAGCACTGAACAAAAAGTCAGTTTTGAGCGGTGAGGGGAGTCTATCGTAAATGCTTCTGATTGGCCATTATTGCGTTCAAGAAATCAACACATATGTCTGTGATTGGCTGCATCGTTTGACGCTGCAAACTTGTTAGAAATAGAAACGCTGGCCTGTCAATCGTTTCTACTTAGTTAGAAATAGAATTTCTTATTGCTTTTCTGCAACAGATGAATAAAAATGTATTAGTTTTTATGTATTATTCATAGATATTTCTAGTTTGCGGGAGTCCCGCGAATCGTTTTATTCTCCTTCAACCCGCACACACATAGTGAGTGCTTTACCGCTCGCGCGCGCCCGATGTTGTTGCTGTGTCCGCGGAGGGATCTGCTGTTTTGGCAGGCGGCAAGCGGATTCCTGATAGCGTCTAGCGGTTCGCCGACTTATTGGAAAATATATAGTTCATCATTCTTAAATATATCAAATAAATCACAATAATTGAATTTTTTTTTTCCACAAGTCATTTCAAGTAAATAGGCACAAGTCCGAGTCAAGTCTAAAGTCACAAGGAGCAAGTCTAAAGTCAAGTCGAGTCTTATCAGAGATCTAGTCAAGTAAGTCTCAAGTCCAGAAAATTGCGACTCGAGTCTGACTCGAGTCAAGTCATATGACTCGAGTCTCCCACCTCTGGCTTTTGGCGACATCTAGCGGTTCGTTTGCGAGTTTACACTAAGGGCTCAGCCCACTGCTCACCCCTCCCTTTCGAAGAAGCAACGGTGGCTAAAACGGGACAAACATCGTCGTCTGGAGACGGCAGAAAATAGCCAGAGTAAAACAAGTTTCTGTACCACAGTCCATTATAAACCACATCATGGATAAAGTTTACAAAGCCATAGTCATGTGGGGATCAAGGGTCTTAATACATAATATAATAATAGTAATCAGCTGATTGTCTCACGAACGTAACCAGCACATTCTCCCCACATAGCAAACTCATAATACAGCGAGGGAGAAGAACCACATGAAACTATGCAGCTATATATTTTTTCTAACAGGGTAGTAAAAGTTTAGCTGGCTAATATGAGCTGTTACTGTGGCTGAGCTGGTTAAAGCCTTGTTTATACTGGACGCGTCCGCATGAGCCCAAAGGTGCGTGCGGCAAAAGTGACGTGATTGTAACAGCGCGCGCGCCTCCGCATCCTATAGACACCGCTTACTACACACAATAGGCTTTTTTTCTCTGATTTTGGAAACTCGATCGACTTAAAATGCTTCCCAAGATCGACGGGTTGGTGATTCCTGTAACTGTTTTCCGGTCAATGACAAGAGTAGCCTACTAATCAGCTGTCTCACGAACGTAACAGCACATTTATCCACACATAGCAAAGCCATAACACAGCGAGGGTGAAGAATTAAGTTACATGAAACAATCCAACTACATATTTACACCACTGACAAGGGAATAGTCACTACTCACGGTGTTTATTTACTAGCTTCTTCTAGCTTTCTGCGGCTTCTCTTTCAAGGTAGTGACGAAACGCGCTTTGTAACGCAGTTTGTTCGCTGTCGGCTACGGTAAAACATGACGTCACAATATGGCGACCTTCATAGAAGGGGATGCCCGAGCCTATGTAGATATAAATGCCTCATTCTAAGGTAAAAAAAACATTACGGTTTATTAAGTAAGTTCTTTATACACCACTGAACACATAGTTATGGATGTCATATTGCATTTCTGTTAATACATACTCAAAAATGTTACACACTGCACCTTTAAAGATCGTATTTACAAGTTGAAAGCACATGAACCCACCACAATGTCGTTAATACAGGCTCGGGATTTTTTTTAAGCCACGATCTTTACGAGTTGGCGGAATACCACAATATGGTATTTAGCAGTGATTGTCAGGCTTTCATTTACAGATAAGTAGGTTAAAAGTGCTCTATGTAACAATTAGCGGCCTCTAGCGGTGATGTTTCAGATTGCAACCAATTTTTATAAGAGCGCTCGTGCTCGTACTCATAGACAATACCGTCTATTACGCAAATATCTCGGTGAATACTAGACGGATTCGGCGAGCACCGAGCTCGTTGGGACCATCTAGTCGAGCTGAAAAGAACCATATAAGTTCCATAGTTTTTGGTGGTGTTTTCGCGGAGATATTAGCAGAAAACCATCGGGCGCGCTGCAAAATTGCGGACGCCGGTGACGTCACGATCTCAGAAGAAATCGCTCGTATCTCTAGAACCAGGGCCGGACTGGGACCAAAATTCGGCCCTGGCATTTGTGGTTTTCACCGGCCCAACTAATTGATGACGTTAAAAAAACGTCCCCAGAATATGAACATTTTTCCCACTGAGACACAACATACAAGGCAGCAATTTAGGCGCGTTTCCATTACAGATTTGCGCAAAACTTTTTTTTTTTTTTTTTTTTTTTTTTTATCGATAAAAAACTTTTGCGAAATGACGGCGTTTCCATTAACTGATGTTATGCGATAGAACGTCCTTTTTTTCCTGTCGCGATAAGTCATTTAAACATCATAGAAACGGGTAGGTAAGTCTATCAGCCACCACCGCACTAGACATTATTATTATTATTAATGGAAGGAGACGTGATGTGTTATCCAAGCATTAATGGAAAGACCCGTATACTGCGAACGGCATAAGTTTCTGGGTGTTTCTCTCTCATTTCTGCTCCGAGGTCTTGATTGTGGCATTTCGTTGAGGTTTAGAATCCAGTATTCCTGTAGCCTAATTATTGTTTCTTTTATGAATTTAATAAAGATCTCTGTCCAAACGGTCAGTGTACATTTGTGTCCATTCGTTTTTCCTTATTTAACCCGTATTGCAAAACGAAAAATGAACGGTGGTTGTTTTTTTTAAATGCAAAGTTGAAAAAAAATTTTTTTTTAACTGTACACAAATGCTGTGCAATAATAATAATATATCGACTAAATTTCAGATGTTTGTTTATGACTTTTTGCCCCTTCATTTAAAATATTCCCAACTTAATACGAAAAAAAGTCGATTTTACTGGTTTTCTAAGGCCAAATTAGAACCTGGAAATGATATTTTTCCCGCAGTGAATGAGAAGAGCCATATTTATGTCTCTGGAACCACAGCCTACAGAAAGGTGATTTAGGTGAGTTATAGGCTAATGATAATAAATGTGTCTTAAAAAATAACGAGGCATTTTAATTGTTTATTAATAAACTATTGTTTTCTAAATTGTCGGCTGAAAACATATCCATCTCCACTGAGGCGCGCCGCACGAATGCACCTTTAGAGAGAAATCCACCTTTCATATGGATTACATAAGCAGAAGGTATTAGCTTTCGATTCGAATTTGTTCGTTATAAAGTGGACATGTCAAGCTTTAGCCTACATAGGCTATACTTTGTTTCAGTTCTCGCGCTCCAGTTCACGGAGATCATGAAAGCGCGCATGATTGTTTTATTTTATTTTACAAAAGCACAACGTTTTCTTGTTATTGTGAGTTTACACAAATAAAATCATAGTTGCGAATAATGTATTATTATTTTCTACAGTACAGTAGGCCTATTTTAAGTTGTTTCTGCTGTTGATAGGAAAAAGCAAGTGTTCGCGGCCGCGCCCCGTGCCATGCGCACTCAGCAAACACTGATATGCGTCAAAATCTTGTGTTTATTGTGATAATCTTAGCCCTGTATTATTATTGTCTAACCATTATGAATGACATTTGACGAATTGCTTTGTTCCTTTTTTGGATAAAAGCGTCTTCTAAATATGTAGCCTAATAACTGTTATAATAATGATGATATTTATTAGCCTATTATTATTTGCGTAGCCTATATCACGGACCCCAAACACACCGCGTCTTCTAAGTCAGGTGACTGTAAATGCGCAAAAACTGTTTCCATTGCAGTTTTGCAAAATATTCCTTTTTCGAATTGCCTGAAAAACCTCCTCATGCGAGCGTAAAAACTTTTTTGCGATAAAGGTGCAGCAACGTGGTCAGCTTGGCCCGAAACAATAGAAAATCACACCGGCCCTTCTGGCATGTGCCAGAATTGCCAGATGGCCAATCCGGGCCTGTCTAGAACGCAAAGACCCAGAGAGCTCAAATTCGGGGGAGGAGGTCCCAGGGGGACCCTTGCCCGAACGCTAGAGTGGCGGGCCTCGGGGACACCCTCTACCGGATCGCCGTTCGCTGGGACCCCCGATTTCGAACGCCTATAACTCGGGGAGCCGGGCGAGTTGGACCTCGGGGGTGGGCTCGTTCGAAAGGCCCCGTCCAGCACTACGAACGATTAGAGTCTTGGGAATATTGATCAAAGATTGACCGAGATTGAAGAAATGAGTTGGCTGATGGCAGCTCAATCACATTTGTATGTTGCCAGTTATGTTGAAAACCCGCCACAGGATGTCTGGTAAGAGACTGGTCAGTAGATGTCCGATATTTGGGAATAACCCGTTTATTCGTCACCACATCATCTCAGACAATAACGCAGTTGTCATTAATCAAGGTGTATAAGTAGGTGTGGTTTTTCTATAAAAACAGAAAATGTAGGCAAGTGTAAACATGCATGATAATAACATTAAATGTTTTAAACAGATACATGAGTATAAACAAAATAAAGAAATGAGATTAATAAAGAAAGAAAAACAAACTTGCTATGTCATACATTAAATTAAATTAAACTCTAAACAGTTTTATCTGCGTCACATTGTTAGTCAGCGGTGCTCTGCCTGGGCTTGTTACACGCACGCGCATTAAGTTGTTTACAACTTAGCCTCCCTCAACGCAGTCTTTGACAATTAAAATGCACCACACACAGATGAAATATACATAAATGACATCAATATAAACAACTAAGTAGATATATAACATCCTATATACAGCGCAGCATCGCTTCAAAGACGTGACAATTCCTATGATTAACCTCAACGAGCTAATGCCCATTATAATGGCAAACTAAACATTAAACACGTCTAAGATTGCACATATGATTGCTAGAGATCGAATACAATACACTTACTTTGCATTGACGCACAACACCCATGAAATGAACAAACTAAATGTTATTTGCACCAGCAAAGTTCAGCATTAGCTCTCCGACAGGATCAACTTCACACTGAGCGCTGTGGGCGGGATGTTCGCATGCACGTAGATCAGCGAACGCTGATTGGCTGCTATGCTGTAGGCTGTGCGTCGATCAATCTCGGCAAAAGAAATAGATTTAAGTAAGAAGGCATATTACTAGTAATGGCCTTTTTAACAGAGATATAAGCCGAAAAAACGTGCGCCTTTAACCGGACGTAACTCCCTGACCGTCTACAATAGACTGTATATAAGGAGAGAGGCTCGGCAGCGCGCATGCACGTCACATCCGTTGGATTTCACGGTAAATCCGACCCGGAGACTTTAACAAAAAATATGAATAATGGCCTTCAGAGGTAATAGCAAAACTCGACAAGTGGATCATTGTAATGTGTGATTACAACCCCTTCACACACAGGCAATAAAAAAAGGATTCATTTTAGTAGAAAAGTTCCATATAGCACCTTTAATTGCCTGCACAAAATACAGTAGGCTACGATAGCATTAGGCCTATATTATAACAATATAATACTATAAAGTTTACAGTGGCTTCTTAAATTAATTAAAAAACATAAAAAAGCTAAACACACCTGATTCACATTACATGTTCTTCATTTTCTAAAATAAGAGTAAGAACCTTTCTGTATTTCACGACTCACCTACAGCCCCGCCCATGCGCGCCGCTGTTCTGAGGCAAAACCATGGCATAACCAGTCAAACATTCGTCAAAAGATAAACACTAGGCTACTAGAGTGCTGGAAAACCTAAATTTACTCTGAAACTCCTGACACCGTGTGAATGAAAATGGACTTAAGTAAGTATTTATTATTTTAAAAACTAATCGTCTTTTCCTTGTTGATACATAGTAAATATGACTTTAATCAAACTTGACATGTTTATAACGTTACTGTTTCCGTGAGACATTGCTACTGCTTTCACTTTCATAGTGGTCTAAGCTAAATAAATTTGGTAACACACTTAGAGCTTGCTTTGTTCTCCATATAGTCGTTTACTATGGCTTGTCACGTATTGCGTTTTAGGTTTATTTGCGGAATACAGTCATGTATTTTAAAGTCCGTCACTGTGCAGTGTGCGCGCGCAAGAGAAATTTACATTTACATTTAGTCATTTAGCAGACGCTTTTATCCAAAGCGACTTACATCTGAGGACTAAACCAAACGAGTCAATGTGAAGAGACAATAACAACCCAAGAAGTGCTCAAAATACTAAGTTCAAACATTGCTCAGAATAGCTTAAACCAGACAAGTTTTTTTATGTTAAGAATGAGATTTTTATGATTTTATGAATGAAAATTTACTCATTCATTTATTTTGCCTTTTCACATTTGCATATTTTTAAATATATAATTACTGAAAACATGTTTTGCAACAAATGGCAATTTAGCCCTGAGTTTGTAGGCTAATCTGTGTTTTTGTTTTCTCCTGATTGAGAAAATTAAACAATTCTCATTTCTTCATAATTTAGTTAACCATGGTCCATGGATGATGATTAACATAACTCCTTTCATGAGGCATCTATTATTATGATTAGCATATTTTTAGTACAGCTTTCTTGATAATTGTTCAGAAAGCACACACTACAGCAGTGTGTTTTGTTCTGTATTTGTTGCAGGTGATGCCCAGCGTCTCTCAGAGCTCAGGATTGTGTTGATGGGATATAGAGGAGCTGGTAAGAGTTCAGCTGGAAACACCATCCTGGGCAGAGAGGAGTTTGACTTGAAGAAATCTGCTCAGTGTGTGAAGAGACATGGAGAAGTAGCAGACAGACACATCACTGTCATTGAAGCTCCAGGATGGCGGAGGAATTTCCCTGTGAAGTTCAGTCCTGAGTTACTGAAACAGGAGATTTTGCTCAGTGTGTCTCTGTGTCCTCCAGGACCACACGCTGTACTACTGATCATACGCGTGAACTACGCATTTAAAGAGACTGAGAGAAAAGCATTGCAGGGGCATCTGGATCTTCTCAGTGAGAGAGTCTGGAGTCACACTATAGTGCTGTTCACTGGTGGAGACTCTCTGTTAGACACATCTATAGAGCAGCACATTGAGAGTGAAGGGCAGGATCTCCAGTGGCTGCTGGACAAATGTGGGAACAGGTTTCATGTTCTCAACAATCAAAACAGGAGTGACGACACTCAGATCAAGGAGCTTCTGGAGAAGATTGAGGAGACAGTGGCACAAAACAACGGCTGCCATTTTGAAATAGAGAGAAAGATTTTACAGGAGATGAAAGAGAGAAGAAGAGCAGAGGAAGAGAGAGCAGAAGAACGAATGAAGAGGATGCAAAAAAGGAGAGAAAACATCAGATCACAGATGAGTGAGTCCATACACTGTATAATGCAGATACACTGAGTATATTACGTAAATCATGAAAATGTAACAGTCACAGCAATAATAGCCAGAAACTTCTCGTCATTAACCGTTATGTGTAGAGGCATTCCCAATAGATCGGTTCAAAGCAGCTCACAGTGACTTCCCATACAATCTGTTACTGAAGGAAATAAACACTTTCATTTCTTAAATGATAGTGTACTTCATAGGGTGTGCTTTTGATAACAGAAATCTATTTACCTAATTCATAGAAAAAAGAAAAAAAAGAAAACTGCAAACATCTTGTCTTGAATATAATCTTAAACATCAGCTTTACACCTATAGAGACGCCTCATATTTGTTGCTGTTCTGAAGCACCAGGAAGTGAGTCCTGTCAAACACTTTGAAAGTACATTACAAGTAAAAACGTCTCTGGTTACTCACGTAACCTATGTTCTCTGAATAGGGAACAAGACGCTGCGTAGCTTTAAGACGCAGTGGGAACACCCTCTGGGTGTGCCGATTGTCGGAAGCCCTTATATAGAATCACGCCAATTCATTGGCTGATGGCGCGGGCACCGCCCCGACACTATTACGTTGTAACATTATATACGCGCGCCCGCCATCTGTTCCTCAGATTTGTCTGCCGAAAAAGAAAACTTGTCGGCAGCGCAAGGAGCTTGGCAGCGAACGCAGTGTCTCGTTCCCTATTCAGAGAACATAGGTTACGTGAGTAACCAGAAACGTTCTCTTTCATAGGTTCTGCGTAGCTTTAAGACGAAGTGGGAACGAAATACCAAACTCGCCATAGCTAGTACAAGACCAGAAATTCTCACACGACTGGTTCAAGCTGATAAAACTTGGGAACCTGGAGTCATGTCAAGATCTAAATTATAGAATCTGACAAAAGTGTGCGGAGATGACCAGCCTGCCGCCACACAGATGTCTTCCAAGAGGGCCGCTCTAAAAAGAGCTTGAGAGGAAGCCACACTTCTAGTGGAATGTGCTCTGATGCTAAGAGGTGAAGGCATGCCACGCACCTCATTAGCCAGTGAAATAGCATCCGTAACCCAATGGGAAACCCTCTGCTTTGATACGGCAAGCCCGCGGCGGCCAGCACCAAAACATACCAAGAGCTGGTTTGATTTCCTCCAACCGCTCGAGCGATCCACATAGAACTTTAAAGCTCGAACTGGACAGAGCAAGTTAAGCATCCTATCTCCTAGTAGGGAACTCCACTCTATGTGAGTGGCGTTCTCTGGGATGAGAAGGGGAGGGGTTGGACGATTCCCTGACCCTCTAGGCATAAATTGCTTAAAGGGGTCATATAATGGTACTTGCACTTTTACAAGTTGATTGTACTGAAATGTGTGTTGGCAGTGCCTGTACACAGCCATCATATAATGATAAAAATCCATCCAGTGGTTTTGTTTTAATCTCCTTATATGTTTTCCCCTGCCTCAAATCAAGCCGTTCGAGCCTGTGACGTCACAAGCTCGCACGCCCCTCCCACGACTGTTGATTGACAGATGCGTTTCAACACAGACCCGCCCTCGCTCGTGAGTGAGATGTCAATCATAGTTCGTCATTGTTGATACACTGGAGCAGAATGGCGGCCGTCTAAGCGATTGTGGTGTTCTGTTCTTGGGTGTAATAAGGAACACAGCAGTCATTTTAATGTTCCTAAATCCGAACCGCTGAAGACGCAGTGGCTGAGTTTTGTTTATGAAGGAAATATTCACGAGCAACGTCAATGCGCTCATGTTTGCGCAAATCATTTCTCACCAGACTGCTTTATAAACGAGGCGAGGGTCAATATAAATCAGGTTTAGCTAAGAAGCTGCTACTGAAAAAGGAATCGGTACCAACTATTCGTGTTCCTGCTGGACCTCCAGAAGAAGTGAGTGTAACGTTTTATTTATTAACCTTTATATGAATCTTTGCAAATCCCTTGCACGCTTCACGAATGTGGCTAATGTTTACACTCAGGGTGCATTATTACGGCATGTCTTCTATGTAACGTTACGACGTTCTCAATATAATTCATAATCCCACGTTTATAATGAAAAACGCGTTGGTGTTAACGTAACAGGAATATTAACAGGAATATCAATGCAGTTACAAAACTATAGATGTACTTAAAAGTTTTCTTAAAACATAAAACATTTTCGTACTGCACTAAACATAAACATACAGCAAATTCTTAGTTATCCTTCAACTACTGCTAGAATCATTACTGACATGACCTCATGTCAGTTTCAGTCACATGTTGTACCTAACACTGAGATAATGTCACGCATCAAAGCCTACATTTACAAAAAAAAAAAAAGTTTTTCAACATAAATCTGTCAACGAACTAACCTATAACTTACATTAGTAACGTTAAACACATAGCGTTTGTATCTCACAACTCTAACGTTACCCTGCCAGTACATACAAAAATAGATCAAAGTGACATTGTTAACCAACCATTCAGAAACGTCCTGTTCGAGCCTTATTGTCGAACTTCTTTGGGGCCGTCATCTTGTTTCGGGTCCGACTCCGGTTCAAACTGATACGGTTGCACAGATGCGTCCTCAGAGAGAATCCCGCTGCCATAATAAACCCTCAACTGTTGTCAAGTTAACACTCCACGTGCGTTGTGTTACAGCGCCCACAGAACAGAGGGGCGGAGTCAGCGAAGCTCATTATCATTTAAAGGCACTTAAACGGAGTGCTGAACACAGAGCTGTTTTTGAGCAGGTAAAATGAGTGTTTTCTTAAAAAACTAATGAGAATTTTTAATAAAAGTATATTACAAACTTTTCATTTAGACCCTAAAGATTCATATTAACTTGTACAAAAATGGCATTATATGACCCCTTTAAACGCCGCCGACTGAGACTTAGCAGCTCGGAATTTCTCAACCACCGTGTTGACCACCTCCCCAAACAGACCAGACTGTGAAATAGGGGCGTCTAGGAGAAAAACGTTCTCCTTGTCGCTTATCTCAGTGAGATTGAGCCATAGATGGCGCTCCGCAGCAACTGCATTCGCCATAGAACGGCCTACAGCGTGTGCAGTGTGCTTAGTGGCTCTTAGGGCCAGATCGGTAGCTTTACGCAGCTCTTTGACAGCCTCAGGAGTCACTCCATCTCCCTCGTCCATTTCCTTCAGAACGTCCACCTGGTAGGCCTGAAGAATGGCCATAGTGTGTAGGGCCATGCCTGCCTGACCAGCTGCCATGTAGGATTTCCCTATGAGGGAGGAAGTAGTCCTACAAGGTTTAGAAGGAAGGACGCGACTTCCAAGATGGCGCAGACGACAGAGAGAGGTGTCTGAAGCTGCTGTATAAATTACGTCCTCCAGCCCGAAAGAAACCGTCTCGCGTGCTCCCGGGCTGGGGCATAAATAATCATGTGCGAACTCGACTGGCATGCCACGTGCTCGGGAGAGAGAGAGAGGGCGAGGCGCGTCTGCTCATATTCCAAATCCTCGAGCTCTACATCCGAGCCCCAGGTCGCGGATCCTCGAGAATTCCAGTCGCTGAAGTGCGGAAGACGACGAAGCAGTTGAAAATCCGAAGTTTCGGGCTCAGAAAAACCGAAAGCGAAGGGCATGAAATGGCTGCTTCGTGAAGGCAGAGAAATCTGAGGAGCAGATGGTGCGCGCACGTATATAATGTTACGACGTAAGAGCGTCGGGGCGGCGTCCGCGCCATCAGCCAATGAATTTGGCGTGATTCTATAAGGGCTTCAGACAATCGGCACACCCAGAGGGCGTTTCCACTGCATCTTAAAGCTACGCAGCGTCCAGTGAACCTATGAAAGAGAACTCCTAGACTGCTGGTGGAAATATATTTTATTTGGCGCTCCAACTAAGCCAAAAATATGTCATGGAAAATGGACATTTGTAAGATTAGAAGCTATTTTTACGAAAGAAAAAATGTCAACATGTTTGCGGTTTTTGCAAGACTCTTTTACTGCTTATATATTGGTTAATACAGATAGGATTTAGGATCCGTTTATGCCAATTTAGGCAATTTTTTCCCATAAAGTTATTTTATAAATATAAACAGTCACAAATGGTCTTTTTTGGCTTTCTTTACATCTAGTTAAGGGAGTCATGTATTTGCTGGTGCTAATAGCCACCAGTGCATTGATAATGCTTTCCCAGTCGAGAACACGCACAAGAGAGAGATTTATTCATTGGTTTAAAGGGAAAACGTAATTATTTTTTAAAGAATATACTTTCTGAAAACATTATTCTGAAGCTATTTGGAATGTAGTCTTGCTTAATCTGTGTGTTCTGTGATCTGTTGTTTTGTGTGCAGAATGCAGATCATTGAAATTAAGCAATTTTCTTTTCTCCGTAATTCATAATTATTGCCCATCGATAACTTTTGTTCAACTCTGTTTTAAAAGTTTAATTAATGTGAGAAACGTTTATATTATTTTTAATTAATAACATGTAGTTTGACACCCATACACAGGTGAACCTAATTTCAGGAACCCCTTTTTCACAAAAAAAATATTTAAGAAGATTTAAGATGTCACCCTCCTTAAGAAGTGTGTTTGTTCTGTATTTGTTGCAGGTGATGCCCAACGTCTCTCAGAGCTCAGGATTGTGTTGATGGGAGACAGAGGAGCTGGTAAGTGTTCAGCTGGAAACACCATCCTGGGCAGAGAGGAGTTTGACTTGAATAAATCTGCTCAGTGTGTGAAGAGACATGGAGAAGTAGCAGACAGACACATCACTGTCATTAAAGCTCCAGGATGGTGGTGGAATTCCCCTGTAGAGTTCAGTCCTGAGTTACTGAAACAGGAGATTTTGCTCAGTGTGTCTCTGTGTCCTCCAGGACCACACGCTGTACTACTGACCATACGTGTGGACTATTCATTTAAAGAGACTCAGAGAAAAGTATTGCAGGAGCATCTGGATCTTCTCAGTGAGAGAGTCTGGAGTCACACTATAGTGCTGTTCACTGGTGGAGACTCTCTGTTAGACACATCTATAGAGCAGCACATCGAGAGTGAAGGGCAGGATCTCCAGTGGCTGCTGGACAAATGTGGGAACAGGTTTCATGTTCTCAACAATCACAACAGGAGTAACGACACTCAGATCAAGGAGCTTCTGGAGAAGATTGAGGAGACAGTGGTACAAAACAACAGCTGCCATTTTGAAATAGACAGAAAGATTTTACAGGAGGTGAAAGAGAGAAGAAGAGCAGAGGAAGAGAGAGCAGAAGAACGAATGAAGAGGATGCAAAAAAGGAGAGAAAACATCAGATCACAGATGAGTGAGTCCATATACTGTATAATGCAGATACACACTGAGTATATTACGTAAATCATGAAAATGTAACAGTCAAAGCAATAATAGACAGAAACTTCTCGTCATTAACCGCTAATTGTAGAGGCATTCCCAATAGATCGGTTCAAAGCAGCTCACAGTGACGGCCCATACAATCTGTTACTGAAGGAAATAAGCGCTTTAATGTTCTTCATAGGGTGTGCTTATGATAACGGAAATCGATTTACCTAATTCATAGAAAACAATAAAATAAAATAAAAATAAAGAGGGTGCTCCACCCCTGCACTGCCTTCCCTTGGACTGTTGTCGCACACACCCTGAACTGATTACGCACACACCTGTTTCCATTCATCACTCTCACACCTGCATCTAGTTCCACACGCAGCTTTACACACATTTATACCTTACTGTCACTATCACGGATGGCTTAGGCCCTGTCCACACGGAGACGGTATTTTTATAACCGTGACTTTTTTTACGCGGTTCGGCCGTTCGTCCACACGGAAACGCACTGAAACCGAACATTTTTGAAAACCCCTGCCAGGGTGAGGATTTTCAGAAATGCCGGTTACAGTGTTGTCGTGTAGACAGTGAAACCGGGGTTTTTGCCTTGCGACGTCAGAGTGTGCGCCGTTATGCGCTGTGTTTGACGTCAGATTTGCGCCTACTGGAACCGGTAATAACTTTTTGTTAGGCTTCTGATTGGCCAACGTGGCTTTACGGTTAAGGGTTATATCGCCCCCCTGCTGGCGTGGCATTCTCTTGACCGCGCTTGATAGCGTGTTTTTCCGCTTTCATGTAGACGGAGACCGAGCATGTGTGGACGGGTTTTTTTTTTTTAAACGCTGGAGGAAAGACTCTGGTTGTAAAAATACCCGTGTCCGTGTGGACAAGGCCTTAGTCTTGTATGAATGTTTGATTCACTGTTGTGTACTTCTCTGTGCGTTTCTTAGTCTGTTATCCTGCCCGTGTTTGCTACCTTTGCCTGTCTGACCTATCTGTGATTAAACTTACGCTGCATTTGGATCCCTCTGAGTCTGGTGTTTCATGACAGAAGACTAAGCCACTAAGACACATCACTGTAATGTTGGATGGCTATAATTCATGTTTTAAATGGGGGGGGGGGGGGGGGGGGTTGTCTTATTGATCATTATAGGCGTTAAATGGGGGGGTTATATGGCTTATTGATCATTATAGGTATTATCAATCATTTAGTTGTTGTTGCTAGTTTGAGTTGAGAAATACACATTTCAGAATCATTACTAATCTGTGTGTGCATTTTGCTTAAGAACCAAGCAAATTGACTCATGAAACCATTTGTTTATTATATCGCAATCGCATATCGCAATCGCAATATTGACCTCAATAATCGCAATATGACATTTTCCCCAAATCGTGCAGCCCTAGTGGTGGAGTTCTTTGAACTTTCTCATTACAAGTGTATGAACAACGTTTTCCCAACGAACCTGTTCCGCAGAGGGTTATCTGAACCGCTTCGCTCATTAATGCCCAACCCTGAGCCTGACAGCACTTTAAAGCAGTATATTGACACAGCTCTTCTACTGAGTAGTTCGGCTCTCACTGTGGGTGAGTTAGAGGAGGAGCTTGCTCCGCTGGTCCCGTCCAGCCCAGTGCCCTCACCGCTGGTCCCGTCCAGTCCTGAGCCCTCGCCGCTGGTCCTGTCCAGCCCCGAGCCTTCACCGATGGTCCCATCCAGCCCCGAGCCTTCGCCGCTGGTCCCGTCCAGCCCCGAGCCTTCGCCGCTGGTCCCGTCCAGTCCAGAGCCCCCATCGCTGGTCACGGCCTACCCAGACAAGCCTGAGTTTCACGTCTGCCTAGAGGAACCAGAGCCATCTGTCAAACTGCCTGGGCCTGAACCGGAGCCTGCTACCGAACTGCCAGAGCCGCCTGCAGCCGAACCTCCGAAACCTCTAGTGAAGCCTGCAGCCGAAGCTTCCAGTTCCAGCCTATGTCCCCGTAGGTTCCCCCAAGTATTTTTTGGAGGGGGGCAGTAGGGGCCACGAAGGGACCATGAGGGGCGTGCCACTGTGGTCTCCTGAGGGGTCGTCCCTGCCGTGGTCTCCTGAGGGGTTGTCGCTGCCGTGGTCTCCTGAGGGGTCGTCCCTGCCGTGGTCTCCTGAGGGGTTGTCGCTGCCGTGGTCTCCTGAGGGGTCGTCCCTGCCGTGGTCTCCTGAGGGGTTGTCGCTGCCGTGGTCTCCTGAGGGGTCGTCCCTGCCGTGGTCTCCTGAGGGGTCGTCCCTGCCGTGGTCTCCTGAGGGGTCGTCCCTGCCGTGGCTGCCCGTGAGGTCTTCACACCCAGGGAAGCCTAAGGGGGCTCCACCCTGGCCTTTAGTCCATCCTGTTCCACCCTGGCCTTTGGCTCATCCTGCTCCACCCTGGCGTCCGCATCATCCTGCTCCGCCCTGGCCACCTGCCCAGCCAGGTCCGCCTACGCTATGCGGCCTGCACGGGCCTGGCCCTCCGTTGACAAGCTGTCAGGAGCTCGCATAACTCCTGACACAAATTAAGACAAATACTGAAACTTGAGTCTTATATCTAGTAGAGAAAATGTGATGTCATAATAATTATTCTCTCTAGGCCAATTCAATTAAGATTATGAGAAATTATTGACATTGCACTCTTTAGCAGTAGCACTTGTGTAATTCTACATATTCCTTTTCCTTAGTTCAGTGGTTCTCCAATCTTGTAGAGTGCCGTACCCCTCTTCTACTTAGACTGCAGTCACACCTTTTCCATTAAGAGACAATATTTGCCCCCTTTAATAAATTTTTCCATTTCATTTTTTACCCTTGTAATACCTTTAAAAAATAAATAATTCCTTAAATAAAACAATGTTCACTAAATAGGCAATGTTAAAAATCGTTTAATATTAATAAAAATATTATAATAAAATCGCCAGTAGGTGGCGGTAACTCGTTGTCTTTATGTGTGAGTTATCGAGTCATTCATTGAATCTCACGATTCGTTCAAAGCCACAGATTTCGTTGCAAAATAGAGTAAGCCTGAGTATACGGTTTTAAATTTAGTAAATCACTTAATGTTACCTTTTTGTTTTGTTTTTTTAACTGTTGTATAAAATCAATGTCACATTCGAAATCGTGTGGATATTTGGTAAACATTGCATCAACATTAAAAACACTGCTGGATATCAGCAACCATGCGCGCGCGCGCTCTCTCTACACTGCTGAAGAAGCGCGGATGATCTGAAAACACAGACAAGTAAGCTGGAGTTCAGCAATCTTCATTTGAGATTTTCAACTTAAAGGGGTCATGAACTGGCTTTTTAAATCTTATTATATTGTTGTCTGAGGTAAACTTATGACGTTCGCTTGGTTTTTGCATTCAAAAACATCTAAATGAATAAGTAATAGGCTATTTTGTTCCCTAGTTTTGAGCCTAGCTGAAAAACGCTCGGTTTTTTATGGGCGTCTCGCACTGAAGACTTGGAAGTAAACGCCCACTGCTCGAGTGGATAACAGGTTTGCATATTATAAAGAGTTTCAACTCACCCGCCGATGCACGTGGGGGAAATTGTTTTGAAAACGTCCAATGTTGTAAAATGGCAACCGGAATGATTCTTACATGTTCGACCCAGAGTCCATGTGTTTCACCATTCCTGTCAGATCCAATATAGACGGCACAGCACCACTCTTTACTCGTAATCACGAGCCGCTTGCGCTTGCGAATGGCTGCCTGTTAAGGAATTCCTTTAACATCCGGAGTGCTAATGCCCGAATGACGTGCTGGTTGTCCTCAAAACAGTATCACGGCGGATATCGCTCATATACATTTTTTTTTGCCAACGTATAGTTAAGGCGGCAGGCGTGTGTTAGGCGGCCGCCTTAGTTTTTTGTTTTCTCTTTAACTTCCTTCAGCTCTTTTCATGTTTGGGGGGTTTGATTGTACAAATGATGAAATATTCAATATCCCAATTTTGCATATCGTCCAGACAACAATTTGGATATTATCGTCTAAACGATATATCGCCCACCTCTATTTCGCACACACCCTGATCAATTTCGTTTCCATTGATCACCCTCACACCTGTTTCCATTGATCACCCTCACACCTGTTTCCATTGATCACTCTCACACCTGCATCTAGTTCCACACGCAGCTCCACACACATTTATACCTCACTGTCACTATCACGGATGGCTTAGTCTTGTGTAAATGTTTGATTCACGGTTGTGTACTTCTCTGAGCGTTTTCTTAGTCTGTTATCCTGCCCGTGTTTGCTACCTTTGCCTGTCTGACCTATCTATGATTAAACTTTTCTGAAGAACCAGGAAGAGAGTCCTGTCAAACACACTTTGAAAGTACAAGTAAAAACTACTAGACTGCTGGTGGAACTATATTTTATTTGGAGATCCAACTAAGGCAAAAATATATCATGTAAAATGGACATTTGTAAGATTAGAAGATATTTTTACGAAAGAAAGCCACGGTTTTTCACGGTTTTTGCAAAACTCTTTTACTGCTTTTATATTGGTTAATACAGATAGGATTTTGGATCCATTTAGGCAGATTTTTCCCCCCACAAAATTAATAAAAAAATGTAAGCACAATAGTCACAAATGGTCTTTTTTTGACTTTCTTTCCATCTAGTAAATTAATGAAAATGTAAATGAGTTTTTGCTGGTGCTAATAGCCACCAGTGCATTGATAATGCTTTCCCAGTCGAGAACACGCACAAGAGAGAGATTTATTCATTGGTTTAAAGGGAAAACTTTATTATTTTTTTAAAGAATATACTTTCTGAAATCATTATTCTGAAGTTATTTGGAATTTAGTCTTTCTTGATCTGTGTGTTCTGTGATCTGTTGTTTTGTGTGCAGATCATTGAAATTAAGCAATTTTCTCTTCTCCGTAATTCATAATTATTAAGTTGGCTTGAGAAAGCCAACTTACTGAAATCCTATTTAAACTTATTATTATTATTAAGTTGGCTTGAGAAAGCCAACTTACTGAAATCCTATTTAAACTTATTATTATTATTATTATTATTATTCTTCTGACTCTAAAATTTAAACTCTAACTCGTCCTAGAGCTTTAACTCTACAAGCTCCAAACTCGGGTCAGACCTTCAAACTGTTCTGACTTAGTGTGCTATATCTTTTCAGACTGATTTGACTTTCAGATTTCTTAAAAATTAATATTAAAAATCATAAAAATCCCATTGACTTTCATTGGAACAGTTCAAAATGAGCCAAGACTACGGTGGCCCAATAGTTATCACCAAATAAACTCAAATCTAAAATCCCTGACTCAATTAAACTACCATTCTAAATGTACTAATGAACTTTATCTATCTATCTATCTATCTATCTATCTATCTATCTATCTATCTATCTATCTATCTATCTATCTATCTATCTATCTATCTATCTTTCTAACTAATCTCTTTCTTTCTAACTAATCTATCTTTATTTCTTTCTAACTAATCTATCTTTCTTTCTTTCTTTCTTTCTTTCTTTTTCTTTCTTTCTTCTAACTAATCTATCTTTCTTTCTTCTTTCTTTCTATCTATCTTTCTAACTAATCTATCTTTCTTTCTTCTTTCTTTCTAACTAATCTTTCTTTCTAACTAATCTATCTACTTATCTTTCTTTCTTTCTTTCTTTTTTTCTAACTAATCTATCTATCTTTCTTTCTTTCTAACTAATCTATATTTCTTTCTAACTAATCTATCTTTCTTTATTTCTAACTAATCTATCTTTCTTTCTAACTAATCTATCTTTCTTTCTTACTAATCTATGTTTCTTTCATTTTAACTAATCTATCTTTCTTTCTAATTAATCTACCTATCTTTCTTTCTAACTAATCTATCTTTCTTTCTAATTAATCTACCTATCTTTCTTTCTAACTAATCTATCTTTCTTTTCTTTCAAACTAATCTATCTTTCTTTTCTTTCTAACTAATCTATCTTTCTTTCTAACTAATCTCTTTATTTTTTCTAACTAATCTATTTCTTCTAACTAATCTATCTTTCTTTCTTACTAATCTATGTTTCTTTCATTTTAACTAATCTATCTTTCTTTCTAATTAATCTACCTATCTTTCTTTCTAACTAATCTATCTTTCTTTCATTCTAACTAATCTGTCTTTCTTTCTAATCTATCTATCTTTCTTTCTTTCTAACTAATCTATCTTTCTTTCTAATTAATCTACCTATCTTTCTTTCTAACTAATCTATCTTTCTTTCATTCTAACTAATCTGTCTTTCTTTCTAATCTATCTATCTTTCTTTCTTTCTAACTAATCTATCCTTTCTTTTTAACTAATCTATCTTTCTTTCCTTCTTTCTAACTAATCTATCTTTCATTCTAACTGATCTATCTTTCTTTCTTTCTTTCTAACTAATCTTTCTTTCTTTCTGTCTAACTAATCTTTCTTTCTTTATTTCTAACTAATCTATCTTTCTTTCTAACTAATATATCTTTCTTTCTAACTAATCTATCTATCTTTCTTTCTAACTAATCTATCTTTCTTTCTAACTAATCTATTTTTCTTATACTTTTCTTTCTTCTTTCTAACTAATCTATCTTTCTTTTTCTAACTAATCTCTTTCTTTTTTCTAACTAATCTATCTATTTTCTTTCTTTCTAACTAATCTATCTTTCTTCTTTCTAACTAAATCTATCTTTCTTTCTTTCTTTCTAACAATCTATCTTTCTTTCTAACTAATCTATCTTTCTTTCTTACTAATCTATCTTTCTTTCATTCTAACTAATCTATCTTTCTTTCTAACTAATCTATCTATCTTTCTTTCTAACTAATCTATCTTTCTTTCTTTCTAACTAATCTATTCTTTCTTTCTTTCTAACTAATCTCTTTCTTTCTACTAATCTACTCTTTCTTTCTAACTAATCTATCCATCTTCTTTCTAACTAATCTATCTTTTCTTTCTAACTAATCTATCTATCTTTCTTTCTAACTAATCTATCTTTCTTTCTAACTAATCTATCTTTCTTTCTTATCTTCAACTAAACTATCTTTCATTCTAACTAATCTATCTTTCTTTCTTTCTAACTAATCTTTCTTCTTTCTATCTTTCTAACTAATCTCTTTCTTTCTAACTATCTATCTATCTATCTATCTTTCTTTCTTTCTAACTAATCTTCTTTCTTTCTAACTAATCATCTTCTTTCTTCTTAACTAATCTATCTTCTCTCTTTCTTTCTAACTAATTATCTTCTAATCTATCTATCTTTCTACCTAATCTTTCTTTCTTTCTAACCAATCGTTTCTTTTTTTAAACTATTCTTTCTTTCTAACTAATTCATCTATCATAACTTACTACTTTAACACTTCTTCAAACTCTTGGTCCGGCTTTCTCAAGCCAATTAAAGTTTGTCTCATCAAACTTTTTTTCTAGTTATTATTATTATATTCTGACTCTAATTTAAACTCAACTCGTCTAAGCTTTACTCTACAAATCTAACTCGGTCAGACCTTCATAACTTTCTACTTATTCTATATCTTTAACTGATTTGACTTTCAGATTTCTTAAAATTAATTTTAAAATCATAAAATCCCATTGACTTTCATTGGAACAGTTCAAATGAGCAAGACTACGTGCCAGTATGAACCAAATAAACTCAAATCTAAAATCCCTGACTCAATTAAACTACCATTCTATATGTACTAATGAACTTTATCTATCTATCTATCTATCTATCTATCTATCTATCTATCTATCTATCTATCTATCTATCTATCTATCTATCTATCTATCTATCTATCTATCTTCCTTTCTAACTAATCTATCTATCTATCTATCTATCTATCTTCCTTTCTAACTAATCTATCTTTCTTTCTTTCTAACTAATCTATCTATCTATCTATCTATCTATCTATCTATCTATCTATCTATCTATCTATCTATCTATCTATCTATCTATCTATCTATCTATCTTTCTTTCTTACTAATCTATCTTTCTTTCTAACTAATCTATCTCTTTCTAACTAATCTTATCTATCTATCTATCTATCTATCTATCTATCTATCTATCTATCTATCTATCTTTCAAACTAATCTTTCTTTCTTTCTAACTAATCTTTCTTTCTCTTTCTTTCTAATCAATCTATCTTTCTTTCTAACTAATCTTTCATTCTAACTAATCTATCTGTTTTTAACTATCTATCTTTCTAACTAATCTTTCTTTCTCTTTCTAACCAATCTACATTTCTTTCAAACAAATCTTTCTATCTTTCTAACTAATCTTTCTTTCTTTCTAACTAATCTATCTTTTTCTAACTATCTATCTTTCTAATGTATCTTTCTTTCTAACTAATCTATATATCTTTCTAACTAATCTATCTTTCTTTCTTTCTAACCAATCTTCTTTCTTTCTTTCCAACTAATCTATCTTTCTTTCTAACTAATATATTTTTCTTTCCAACTAATCTATCTTTCTTTCTTTCTAACTAATCTTTTTTTCTTACTTATCTATCTTTCTTTCTAACTATCTATCTTTCTTTCTAACTAATCTCTTTCTTTCTAACTAATCTATCTTTCTTTCTTTCTAACTAATCTAACTAATCTATCTTTCTTTCTTTCTAACTAATCTATCTTTTTTATTTCTAACTAATCTATCTTTCTTTCTAACTAATCTATCTATCTTTCTTTCTAACTAATCTATCTTTCTTTCAAACTAATCTTTTTTCTTATCTATCTTTCTTTCTAACTAATCTATCTATCTTTCTTTCTAACTAATCTATCTATCTATCTATCTTTCTTTCTAACTAATCTATCTTTCTTTCTTCTAACTAATCTATCTTTCTTTCTTTCTAACTAATCTATCTATCTATCTTTCTAACTAATCTTTCTTTCTCTTTCTAACCAATCTACATTTCTTTCAAACAAATCTTTCTATCTTTCTAACTAATCTTTCTTTCTAACTAATCTATCTTTTTCTAACTATCTATCTTTCTAATGTATCTTTCTTTCTAACTAATCTATATATCTTTCTAACTAATCTATCTTTCTTTCTTTCTTTCTAACTCTTATCTTTTCTTTTCTTTCTTTCTTTCTTTCTTTTTCTTTTTTTTCTTTCTTTCTTTCTTTCTTTCTTTCTTTCTTTCTTCTTTCTTTCTTTTTTCTTCAACTAATTATTTTTTTCTTTCTAAGTAATCTATCTTTCTTTCTTTCCAACTAATCTATCTTTCTTTCTTTCTAACTAATATATTTTTCTTTCCAACTAATCTATCTTTCTTTCTTTCCAACTAATATATCTTTCTTTCCAACTAATCTATCTTTCTTTCTAACTAATCTATCTATCTTTCTTTCTAACTAATCTATCTATCTTTCTTTCTAACTAATCTTTTTTTCTTACTTATCTATCTTTCTTTCTTTCTTTCAAACTATCTATCTTTCTTTCTAACTAATCTTTCTTTCTTTCTAACTAATCTATCTTTCTTGCTTTCTAATTAATCTATTTATCTTTCTTTCAAACTAATCTTTCTTTCTAACTAATCTATCTTTCTTTCTTTCTAACTAATCTATCTATCTCTCTTTCTAACTAATCTATCTTTCTTTCTTTCTAACTTATCTATCTATCTATCTATCTATCTATCTATCTATCAGATAGATCGATCGATCGATCATCTATCTATCTATCTATCAATCATCTATCTATCTTTTTTCTTTCTACCTAATCTTTTTTTCTTTCTTTTTCTACCTAATCTATATTTCTCTCAAAGAAAGAAACTAACTTTCTTTCTCTCTAACTAACATATCTTTCTTTCTTTCTTTCTAACTAATCTTTCTTTCATTCTAACTAATATATCTTTCTTTCTTTCTAACTAATCTTTCTTTCTTTCTAACTAATCTATCTTTCTTTTCTTTCCAACTAATCTATTTTTCTTTCTTTCTTTCTAACTAATCTATCTTTCTTTCTTTCTAACTAATCTCTTTCTTTTTTCTAACTAATCTATCTATCTTTCTTTCTTTCTAACTAATCTATCTTTCTTCCTTTCTAACTAAATCTATCTTTCTTTCTTTCTTTCTAACGAATCTATCTTTATTTCTAACTAATCTATCTTTCTTTCTTATTAATCTATCTTTCTTTCATTCTAACTAATCTATCTTTCTTTCTAACTAATCTATCTATCTTTCTTTCTAACTAATCTATCTTTCTTTTCTTTCTAACTAATCTATCTTTCTTTCTTTCTTTCTTTCTTTTCTTTCTAACTAATCTTTCTTTCTTTCTAACTAATCTCTTACTATCTTTCTTTCTAACTAATCTATCTTTCTTTCTAACTAATCTATCTATTTTCTTTCTTTCTAACTAATCTATCTTTCTTTCTAACTAATCTATATTTCTTTCTTTCTAACTAATCTATCTTTCTTTCTTTCTTTCTAACTAATCTATCTTTCTTTCATTCTAACTAATCTGTCTTTCTTTCTAACTAATCTATCTATCTTTCTTTCTTTCTAACTAATCTATCCTTTCTTTTTAACTAATCTATCTTTCTTCCTTCTTTCCAACCAATCTATCTATCTTTCTTTCCTTCCTTCTTTCTAACTAATCTATCTTTCATTCTAACTTATCTGTCTTTCTTTCTTTCTTTCTAACTAATCTTTCTTTCTTTCTAACTAATCTTTTCTTTCTTTCTTTCTTCTTTCTTTCTTTCTTTCTTTCTAGCTAATCTCTTACTTTCTTTCTTTCTAACTAATCTTTCTTTCTTTCTTTCTAACTAATCTGTCTTTCTTTCTAACTAATCTATCTTTCTTTCTGTCTTTCTTTCTAACTAATCTGTCTTTCTTTCTAACTAATCTATCTTTCTTTCTTTCTTTCTTTCTTTCTTTCTTTTCTTTTTCTTTCTTCTTTCTTTCTTTCTTTCTTTCTTTCTAACTAATCTGTCTTTCTTTCTAACTAATCTCTTTCTTTCTTTCTAACTAATCTATCTTTCTTTCTAACTAATCTGTCTTTCTTTCTAACTAATCTGTCTTTCTTTCTAACTAATCTCTTTCTTTCTTTCTAACTAATCTATCTTTCTTTCTTTCTAACTAATCTGTCTTTCTTTCTAACTAAAGAATCTATCTATCTTTCTTTCTAATCTATCTTTCTTTCTAACTAATCTATCTATCTTTCTTTCTAACTAATCTTTCTTTCTTTCTAACTAATCTATCTTTCTTTCATTCCAACAAATCTATCTTTTTCTTTCTAACTAATCTATCTTTCATTTCTTTCTAACTAATCTATCTTTCTTTCTTTCTAACTAATCTATCTTTCTTTCTTTCTTTCTAACTAATCTATCTTTCTTTCTTTCTAACTAATCTATCTTTCTTTCTTTCTTTCTTTCTAACTAATCTATCTTTCTTTCTTTCTAACTAATCTATCTTTCTTTCTTTCTAACTAATCTGTCTTTCTTTCTTTCTTTCTTTCTAACTAATCTCTCCTTCTTTCTTTCTAACTAATCTCTTTCTTTCTTACTAATCTATCTTTCTTTCTAACTAATCTATCTTTCTTTCTTTCTAACTAATCTATCTTTCTTTCTAACTAATCTATCTTTCTCTTTCTAACTAATCTATCGTTCTTTCTTTCTAACTAATCTATCGTTCTTTCTTTCTAACTAATCTATCTTTCTTTCTTTCTTTCTAACTAATCTATCTTTCTTTCTTTCTAACTAATCTATCTTTCTTTCTTTCTAACTAATCTTTCTTTCTTTCTTTCTAATCTATCTTTCTTTCTTTCTAACTAATCTGTCTTTCTTTCTAACTAATCTATCTATCTTTCTTTCTTTCTAACTAATCTATCCTTTCTTTTTAACTAATCTATCTTTCTTTCCTTCTTTCCAACCAATCTATCTATCTTTCTTTCCTTCCTTCTTTCTAACTAATCTATCTTTCATTCTAACTTATGTCTTTCTTTCTTTCTTTCTTCTTCTTTCTTTCTTTCTTTCTTTCTTTCTTTCTAACTAATCTTTCTTTCTTTCTTTCTAACTAATCTTTCTTTCTTTCTTTCTTTTCTAGCTAATCTCTTACTTTCTTTCTTTCTAACTAATCTTTCTTCTTTCTTTCTAACTAATCTGTCTTTCTTTCTAACTAATCTATCTTTCTGTCTTTCTTTCTAACTAATCTGTCTTTCTTCTAACTAAAGAATCTATCTATCTTTCTTTCTAATCTTTCTTTTCTTCTAACTAATCTATCTTTCTTTCTTTCTAACTATCTTTCTTTCTTTCTTTCTAACTAATCTATCTTTCTTTCTTTCTTTCTAACTAATCTATCTTTCTTTCTTTCTAACTAATCTATCATTCTTTCTTTCTAACTAATCTATCTTTCTGTCTTTCTTTCTAACTAATCTGTCTTTCTTTCTAACTAAAGAATCTATCTATCTTTCTTTCTAATCTTTCTTTTCTTTCTAACTAATCTATCTTTCTTTCTTTCTAACTATCTTTCTTTCTTTCTTTCTAACTAATCTATCTTTCTTTCTTTCTTTCTAACTAATCTATCTTTCTTTCTTTCTAACTAATCTATCTTTCTTTCTTTCTAACTAATCTATCTTTCTTTCTTTCTTTCTAACTAATCTATCCTTCTTTCTTTCTAACTAATCTATCTTTCTTTCTTTCTTACTAATCTATCTTTCTTTCTAACTAATCTATCTTTCTTTTCTTTCTAACTAATCTATCTTTCTTTCTTTCTAACTAATCTATCTTTCTTTCTTTCTAACTAATCTATCTTTCTCTTTCTAACTAATCTATCGTTTCTTTCTAACTAATCTATCTTTCTTTCTTTCTAACTAATCTATCTTTCTTTCTTTCTAACGAATCTATATTTCTTTCTTTCTAACTAATCTATCTTTCTTTCTTTCTAACTAATCTATCTTTCTTTCTTTCTTTCTAACTAATCTATCTTTCTTTCATTCTAACTAATCTGTCTTTCTTTCTAACTAATCTATCTATCTTTCTTTCTTTCTAACTAATCTATCCTTTCTTTTTAACTAATCTATCTTTCTTTCCTTCTTTCCAACCAATCTATCTATCTTTCTTTCCTTCCTTCTTTCTAACTAATCTATCTTTCATTCTAACTTATCTGTCTTTCTTTCTTCTTCTTTCTTTCTTTCTTTCTTTCTTTCTTCTTCTTTCTTTCTTTCTTTCTTTCTAATCTCTTCTTTCTTTCTAACTAATCTCTTTCTTTCTTTCTTTCTTTTCTTTCTTTCTTTCTTTCTAGCTAATCTCTTTCTTTCTTTCTAACTAATCTTTCTTTCTTTCTTTCTAACTAATATTTCTTTCTTTCTAACTAATCTTTCTTTCTTTCTTTCTTTCTAACTAATCTCTTTCTTTCTTTCTAACTAATCTATCTATCTATCTATCTTTCTTTCTTTCTAACTAATCTCTTTCTTTCTAACTAATCTATCTTTCTTTCTTTCTAACTAATCTATCTTTCTCTCTTTCTTTCTAACTAATTTATCTTTCTAATCTATCTATCTTTCTACCTAATCTTTCCTTTCTTTCTAACCAATCGTTTTCTTTTTTAGAACTATTCTTTCTTTCTAACTAATTCATCTATCAAACTTCAAACTACTTTAAACTTCTTCAAACTCTCTGGTCCGGCTTTCTCAAGCCAACTTAAAGTTTGTCTCATCAAACTTTTTTTCTAGTTGCCCAATGATATCATTTGTTCAACTCTGTTTTAAGGGTTTAATTGATGTGAGAAACATTTTATGTATTTTTTAATCAATAACGTGTAAATTGAAACCCATACACAGTTAAGGTGAACCTAATTTCAGGAACCCCTTTTTCACAAAGAGAGATTATTTACGAAGATTTAAAATGTGATCCTCCTTAAGAAGTGTGTTTGTTCTGTATTTGTTGCAGGTGATGCCCAACGTCTCTCAGAGCTCAGGATTGTGTTGATGGGATATAGATATGCTGGTAAGAGTTCAGCTGGAAACACCATCCTGGGCAGAGAGGAGTTTGACTTGAAGAAATCTGCTCAGTGTGTGAAGAGACATGGAGAAGTAGCAGACAGACACATCACTGTCATTGAAGCTCCAGGATGGTGGAGGAATATCTCTGTAGAGTTCAGTCCTGAGTTACTGAAACAGGAGATTTTGCTCAGTGTGTCTCTGTGTCCTCCAGGACCACACGCTGTACTACTGACCATACACGTGGACTACACATTTAAAGAGACTGAGAGAAAAGCATTGCAGGAGCATCTGGATCTTCTCAGTGAGAGAGTCTGGAGTCACACTATAGTGCTGTTCACTGGTGGAGACTCTCTGTTAGACACATCTATAGAGCAGCACATCGAGAGTGAAGGGCAGGATCTCCAGTGGCTGCTGGACAAATGTGGGAACAAGTTTCATGTTCTCAACAATCACAACAGGAGTGACGACACTCAGATCAAGGAGCTGCTGGAGAAGATTGAGGAGACAGTGGCACAAAACAACGGCTGCCATTTTGAAATAGACAGAAAGATTTTACAGGAGGTGAAAGAGAGAAGAAGCGCAGAGGAAGAGAGAGCAGAAGAAAGAATGATGAGGATGCAAAAAAGGAGAGAAAACATCAGATCACAAATGAGTGAGTCCATATACTGTATAATGCAGATCCACTGAGTATATTACGTAAATCATGAAAATGTAACAGTCACAGCAATAATACCCAGAAACTTCTTGTCATTAACCGCTACTTGTAGACAATATAAACAATGGCTGCCATTTTGAAATAGAGTGTTTACAAGAGATGGATGGTAGAAATAAAACAGAAGAGCACCTGGAAAAATGGAGAAAGGAATCCGGATCACAGACTAGAGAGTAACACCATAACATTTTATGAATATTATCTACATATAGTCTCAGAAGTGTTTCCTCCTCATTGTTCTAGACTATGGGCCTACATTTTAAAACAAGTGAACGCACAGAATTGATCTTATAGTGTTTGTACTAAAAATCCATGCCAACATTAATGTTTATAAAAATGGTCTTTGACGTGGAAAGGTGCTAAGCAGACATCCACACTTTTTTCTTGTGACAGAGTCGGAGTACTGCAGGTATTTGGAAATCTAAGCAATTCTTGCCGTTCTTCTTTCTCAAAAAGATTCGGACGTTGACTGGTGCTCTTTTACATGTTAATGACATTAATAAGGCAGCATTTACAATGCAGAGATTGGAAACCATTCTACTGCACACAATTTCAAAATCATTTGCGATTTATAAATTTCACATCTGGAAGAGAGGAATATACATGTTTTTTTGTGTGTCATGTACGCCCATTGGAGAAATTATCGTAAGATCAAATATAGGAAGGTTTCTATGTATTTCCAAATGTAGGAAGGTTTACCATCTGGTTATATAGCAACTTTCTAAAACAGGGGTCTCAAACTCAACTTAACTGGGGGCCGCTGGAGATAGAGTCTGGGTCAGGCTGGGCCGCATCAAGTATTCCACAAAAAATAGTATTCAAGTATTCCAAAAAAGGAGCACAACTGATCCAATCTTCTCAATATTTATTATTAACGTTTCTTCTAAACTGTTACTCTGAATTTGAACATTCCTTTCGGTTCATGATTGGTTCTTCATGAGCCGTCCTTCTGACAGCTGAAGTTCATTTTAAAAACTTTCTTTGTCTTTTCCCAATAACACATATTTGTGATATTTATATTTGCTTATGTCCTTTTTATTTTCTTTATACAACACATGCTATTGAATGTTTTTTTTTTTTTTGGAAGGCACATTTCCTCTTATTATACTTAGAAAAACAATTATTGCTTTTGAAATACAAATTTTTGCTGTCATGTCTGCCCGTCTTATTGAATTCTTTCTACACATGTATAGTGTCTCAAATTACTGACTTTGCACAAATCAAAGCAAACCTTCTTATCAACCTGTTGGACACATATTACAAGCTCAAAATGATTATTCTCACATTGTTGCAGGGGTCTCCAACACGTCGCTCGCGAGCTACCAGTAGTTCGTGGCCTGATTGGTGGTACCCATATCGCGCTTACATATTTTGCGCGCTCAAGTTTGTTATTTCAAATGTAGGCGCGCGGCAAGCGCGCTCATAATTCAAGCGACGCGCTCATTTTTAGGCGCAGTGTAAAATATGGACTAGTGGTTCTTTTTAGGATGGGAACACTACAGAAAGATTCCAGCCAGAGAATCCTTTATCATCTTTATTTCCAAGATCAGGATGCCAATATACAAGTTTGTATAACTGAGTGTATGTGGTCTAAACAGAGAAAAAAGAAAAAGAAATAATGCAATGGTAATAACTGATTAATAAACAAATAAAGAATACTATACTATGCTCATTGTCATCATTCACAACAGTACAGTACAGAAAATAATAACTGCCATAAATCCAGTGCAACAGAATATGTCACTATATGCCTTTTAACATCTGTACTACTACACCTTTAAGTGGCTATGCAGAATGACACTATATCACTATAACATTCGATGCAGGTAGTATCAAATAAACAGTAAATGCACTACACTCGAACACGGAAGCATATTTCTAAATAACTAACACAAATAAGATCTACATCGACATATAGAGGGCTAATCATTTCACACAGGAAAGATGTCGAATATTACAGCGCGCTCTGGTATCACGACTACACTAATTAGTCACACAGTTCCACAAATAAACTAATTCGCATGAACATACTGTACATACATTTCACAGCATTCCTTACAATGCAGTATAAACATATAAGGGTAGTAAGAACTTACTTGATTTTCATAAAACGCACACAAAAGTAAAGAAAGGGGTCTCTGAGTCTCCTCTCATCATCACTGAGCGCGAACAACTGAGCCGCGCGCTGCATTTTCTGGCCAGACGCAGTTCACGTGATTGAGCGTTCGAATACGCTTAGGAAACCTCAGCGCTGAACAAATAGGCTTTCAGACAAAGCCGCCCCCAACTGTCCGTATGGCAGTTGAAAGAGTAGGAGAAAGTCTATTTGGTGGTCTCTTCTTCGTCCTTGTCCTCCAGAGCTGGGAGCAGGATGATCCGGGCGACTGGACGAATGTAGGTACAGTCCTTCACTTGAACACTGATAGTCCGTACACGTCCATCTGCTCCTGGATGAGTCTGGGTAATCCGTCCTACGGGCCATGAAGCTCGAGGAAGTTGGGGATCCACAATTAAAACAATGTTGCCTATGGAGAGTGGCTTACCGTCTTTCCTCCACTTACTGCGCTCTTGTAGCCCTGGTAGGTAGTGGCTGATGAAGGATGACCAGAAGCGATCGGCAATGTCTTGGCTGTGGCTCCAGCATCTTTTCCCGAGGTCACTGGGGTCGTAAACTGCTTGAGGAAGCGACGAGTCGTGACGGCCCATGAGGAGGAGGTTAGGTGTGACCGGGTCTGGATCAGAGGCATCTGATGCCAAATAGCCTAAGGGTTTCGCATTCATTATGCCCTCGACTTCCACTAGAATTGTCATCAGGACAGGTTCAGGAACAGTCTGATCTTTGAGGACAACGCGAAGTGCAGTCTTGATAGACTTCACTTCCCTTTCCCATGTGCCACCAAAGTGCGGCGCACTTGGAGGATCGGAAGGATATCTGATGTTCAGCGAGTTGCTCTCTCCACTGAGGTGCCATGGCAGCAACGGCTTCACGCAACTCTCTCTCTCCACCGACAAAGTTGGTACCATTATCCATGAGGAGTTTGAACGGTCTGCCACGTCGAGAGATGAATCTTCTCAGTGACAGCAGGAAAGCATCTGTATCGAGGCTTTCTAATAGATCCAGATGCACCGAGCGAGTTGTCATACATTTATAGACAATACCCCACCTTTTTTCGGTGCGGCGCCCGATCCTCACTTGGAAAGGTCCAAAGCAATCAACTCCGGTTGAATAAAACGGTGGCTTATGGAGTCGTAACCGAGCTGGTGGGTAATCTGCCATCTTCGGTACGTCAGGTTTCGCTCTCCATCGTCGGCACTCCAGACATGAATGCTGATACTTTCGAATGGCCTCTCTACCACGGATAATCCAAAACCTGCGTCTGATCTCGGCAAGAACCCGTTCTGGCCCAGGGTGCAGTAGTGACTCATCAAAATCCTTGATGATAAGCTTCGTCACTGGATGGCTTGGGTCCAGGATAACTGGGTGGATAGTATCCAGGTCTAGTCCTTCAGCATGCCTTAACCTGCCACCAACTTTGAGTAGCTCCGTGGCACCTTCATATTCTGGTGACAGAGATGCGAGACGACTGTCTGAAGGAAGAGTACGTCCAGCTTTGAGAGCTCTCAATTCTTCAGCAAAGCAGTCCTCTTGAGCCTTTTGTAACATTAGCTTCTCTGCTTGCAGAAAATCGGTAGCGGAAAAGTGTACTGTAGTATTAGCATCAGCCGCCCCGTGAAAGGAGCTAGCAGTTTCCTTAAGAAGCTCTTTCCAGTTGGAGAACTTACTGGGGTCCGGAAGATGTGTGGGCAAGATACTGGACACAGTTCCTATGAAGGCAGACTTCCTAAACTCTGTGGTGTCTGGTTCAAGCTCAAATGAGGGCATATTGGGCCACTCCCTTTCAGACAAATGGAGAAAATGTGGACCTTTGTTCCAGCGATGATCCTGTACCATCTCTTGCAGAGTGAGTCCGCGGGTTATATCATCAGCTGGATTACTTAGAGTATCAACATACCGCCATTGAACAGGGTTGGTCAGGTTCTGGATTTCTGCGATACGTGTTCCCACAAACACTTTGTAACGGCAGGATTCTGATTTGATCCAGTGCAGTGGTGGAGTCTGACCAAAGAGTGATGTGCTCAGATGGTACTGCAAGCTCTGTCTCGATCACCCTAGCCAACTGTGCGCCTGTAAGCGCGGCACTGAGCTCGAGGCTCGGAATAGACAGCTGCTTACGGGGTGCGACTCTCGATCTAGTAAACACGAAGGAGACATAGACTTGCTGACTGTCATCTGTCGTCTGCATGTAGGCTACTGATCCATAGGCGCGCTCCGAGGCATCACAGAAAATGTGAATGTGACGGGTTACGTTGGCAGTATCGGCGATGGCTGGTGCATATGAACGAGGCAGCTTGAGATGTTGCAAAGTGGGAATTTCCTGCACCCAACTTGACCATTTCTCCAGAAGGTCAGCGGGTTGGATCTTGTCATCCCAGCCAATATTGGCCTTCCACATGTCCTGAACAAGCACTTTACATCTTGTTGTAAATGGCACAATGTATCCCAATTAGGGGTGTAACGGTACATGTATTCGTATTGAACCGTTTCGGTTCGAGGCTTCCGGTTCGGTACGCATACAAACCGAACGATTCCTTGGACCATTTTTCCTGCCGACAAAATCCGCTCTGGCGCGACCACCACAACGTTGCGCAACGTCACATGGCAAACGTAATGAAAGCGAAACGAAACTGCGCTACTCATTATATTGTGCATCACGGACCGTTTATCAGTTCGGACCAGCAACATAGATCTGTGCAGCGCAAGCTCTATGAGCGCGAGCCGATCTCGATAAAACGACACTGTTACTACCATAGACTGTAAATACTACACAGCGCTAAGAGATCCAGTAAAGAAAGCATTTGAATTCGCCACTGAAGTAATAACATGATCGCTGCGAGATCTAGTGAGAAGCGTTCACATGTCTCTGTTATTAATCGTAGATCTCTATTAGATCAAACAGCGCTGACGTGGAAACCAGGAGAAACATTGTGCCGTGAATGAACTAGTAAAAACGTTAGGCTTTAAGTCCACAGATCAGCAACATTTACCATAGTAACACTAATTGTAACCAGTTTGGCTCGAATAGTGAAATGCTTTCAAGTACTTCACACATCTTTTTCCAGCACTTCAAAACTCAAATATTATATAAATATATATATATATATATATACATAAATATTTAAATGTCTTTTTTAATGTGATGACCAAAACATTATTTATTCATCCTTCAAAAATTACCCCCATTTAAACCTGAGTTTCAAGATGTAGGAAAACTCACACTTATATAAAAAATATTTTTTCTTTTAATAAATAGGAAATTTCTCTGGCATTTCTTTCTTTTTGCTGTATCGAAAACGTACCGAACCGTGACTTTAAAACCGAGGTACGTACCGAACCGTGATTTTTGTGCACCGTTACACCCCTAATCCCAATGGATCGTAAAGCTTGGCAAGGACACTGTAGACGTTACGCAGAGTAGCGTCTGAAGATTCAGCCTGGCGATGTTTGTAACTCAGGGAATCATTCAAACAATCCCAGCAGAGTCCAAGCGTGGGCTCTTGGAGGTTGTCACTGGCCTTGGATAGCCATAGCTCACTGCTAGCTGACTGCGCTTCAGGAGGTAGATGTGCTACAACTTCAGGCATGTTACTAGCCCATTGCCGGATCTCGAAACCTCCCTTGTTCAGAAGCGCTCGCAGATCATCGACTAGAACCTTGGCATACTCAGTTTTACTCACACTGTGGAGGCAATTGTCGACATAGAACGAGTGCTCGATCACGTGCATGAGAGGAGAATCTGGTGGCTCGTGATCTCTGACGTGCTGCTGCAGAGCAAAGACTGCACAACACGGGCTGCACGTTGTTCCAAATGGTAACACCTCCCATTGGAATATACGTGGTTCAGATGTCCTTTGCATGTCACGCCACAGGAATCGTAGAAGTGGTTTATCACTGGGCAACAAGCGGATCTGATAGAACATCGACTTAATATCTCCGCTGATGGCCACAGCATGACGTCGAAACCGCATCAGGACTCCAATCATGGTCGGACCGAGCGTTGGTCCCGGCAAGAGTTGATCATTCAGGGACAGGCCTTTAAAGGAAAAGGAACAGTTAAAGACTACTCTGTCCTTTCCATTGTGGTGCACCATATGATGAGGTACATACCACGACTCTGTGGACTTTGCTGCTTCTTCTGTCAAGATTTCCGCAACATAGCCGGACTGAACAAGTTTATCCATCTCCTTGCAGTAGGAGGCTGCTCGAACGGTGTCCTTAGCCAACCGGCGCTCAGTGCTGCGTAGGTTTGGCATCACGGCATCTTGCTGAGCACAGAGTTGGATGAATGGCTGACGACGCAACAGCGGAGTAGCGTAGAGCTGGGTACTGTCAACAGATACACGTTCGGAAGCTGTCTGTAAGAGGATGAGTGCCTGCTGCTCTTGCTTGGAACGCGTTGCATTCTTCTCACTGACATAGGGGACTGTGTCAATGTTCCAAAGACGTTCCACATTTCTGAGGAGTTCAGAATACGAAGACTCTGTGGCGATGTGCAGACAGGAAGACTGGTGAGAAGAGACTGGCATAATGTCAGAAGGACCTTGCAAGGACCAGCCTAGCCTTGTGCAGATGGCTATAGGACCGCCAGATGGGCCTGCTCTGACTGGCTGTGTAGGAGTGAGAAGCTGAGGCATATCAGAACCGATGAGTAGCAGAGGTTGGGCTCTGTGGATAGGCGTCAAAGGAAGTCCTTTGAGATACTCATAGCGCCTCTGGAGAGCTGCTACTGGGTACGTGTGTTCAGATAAACTCAAACTGCTTGCTGTGAAAGCATGTGGAATCCAAAACTTCTTGTTTGGCTTGAAGATGGGGGATACATGAAAGCTAACTGAAGAACCTTTCAGCTCCTTCACCTCTTGCTGGACTGTCCTCAGATGAAGCGTCTCTGGATGCTGAGAGAGTTGTAGTTGCTCTACTGCTTGTGGAAGGATAATAGTTCTCTCCGAACCATCATCGAGCACTGCAAATGTCTCAAGAATGAGATCTCCATGATGCAGAAGCACTTTGACAACCTTCAGCAACACTCTCTGAGGGCTTCTTGGCTGCTCAATATAGACAATGGGCTTCGGATTACTGACCATCAGCACTTTATGGGATGACTCTTGGATAACATCATGCAGTTTCTCTTTGCAAAGCTTACATGGACGTTTCAGTGTGCAGGCTGTAGCTTTGTGACCGCGGCCGCATTTCCAACATCTGTCGCCTTCCTGAATCCACTTCTTTATCTCAGCTGTAGTCAGTTTCTTGAAGTCAGAGCATGAGTTAAGGTAGTGCTCCTTATTATTGCAAAACGGACAATAAGGACTGAGTTTAAAAGCTTGGGACTTTGAATGGAAAGTCTCCTTGTCGGCTGCCTCTCCAGAACAGAGGAAGACTGACGCTGTTTTATCTTTGGGCTTTGGACTACGTTGATCTCTCTTTGGAAAGGTAGGCCCTGTAGAGTTATAGAGAAGAGTAGCCCGACTGGCGAGACGCTTGGCTTGAGCCTTCATCTGGAGCCACGCAGCGAGGTCAGGCAGGAAGTAGGTGAGCTCTGAACCTGGCTGCAGGATGCCACGAATGAGACAATATTCCACAAATCCATCTCGGTAGGAAGGAAACATTTTGCTTAAGAGACGGTCAACATGGGAGCCACACTTGAGCTCGTATCCCACAGGTCCCTCTAAAGTGCGTAGCATACCGACAAGCGACTGAACCGAGTGAGCAAAGGAGTCGAATGCCTCTGCGTCTCCTGACTTAATGGCTGGGGAGTTGAGTATTGCCCCTAGTTCACTTTGAACCAGTTGTTTTGGCTGGCCATATTTATCTTGCAGAGCCCCCAATGCAGCTGTATACGGTGTGGGGTCATACATGTATGATTTGGCCAACTGCAGAGCACTCTGAAGCTTGAGCTGGCCCAGAAGAACTTGATATTTATAGTGCTCGCTGAGATGATGGTGACTATTCATCAAGTTGTCGAGCGCCATCTTCAAAAGTGCAAATTCACTTTCTTTGCCACTCTCAAAGAAGGGAAGTGTCGGTTTGGGAATGCCATAAGATGTAGCAATCAAGGTCTCCATACCCGGGTAGGTCCAGGGTGGTGCCGTCTGAACTGGTGATGCAGTGGGTATACTGTGGTGAGTGTACTGCACTGCAGAAGGTGGCGGTGCCACTGTAACTGCTCGTGGTGGCATTATGAAACTTGTACTGGTAGCTGAAGCCCCTACGTTCTGAGACGGGAGACTTGTTGTGACAGAAGACCTTGTCATCGGTAAAGTTCCACCTTCCTGGGTAGTTACCGTGGAGAGAATGGGAACGAATGAGACAGGTGCAGATGAAATTACAGAGACTGGTACTGCAATCGGTGCTGAGCTAACAGGAACACTAATCTGGGCACTTGTGACGGGATTAGCAGATGGTGCTAATATCTGATTAGGAACAGTGGAGAAAGGTGCTACCTGAACTGGCGCTAGATTTGGCTGTTGCACAGGTGGGTGCTGCATGGGAACCGATGGCACCAGAAGTGGCTTTTGAGTCGATGGTGATGACAGTGGTAACTCGGAGAACGTAGCAGGAGCTGATGACGTAGACAAGGAATCATCGTTCGTCCCCGTCAGGTAGGTCTTTACAAGACTGGCAATGTGTACCTCTTTTTCAAGTTTCTTCAAGCACCTGCGTCTCCCCATTTCTCTAGCTATTCTCTCTTTAGCCAGATGTGCTTCCTCTTGTAGCCACTGGCCTTCTCTGGCTTGTGCATCCAATGCTGCAGCTTCTAAGTCAGCTTTCCTTTCCTCTTCAATTTCCTGTTGTAAATCAGCTAGCTCCAATCCTTTGATCTCCTCCTCTAAAGCAGCTTCTTGTATATCAGACGTACTTCGAAACAGATGGAGTCCGTAAGATAACCGAGAGGACCGTCGTGAATGTGTAACTGACCGGTAACTTGTCAAACTCCTAGCCCTGGTTGACTGAGCCTGGTCTGGTTGTCCTACAGGAGTAGAGGAGGCTTGGACCACAGGCTGTTGAGAGGGCAGAAAAGTGACTTCGTACTGGGCCAAATGTGCAGGTGGACGAGGTTCTCTCTTGGGTCGGTCCGATGACTCCTGCTGCTGACCATCAGTTGATGACTCCATAGTGTCGAGGAAACCCTACTCCAGCTTGAAGGACCAATGTAAAATATGGACTAGTGGTTCTTTTTAGGATGGGAACACTACAGAAAGATTCCAGCCAGAGAATCCTTTATCATCTTTATTTCCAAGATCAGGATGCCAATATACAAGTTTGTATAACTGAGTGTATGTGGTCTAAACAGAGAAAAAGAAAAAGAAATAATGCAATGGTAATAACTGATTAATAAACAAATAAAGAATATTATACTATGCTCATTGTCATCATTCACAACAGTACAGTACAGAGAATAATAACTGCCATAAATCCAGTGCAACAGAATATGTCACTATATGCCTTTTAACATCTGTACTACTACACATTTAAGTGGCTATGCAGAATGACACTATATCACTATAACATTCGATGCAGGTAGTATCAAATAAACAGTAAATACACTACACTCGAACACGGAAGCATATTTCTAAATAACTAACACAAATAAGATCTACATCGATATATAGAGGGCTAATCATTTCACACAGGAAACATGTCGAATATTACAGCGCGCTGTGGTATCACGACTACACTAATTAGTCACGCAGTTCCACAAATAAACTAATTTGCATGAACATACTGTACATACATTTCACAGCATTCCTTACAATGCAGTATAAACATATAAGGGTAGTAAGAACTTACTTGCTTTTCATAAAACGCACACAAAAGTAAAGAAAGGGGTCTCTGAGTCTCCTCTCATCATCACTGAGCGCGAACAACTGAAAATGCGCTGCATTTTCTGGCCAGGCGCAGTTCACGTGATTGAGCGTTCGAACGCACTAAGGAAACCTCAGCGCTGAACAAATAGGCTTTCAGACACGCAGTATGTCTGTGCTTCGTGGTTGTCTATGACAAATATTGACAACAAACCCACCGTAAGCTGTCACGAGACTATCTATGGTAGCCCATAAGGGATAAAAAAAAAAAATTTAAAACGAGGCACACGCAACGACGGGCCGCACTAACATTAAACTTTAATGTCAAGTAGGGGGCCACAAAATATCACCCCGCTGGCCGCAAATGGCCCGCGGGCCGCGAGTTTGAGACCACTGTTCTGAAATGTATTAATGATAAAACTGAGGTTATTGCTTGTTGGTCTAAGCAACACTCTCGCCCGAAGCCTTCCAGCAAGAAAACGGATCTGAGGACCATTCTTCTTGTGAAGAAGGGGAGGGGCAAGTGAGAATTGCTCCTCCATGGAATCTTCAGAAAATCGATGTCTGTATTCCGCCATCAAGTGCGCTTCGAGACACACCGAAGAAGACCATAGCATGTATTCCTCCTCCCGAGCCCGGTACTTCTTGAATCCAAAGAAGGAAGGGGGGTTGCGTCCCATTATAGATCTGCGGCATCTGAACCGTTGTCTGAGGAGATTCAGGTTCAGGATGTTGACAATTCCCACCATTGTGAGTCAAATCATTTTCAGGGCGAAGCTATCCAATATCTGGTTTACCAAATGAATGCATCTATGGCCCTGATGAGGCTCTAGGGCATCCATGTATTGAACTAGATCAACGACTGGCTGATACTGGCCCAGTCTCAGGAGATGCTGGTTCGTTTCTTGGCCATATAAAGTACTTGGAGTTGAGACTCAACACACACACACAAAAAAAAAAAAGCGTGTTAACACCCGCCCAAAGAACCACCTTTCTAACAGGGTATGATCTGCACGATCAGTTCAATTCATTCTTCGCAGGGAGTTTGATTGACATACGTCCTGACCAATCAAAATCCACAATTTTTGTCCGACAACTCAGTCAGGAGAGTTGGTAGATTAACGTTGGTGGTTTTGAACTTGGCTTTATCTGAGGCAATCTGTCACGACACATTAAAGAGCCACAAAATGGTAAGGCTATTTATTGTTTAATTTTCTTTGACTGACCAAATTTGAAAGTTGAGACTTTGTTTCATATTAAATATTACCTGCTAGTAATAGTCTGTCAGCGCGTTGTCAGTGTCCTCTATTTTTCACTGCTTGAGAACATGGGTTAAATCCGAAATCGCCCCCTAAACCCTCATTCACTAAGTTAGGCCTATTCCCTACATTAGTCCACTAATACTGTTCACTCTCTTATGAGGACACTCAACAAAACGGACATTTTGGCATAATTTGTGTGTGTTATGGTTTGTTCAAGCTCGAAAAAGAACTCCATACTGACGTGCGTCTTTTCTGTGGGTAATGTGTGTGTGTGTGTGTGTGTGTGTGTGTGTAATAGGCAGGACTTAACGGATACTGCGTACTTGCGTTAAATATTTTTAACGCTTTTAAACTTCTTTTTTTTTTCGGTGCCGCACTGGGCAAGTGATGAAACCGGTGTTGCGACTGAACACCATGTAACACCAACTATCGTTGCAAGCCTAGCCGAAATTTGAGAGTAGATGTCTGGTTGAGGCAGGGGCTGAGGCCCGGGGAATAGAGACTCCACTCCGATGGTGGAGTCGATATTGGAGAGATTGGGCCCAGCGGAAGTGGATCTATTCGCATATCATCAGATGACCCACTGACTGCTGTGGTTCCCTTCACGCATCCAGCTCCTCTTGGGGTGCATGCCACGGTACAGGCAGAGATTGCGCCTGTATGCATTTCCCCTGATCGATCTGCTCCTGGGAGTTCAAGAGAGGGTCCGTCAGGACAGGGTCAGTCTACTCTTGGTAGCCCCACTCTGGCTGGCCTGAATATGGTTCTCAGACATCATATAACTCCTGGCAGGTCCTCAGTGGGAGATTCCCCTCAGGAGGGACCTGCTTTCCCAGAGCTGTTGAAACTATGGGTCTGGCCCTGAGGAGGCTCAGTACCAAGAGGCTGGCCTGTCAGCCAGAGTGATCAAGACCATACTCAACTCTAGAGCTCCATCCACAAGGAGACTGTACAGCCTAAAGTGGAATGTTTACACCGTTTGGTGTAGGGAACATGGTTTGGACCCAGTGCCCGGTGCTTTCAGTGCTGGAGTTCCTCCATGATCGCTTTTTTTCTGGTCTTAACCCGTACACTATTAAGGTGTATGTGGCAGCTATAGCAGCTTTCCATGCCCATTAGGTGAAGTTTAAAATAAAATAAAAAAACATTTGTGTCATTTGTGTACTAAAAATATGGAACATAGCAAAACAAATAAAATTTTGATTTTTAGGGTTTAAAAAGTCTGAATGTAATTAATGTAGCCCCACGAATAGATAAATTCAATCCCATACTGTTAAAAATATGGGTATAACAATTGATTTGTCGCTTACATTTCAATCTCATAGAAGTTCTATTACCAAGACTGCAGTTTACCTTCCTGATACTTACCCCAGTATGGGGTCTCTGCGGAATAAGTGGATGTTTTTAAATTTGTCGTTGTTTTCAAACTGGTGGGTGTTTATAAATCATGCATTGAAAATTATGCCCTTCACCCAACCCACCAACACTATGACATGGGCAAATCAGTTAACATGGTCAAAAACACACCTCTGTTTATGGCCTCGCCCACTGATCTGGGAACTCTTATTACTGTCCTGCAGAGACCTATACTTGGGTTCAACCCTGTTTAGCTTCAATAGGAAACCAGGCAAGAGCTGCAGGGTCAAACACCATTGAATATTGTAATCATATACCTAACGTTCTGTTTCTGTGTAAACCAAATTTCTAAAATGAAGTGGATTCCTTCCCTGGCCCATTTAGAGTTGACACAAAGTTGACCATCTGAATTAATTACATTCACATGAACTGATGAATATATTCCTTCAATGCCATATCTGTTCCCTTTCGAACGGTCACTTCGTATTGCGTAGCTATACGCAGTGGAAAAACTCCTTTTCCTCGATTTACTGAAGCCTATATGTAAAGCGCATTTGCAGCTGCACAGCTAGTACATTGAGCGTCTGGCTCGCTCATAGGCTGTGCTGCGGCAACTGCACATCCAATGGCGCGGGCGCCTCTGTGACCAATGAGACAACTCTGTGTCATTACACGTCAGAGCCCGCCAAGGGGGCGTGACCTCAGTCTATAATAGTCCCCGAATTCGCCATTATAGCAGATTTTACTCCTTCAGCGACAACTTCATGTCTCTGACCATTTATTGAGCCTTCGCCGTCGAACAAGCCTTCAGCCTGAGCGAGCTGCAGTTCAGCAGACTACACATCTCAGCCGTGTTTCTCCTGACGCCGTCTCTCCTGTGGCTATCCGGCGATATCCTTTTCAATACCTTATCTGTGTTTATTATTTGTATGAGCGTTGTTTCAAATGCCTGGTGTCAAGACCTGCGCCACGTGCGGATGCAAGCTGCATGAGGCAGACGAACACGCGAGCTGCATTTCATGCCTGGAACTCCACCACGCAGAGAATGCACTGTCTGCCGGCAGATGTGCGGCCTGCGAGAGCATGCCTCTCTCTGTGCTGCGAACTCGGCTAGCCCTCTCCCGAGACGGCGACGCTACCGAGAACCAACACCCACTGCAAAGTGTTCTTCTCGAAGAACAGGGACACGCTGGCCTGTGTCTGGCCCAACCGTCCCCTTTATGCCTTTCCCCCCATCTCGATGATTCCACAAGTCAACAAACGGGTCAGGGAGAGCGGGTGCCCAGTCCTTCTGGTGGCCCCTCTCTGCAAAACCAGACCGTGGTTCCCGGAACTGGTTCAGTTATCGGACACAATCCCATGGCCTGTCCCACTGAGGAAAGACCTCCTCACACAGGCGAACATTTTTCCACCTGGTGCTCGTAAAATCAGGCTGACCCAGAGTCATGTGAGATATCTGTGGTTCTTTCATTCTTACAAGAGCTGCTGGACGCGGGTTGCTCCCCATCCACGCTCAAAGTGTATGTGGCAGCCATAGCAGCACATCATGTTTTGGCGGCTGGCTAGTCACTGGGAAGAAACAACCTGGTCGTGAGATTCCTGAAAGGTGCTAGGAGAATGAACCCCTCCAGACCTCCATCTGTGCCGCCTTAGGATCTCTCCACGGTCCTGGGGGCTCTGAAAGGTCCGCCTTTTGAACCGCTCCAGTCGGTTGATCTTAAACCCCTCTCGCTGAAGGCCGCTTTCCTGATGGCATTATATATATATATATATATATATATATATATACATATATATTAGGGGTGTAACGATACGCGTATTCGTATTGAACCGTTCGGTACGAGGCTTTCGGTTCGGTTTTCGGTACGCATTTCAAACCGAACGATTCGTTGGACCATTTTTCCTGCCGACCAAAATTTAGTTATTTTAAATGTAGGCGCGCTGTGCGTGGCAAGCGCACTCGAGATGCTGGCGCGACCACAACATTTTCTAACATCAAATGGCAAATGTACTGTAAGCGGAACGAAACCGAGCTACACGTTATTATGTGGTTGACGGACTGTTTATCAGTTTGGACCAATGCAGCGCGAGCCGATCTCTGTTACTACACAGCGCTGAGACATCAAGTAAAGAAAGCATTTGAATTCGCTATTAAACTTGAAGTAATAAAATCGCTGCGAGATCTAGTGAGAAACATTCACATTTCTCCGTTATTAACGGATCAAACCGCGCTGACGTGGAAACCAGGAAGAAACATTGTGCCATGAATGAACTATTCAGTGTCCACAGATCAGCAACATTCACCATGGATTTACTGTAGTAACACTCACTGTATCCATGTAAGTTTGGCAGGAATAGTTGGCTAGGCTATAATGCTTTTTTTAATGCTTTTTATTTTGACATTAGGAATACAAATGCTGCCTTCAAATGTTAATCTGAACTAAAATAAACCTTTGTTTATAACTACTACAATATAACATTTCATTTTTTCATTTTTGAGCTGTTTTGTTTTATATGCTCCTAAGTCAAGTATAGCTCCATCATTGCTCAAAGTAAAAAAATATATCATACTTTTACTTTATGATGCTAATTTTAATAAAAATATAATAAAAAAAAATCAAGGAAATTTCTCTGGCATTTCTTTCTTTTTGCTGCATTGAAAACGTACCGAACCGTACCGAACCAAACCGAACCGTGGCACAAGTGTATCGTATCGAACCGAACCGTGAATTTTGTGAACCGTTACACCCCTAATATATAAATATATATATATATATATATATATATATATATATATATATATATATATATATATATATATATATATATATAACCCGCTTTTTGCCGGTTATATTGAATATATAAAACCTGCTTTTGCCGGTTATATTCCATACATATATAAAACCCGCTTTGGCTGGTTATAATTTCATATATAAACCCGCTTGACCGGCTATATGTTCATATACTAGTAACACCGACAGTGTCTGGGTTGATTGGTGTATTATGTTGGTTTATTTCTGACTTATGTGTACTATTCTAGACCTGACGGTGTCTGGTCTGTTTATACATAATTATGTGGTTTATGGCTTGTTCTGTATGCTCAGTTGCAGTGGCAGCCAGTTACTCAGTGCGGCGTTTTGCATGGCGTCCCCACTGCGTATAGCTACGCAATACGAAGTTCGAAAGGGAACTACTTGGTTAAATGGTAAATGGACTGCATTTATATAGCGCTTTCACAGACCTAATGGCCACCAAAGCTTTACATTTTGCCTCACATTCACCCATTCACTCACTCATTCATACACTCATTCATACATTCATGCAGCTGGGGTTAGGTACACCTCGACACTTGGTCCAGTGGAACCGGGGATTGAACCACCAACCTTCTGGTTTGTGGACAACCTACATGAACCACTGAGCCACTGCCGCCCCAGTACTCACGTATAACCAACACATGCTACACTGAGTAAATGCTAATTAATCATCTGATTGTAGAGAGGGTCATCAGCATAAACATAAGTTTTAATCCAATGAGTAAATAGAAACCGTAGTGAAAACACCTTTCCTGACTTTATATAAACACCAAAAAGACTCATAACCAAGCAACAATATTCAACAATATGTTACAAAAACACCCAGTACACAAAAACATCTATGGTTCTGTAGATGACTTGAAGTCCCAGTAGTATATATTTCAGTCTTTATCACATTCACAGTTGGAGAAAGTTAAGTTCAAAGTGTGAATGTCAAATGCAAGTCTTAAGTGCTGTTAAGGAGTAAAAAAGGATGTGGAGGTTTGTTGAAATCCAACGAAGCGTGACCTTAATCCAACATGTAGCTCTCCCGTCAGAGGAAGATCCATAATGGTAATCAAACATGTAGCTATTTCCAACCATGAACCTCGTATTAGTCCTCAGATGTGGAACAATCCCAAGCAGGACCACAAAGTTGACATAAATATTGAATCAGCATATATCAAAAAAGTCCTTCTACAAAACACAAAAAATGCCTCCTGTTAATTTATATGCATGAAAACCACTATATTCAAGAAGCACAAAAAAATTATATTTCAATAGAAAATAAAACTTCATCATATACATTGTACTTACAGTTGAGCATGAAACAAAAAGTTTCCCAACCAGGACTGAGGCCGTTTCTCAATACCAAGTACGCAAACTTCGGACTTGCGTCCTTGGTAGTTCGGACTTGCAAGTTCGACTCGGGAGAACAAACTCCCGAGGACGGGAGGACGCGAGTCCGGTTATTCTGCAAATGGAACAGTGCGTTCTTGCTCGTGTCAGTCAGCTCGCTCTGGCTACTCCGGTTATCTCTCTATGTATATTTGAGGCAACAATAAAACGAAATAAAACACCACTCTGCCTCTTTTCATTTGAAAAAATGTTAAACATATTAATGGCCACACAAATCTGGTTCAGGCAACGTGTACATTGATTATCTTCACTGCATTTATAACACGAAATATAAAACACAACCCTTCTTTTTTTGTTTTCATAAAAAAAAAATTAATAATTAAAACGGATTTTTAAAAAACAGACAGGGTTGTTTCATTTTATTATACATGTTCATACAGTGAAGACAATGTAAAATAAATATTAAAAATATTCGAATTATTTAAAAAAATATTAAATAAAATTACACAACCCTGTTTCTTTTTGTTAAATGCAGTTTTAATGATCAATCCAGTATAAAAGTAGCCTAAAAGGTATAAGAAGCTATATAACGAGAAATAAAGCAAACGATTCAGTCAAACATATTAAGTCAGCTCTCTAATAGTGCTACAAAGTTGAATTTAAATAGCCTAAATATATAAAGTTATGAAACTTCACTTTGCCGTCAGCCAAAACAAATTGCCATGGAACAAACTATAGATTACAAACTATATATTAATCTATATAGATGAATTGTTTAACCACTAGACTAGAGACATCAGAGCCAGCGGTACACATCAGAAGCACAAGCCGAGGAAAAGCTCTTCCAGTCGGGTTAAACAGCGCTAAACGCCCGCTGATTGCCTGGATCTCACAACTCCGAAAACGTCAGATAGATTTTTCAAATAGGCACTCTCTTTATAAATAAACCACAGATTTGAGCTTTAAACAACTACATTCTCGACTGAAACACTCTTAAAATTGCATTTCGTGACACAATAACAGTAGTATTTTGATATTACGCGGGTTTTCTCCTCTGCTATTGACGCTTGCTGCTGGTTGGTGCGAGATGCATTCTGGGATACCTGGCTGTCTCGAGTCCGCACAAGTCACCTCTCGATGCATCCTCGGTAAACGGGGCGGATCAAGAACACATCCGGGGATTTGAACTGGACTTGGCTAGATGTGAACTTTGAATTGGAACAGTACTTGGGCAGCGACTGATGACGTTTCACAAGTCCACAAGAACACAAGTACAGACAAGAACGCATATTGAGAAACGGCCTTTGTTTGAACAAGGAGGTCAGCCATGATAATTTCTTCTACCGCTCACCTGTCTCTTTATCTATGCACCCAGGTCTCACTAATACCCCTAGTGGTGAGGAGTGGAATGGCAGTTTAAAGAACTAAGTAACTGACGGTGTCTGTTACAACCTCAGTTTCCTGAGTTAGGGAATGAGTATTGCGTAGCCGGCCGCACTATAGTAACATGGCAAGTTGTCGCTTCAGTCGTTAAACCTGCTATAATGGCGAATTCAGGGACTATTATAGACTGAGGTCACGCCCCCTTGGCCCGCCCCATTGGATATGCAGTTGCCGCAGCACAGCCTATGAACAAGCCAGACGCTCAATGTACTAGCTGTGCAGCTGCAAATGCACTTTATATAGGCTTCAGTAAATCAAGGAAAAGGAGTTTCCCCACTGCGTATAGCTACGCAATACTCGTTCCCTAACGCAGGGAACTGAGGTTACGTGAGTAACCGAGTAGTTGCTTTGGATAAAAGTATCTGTCAAATCCATTCATGTTGTAAATGTTCTACTGATCTGCTCTCTGCTTTTATTATTACAGTGAGTGGAGATGATGGATCTGATTCATGGTCTGTGGGAAGTTCTGCTTATGGTTCATTCAGATCACGATCAGGAGCAGACCCAATTTTCAGTTCATCACATTCCAGAGATTCATCTCACACAAGTTACGTGTCAGGGGCCATAAAACATTATAACAGCAATGAATTGCTACCACCAAACAGTGAGTGTCTTGTTTTACGTGCACTTTCAGTTTATTTTGGTGTTTCGTAATTTTTTCTTTTTTTTTTACAGCTTTACAGCTCATGTTTTTCATGAATACCATCTGTTTTGTTGTGAAAATATATTATTTAATCTACATTCTCATAAATTTATCACCACATATTTTTCCCCATAATAAAATTTGGACCCTTTCTACATCTTCCATTTTCTCAATTTTTGATCATATAATTTATGACAATAAATGCAAACCTGATATAAAATAAAATAGCACATAATAATAATATTTAGTTTGATCTTCTTAGGTTGATGATCAACATTTTGTGGAGTTTAAGCATTTGTTAACTGATCATTTCTTCTTCTCTATACATGTATTTGGTCAACTTTAAATGCTTGCAATAAACAGCAATCAGGCTTGTAACAAAGATATTTTATAGATAAAACAGACAAAACATGCAGGGCTCCAAACTGCGAACAATTGGTCGCATTTTGCGACCATTTTTCCTGCCGGTGCGACCAAATATTTATTTAGATTCTTCAAAGATTGTCCTAAAACTTTTAAGATGTAAGAAAACTCTTATTTAAACACTAGAGATAGTCGGGATCACCTCTACGCATGGCTTGGGCTCTGGAACCACACTCCTTGAGAGAGGATGGACTCTCCACCACTCTGGAGTTGCCCATGGTGAGAGGCGACGGGCTGGTGTGGGTTTGCTTATAGCCGCCCAGCTCAGTCGCCATGTGTTGGAGTTTACCCCGGTGAACGAGAGGGTCGTTTCCCTGCGCCTACGGGTCGGGGATAGGTCTCTCACTGTCGTGTGTGCCTACGGGCCGAACGGAAGTGCAGAGTACCCGGCCTTCTTGGGGTCTCTGGGAGGAGTGCTGGAAAGTGCTCCGACTGGGGACTCCGTCGTTCTACTGGGGGACTTCAACGCTCACGTGGGCAGGGACAGTGACACCTGGAGGGGCGTGATTGGGAGGAACGGCCCCCCCGACCTGAATCCGAGCGGTGTTCAGTTATTGGACTTCTGTGCTAGTTACAGTTTGTCCATAACGAACACCATGTTCAAGCATAAGGGTGTCCACCAGTGCACGTGGCACCAGGGCACCCTAGGTCGTAGGTCAATGATCGACTTTGTGGTCGTTTCATCTGACCTGCGGCCGTATGTATTGGACACTCGGGTGAAGAGAGGGGCGGAGCTGTCAACTGATCACCACCTGGTGGTGAGTTGGATCCGATGGCGGGGGAGGAAGTTGGACAGACACGGCAGACCCAAGCGTACTGTAAGGGTTTGCTGGGAACGTTTGGCCGAATCTCCTGTCAGAGAGATCTTCAACTCCCACCTCCGGCAGAGCCACGACCAGATCCCGAGGGAGGCTGGAGATATTGAGTCTGAGTGGACCATGTTCTCCACCTCCATTGTCGAAGCGGCTGCTCGGAGCTGTGGCTGTAAGGTCTCCGGTGCCTGTCGAGGCGGCAATCCCCGAACCCGGTGGTGGACACTGGAAGTAAAGGAAGCCGTCAAGCTGAAGAAGGAGTCCTATCGGGCCTGGTTGGCTTGTGGGACTCCTGAGGCAGTTGACAGGTTCCGGCAGGCCAAGCGGACTGCAGCCCGGGCGGTTGTGGAGGCAAAAACTCGGGCCTGGGAGGAGTTCGGTGAGGCCATGGAGAAGGACTATCGGCTGGCCTCGAAGAGATTCTGGCAAACTGTCCGGCGCCTCAGGAGAGGGAAACAGTGCCCTACCAATGCTGTTTACAGTGGAGGTGGGCGGCTGTTGACCTCAACTGGGGATGTCGTCGGACGGTGGAAGGAATACTTCGAGGATCTCCTCAATCCCGCCGTCACGTCTTCTATTGAGGAAGCAGAGGCTGAGGGCTCAGAGGTGGACTCGTCCATCACCCTAGCTGAGGTCACCGAGGTAGTCAAGAAACTCCTCGGTGGCAAGGCACCGGGGGTGGATGAGATCCGCCCTGAGTACCTCAAGTCTCTGGATGTTGTGGGGCTGTCTTGGCTGACACGCCTCTGCAGCATCGCGTGGCGGTCGGGGACAGTGCCTCTGGGATGGCAGACCGGGGTGGTGGTCCCTCTTTTTAAGAAGGGGGACAGGAGGGTGTGTTCCAACTACAGGGGGATCACACTTCTCAGCCTCCCTGGGAAAGTCTATGCCAGGGTACTGGAGAGGAGAATATGGCCGATAGTGGAACCTCGGATTCAGGAGGAACAGTGTGGTTTTCGTCCGGGTCGTGGAACACTGGACCAGCTCTTTACCCTCTACAGGGTGCTGGAGGGTTCATGGGAGTTTGCCCAACCAGTCCACATGTGCTTTGTGGATTTGGAGAAGGCATTCGACTGTGTCCCCCGAGGTGGCCTGTGGAGGGTGTTCCGGGAGTATGGGGTCCCGGGTCCTTTGCTAAGGGCTGTCCGGTCCCTGTATGACCGAAGCAGGAGCTTGGTCCGCATTGCCGGTAGTAAGTCAGACTTCTTCCCGGTGCATGTTGGACTCCGGCAGGGCTGCCCTTTGTCGCCGGTTCTGTTCATAATTTTTATGGACAGAATTTCTAGGCGCAGCCAGGGTTCGGAGGGTGTCAGGTTTGGGGACCATGCGATTTCGTCTCTGCTTTTTGCGGATGATGTTGTCGTGTTGGCCCCTTCACACCAGGACCTTCAGCATGCACTGGGACGGTTTGCAGCCGAGTGTGAAGCGGTTGGGATGAAAATCAGCACCTCCAAATCCGAGGCCATGGTCCTCAGTCGGAAAAGGGTGGCTTGCTCACTTCAGGTTGGTGGAGAGATCCTTCCTCAAGTGGAGGAGTTTAAGTATCTTGGGGTTTTGTTCACGAGTGAGGGAAGGATGGAACGGGAGATTGACAGACGGATCGGTGCAGCTTCTGCAGTAATGCGGTCGATGTACCGGTCTGTTGTGGTAAAGAAGGAGCTGAGCCATAAGGCAAAGCTCTCGATTTACCGGTCAATCTACGTTCCTACTCTCACCTATGGTCATGAGCTTTGGGTCATGACCGAAAGGACAAGATCCCGGATACAGGCGGCCGAAATGAGCTTTCTCCGCAGGGTGGCTGGGCGATCCCTTAGAGATAGGGTGAGAAGCTCGGTCACTCGGGAGGAGCTCAGAGTAGAGCCGCTGCTCCTCCACGTCGAGAGGGGTCAGCTGAGGTGGCTCGGGCATCTGTTTCGGATGCCTCCTGGACGCCTTCCCGGGAAGGTGTTCCGGGCACGTCCCACTGGGAGGAGACCCCGGGGAAGACCTAGGACACGCTGGAGAGACTATGTCTCCCGGCTGGCCTGGGAACGCCTCGGTGTCCCCCCGGAAGAGCTGGAGGAAGTGTCTAGGGAGAGGGAAGTCTGGGCATCTCTGCTTAGACTGCTGCCCCCGCGACCCGGTCCCGGATAAGCGGAAGAAGAAGAAAGAAAGAAGAAAGGATGCTTATTGGCTATTTTCACTCCCTAACATAATTTTTTTTCACTCATTTTGCTTTTTAATTAATATTAAGACATTATGAATGATAATAATTAAAGTTAATTTCATCTTCACCCTAAATTAAGCTTAGTGCTTTATTGTCAGCCCCAGTGCTACCAGATACGTGTTGTAGAACTCAGTGTCTCGGTGCTGCTGCCCTCAAATGTTAGTCTGTAGCCCTGACATGTAAAATCCCGTCTGATTAATAAAGTATTTGTATAATGTTTTAATGATGACCAATAGACTGCATTATTTTACGAACATATTGAAAGTTTTAAATCTCAGAATTTTGTTCTATAAGAGTTTCAAACCTTTTACTGATTTAAATGTTTTTTTCCCCCCCAGTGAGTGGAGATGAGCGGTCAGACACATTGTCTGTGGGAAGTTCTGCTTACAGTTCAGTCAGATCACGATCAGGAGCAGTCAGGGATTCAGGTTTTAGCTTATTACGCTCAGTAGTCTCATCTCACAGCTCAGGATTCGGGTCTTTGCGGTCCATCCTGGAGTCTTTTGTGCCCTATAGGTATCAAGGCCCATTCGACCAGAGGCATGGCCTCGTCATGGGCTTGGTCATAAGACTCTATCTGGCATTCCCATTTGTGATATTTGTGATGTGGCCGGCTGGTCCTCGCCTTCCACATTTATGAGTTTCTATAATATGGAAGTGCCTTCCCTGGAGGCGAAGGTGCTTTCGGTATGATTAAGATCCGTCGGTGGCCGGTCTTGTCACATATTACTGTGCACAATCACATTTACATATATATATATATAAAACCCGCTTTTTGGCCGGTTAAATTGCATGTATAAAACCCGCTTTTGCCGGTTATATTTTTTCTGGGGTAGTCCATTGTCGTCCGATGATGACTTCTCCTATAACTTGTGGGTTCTTTGATGACTTCATTCTCCTGATGATCTTAAGGGAGCGGGAACAAGCTTGGCCTGCTTTCTCTGAAGTCTTTTAGTCAGGCGATGTTCAGTTCTCCTGTCTTCATAGCTTTGAACTCCATTTTGACAAAGTTGCTGCCAGAGCTTGCGATTCACAGCACTAGTTTCCAGGGATGTGGGCCTTATCACACACTTCTTAAGAAAGGCTTTTAGTTGGTCTTTCAGCCTCTTTTTTTGGCCTCCTGCAAATCGGGAGCCAAGATGTAATTGACTGTACATTATCTTACGTGGAAGGCGACTTGGTGGCATTCTCACAACATGACCAAGCCATCTCAGTTGGTAGAGCATCAAAGTTGCCTCTATACTCCAACAATTGTTTATTTTTCAGGATCTCAATGTGTGGAACTCAATCTTGCCATGTCACTTTGAGGATGCGCTGCAGGCATCTAATGTGGAAAGATTCCAACATTTTCAGATGTCGAGCATAGATGGTCCATGTTTCACAACCATACTGGAGGGTTGTAGTGGCTTCCTTTTCTTCTTAAGCCACATCCGTGAGGGAAAGTATGTTTGACGCCACACCTGTTTTAACAAGACTTGAGATTTATTGTAACAAAAAGGTGAAAACTTAAAGACAAAACTCTTTTTTTCTCAAAAAACTGTCTCCCTTCCCCTCCACCCTTGCCACATCACTTCCTGCTTAAGATGGCTACCTTCAGGAAGTCCCCAAAAAGGGGTGCAATTCTTTCCCTTTACCACAGGGGGGAGTGCAGACAGTAGTTACATACAGCAATGACATTAAGTAACATTATTAATAGCCTTATGGCTCCTACATTCCGGCCCCTTAATTGACGATGACAAGGCAATTATATAAAATATACATATATTGAGGAGCCATATAAAGACATATTTACAATGTACTTCAAGATTTTTTTTTTTATCTGTTCATGCACAAAAAAAAGTGTCCGAAATAGTCCAATGAAAAAATCAAACAAAAAAAGATTCAAAAATAATCCAATGGAAAAATCAATGAAAAAGTTTCAAAATATGTCCAAAATATATTTGCCAAAAGTGGTGATCGTTATCTTCATCAAGAGAGCATGTCAACTCTGCAAGTAACTGAAATTACTATTTAGGGTTCCTCTTGAAGAAGACATAGTTTATTGATAGGTCTTTCCAGTATGTTGGACTTTGTTTTAACCAAGACACAGCGAACATGTCCTCTTTTGTCAGGCAAGGTCTTCGTGATCCGTCCCATAGGCCAAGAATTTCTGGGTGATGTATCGTCCACTATAAGAACTATGTCCCCCGGCTTAAGATTTTTTCGCACTTCATGCCATTTCTGCCTCTCTTGCATCAGTGGCAGGTACTCTCTTGTCCATCATTTCCAAAATAGATCACTGATATTCTGGACTTGTCTCCATCTCCGTCTTGAATACAAATAACTTTTTATGAACAATCCAGGTGGCAGAATCGGTTTTCCTTTCTGCAGTAGGAGATGATTAGGTGTAAGAGGCTCGGGATCAGTGATATCATCAGATATGGTGGTAATAGGGCGATCGTTGACTATAGCCTCTACCTCACAGAGTGCTGTCTGTAGTCCCTCTTCATCTAAGGCTTGTTGTTTTAGGACAGAATACAGAGACTTCTTAATGATGCGGACAAGCCTTTCCCAAACTCCTCCGTGATGAGCCCCTGAGGGAGGATTAAAACTCCATTTGATTCCCTCGTTCAGCATTGAACGTTTGATCTTGTTGTTATGCAGCTGAGCGAGACAATCTCTAAGCTCTCGTTCGGCTCCTACGTAATTAGTTCCATTGTCTGATATCATTTCTTGAACTTGACCTCTTCTACATATGAACCTTCTCAAGGCCAAAATGCAGGAATCTGTATCCAATGAATATGCCATTTCTAGATAGATTGCTCTGCTCGCCAAGCATGTAAATAAGACACCGTATCTCTTTACCAGGCTCCGGCCCCTTTTTACCTCGACTGGACCAAAATAATCTGTACCTACGCATGTAAATGGAGGGTAGTCACAAGCTAGACGACTTAGAGGTAGATTGGCCATTTTTTGCTCCATTACCGGTGCGTTCCAACGTCTGCATGGCAGACAGTTCCTGACTAGCTTCCGAGCAGCGGAATTGGCATGAACTATCCAGTATCTCTGGCGAAGCTTTGAGAGTATCTGATTTTTTCCACAATGACCTGCTGATTGATGAATGTGGTCTAAGAGTAATGTGGACAGATAGCTGTTCTTTGGCAAAATGATTTGATGTTTCAAATCTTGAGGCATTGACATTTTGTGTAGCCTCCCTCCAATTCTTAAGATACCATCCATCAGAAAAGGGTCCAGTTTGTAGATACTGCTAGTTTTCTTAACAGTATGTCCGTTTCTCAGAGACGTAATTTCCGATTGAAATGTCTGTTGCTGAACAAAGCCTATTAACGCCTTCTCTGCTTGGTTAAGATCATCCACTGAAAGCTCTTTATCTTCAAATTGAATTTTGCTCTCAGCTTTCCTGTCATTGGACCTGGCCGAATAAGGATCAGTGCCTTGTAGATGAAGAATTAAGTGAGCATCTTTTTGTTTCTGGCTCATCATCCGGAGCATCCTTTTAAATTTCAGGATCCATGCAGTAGCTCTTTTGAGGCTATTCCAAGAAGAGAAGTGCTCGATTAATTTGTTAACCGTATCAGAGCCTCCTGTTAAAACTATAGTGAAAGCCATAGCCTTTTTCATTATCTCGGAGTCGTCACAAGATATGGTCATTTGCTCCTCCGGAAAGCAAGGCCAGTTTGATTCAGACAGTGAAAGGAATTCTGGACCATTCCACCAACTTTCTGAACTAAGAAAGGAATCGATCGACAGGCCGCGTGATGCCGCATCTGCAGGGTTCAGTGAGCCATTCACATAATGCCACTGGGATTTCTCAGACAAATCACGTATTTTGCAGACTCTATTTGCAACGTATGTTTTGAATCGTGTTGTGTCGTTAAAGATGTATTTTAAGACAGATGTGCTATCTGTCCAAAAAACGGATTTTGTGAGTGGAATTTCCATTTCTCTCTTGAGCATCCTATCAATACACGTAGCAAGGACAGCAGCTGCCAACTCAAGCCTGGGGATAGTTACGGGTTTTAATGGAGCAACTCGGGCCTTGCCCAATACAAAGGCAACATGAACATCACCGCTGATGTTGGTAAGGCGCAGGTAACTAGCAATACCGTACCCGGATTCACTCGCATCACTAAAGTGATGTAGCTGGGCAGTTTTTATTTTGCCGTAACTTGCTGGTTTGAAACATCTGCGAATACTTAGGTGGTTAAGTTTGTCCAAACCCTCAAGCCATTCCTCCCAGTATTTTGTTAAGTTGTCTGGAATCTTATCATCCCAACCACAGCTGACTTTGCAAAGTTCCTGTTGGATCCTTTTTGCAGGAAGAATCAATGGGGCGAGAAATCCAATTGGATCGTAGATGGAATTCACCGTAGAAAGAATAGTCCTCTTGGTAGAATGTTGCTCCTTTAAGTTAACCTTAAAGAAAAAGGAGTCTGTTTCAGTGCTCCACTGAATTCCAAGAGCTCTTTCCACAGGGAGTTTATCAATATCAAGATCTAAAGCCTTCACATCTTTGGCCTTCTCCTCTACTGGAATTGAAGCTAGGACAGAGCGACTATTACTTGTCCACTTTGTCAGTCTAAATCCGCCGGTGGCGCAGACCGCTCTCAAGTCTCGAATCAGGGCAATAGCTGCATCCTCATTGGGTAAGGAAGTTAGGCAGTCATCAACATAGAAGTTCCTTCGAATGGTACTAAGAAGTTGTTTACCAACGCTGCCCTCGTTGTCCTCTGCTGTTTTCTTGAGTGCATAGTTTGCACAACTAGGTGAAGAGACGGCACCGAAGAGGTGAACTAACATCCGATACTCTGCCAAAGGTTGGCTAATGTCACCATTAGGCCACCATAAGAACCGCAGAAAGTCAACATCCTCAGGTGTGACCTTAACCTGATGAAACATTCCTTCGAAATCCGCCATGACTGCCACGGGTTCTTGACGGAATCGAAGGATAACTCCGAGGAGACTGTTTGAGAGATCAGGTCCCTGGAGAAGCTCTTTATTTAAGGATGTGCCTTGAAATGAAGATCCACAGTCGAATACAACCCTAATTTTCTTTTTCCTCTTGTGGTACACGCTGTGATGGGGTATGTACCATACTCTTCCGAATTTTCCTGAGAGCTGATCTAGTGTCACCTTTTCGGCATACCCTTTCTCCAAGAGGTTACCCATAAATTCCTTATAATCGGTCAATAACGTGTCATCCCTTTGGAATCTCTTCATGAGGCTATTAGCTCGCTGTTCAGCTATCTTTCTATTATTGGGTAGGTGAACCTCCTCTTGACGGAATGGAAGTCTAAGTTGATAGTGACCATCTTATTTAACAACAGAGTCTGCAGCAATTTTGAGGAACATCCTGTCCTCAGCTGAATACTCAGGCTTCTCGTCGTATACCTTTTCAGTAAATTCATGATTTAACTGACTCAGGATGAGCTGTTCAACGCTGGAAATTGAAATCCTATTACAGGACACCTGTAGTCGTTCATTTCTCCTTATAGATGGACTTCTGCCTAATGGTCCATTAATAAGCCATCCTAATTGAGTTAGGACTGCATAGGGTCCATCTTCTTGACTATTAATGACCCTCCATGGCTCTATAAGCTTTGGAGCATTAACTCCAATCAACAGACCGACTTCCGCTTCAATGGTATTCAAACTGATCTCTTTGAGATATGGCCAGTGCTGAATATCCTCTTGGGTAGGAATGTTTTCTTTACCAACTGGTATTGAAGCTTGAGTAAAAACCTCTGGCAGGGGCAAAACATTTTTACTGTCGAGGCTACTTACTTCCAACCCATCCAATTTGTATGTATATATTGGTCTTTCTTGTCCCATGGTCCTGAGTAGAACTTCTGTTCTCCTCCCTCTCACATGCAGCTTTTCCATTAGACTTTCCGTACAGAAAGTTGCGGAACTTCCCGGATCAAGGAAAGCATAAGTCTCTATTATGTTACTCCCATTGCAGGCCTTAATCTTCACTGGCAGAATAGCAAGCTTGTAGTCTAAAGAGCTGACCTCCACCTGTTCTGCTGATACCATGGCAATTGTAATTAAGTTACTGCAACCTTTATCCTTCTGGGAAGTGTATTACTCTTTGAGGGGCATACTTTCAACATGGAGAATTGTTGGGTGGCTTTTGTGACAAGTCTTACAATCCAGACGTTTTCTACATGCTTTGCTCATATGCCCCTTTAGAAGACATGCAAAGCATAGTCCTTTTCCCTTTAGAAAATCGATCTTCTCTCCATGAGGCTTTAACGCTATCTGACGACATGCTTCCAATGCATGATTGCCGGAACAGAACAAGCAGGGGGCCTGTAATGCAACACCTGTAGCCTCATGGCTCTTTATTTCTTTCGTACTGGATATCAATGGTGATATTGAAGTAGCAAAGCTTTTCTTACTCCCGGACTTGAAAGGACGAGACCCTGTCTCAGCCCTAATGCATTTTGTAGCAGAAATAGGGTCTAGAATATTGCCAAAGAGTGGGTCTTGAAGTATCTTTGCCTGTTTTTCAATAAAGGCGACCACATTCTGGAATTTGGCTCTACTGTTTGTTCTTTCAAGAATGTCACATGCTGTGTTTCTCCACTTTTCACGTAGTTTATATGGGAGTTTGGATATAATCTGTTTAAGATTGGAAGGCAAATCAAGATCAAACATGTTAGGAAGGTCTTCCGCGGCATTGCAACAGCCTCTCAAGTAAAGTGCATAAGCATTAAGGGCCTTTCCATCATCGGTCTTGATATTACTCCAACTCAGGGCCTTTTCCATATAAGCACTGGTGATTTTCACTTCATCACCAAAATTACATGTGAGGAGCCTCTTAGCTTCAGCATAACCCCTTCTAGTATCCATATGCAAGCAGTTTCGTACAAGTTCCTTGGACTGGCCAGAAATAAATTGTTCCAGATAGTAAAGTCTATCCCTGTTATTGTCTGTATTATCTTCTATGCCATGTTCAAAGGCTTGCATGAAAGGGCGAAAATTTAGCGGATCTCCGTCGAACACTGGAATTTCTCTAGATGGGAGTAGAGTGTGTTTTTGCTTCAAGACCAGAAGTTCAGCAATGTAATTTTGCCTCCCCACCACGTTTGAAAGATTCATATTTGTAAGCCCCACGCCTGTGCAACTAACAGATGGATTTTGAAAAGTTGTAGCAGGATTATCAGATGTTGCTGTCGCATCCTCAGCATTGGACTTTCGATGTGCTACTTGGATGAGTTTTTGAGGTTGAAACATTCTTTGCAATGGAGTTTTCGGGATAGCTCCAAGTTGAACAAATTCAAAAGATGGCGAGGGTCCTGGTGATGTCTGATCCTGTTTCGTTATTGTATTCTTAGAATTCTCGGCGGTGTACTTTTCGAGATACTCATTCATTTCGTCCTAAGGTTCAAAAGATTGCTGGGAAATAACAGATCGAACTTGTAGACTTGGGCTTGCTGTTGTTCCATAGTCTTCAAAGACCTTCAGTTTAGCATCGTTTGCAGCAATGTCACATTCCAAATTTACTGTTTCCAGTCTCCTATTCAAAGCAGCCTTTTCCATTTCTAGGGCCTGTTTTTGTTTTAATGCAGCTTTGCGAGCAAGAAGGGCTGCATTATCGGCAGTTACTTTTATCCTCATTGATGACACCGATGATGATATACTTGAGCTGTGAGAACTACGAGATTTATGTGACCTCTTGGACACATTCGAAACACTATCACTTGGCTCAATGAGTGTTTGTGGATCCTTTTGAACATTTTTCCACATCTCATATTCACTCATAAAGTTCTCAAATGTAGCCATTTTAGGCTCAAACCAGTCAATGCGCTCATTTTCTCTGATATCATCAGATAGTTGTTCTTGCACAAGTCTATGAGCAGTCTTAAATTCTCCAAGTGACATAAAAAATGTCTCTGCACTTCTTTTTATTGATTCCACATCACAACCCTCAGCAAGCAATGCCTTTACTTCGTTCATCCTACGTGTGCACACACCAAGCTTTCCCCTACGCATAGAACTGAGGGATCCAATGCTTTGTTCAACTCCATCCTTATCATTTTTGGACATTTCATCAGCCATGTTTGACACAAACAAGCACAATCAAGTATCCAGCCTTCCATAGAATCAACAGGCCACAATGTACACATAAGCATCAGCTTCTTGTACCATGCTTTGATCAAAGCCAAAATTCTCAGCCACAGCTCTTCGAAATAAGTTAACCCTTGTTTATTCACGCTTTGGATGAATTTCAGAATCCTTTCAAAGCTGTCGATACGTATCACTCCTGGCTTGATCATTCCAGATGTAGGCCTTGATTGGGCCTACCGCATGCCTGCTTGTCCTTCTTGGGAGTTTTTTTACTTAATGTAGTGCCTTCTTTTCCTTCTTAAGCCACTTCCGTGAGGGAAAGTATGTTTGACGCTACACCTGTTTTAACAAGACTTGAGATTTATTGTAACAAAAAGGTGAAAACTTAAAGACAAAACTCTGTGCTCCAAAACAAGCAGTGTGGTGTAATGTAGGTAAAAAAACTGTCTACCTTCCCCTCCACCCTTGCCACATCACTTCCTGCTTAAGATGGCTACCTTCAGGAAGTCCCCAAAAAGGGGTGCAATTATTTCCCTTTACCACAGGGGGGAGTGCAGACAGTAGTTACACACAGCAATGACATTAAGTAACATTATTAATAGCCTTATGGCTCCTACAAGGGTGGTAAGGCAGATTGCCCGATATACAGCAATCTTTGTGTGTGGATGTAAATTAGTATTACAAAATACTCTTTTCCTCAATCTCCCGAATGAAGAAGCAGCTAGTGTTGCTTTCGTCAACGAAAATTATGACGAAATATCGTCGTCAACGAACCTTTTTCACGTGACGAAAACGAGACGAGACGCAACGTAAATGCTGGTCATGTGACGATGACTATAATTAAATGTATAATGTAATATCGTTGACGAATAAAAACGAGACTAAATGTGGTTTACAAAATAAAAACTATGCTAAAATGTCTCTTAATTTTCGTTGACCAAAACGAGACGAGACGAAATGTTATTTAACGTTATTTCGTCTCGTTTACTTGCGTTATTACCGGTATGCAGCATTTCTGTTTCCTGTGTTTCACTTCAGGCCAGGGGCTGCATCAGATCGCACTGCGCAGACGCAGGCGACATCACATCCTCAAGCCCCATTCGCGGCATTAGGTGTGTTCGACATCGGCTGCGGCTGGATGTAAGCGATCGGCGAGAGTAGCCGCGTGCAGGCGGGGTGGAGCTGCAAGCGGAGACGTGTAGTCGGACACTTTCTGGTTCCCGTAGTGACTGCTCACGTGGTGTTTGTATACTTTACCACAGCTGAAGTGAAATAAATGCAATATTTGCCAAATACACAGATGTTTTAGAGACATTTTCATTCAGTACTTTATGTACTGCTTCATACAGCGTCTGTTTGAACAAGAATAAAGTTCAACATAAGCCTACAGCTACTATCAATGAAGTGTAATCAACGTTTTTTAATCAGTTTTATTTTGATAAACATAACACAATACATCGCTACTGCACGAAAAGAGTGTTTACTGTTATAAAAACTGATTTGTGAGCTTTAGTGGAACTAAATGTGTGAGAATAAACACGAAACGCACGTGATCGTCGTCATGCAGTGAATCCGGCCAATCGTGGAACAGCTGTGTCGTCATCAAAGCTCCTGCAGCCGCTCTTGAGAAGCTGCGCTGGCTGAGTTCTCCGGCTACTCTCGAATCGCTCTCGCGGTACTTTGATGGCATACGTCACAGTCATGTGGCGTCGGCGCTGCATCAAGTCGGACAAAATTTCTAACCGGCATGCACTGTTTCAAGTCAGCCGCCGATCGGTCTGCGCAGAGCTGCATGAAGTCGAACAAGCCTATTATTTAGAAGATGCAGCTGCGTGAGTTATGGTTGTTTCACACATACTCGGTGTGTAGTGCGTATGCGGTGCGGTGTGTATGCAGGAGCAGCTCCTGCTATTGTGTTTTCACATGTGCTGCGTTTGCAGTGCGCAGCTGATCTACGGCTGTAATACCACAATCACAACATTTATTCTCTATTTTTTATTTCAAATCAATATTTCTAGCCTACATCCATTATGTCGCGTTGTTGAGGTAGGCTACTGTGTAGATCTCTGCTCTGCTGTTATGCACGCACCGCTCCCGCGTGCGGTGTGAGCGCTCTAACCTAACATGGGTGCGGGAAAAAATACACACCGCAAACGGAGTAGGCTATGTGTGAAACAGGCGTTAGCATAAACGACAACAAACGCAGTTAAGTCTGACACAGAGAAAGGGATTCGTCTTTGGGAGAAAAAGAAGAAATGACATTTGGAAAAACTTTAATTTCATCGTGTGTAGGCAACATGTTTGGTTGGTAAAATAAATATGTTCTAAATTCATATCAGAGCGTCTTCTGTGTCTGGAATAGCATTATTGAGTCTATAAGGTAACAATAATATAATAAGATAGACTAACAATAATAAGATAAGATTTTTTTAAATGGGTTTGGCTAAAAGAAAATGTTGGTTTCGTCTACTAGGCTACTAGGTATACATATTGACTGGGTTAAATAGAATTGCATTACTAAAAAGAGACTAAAATACAATTTTCATTGACTAAAACTAGACTATGTCTTTCGTCGACTAAAACTAGACTAAAATGTCATCAGTTTTCGTCGACTAAAACTAGACTAAAATGTCATCAGTTTTCGTCGACTAAAACTAGACTAGACTAAAAAGAGTATGAACGTGACTAAAACTAATAAAAACTAAAATGACAGCTTGACACAAAGACTAGACTAAAACTAAAATTAAAACAGGCCGCCAAAAACAACACTAGAAGCAGCCTGCTTGATCCTGTGTTGAATATCTTGATCCATGCTACAATCACTAGATAAATAACTACCAAGATATTTGAAGTGTGGCACTGTGGCAATCATGAATAGTGAATGCTGGAGGTTTTTGCAAGGGATCCAATGACCATTGGCAGAGGACTTCTGTTTTCTTGATATTCACAACTAAGCCCATCCTGCTGTATGCTCTAACAGCAGCTTTAAGAGTGGACTGCAAATCTTCTGGAGTATGTGAAACCAAGGCACAATCATCCGCATACTGCAATTCCAGCACACAAACCAACTGAAGCTTAGTGACTGCCTGGAACCTCCTGATGTTAAAGAGGTTACCGTCCAGTCTATAAGCCACAGCAACCCCACTTTCTTCTTCCATCTCTTTATACAGCAGCTTTGTAACACATAGTAAGAAGATGTTAAACAAGACAGGTGCAAGAACACAACCCTGTCTTACTCCAGTACCTACTGCAAAGTGTGCCAATTCTAATCCACCCAATGTTACTTTGGCTGTCATCCCATCATGAAACTGTCGCAAAATTTTGGTAAACTTTACAGAGCATCCAGAATGCAAGAGCACTTTCCATAAGAGGTCACGATGTACAGTATCAAAAGCCTTGGAAAGATCCACAAAAGCAATGAACAAGTTCTTATGTTGCTCACGACATTTCTCCTGCAACTGGCATGAGGTAAATATCATGTCCACTGTACTTTGACCCGCTCTGAATCCGCTTTGGGATTCTGGCAGTAGGTTTTCAGAAATGGCATTGACAAGTCGATGAAGCATGACCTTTGCCAGAACTTTGCCTGCAGCTGAAAGAAGTGAGATCCCCTTACTATTCCCACAGATGGACCTATCACCCTTGTTTTTATATATTGTGACAAGATTTGCATCTTTCCATTGTTGGGGAATACTTTCTTCCTGCCACAATAGGCTGATGAACTGATGGATTGCCCTTGTGCAGAGATACCCTCCTTCCTTCAGGAGCTCAGCAGGAATACAGTCAGGTCCAGGGGACTTGTTGTTTTTCAATTCCTTGATTGCAGCGTACACTTCAGAAAAAGACGGTGGAACATCAAGACTCTGTATTGTTGGTAAAGTTGGTAGTTCCTGTAACACTGTAAGATCAACTGTTGCCTTTTGATTCAATAAGGCTTGAAAATGTTCCCCCCATCTTTGAACAATGCCTTTTTGGTCCTTAATGAGAGTCAGTTCATCGACTGATCTCAAGGGGCAAACAGAGTAAGATTTGGGGCCATAAATGGTCTTCACTGCATTATAAAAGTTATGCATATCATGATTGTCTGCAAAAGATTGAATCTGTTGAGCCTTAGACGTCCACCACTGATTCTGTAGTTGCCGCAGAGTCCATTCCGTTTCTTTTCTCTGTTCGTGGCAGACCTTCTTAAGAGATTCAGAGGATGGATCATCAAGGTAGGCTTTATGGGCATTATGCATTTCCTCAAGAAGGGTGGAAATATGTATAGAATTTTCATCAAACCAATCCTGATTTTTTTTCTTAAGTTTACCGATTGATTCAGCTGCTGCATCGTAAAGTGATGTACTTATAAGGCTCCATTTACTTTCAATTGCCTCTTCATTCCTGAGAAGAAGCTCAACGTCCTGGAGCTTCCTAGCAACAGAGCATCGATAGTTGTTCCTCGCTTCAGTGTCTTGGAGCCTTACACAGTTCAGTTTCCCCGTCGCTGCCTTTCTAATGCCTGGTTCAGATTACCCGATTTTAGCCCGATTTTGGCACGATCCGTTTGACGTAGGGTGTCGTGGGGATTCGTAAACGACAACGGGCGTCGGGACGCAAGATTCGATCGTATCATCTCGTATAGTGTGTCATAGTGGGCGACAACCTACGTCGCGTCTGCGATGCTTCACGACACCACGACAAAAAGACTAGCATGTTTAATTTTTTTAACGGTCGTACACGACGGGTTCCGTCACATGTACGAGGTTGATCAATAGGAGCACGTACACAACTTTCAAAAATAGCGAAACGAAAGCAAATTGTTTGTGTGATTGTGTATGTATGTGTGAGTGAGCGAGTGAGTGCGTGAGCGAGTCTCCCAGTGTGTGTGTGTGTGTGTGTGTGTGTGTGTGTGTGTGTGTGCAAGTGAGTGAGTGAGTGAGTGTGATTGACAATTACAGAGACTAGAATTTACATTTGTAATCTGATTTCTTACCTACAGCCAGTGAGGTCCAAACAAAAGCTGCTTCTCAATCCCTCCGATCACAGTATGGGAAAGTACTCCATTGTTTGTTTACGTTCGTTTCCGGAAGTCACTCGTTACTAGTTTCGCTTTCTCAATGACATCACGCGCGTCGTTAAAGACGGCACGCGATAAGCAACGTGTAGTCTGACATGTTTCTTGTCCACGACACGACAAGATTTTAGGGGTCAAAATCGTGTAATCTGACACAGTGACTATCGTAACAGACAAAAAAATCGTGTAATCTGAACCAGGCATAAGATGTACTGCCCACTGAATCCTCAGATTAAGCTTGGCAACAATCATCCAATGATCAGTCCAGCACTCGGCTCCTCTCATAGCTCGAGTTATGAGGACATCCCTCATATCATTTTGCCTGACAATAACGTAATCCAGGAGATGCCAGTGCTTGGATCGTGGGTGTAACCAGGAGGTTTTATATTTGTTTAATTGAAACATGGTATTAGTGATGGTAAGACTGTGTTCAGCACAAAGACTCAAGAGTCTTAATCCATTGGTGTTTACATTTCCAATGCCATGTCATCCAAGTATTCCATCCCAGATATCACTATTACGTCCCACTCTTGCATTGAAATCACCCATCAGTAAGATTTTATCGTGTCGTGGAACTTTCCTAAGGGCCTCATCCAGTGCCTCATAGAAACTGTCCTTCACCTCTTTTGCTGATGGTAGAGTAGGTGCGTAAGCACTGAAAATGGTAGCATATTTTTTTCCAGCAAGGGGAAAGCGGAGTGACATTAACCTTTCACTGATGCCAATTGGGGCCTCAGTGAGGTTTGGGAGAATGCTATTTTTAATCGCCAGACCGACACCATGCAGATGTTGTCCTCCTGTAGGGTACCCTCTCCAGAAAAATGTATAGCCCCCACCTTCCTCCCTTAATGATCCCTCACCCAGAAATCTTGTCTCACTTAGTGCAGCTATATCGATGTTATAACGCTTAAGCTCAGCTGCGACCAATGCTGTCCTTCGACTAGGTCGATTAGTGCCATAGTTTGAATCCAGGAGAGTTCTAATGTTCCATGTTGCTATACGTAACGAAATATATTTATTTTTCATTTTTGACCGCTGAGATGGAATGGCCTGATAGGTGCGGCATCCTATCCAGGCTAGGTCTGAGTGGACAATGTTTAGATCACCTTTTCTAGATCCTTCCCCAATTGGGGTGAGCAGTGTGATTCCTTTACAGGACTGCTCAGTCGCACAGGGGTCTGCCGGGAGCAGCTGCCACTTATTACAGGGGACCACCGCAACTCCGAGATCCCCTGTCAAGTTAGCCTGGGACCGCAAGGCACCCAGTTACCGTGTGTAGCCAAGTGGAGGCCTGACAGGAGTCTTGGTGAAGGAGAGGCTTTATACTGGCATGGGGAGACTTACACAATAGTTGCTTCCATGTTCACCTCCAAGGGCTAGCCAGCGGCAGTAAGCTGTAAGCAAGAGGATGACAAGCAAGTAATACACAAGCATGCCACTTCCTCTCTTTCTACACCACTGCACTAGACGCATCACAACACCCTGTGTGAGACACACACACCGGTTATATTTACATATATATATATATATACACTCACCTAAAGGATTATTAGGAACACCATACTAATATTGTGTTTCGCCTTCAGAACTGCCTTAATTCTACGTGGCATTGATTCAACAAGGTGCTGAAAGCATTCTTTAGAAATGTTGGCCCATATTGATAGGATAGCATATTGCAGTTGATGGAGATTTGTGGGATCCACATCCAGGGCACGAAGCTCCCGTTCCACCACATCCCAAAGATGCTCTATTAGGTTGAGATCTGGTGACCGTGGGGGCCATTTTAGTACAGTGAACTCATTGTAATGTTCAAGAAACCAATTTGAAATGATTCGAGCTTTGTGACATGGTGCATTATCCTGCTGGAAGTAGCCATCAGAGGATGGGTACATGGTGGCCATAAAGGGATGGACATGGTCAGAAACAATGCTCAGGTAGGCCGTGGCATTTAACTGATGCCCAATTGGCACTAAGGGACCTAAAGTGTGCCAAGAAAACATCCCCCACACCATTACACCACCACCAGCAGCCTGCACAGTGGTAACAAGGCATGATGGATCCATGTTCTCATTCTGTTTATGCCTAATTGTGACTCTACCATCTGAATGTCTCAACAGAAATCGGGACCCATCAGACCAGGCAACATTTTTCCAGTCTTCAACTGTCAAATTTTGGTGAGCTCTTACAAATTGTAGCCTCTTTTTCCTATTTGTAGTGGAGATGAGTGGTACCCGGTGGGGTCTTCTGCTGTTGTAGCCCATCCGCCTCAAGGTTGTGGGTGTTGTGGCTTCACAAATGCTTTGCTGCATACCTCGGTTGTAACGAGTGGTTATTTCAGTCAAAGTTGCTCTTCTATCAGCTTGAATCAGTCGGCCCATTCTCCTCTGACCTCTGGCATCAACAAGGCATTTTCGCCCACAGGACTGCTGCATACTGGATGTTTTTCCCTTTTCACATCATTCTTTGTAAACCCTAGAAATGGTTGTGCGTGAAAATCCCAGGAACTGAGAAGATTTTGAAATCCTCTGACCGGCCCGTCTTCAACAACCATGCCACTCTCAAAATTGCTTAAATCACCTTTCTTTCCCATTCTTACATTCAGTTTGGAGTTCAGGAGATTGTCTTGACCAGGACAACACCCCTAAATGCATTGAAGCAACTGCCATGTGATTGGTTGATTAGATAATTGCATTGATGAGAAATTGAACAGGTGTTCCTAATAATCCTTTAGATGTGTGTGTGTGTGTGTGTGTGTATATATATGTATATATATATATATATATATATATATATATATATATATATATATATATATATATATATATATTAGGGGTGGCACGGTTCACAAAACCCACGGTTCGGTTCGTATCACGGTTTTAGGGTCACGGTTTTCGGTTCTGTACGGTTCTTGTTGTTATTTTTATTTTTAACCTTTAACACTCCAGAAATGTACAATTTCAGGATAAAGTTTTTTGTTTTTTTTAAGTATTGCATGTAATCATGCACAAACTGAATTTGACTTGACTTCAAGCACATTATTGAGACCATCTCTGAGGAGACATTTTGATACAGCAAGAGAGAAGACATTGATGAAATGCTTTTGTTTATTTGGCAAAAAAGGAGAATGTGTGTTGTTATCTCTACAGGATCTTATGTGCATTTTTAGCACACAAAGATTAAAATTAACTTGCATTTATCAAACTGTCAACTTCAGTGTAGCTCTTACAAAATGTTTATCTTTTAAAAGAAAAAGAGAGGAACTCTTAAAGCACTATCTTTTAAATAAGTCAAAATGTGTTACAAATAATTGCCTACAATGAGGCTATAACAATAGCAAAGGCCATAATCATAAAGTGAAACATAAGTTCAACCTCAACACAAAAACAGTATCAACAATGCGTCTATTCCCTGAGAGTGAGGATACATTTTTCACGTGAAATTAAAGTGCAGTTTGGAAACTGTTGTGTTCACGTAATACATATGCAGTTCTAGTTCGGCTATTCAGGATGCCTGTTTTACGTTGCACATTCTGAGACTGTGAGGCCACCGTAGGTGCGCTGTTGTTTCGTTTTGAGTTCGGGAAATAAACGAGTGAGTTGTTGCATTGAAAGGTGAAACTAGTCGTGATTTTTTATCAACATAACAGAAACATATGACTGGAGTTCTTATCTAAACTTAGTGTCACTGTATATATTTACATATCATAGGTATCATGAAATCCAAAATGTTCCCACACACCGACTTATACGACGCGGGTGCATCCTCCAACTCCTGTTAGCCTTCCTTATCTCTCCCACTTGCCATTTCTATACGCGACGTGACCTGCAGCGCTGCACAGACCGTTCAAGTCGAACAAGCCTCATATGTATTTCCACACATCTCTTATTTCGCGCGAGAAGTAAACGCACTGTCTGAGGTCACGGGCACGAGGTTACATTGCGCATGCGTCGAACGAACCGTGGACGCACACACGCACCGAACCGAGACAAGCGAACCGAACGGTTCGGGTGTTTTTTCATGTACCGTGCCACCCCTAATATATATATATATATATATATATATATATATATATATATATATATATATATATATATATATATATATATATTTATATTGTGACGAGCGTCCTCGGAGGAATCAGCGTCGCCCTGGCAACCAACACAAAACACCTGCACCTCCTTATCGCCGGCTGATCGGTCACAGCTGCTCCCAATCAGCCCACAGCCACATAAGCAGTACATGCCTAGCAAACAGACAGACGCTAGTCTCGAACCGAATGAAAGCGCTGGTCTAACCTTTCTCTCTGTTCTCCCCAGAAGGCAGCGAGTGACTGACAGCCCACCGTTTTGGAACACGTTTTGGACACCCACTTTCGTTGGGATTGAACACCGAAGAGCACTTAAAGCACCAGCCATCAGGCACCGGCTTACCTTCTTTCACCAGTTTTGTTTAATTGTAAATAAATCCACCCTCCGGGGCCTTTTCACGAAGCCTGCCTTGTCAAGTGATTCTTCACTCTGTGACAATATATATAAAACCCGCTTTTTGCCGGATATATTGCATATATAAAACCCGCTTTTGCTGGTTATATTCCATACATATATAAAACCCGCTTTGGCTGGTTATAATTTCATATATAAACCCGCTTGACCGGTTATATGTTCATATACTAGTAACCCCGACAGTGTCTGGGTTGATTGGTGTATTATGTTGGTTTATTTCTGACTTATGTGTACTATTCTAGACCTGACGGTGTCTGGTCTGTTTATACATAATTATGTGGTTTATGGCTTGTTCTGTATGCTCAGGGGTCCTGAGTTGCAGTGGCAGCCAGAACTTAGTGCAGCGTTTTGCATGGCATTCCCACTGCGTATAGCTACGCAATACGAAGTGACCGTTCGAAAGGGAACTACTCGGTTACTCACGTAACCTCAGTTCCCTAAGTTAGGGAATGAGTATTGCGTAGCCGGCCGCACTATAGTAACATGGCAAGTTGTCGCTTCAGTCGTTAAACCTGCTATAATGGCGAATTCGGGGACTATTATAGACTGAGGTCACGCCCCCTTGGCGGGCTCTGACGTGTAATGACGCAGAGTTGTCTCATTGGTTGCACGTCAGAGGCGCCCGCGCCATTGGATGTGCAGTTGCCGCAGCACAGCCTATGAGCGAGGCAGACGCTCAATGTACTAGCTGTTAGGGGTGGGAGAAAAAATCGATCCATCGATGCATCGCGATTCTCACTCCAACGATTCTGGATCGATTCTGAGCTTAGTTTTTAACCAGATGTGCGATGACGTTGAGTTTGCTTTAGAAACACCCGTATTCTGCTTGCTTCCAATTCCTCACACACATACACCACTCGAACCTTCCGTAAAATAATCTTTCATAAAGTTCGGAAAGGTTGAAGCGAATTACAAGGACATTCACAGGCTTCATTGCACAGGATACGCTGTGAGAGATGCGCGCTTTCTTTGATGTTACACTTGAAGTGTGCTGTCTCGCCCGTAGGTATTTTCCTTACAAATGCTCTACGTCTACGAAGTCATCATTTATGTGGTTTGGAATGCAGTGGACTTATTTATTTAAAATATGAACCTCACTAACAGAAGGCTGCTTTCAATTTCAAATGCTGACGAGCGCACTGTTTGTGAGACTGCTCGCGCATGCGGCGGTGCGACTCTGTGTAGTGGTTTAATGTACTTGTGCAAAATTAACGTAAACACAGCCAGTTATGTCTTTAGGGATTAAACGGACAGGACAAACCGCATTACTCATTTTATTTCAAAAGAGATGCGTATGTATACACCACTCATACACAGCTTAATAGAATACACAGCTTAATAGATCTCCTGCAGTCTATGATGTCATAGTAAAAAACAACAGTAAAGATGAAGAAAAATCACTCACAGTTCTTGAATGGAAAGCGATCAGATAATCTATAGGCTACTGAAAGCACTTTTTTTTTGTTGTTTGTTATATTTTTCTATGCTCCTCTTTATTAGTTGTTATATTAGTTATATTAGTTTAAAATTCTTAACATACAACTGTTTTAATAAAAATAAAATGTAATTATTTTTTTTAAAGTACTTAATTACTTGTGTAATAATCTAAAAAAGGGGGGGGGGAGGGGGTCGGTAGATAAAGAATCGTTCTGGAATCGGATCGTGACTCTCGGAATCGGATCGGATCGGGAGGTGACCAAAGATTCCCACCCCTACTAGCTGTGCAGCTGCAAATGCGCTTTACATATAGGCTTCAGTAAATCGAGGAAAAGGAGTTTCCCCACTGCGTATAGCTACGCAATACTCGTTCCCTAACTCAGGGAACTGAGGTTACGTGAGTAACCGAGTAGTTGCTTTGGATAAAAGTATCTGTCAAATCCATTCATGTTGTAAATGTTCTACTGATCTGCTCTCTGCTTTTATTATTACAGTGAGTGGAGATGATGGATCTGATTCATGGTCTGTGGGAAGTTCTGCTTATGGTTCATTCAGATCACGATCAGGAGCAGATCCAATTTTTAGTTCATCACATTCCAGAGATTCATCTCACACAAGTTACGTTTTAAAGGCCATAAAACATTATAACAGCAATGAATTGCTACCACCAAACAGTGAGTGTCTTGTTTTACGTGCACTTTCAGTTTATTTTGGTGTTTCCTTGACTTTAAAAAAAAAAAAAGTACAGCCTTAGAGCTCATGTTTTCCATGAATACCATCTGTTTTGTTGTGAAAATATATTATTTAGTCTACATTGTCATAAATTTATCACCACATATTTTTCCCCATAATAAAATTTGGACCCTTTCTACATCTTCCATTTTCTCAATTTTTGATCATTTAATTGATGACAATAGATGCAAACCAGTGTAATGATGAAGCAGAGGCAGAGTGAGAATCCATTTGCAGAAGTTTATTTGTGAGATTCACCTTTAGCAATTGAGAGAAGGCTGGCAGTGGGCATGAACAAACGTGACCGTCAGATAGCTTCACATCCAATAGGGAGATCCAAAAGGCATAAGTCAGAAAGCAGGCAAGGGGTCCAAGCAGTAACATCAGTCCAAACAGGCAACCAATACACAAGGGTAATCCGGGATCGTAAAGCAGAGAATCAGGCAGAATCATACACAGGCAGACAGGCAGTAGAGAGTAGACAATAACGCTTGGTAAGGCAGGATAAACTGGCAATACTTCGCGAAGAGTGAAAGCATGGTCTCTGAATAAATAGGCAGGCAAACAGAAAATGAGTGTAGAAGAAGAGGGCGTGGATAACAGTCAGAATTCCGGTGAGAGCTCCCTCTGCTGGTTAGGCCTTACAGAACCCCTCCCTCTAGGAGCGACTCCTGGAGCTCGACGCGGCCGTCCCCGTGGTCTGGGTGCTGGTCGGTCAGGTCTGGCTCGATGATAGTCCTCTATGAGGGACGGGTCACAAATGTCCTGGGCAGCTACCCACGATCTCTCCTCGGGTCCATAACCCTCCCAGTCCACCAGATATTGGAGCCAACCCTCTCTTCGTCTAGAGTCTAGTAACTGATTGACTAGATACGCAGGAGTACCATCTATGTCCAGTGGAGGTGGTGGTTCAGGGTTCTCATGGTCAGGGTAAGCATTCGGGTGGACCGGTTTGAGGAGAGAAACATGGAAGGAGGGAGATATGCGGTAGTTAGTAGGAAGCTCTAATCGGTAAGTGACTTAATTTATTCTTTTGAGAATTTTAAAAGGGCCAACGTACCTAGGACTGAGCTTCCTACTGGGCAGCTTGAGCTTGATGTTCTTAGTCGAGAGCCAGACTTGTTGTCCTGGTTGATAGTGAGGATGTGGGTGACGTCGTCTGTTGGCCTGGAACTCCTGTGTTCTGACGGCCCGCTGGAGACGGACGTGTGCACTGTCCCACACCCTTTCACTACGTTGAATCCATTCATCCACTGCAGGGACAGAAGAGGGTTCGCCCGACCACGGGAACAAGGGAGGTTGGAACCCCAGGACGCACTGGAAGGGGGTCAAGCCGGTAGATGTGTGGGTGAGGGAGTTCTGAGCATATTCGGCCCAGGGTAGGAATTCTGACCAGCGATGTTGCTCCCGACTGCAGTAGGTTCGTAAATACCTGCCGATTTCCTGGTTAAGGCGTTCAACTTGGCCATTGGCTTGGGGATGATAACCTGACGTGAGACTAACATTGATATCTAACTGTTTGCAGAAAGCTCTCCATACTTGGGAAGTGAATTGTGTGCCTCTATCGCTGACGATATCCTCCGGAAGACCATATACTCTGAAGACGTGGTTGAATAAGGCTTGGGCCGTTTCCATGGCAGTGGGTAGTCCCTTTAGTGGTACGAAGCGGCAGGATTTGGAGAACCGGTCGATGATTACAAGAATAGTCGTGAAATGGTTGGATGGAGGGAGATCAGTCACAAAGTCTATGGATAGATGGGACCATGGTCGTTGGGGAATGGGTAGTGGTTGCAGAAGACCTGAGGGTGATTCTTTGGGGGTTTTTGACTGGGCGCAGACTTGACAAGATTTGACATAAGCGGTGATCTCTTGTGTCATGGTAGGCCACCAAAATGAATTTTGTATGAGATGGATGGTGCGAGAAATGCCGGGGTGGCCTGCACTAAGGGAAGTGTGGACCCATTGCGTAATGCGTGGTCGCAGATTTTGTGGAACATACTCCTTGTTAGGAGGACAGTCAGCAGGTTGTGGTTCAAGTTGTTGTTCCTGACGCAATTCTTCCATGATATCCCATGAAATGGGAGCTAGGATAATAGAATGAGGAAGGATGGATTCTGAGGTGTTGGTTCTTGTAGGAAGGTCATGTCGTCTAGAAAGTGCATCTGCTTTTCCGTTCTGACTGCCTGGTCGATAGGCCACAGTGAATTGGAAGCGAGTAAAAAACAGAGCCCATCGTGCCTGACGTTAGTTTAGGCGTTTGGCACCCTTGATGTACTCCAGATTTTTGTGATCGGTGATGATTTGAAATGGGTGAATTGCCCCCTCCAACCAGTGTCGCCACTCCTCGATGGCGGCCTTCATAGATAGTAGTTCTTTGTTCCCCACATCATAATTTCGTTCTGCAGCTGTTAGTTTTCTAGAAAAGAATGCACAAGGATGAACTTTGCCTGGTTGACCGTGTCTCTGTGAGAGTACAGCTCCAATTCCGCAGTCCGAAGCATCCACTTCGACGATGAAGGGTATACTGGGGTCGGGGTGTTTCAGAATGGGGGCTGACGTGAATCTTCCCTTGAGGGTGACAAATGCCTGGTTTGCCTCTTGGTGCCACTTAAGTTTTGTGGGTTTACCCTTCAGAAGTGATGTTAGAGGTGCTGCTACGGTGCTGTAGTTGCGGATGAAACGTCTGTAGAAATTTGCGAATCCTAGGAATCTTTGTAACTCCTTGATTGTTGTGGGTTGGGGCCATTCCGTGACTGCTAGTACCTTGACTTCATCCATTTTAACGCCATGATGATTGATGTGATATCCTAAAAAGGTGGTTTGGTTGACATGGAATTCACACTTCTCCGCCTTGACGTAGAGATGATTTTTGAGTAATCTCGAGAGAACTATTTTCACATGGTTGATATGTTCTGTTTCGGATTTGGAGTAAATGAGAATGTCATCAATATATGCCACTACAAACTGGTTCAGGAGATCCTTGAAAATTTCATTGATGAATGATTGAAAGATGGCAGGTGAGTTAGAAAGTCCATAAGGCATAACCTGGTATTCGTAGTGCCCCCTAGTGGTGTGGAACGCAGTCTTCCACTCGTCACCCTCCTTGATTCGGATTAGGTTATAGGCGCTTCTTAAGTCTAATTTTGTAAAAATGGTGGCTTCCCGCAGCTGTTCCAGGGCAGAAGGTACTAGAGGTAGGGGGTAACGAAACTTAACAGTTACATTATTGAGTCTCCGGTAGTCAATGCATGGTCTCAACCCTCCATCCTTCTTCTCAACGAAGAAGAATCCAGCAGCGGCTGGCGAGACAGACGGACGGATAAAACCAGAGTCCAGAGCCTCTGTGATGTACTCCTCCATTGATTCACTTTCGGTCCGAGTAAGGGGATAAACTTTGCAGGTGGGCGGCATGGCGTGGGGAAGGAGATCGATAGCGCAGTCCCATGGTCGGTGTGGTGGTAACTGGGTAGCTTTGGTTTTGCTGAAAACTTCAGAGAGATGGTGATAAACAGCAGGGATGTTCACGGTTTTCATGATGTCAGGGCTCTCTATGCTGGTGGTGTGACAAGGCAGTGGCGTTGTGGGTAGGCAGTTACTTAGACAAAACGGGGACCAATGAGTTAACTCACCATGGTACCAGGAGATATCCGGGTCATGGATAGATAGCCAGGGATGTCCTAGAACGACTTGGTGTTTGGGGGAGTCAACGACATACAGCGAAATAGATTCCTGATGAAGCAAGCCGACTTTGAGAGTGATAGTAGTGGTTTGATGAGTGATTCCCTCTCCAATGAGCGTGTCGTCAATGGACTTGATCTTGATGGGTGGTTTACATGGTTGAACGGGGATGTTGTACTTTGTGATAATGTCCTTATTGATAAGATTCAGAGCGGCTCCAGAGTCAATCAACGCTGTCAATTCAAAAGACATGGTATCAAACTTCAGAGTGATTGGTAAGGTAAGTGATTTATTACTGAGTAGGGAGAAATGTTCAATATTTACCCTCGGAGTGGGGATGGTTTTGTGTGGACATCCGAGACTGCGATGACCTGCTTCACCGCAGTAAAAACACAACTGATGTTGCCGGCGTCTCTCTCTCTCTCCTTCAGAGAGCCGGGAGACGTTAAGTTGCATTGGCTCGTCATGCGAATCATGTCTTGCTGTGATGGGGGTTAGAAAACGGGGTGGCTCTCCCCTGCTTTTCTTGCGTGTTGGGGCTTGTCTCATGAGATTATCGACTTTGATGGCGAGATTGACGAATTCGGAAAAGGAGGTTTCTTCCCCCTTACAGGCTAGTTCGGTTTGTAACTCGGGATTGAGACTGCGTTGAAACATGGCCTTTAACGCAACATCATTCCAGCCACTCTGTGCAGCTAATGTCCTGAACTCAATAGCGTAGTCAGCCGCAGTGCGGTTACCTTGTGTGATGTGGATTATTTGCGTGGATATATCCTTACCTCCAGCAGGGTATTCGAACACTTCACGGAGTTGTTGAGTGAAATAATCCACTGACCCACGGAATCGTGAATCAGAGTCCCAAACAGCAGCAGCCCAGTCGATCGCTTTTCCTGTTAACAGTGTCATTAAAAACGCACATCTCTTTCTTTCAGTTTCAAGCTTTTCCCCTTGGTGTTCAAAGTAAAGCTGGACTTGACAAACAAAGCCCTTACATTGTTCGGCAGAGCCATCAAACTTCTCAGGAAGTGCAAAATTTACCGTCTTCGGTGTGGATGGTGGAAGAGAGTGGATGTAACGGGTCAGATGTTCATTGGCTGACTGGAGCTTAGCTAGTTGTTCTTGGTAGCCCTTTAATACCTCGCTCTGATAAGCAAATGCTGCTTGCATGTTAGAAACTTCCGCTGGACTCAAAGGTGGCGAAGTATTCTGTAATGATGAAGCAGAGGCAGAGTGAGAATCCATTTGCAGAAGTTTATTTGTTAGATTCACCTTTAGCAATTGAGAGAAGGCTGGCAGTGGGCATGAACAAACGTGACCGTCAGATAGCTTCACATCCAATAGGGAGATCCAAAAGGCATAAGTCAGAAAGCAGGCAAGGGGTCCAAGCAGTAACATCAGTCCAAACAGGCAACCAATACACAAGGGTAATCCGGGATCGTAAAGCAGAGAATCAGGCAGAATCATACACAGGCAGACAGGCAGTAGAGAGTAGACAATAACGCTTGGTAAGGCAGGATAAACTGGCAATACTTCACGAAGAGTGAAAGCATGGTCTCTGAATAAATAGGCAGGCAAACAGGAAATGAGTGTAGAAGAAGAGGGCGTGGATAACAGTCAGAATTCCGGTGAGAGCTCCCTCTGCTGGTTAGGCCTTACAACCTGATATAAAATAAAATAGCACATAATAATAATATTTAGTTTGATCTTCTTAGGTTGATGATCAACATTTTGTGGAGTTTAAGCATTTGTTTACTGATAATTTCTTCTTCTCTATACATGTATATGGTCAACTTTAAATGCTTGCAATAAACAGCAATCAGGCTTGTAACAAAGATATTTTATAGATAAAACAGACAAAACATGCAGGGCTCCAAACTGCGAACAATTGGTCGCATTTTACGACCATTTTTCCTGCCGGTGCGACCAAATACCGGTATTTATTTAGATTCTTCAAAGATTGTCCTAAAACTTTTAAGATGTAAGAAAACTCTTATTTAAACACTTATTTAAAAAAAAATACAATTAAAATTTTTTTAATTACCATTGTTAACAGTAGGATGCTTATTGGCTATTTTCACTCCCTAACATAATTTTTTTTTCACTCGTTTTGCTTTTTAATTAATATTAAGACATTATGAATGATAATAATAATTAAAGTTAATTTCATCTTCACCCTAAATTAGGCTTAGTGCTTTATTGTCAGCCCCAGTGCTACCAGATACGTGTTGTAGAACTCAGTGTCTCGGTGCTGCTGCCCTCAAATGTTAGTCTGTAGCCCTGACATGTAAAATCCTGTCTGATTAATAAAGTATTTGTATAATGTTTTAATGATGACCAATAGACTGCATTATTTTACGAACATATTGAAAGTTATAAATCTCAGAATTTTGTTCTATAAGAGTTTCAAACCTTTTACTGATTTAAATGTTTTTTTTTCCCCCCAGTGAGTGGAGATGAGCGGTCGGACACATTGTCTGTGGGAAGTTCTGCTTACAGTTCATTAAAATCACTATCAGAAGCAGACAGCGATTCAGTTTTTAGCTCATCACGCTCAATAGTCTCATCTCACAGCTCAGGATTCGGGTCTTTGCGGTCCATCCCGGAGTCTGTTGAACATTCAGGAACCAGACGAGCAGATGGTGTGACCATGATCTCAAAACTTTTCCCAAGAAGATCAAAGAATGATAAGCATGAAGACACCAAGAAAACTTGAATTATATCAAATGAATAAAAGCAGGGGCGTCGCTAGGCCCTTTTCAGGGGGGCTTCAGCACCCCTAAACTTCTGCCTAGCCCCCCTAAAAATTTGTGATTAATGTAGGCTACACAAATTCATGTTCGCTTCAGTCTTGTTATAATCAGATTCAGCGCCTTCAATCCGCAGCGGCGCCGAGCAGAGAGCACGTTAGAAACAGAGGACAGGGTGTGTGTGTGTGTGTGTGTGTGTGTGTGTGTGTGTGTGTGTGTGTGTGTGTGTTTTTAACACACACACACACGAATTTTAAGCGCGAATTTTAACAGTGCGACTCGATGCGTACGGTCAAGTGCGAGATAAGTAAGTAGCTAAACTTAACATTTCATATTTAACATTTTTTTAGGTCACAAATGTTAAACGAATGACAGAAAAATAATCAGGCAAACTAATATAGGCCTAGTTTTGTCTAATTTCGCCATTATGAACTGTAAATAGGCCTATGTAACGTGACTCATGTAATGTAATAATTAGTTTACTGTCATTGTGAGGGGATAAGAAACATTAACAAAGCCGTTTTCATCATGTTAGGCACAAGATTAATAATGAATGTGTACATATTGAGAATATAATACAAATTGTAGCCTTTAGTAAATTAAAAAAGCTCAGCTTTAGGAGGGGAAGACAAAAGGTAAAAAAAGAAAGTCATGGAGATGAGGAGAGAGCAGGTGTTGACAAATAATCTACTGCCCACTGACATGGATTTAAAGCTATTTCTTATCCCTTTTTTGGGGTCTTCAAACGTCTTGAAATGCACATATCAGAGAAATAAAAAATTTGAACCCCCAACCAAGAACCAACCTCAAATTTAGGACCTCTTTGATTATAAAGCCCTGTCTACGGCCCTGTATTAGGCATAAGATCAATAATGAATGCATAGCCTACATATTGTGAATGCATTTAATAAACTTAATTACCTTAGCTTTCAGTAAATAAACGAGTCTGAGAAGCTATGTTGACCCTATGTTTACTTTCTCCACTGACAGACAAAAATGAAAAGCATATATCAGTCAAAGCTCAGCTTTAGGAGGGGAAGAGACAGGGCAAGATAAAAACAAAGAGAAAAAGAGTGTGATGAAAAATAATCAGCTGCACACTGACATGGTTTTAAATCAGTTATGCACTTTTTTTGGCCTTCAAAACATCTTAAAATGCACATATGTAGATCAGAGAAATCAAAATTTTCTCGGGGAAACTATATTCCCTACCTCACATTTGGGACCTCAGTGATTATAAAACCCTGCCTTTGCATGGTAATGAAACTGGTTAATAGTGAGCACTAGATCCTAAACTAGTGTTACCTTTTTTTATTCTTTTTTTAAAAATCATACCCTCATTGGGGGCTTAGCCCCCCCTAAAATGAAAATCCTAGTGACGGCCCTGAATAAAAGAGAAATTGTGTCTTTATAATGTTGATGACTCAATATTTAACGATAACTATAACTAAAACTATAAGGTATTGCAGTTGTCTAGTGGTCGACCGATATATCGCCAAGGCCGATATATGCTTTTTCCTGATTGGTCGATGTGTTGGAAACGGGACGTTTATTTTGACGGGTGATCACACAGCGCTCACTCACATTCTCCATCTTCATTGGTTTACGATCTTTGTCAGACTCATATCTAATAGAGGGTTTGCACCTACGTCACGATTTGGCCAGTTACCCGGATGCGCGGCCATATTGGAGATACTCGGATGTAAACAACAGCATGGATTGCACTCGAAATGTTTTTTCCGGTGCGACCGATTAGTACAGACCAAAACACAACCATTTTTCAGCAGCAATAATCAGCCAAATATTCAGCGCTGCGCTCGTTGTCTTTTGACTTCCGGTCTGTATTTTCACAACGATCTTGCATAGGTATGAATGAAGTAAGTAAGTAAGTAAAGTTTATTTATAGAGCACTTTTCACAGATAAAAATCAAAAAGTGCTTTACAAAGTGCAACCACAAAATAAAACAGTATACAATCATTAAAAATAATAACATTTAAAGAGCCCAAAATAAAACACAGTTAACTAAATGCTTGTCTAAATAACAGTGTCTTGAGATGCCTTTTAAAATAATCGACGGAATCGGCCACACGGAGGTACAAAGGCAAAGGCGTTCCACAGTCTAGGGGCAACAACCTGAAAGGACAGGTCTCCCCGGGTTTTGTAGCGAGTCTTTGGGACCATTAACAGACTCTGGCCTGAGGATCGAAGTGCACGGACTGGGGAGTATGTGCATAACAAATCAACAATGTATTGGGGGGCCTGACCATGTAATGCTCTAAAGGTTAAAACTAATATTTTAAAATCAATACGCAATTTGATGGGTAGCCAGTGTAAGGAGGACAAAATGGGTGTAATGTGTGTCCTCCTGCCAGACCTTGTTAGAAGCCGTGCCGCAGCATTTTGAACCATTTGGAGGCGATTTAAGGTAGATTTGTTACAAAAAGTAAAAAGAGAGTTACAGTAATCTAACCGTGAAGAAATAAAAGCATGGATAACCACTTCGAGGTCAGAGTCTTATAAAATTACCCTCAATTTTGCAATATTTCTTAGATGATAAAAGCAGTTTCTGACCAAAAGTCTAGAATGGCAATCCAAAGACATTGACTGGTCAAACCAGACACCCAGGTTTCTGATGCTCGACTGAACAGAGGAGCTCAGAGAACCAAGGTTTTGAAGGATGGATGGAATTTTATTGTCTGGGGCAACAATCAGGGTTTCAGTCTTTTCCGAATTTAATTGAAGACGGTTACTAGCAAGCCACGATTTAACTGAAGAAAAACATTCCAATAAATCTGTTAGTTTGTGGAACTCATAGTCATTGAACGAGCAATACAACTGTATGTCATCAGCATAAAAATGGTATGACACATTGTTAAAATGGCTCAAAAATTTTCCCAGAGGGGTAATGTACAGTAAAAACAAAAGCGGCCCTAGGACAGAGCCCTGTGGAACTCCATTCAAGAATGGAGTGGCTTCAAACAGTATATTATTTACATATACAGAAAAAGTTCTGTCACTCAAGTAAGAGGAAAACCACTTTAAAACAGACCCAACGATACCAAACTCTTTTTCTAATCTATTCAACAGCATTTTGTGGTCCACTGTATCAAACGCTGATGATAAATCCAATAGAACCAATACTGAGTACCTTCCAGAATCAGCAGCCATGTGTACTTCATTAGACACTTTGAGGAGAGCAGTCTCAGTGGAGTGCATCTTTCTGAAACCAGATTGATATTTATCCAAAAGATCATTGTTACTTAGAAAAGCTGTCAGCTGCTCAGCTACTACCTTCTCCATGACTTTTGAGATAAAAGGCAGTTTTGATATTGGCCTATAGTTACAAGGCTCCGCAGGGTCCAAATTGGGCTTTTTTAAAATGGGGCTTATCACTGCCTGTTTATACAAATTTGGGACGGTCCCAGTGGAAAGTGACTTGTTAATAATTTTGACGACAATAGGAGCAACAAGATCAATCACTTTAAAGAACAAGGAAGTTGGTAATATATCCAATGGGCATGAGGATGGCTTCATCTTTTTAAGTAAGACCATGACATCATCTAATGAGACAGCAGAAAAGCTAGCCCAGGAGCAATATGGAGTAGCTACAACAATGGTGCTCTCATCAGATGGTTTTACACTTGCTCTAATCTCATTCACCTTATATACAAAGTATTTTAAAAATTTGTTACAGTCGCCAGTAGTGAAAACAGGCCAGTGGAGTTGAGGGTGAGACAATATTCTGAATAATATCAAAGACAACTTTAGGGTTTCTCTTATTCTACTGCTCGTAAAAAAATTCCCGGTCGACATTTGTTAAGACATCTGCTTTACAATGCTTATGATCAACATTACAATGCTCATGATAACTTTTGTTAACTCTACAATAAGTAAATCCACTTCACCAGATAATTATTCCTCGACAGCGATGCCATAGAAATATACAGAGCGACCGCAAAAACGGAAGTTCAAAGACAATATTCTAAAGATGACGGCGCCCACGTTTCTCTGGTGCATAAGGTCTATAAAAAGAATGAACACCTCAATAAAGTATAAAGTTCTAAAAACAAAACAAATGCCCGCTTGCTTCTGTCCTTTGCACTGTTCGGCTGTAACTTCAGTTTCTGCACTTGGTCTTTTGGTGAGACCGAAACGTTGCTAATAAAATGTTTATACTCGTTTGCAAGTATGGCTAGTGTGCGGGAGTTCCTTTTTTTTTTTTTGCACTTGGTCTTTTGAAATAATGATAGTCATACTGTGTTGCGCATCTAGCTCACTGCGCGTTTACTTGACTTTTTTATGGGCCTGTGTACACCTGGTCACTTCATGCGTTTTTACCGATCAAAACGATTCCATTTACACCTAGTCACATAAGTGTGTTTTCGCAAAACGGATAAATCTGATCGTCAATTCCCGCGCTATATGCAGATTTAATGTAGGCCTATGCAGAGTTCACGTCACCGAAAGCAACAGATATGAGCTGCATTTTTATTGATCATCAGCTCATTTCAAAATCAGTGACAGGAGAGAGAGCGACAACAGCACTGGTAATGTCATTTCGTTTCTTTACTATTAAAGGGACTATATGGAACTTTTTCCCCAAAATAAACGTAACAATAGCCTTTTTATTTTACTATTTATGACTGAAACATCTCCTGTTGAGCATACTGACACCTTGTCCGCTCACAGTGGGTGCACCTATAAGCCTGTATCCTATTTTTCCTATTTTCTGTCGGGTCGGATTTTTCCCGCGCTGTCTGCGGATGTGACGTCAAGCGCGTTCATGTTAAACGTTTCAGATCACTCTGCCACCACCGCTAGTCAGCAAGTAGCCTACACTCGCAAACTTATCTCAAACAATATATGTTTTTGACTGTTCTTACCTCTGTAAACATAATGTTGACCTCCTTGCAGGCAGCAGATGACTTGTGAAGTGTGCACGCACGTATGAGCGCTGCGAGCAGTGTTGCCAGGTCCGTATGCCTGCACTGTTTCCACGGGTTTTTTGTGTAGTGCACGGGTTGACGCAATTGTTTTACTCACTGGAACATGATTGTTATCGGGGAGACACCCGGGAACGCTATTTGACTATTTTTGGCCGTGATTGGGTTAGTTTTGATGAGCAATTGGGCTGGTTTTGTTGTGCAGACCTGGTAACCCTGGCTGCGAGAGCGAGCAGAAAGGAAGAGCAGTTCTGTTTTTTGGCCACAGCTGTCAGTCGCGAGTTTAAATTTCAGAAAAAAGCATATAGGCCCTTTAATGAAGACGATTTTGTGTTGAGCGCCTACGACTTAGCTACTTTCACTTTCATTTGCTATAGTTTGCGTGTTGGGTTGATGAATCGATCGCTCAGCTGCTCATCTGTGGTGATGCGTGTTGCAGTAGCGTCATCATATCTGGCTATAACATGACATAAAGCCAATAACACGCTCACACACTTTATTTTTAGCACTGTTGGGAGGAGTACGTTTTCAACAACCAGATGCATTTACACTTGTCCATTTTTCACTTAAAATAAAAAAATTTTGTTCTTATTTTGATGTCTGCACTATTGTACCAATACTTTTCCCCCAGTGTTTACCTCACTGACTCTCTCACTTAAAATCCAGCAGTTCCCGCACATTCAGTTCACACATCACTGCTGTCCTGATGGTTATACTACAACACTTAGGCTATTTTGGGAAAAAATATTTTTAATTGTATCAAAGCCCGTCTACGGAAAGCCTGGGGACTCCCTATTTAAGTCCTATTGTACCGAATTTTGGTTGTAGTTCCACCAGAGTTTCCACTGGGGGCGATCGCCGGAGTGCAGAATCAATGGGAGTCTATGGAGCTAGTCGGCTAAATGTGTCTCTTTCACCCGACTGCCGTTGAGAAATCTCAGATTTTATTGTAGGTTTTGCAAGGTCTATATGGGTTATAGGTCGAAAGTTGAATGAACGAGTACTTATGTCCTTTCAATTTCTTACAGGTTGAGTTGTTGTTGCCCATAAACACGCTAGCATTCTGCTAATAATACGATGTGTATGATGTCATTGACATTTTAAAAGACTTTTTAAAGCAAATAAGTGACTCTAAAAAATCTAACACCCAGCAGTGTGTAATTTATTTGCATCTACATTTGAATACAATATTCAAATTACTAGACAAAAAATTATATCCCGAGAAAAGTGGATTTCTGGGGGTTAAACCCCATAGACTCCTATTCATTCTGCACTCGACCGTGAGCGCCCCCGCATGGACAGAGACGTGTTACTGCAGCCAGTCCAGAAACCGGAAGTAACCAGACAGTACCAGTTCTCCCCTTATTAGACATTCTCTGATTGTATATACAATTGTAAATGTATAATTTAGTTCATAATGATTTTTATTATGAAAAATATTCAATAACTTTACTGTAATACACTGTATTGTTGCCAAATTCAGTTCACACATCACTGCTGTCCTGATGTTTATACTAAAACACTTATTTTGGATAAATATCCTTTTGCATAATTTGTATGATTATTATTTATGAAAAATATTCAATAATTGATAGCTGTCAAATTGCATTACAGTGTTTCCCATACATTGGTTCACAATATCATCACTGCCCGCCACAAATTGTTGATTTTTCCAAAAGGCACCTCTTTGTAAACAGCCTTGCAAACCTGTATTAATAGTGTGGAATGTTTCTACAATATTCACTCATGACAGCAATCGACCTATTCTAAGTCAATCTACTGCAGTAAGCTATTTCCTCTCTCAATCAGTAGAAAATGTGGTTAACACCCAGTCATGCTTGAAAAAAAGAGAGTCATATACCGTGAAACCGGTAGAATAAAAAAAAAATGCTGTGAAACCTTTGGTCATACTGCTCAGCACTAGGAGATGTTAATAAATTACAAGAGACTGACATGTTTGTTTGTTTTTTAAACCAGGAAAGGAGTGTTTTTTTCACTTGTAATCATATAGATCTAAAGTTATATTTAAGATCAACATTTTATCGTAATACATAATCGTAATTGTGAAGGATACATGTTCACTTCATAATTTCGCTCTCAACATAAGGGAACCATTTTGGTGAGTGTTGAAATATTATGTGTATTTTCAGTTAACTTTAGTCAGATGCATTTACATTGTTACTGTGCCTCAGATGTAATCAACTCTATCTGTGTCTGTAAAGGTGTGAATCAAATGGCCCATACAGATGTATGGCCTATAGAAACTGAATGGCCCAAGGCCCATAAGGTGTATGGCCCACATAAACTGATTGGTGTGAATGACAAAGAAACAGCATTGCTCAGAGTAGATTACAGGGTAGGTCAATCTCCTGTGGGAGGCCCTAACAGTTTTCTATTGTTTGTAGTCCATTTATCTTCATGAATAAAGAAAGGTTCTTGTTAAGATTGGGTTAAGATTAAGATTGTTGAAGGGTGACATGCTAACATCACTGCTGAAGAACTGTGCTACACTACTACCTTCAATAAATTCTTCTGCCCACAAGAACTCTGGTCAAGCTTACTTATTTTATGTATTGGAGAAATCTAATAGATGGGCGAGCCACCCAAACCACTGATCGGCCAAATACAGCAAAATCTATCAATTTGGCGAGCAAGCCAGGAGAGACTGTCAGGAAGAGAACTCACCAACTGCAACAAGAAGTGAACAGAAGAGTCTTTGAGTGTCTACTGTATTTAAGTTGAAGATCAAAAGACTACATCTGTGGACACAATTTATTTGAATCAACTGGATCCTGTCTCAAATATACTAATTTGGTGAGTGAAACTTATCAGTTCTCTAAAAGAACATCCTTGGAAAAGAATAAGTAGACCAGTAAAGATTTGTAGTTTAGTCACACATACAATGTATTGTTGACAGTTTTAGGCTTGGGCCTTTCTCTTGAACCTGTAGGAACCGTTTAAATGATTTAGTTAATTCTCCTGAGATTGTAGGAGCCATAGATATACATAGTACAAGGCTTGGGCCTTTCTCTTGAGCCTGTAGGAACCGTTTAAATGATTTAGTTAATTCTCCTGATTCTGTAGGAGCTATAGAAATCAGTTTTATACCATGGCCCTGTTCTATTGAGTCTGTAAGAATCATTTATGAAAGAGGTTTAGTCTGTTCTCATGAGATTGTAGGAGCCATTCAAATGTAGTACACAGTTTAGTCCTTTCTCTGGAGTCTGTAGGAATTGTTAAAGAAACGATTTAGTTCGTCCAGAGACTGTAGAAACTGTAGAAAGAGTTGGGACTGATGTTGCTGCAACAATTGAGAATTCTTGAATGGGTGCCAATTCAGTAACCAATATTTTAGTTTTGAAATAAACATTCTAATTGGGTTAGAAGACTATACGTTTGTTTGCCTTCTGATTAAAGATGCAGAAAGATCTAAAGTATATTGTCTAAAGGACAAATTTGAATTCAGCCTTCTGAGTTAGAACTAAGAAAGATCTGAACAAGTCTTATCAGTCAGGAGTTTTCAGAAATTAAACAAAGAAAACTAGCCTGAAGTGAATATTTTGTCTGGGGGCTTTCACTATGGCAGTTTAGTTCGGAAAGGGGCACGGTTCACATGAAAAATCGTAAATGTGAACACTGTCATGGCACCCGGGTGTGCACTGGGGTACCGAACCAGAGACTACCTGGAGGAGGTAGTTTGAGTTCGGTTGCTCCCGAACCGTGCCGTGGTCCGCGTGATTGTGAAAGCAAGACGGACTCGTATGCACACTTGTTCAGGAAGTAAAGTAACCTGCGCATGCGTTTTAGCTTATTGTGATGTATTCAGTTAAATAAAACACTTGTAAGGGATGTCAGGTGTTGATGATTTACCTTGGATACGACGAGCGAGAGTGAGCCTGCAGTGTATTCGTGCATTGCGCGTGGAATCAGGGCGACACATTTGGAAATCCACTGTCTCCTCAAAAGATTCCGTTTGCAAGCAGCAGAAGTCCACCTCATGTGACACACGCACAGTAAACCTGTATTGTTCACTCAAGTGCGCATAATAGCAGCGAATTAATAAAAAAAAACACAATATTGACCCTCGTTCTGTTTTCTATCATGCGCCATGCACGTTTGCGATGACGTAATATGCACGCAAACGCACTAGGGTTCGATAGAATCAAGTTGAGTGTGAAACCAGACCAACGCTGCTGGGGCGCCGGGAACAAAGACATGGAACAGAACCTACAAATGTTACCATTGATCAGATGATGGGCAATCTGAATGCATATTTGGGCAAAAGGTTGGGACTGAGGAAGTGCTATGATGACATGTGCCAGAAGTAAGGCATCAAGCACTCAGAGAGTGGAATATGGGCCTTGACGGACATTAAAAGGGCTTATGGAAAGATGCAGCGCTTATGGACAAACACCAACAGAGAAAGCACATGCGCGTGCGGTCTGTGTTTGTGTTTGGAGCTCCGTCGAATTGATTCATTAATCCTTGATTTTCTTCTTTACCACTCAATTGTAAACAGGCACTTTCTATTTTTATATCATGTGAACTTATCCTCGATACTATTCCTTATAAAAAAAAAATAAAAAAAAAAACAATCGGATTGCTTTACTGTTTACTTAATTTACTGTTCATCTGTTATAATGGCGAACATATCGGATGTGTGTCTAACGTAACCTCTGAGTGCAGGTGAGGACACATTCGAGCTGATTTCGGTACGATTGGAACTGGAGTCGGTGGAGAAACAGATTCGTGTTCTGCTGGAGAAGCAAGCCGAGCTGCGAGATCGGCGATCAGCGCTTGAAACATCACGCGCCGATGCTCACAAGTCAGTGGTTAGTAACTTTGTGACTTTGACTCCGACTTCGTCTACGCCGTGCGTTTCTCTGCCCAGGAGGACGCGATCATCTCTGCCTTCAATCACTCCTGCACCCTGGGTCACGACACGAGCCAGGACCAGAGCAAGAACCTCTCCGCCCCTCCCGGTCTTCGAGATCTCCACCCGGAACCGCTTCTCCCCTCTTCGCGAAGCGGAACGCGACGACGCCGTGATCATCGGCACTTCCATGGTCCGCCATGTCTGTGCTACCTCGGGTAAAGGTAAGGTGCGCACTCACTGCTTTCCTGGTGCTCGTGTTCTTGATGTCGCTGCGCAGGTTCCCGAGATCCTGAACGGTGACGAGCGCGTCGGAGCTGTCGTGCTGCACGCGGGGACGAATGACATCAGGCTGCGGCAGACGGAGGTTCTGAAGAAGGACTACAGGAGCCTGATCGAGACGGTACGCAGCACATCGCCTAGAGCAACGATCGTCGTGTCTGGACCGCTTCCCACTTACCGACTTGGACAAGAAAGGTTCAGTAGATTATTTGCTTTAAATGAATGGTTAATGTCATGGTGTAATGAACAGAAACTGCTCTTTGTAAATAATTGGAATCTGTTTTGGGAGCGACCTAGGCTCTTCCATCCTGATGGTCTGCACCCCAGCAGAGTCGGAGCGGCTGTTCTGTCGGACAACATCTCCAAGACGCTACACACCATCTGACTAGTAAGTCAAAGTCCAAATCATAGTCTTTGCTGTCCCAACTTAATTGATATAAGTACCAATGTAGAACATTATATAGAAACTGTGTCTATTCCTCGCTTAGTGAAGCCAAACAACAAATCTACTGTAAGATCTAGCAAGAATATTATTGTAATTAAACCAGAAAATCTAAATATCAGTGAACAAAAACAATTTCTAAAGCTAGGTCTTCTAAACATTAGATCGCTCACACCTAAGGCGGTTATTGTAAATGAAATGGTCACAGATAATAATTTCGATGTTCTGTGCCTTACTGAAACCTGGCTTAAACCAAATGATTATTTCGGTCTAAATGAGTCTACTCCACCAGGATACTGTTATAAGCATGAGCCCCGTCTGATCGGTCGTGGCGGCGGTGTTGCAACAATCTATAGAGATATTCTTAATGTTACTCAGAAAACTTGTCATAGGTTTAATTCGTTTGAAGTACTTGTGCTAAATGTTACGCTCTTAGATGTAAGAAAGAAATCCTTATTATCTCTAGCCTTGGCTACCGTATATAGACCTCCAGGGCCATATGCTGATTTCCTAAAAGATTTTGCAGACTTTCTCTCAGACCTATTGGTCAATGTCGATAAAGCAATAATTATTGGCGACTTTAACATACACGTAGATAATACAAATGATGCGTTAGGGGCTGTGTTTACAGATTTATTAAACTCTTTTGGGGTGAAGCAAAACGTCAGTGGTCCCACTCATCGTCTAAATCATACACTAGATTTAATTATATCATATGGAACCGATCCAACCGATATAGATATTATACCGCAAAGTGACGATCTCACTGATCATTACATGGTAACTTGCATAATACGCACTGCTGAAATTTGTCATGTTGCACCACGTTATAGACCAGGCAGAACAATCCTTCCAACCACTATAGATAGATTCTCAAATAGCTTACCTGATCTATCTCAGCTGCTCAGTGAACCCAAACAAACAGATGAACTAGAGGAAATGACTAGCAGTATGAGCAACATTTTCTCTAGTACACTAGATATTGTTGCACCAATTAGATTAAAAAAGGTTAGAGAGAAAACTAAAACACCATGGTACAACAGTGCTACGCATGCTATCAAGAGAGAAACTCGTAACTTAGAGCGTAAATAGAAACGAACTAATTTAGAGGTCTTCAGAATCGCGTGGAAAGACAGTATGTCACGTTATAAAAGGGCTCTAAAATCAGCCAGGGCTGAGCATATCCGCAAACTAATTGAAAATAACCAAAATAATCCAAGGTTTTTATTTAACACCGTTGCAAGACTAACAAATAATCAGACATCTCCAGAGCAAAATATTCCGTTACAATATAGTAGTAATGATTTTATGAATTACTTCAATGAGAAAATAGAAAGCATCCGAAACACTATTGTAAATGTACAATCCTCTATGGTGTCTTATGACTCGGCCTCAATTATGGCCCCTCTAGAACAACTAAACCGCTTTACAACTATAGGACAGGAAGAACTAAATAAACTTATCATTGCATCTAAACCAACAACATGTTTATTAGATCCAATACCCACTAAACTACTTAAAGAAGTGTTACCTGTAGTGGAAGAGCCTCTTCTCAATATTATTAACTCGTCTTTATTTTTAGGTCACGTTCCAAAAATATTCAAGCTGGCAGTAATAAAACCTCTCATTAAGAAACCGCAATTAGATCCAAATAACCTAGCAAATTACAGACCCATCTCAAATCTTTCATTTATGTCTAAAATACTAGAAAAAATTGTGTCCGCTCAATTGTGCTCTTTCTTGCAAGAAAATGATATCTATGAAAAATTTCAGTCGGGATTCAGACCGCATCATAGCACAGAAACTGCGCTAGTTAAAATTACAAATGATTTTCTCTTAGCCTCTGACCAAGGCTGTATCTCAATACTAGTTCTACTTGATCTTAGTGCTGCGTTCGACACTATAGATCATAAAATACTCTTAGATCGACTACAAAACTACACTGGTGTTCAGGGACAGGCATTAAGCTGGTTTAGATCGTACTTATCAGACCGTTACCATTTCGTCTGTTTAAATGGGGAAAAATCAAAGATAACATCAGTAGACTATGGAGTGCAGCAAGGATCTGTCCTAGGCCCTCTGCTATTCTCAATATATATGCTGCCACTTGGTAATATTATAAGAAAACATGGAATTAATTTTCACTGTTATGCTGATGACACTCAATTATATATCTCATCACGACCAGATGAAACCACTAACTTATCTAACTTGACAGAGTGTCTAAAAGATATAAAATGCTGGATGACGTGTAATTTCCTGCTATTAAATTCAAATAAAACGGAGGTATTACTTATTGGTCTAAAAAACTACCCACAAAATCCCTTACAATACAACTTTAATTTAGAAGGATGTCCTGTTACTCTATCCACTACTGTAAAAGACCTGGGTGTTATGCTAAACCGCAACTTGACTTTCGAAAATCATATTTCATATGTTACAAGAACAGCCTTTTTCCACCTTAGAAACATTGCTAAGCTACGTAACATGCTATCTGTTTCAGATGCAGAAAAGTTAGTTCATGCATTCATGACCTCGAGACTAGATTACTGTAATGCTTTATTAGCTGGTTGTCCTGCATCCTCAATAAACAAGCTACAGTTAGTCCAAAATGCAGCCGCTAGAGTTCTTACTAGATCAAGAAAATATGATCATATAACACCAATTTTATCATCTCTACACTGGTTACCTATTAAGTTCCGTATCAATTACAAAGTATTACTACTGACTTATAAAGCTCTAAATGGTTTAGCTCCTGTGTATTTAACAGATCTTCTATCGCCCTACAATCCATCGCGCTCTTTAAGATCACAAAATTCGAGGCTTCTGGTCGTTCCTAGGATATCTAAGTCTACTAAAGGAGGGAGGGCATTCTCACATTTATCTCCTAAACTCTGGAATAGCCTTCCTGATATTGTTCGAGACTCAAACTCGCTGTCCCAGTTTAAAACTAGATTAAAGACGCATCTCTTTAACCAAGCATTCACTTAATGCTTACCTTTTATACTACTTCTGAATCAGTTCGAATGCATTAATATTATGAACATCAGCTATGCTAATTATTTCCCATCTGTCTTTCTGCTGTTATCTCGGGACGCTAGTCCCGAGGTAAATAGCGTTCGTCAGCTCCAGTTTGTATCCAGCCTCTCACGGAGACTTCAGATGCCCCAACACCTGTGATGAGACGACTAAACGCCTGTGGAGAGACGACTCGACGCCTGTGAAGAGACGACTCAACGCCGGCGATATGTTATGCCTAAATTTATACTTGATTAACTAACTGTATTTTTCTTTGTACATTTCTGAAATGCACTTTCTGTAAAGCTGCTTTGAGACAATGTCTATTGTGAAAAGCGCTATACAAATAAACTTGAATTGAATTGAATTGAATGGCTTGTCTGTGATTTTGGTCAAACAAATTCTACAGCATCGACAGAAGTGTGAGACTGACAAATCACAGCGTGAGTACAAAGCAGAGAAAGCAAAGGTTCGAGCACTGGCTGAACAATTGCAGAATGAAAAGAAGGACAAAGAAAGACTCTTAAATGATAATGACAAGCTGATAAAGTTGCTTTCCACACAGCTGGAATCAAAAGACTGTTTTGGATAGTCACTCTATCCATTTAAAGACGTCAAGAAGATTGAGGATCAACAACGTCATTATCTGCTAGGAGAAAGTGACAGCAGCTCGACTGGGAGCCCTGATGACAGTGATACTGCGACACCTGCTGAACCTGCGACACATGCTCATGTCACCAAGAAGAACAAAAAGGTTAGACTCGCTCCTGTAATTTTCAAGAACAGAAGGACTGAAATTGAAGTTGACAATGAGGAGGAGTATGAGGAGGAAGGCGAAAGACGAACCCGCATTGTAAAAAAATCTATTAAGAAATACACTCACCTAAAGGATTATTAGGAACACCTGTTCAATTTCTCATTAATGCAATTATCTAATCAACAAATCACATGGCAGTTGCTTCAATGCATTTAGGGGTGTGGTCCTGGTCAAGACAATCTCCTGAAATCCAAACTGAATGTCAGAATGGGAAAGAAAGGGGATTTAAGCAATTTTGAGCGTGGCATGGTTGTTGGCGCCAGACGGGCCGGTCTGAGTATTTCATAATCTGCTCAGTTACTGGGATTTTCACGCACAACCATTTCTAGGGTTTACAAAGAATGATGTGAAAAGGGAAAAACATCCAGTATGCGGCAGTCCTGTGGGCGAAAATGCCTTGTTGATGCTAGAGGTCAGAGGAGAATGGGCCGACTGATTCAAGCTGATAGAAGAGCAACTTTGACTGAAATAACCACTCGTTACAACCGAGGTATGCAGCAAAGCATTTGTGAAGCCACAACACACACAACCTTGAGGCGGATGGGCTACAACAGCAGAAAACCCCACCGGGTACCACTCATCTCCACTACTAATAGGAAAAAGAGGCTACAATTTGCAAGAGCTCACCAAAATTGGACAGTTGATGACTGGAAAAATGTTGCCTGGTCTGATGAGTCTCGATTTCTGTTGAGACGTTCAGATGGTAGAGTCAGAATTTGGCGTAAACAGAATGAGAACATGGATCCATCATGCCTTGTTTACCACTGTGCAGGCTGGTGGTTGTGGTGTAATGGTGTGGGGGATGTTTTCTTGGCACACTTTAGGCCCCTTAGTGCCAATTGGGCATCGTTTAAAGGCCACGGCCTACCTGAGCATTGTTTCTGACCATGTCCATCCCTTTATGGCCACCATGTACCCATCCTCTGATGGCTACTTCCAGCAGGATAATGCACCATGTCACAAAGCTCGAATCATTTCAAATTGGTTTCTTGAACATGACAATGAGTTCACTGTACTAAAATGGCCCCCAGAGTCACCAGATCTCAACCTAATAGAGCATCTTTGGGATGTGGTGGAACGGGAGCTTCGTGCCCTGGATGTGCATCCCACAAATCTCCATCAACTGTAAGATGCTATCCTATCAATATGGGCCAACATTTCTAAAGAATGCTTTCAGCACCTTGTTGAGTTCTGAAGGTTAATGCAAGCCTAGAAATCTAGACGCACCCTTGCGGCAGCAAAAATTATTTCGCAGCCAGTGTGGTCTAGCAACTCTCCATAGGCTTTTGAGCTGGAAAAAACAAAAACTGGTCAGGCCAATTACATCGTGTATAGAGTCGGCGGGGGGGGCTTAACACAATGACGGCACAGTTAATGACGTTCCGCGTGATTTCAATAGGTGATTTCCCTGCTACTTGAAAACAATGAAGATGCAGCGGTCTTTCGAATCGGCTTTGGTCGCGACTTTAAGAGAACGTCACTTAAGTCATTCTTAAAAAAGGAAGATGTGTTCAGAGTTTTGCCGACCTGATATGGCAAAAGTTTAATATATCAATTAGCTCCGCTGGTGGAAAAACGCATGGGACTCACTCATCCACAACTGTTCGTTGCTCTGGTTGGTTGTTGTAGCGTTATCCTATTGCGTGCCGAGGGATTTTGAAAGACAACCGTTTATCCCGCCCCTCAGATTGAGGTATGTCAATGGAGAGTTCTCAGACCTAACATCTTGATGTAGGTCTGGCATGCCAGGCTAGGTTAATGCAGTTCTGAAGGCGAAAGGGGGTCAAACAGTATTAGTATGGTGTTCCTAATAATCCTTTAGGTGAGTGTATGTTCTCATTGATATTGTTCATTGAAGCTTATATATAGTAGAGTATTGTGAGAGAACAAGTAAGCGAGTATACCTGCATTTGCAGTAGATATAGCTTTTTCCTTCAGGTCAGTCCTATATTCGTAAAAAAAATATCCGTTTTTAATTTCCCGTGCCTTGACGGCCTTGACACGCATTGTCAGTTGCGTCTTGCTTTTCCGTGTTCACAACAAATCCTCTCAATGTAAAAGTCTTCTCTGTTGACAGACTCACTCATAAAAACAGTCTTTGGCGACATCTAGAGGCGAAATAATGTAACTTGCTGTTCAAGGTCAGGGACTATTTCTTCCAGCGGAAGGAAGGCTTTAGCGATTTTACTTCATAAAAATGACATCGATACAAATTTTTGGCTTTAATATTTGTATTGTCTGTAACTGTTTTATAAAATCATCAAGGTACTCGAGGCTAGTGCTGTATCATGAATAAGTCACGGCGGTTACTTCGCTTCGCGTTGTGCCTAACAACGCCCTTTAGCCGTGACTTATTCACTATACAGGACAGCCTCGAGTACATAATTTAACATATACATAACACTTTTCTAATAGCCCACTTAAAGTGTTTATTAAAAATACATTGCATAGACTAAATGCTAAAAGTTCAAAAATGTAAATGAACAAATATTTGCGTTGCATTACAATCCTGTGAAAACAGACTGCTGCACCCCCATCATCCTTGCTGCGTCCCTGACTCGTTAAATAAAAAAATACATTTAAGTTTATGATTGGTTTTTATGATTTTATTTGGTAATTTTTTTATTTTTTGTAAACCCATTTTTTTGGTATTTATGTTATGCTAGGTCTTGCTATAGCCTAGTTTTTAGTTCTTAATTGTTTATAAAAAATAAAATAAGTTATTATATAAGTGAATAATATAAGATAATAAGTTTCACTTGAAACAAAATAATCGACTGAAATAAAGATCTTATAAAAAAATCTAATTTCCAAGTTGTACTAAAATAACTAAAACTGAAGTTAAATATATCTGTGCACTAATTAAAACAAAAACTAATTCAAAAATAATAATAATAATAATAATAATAATAATAAATATATATTAGCTAAAATGATACTTTCTTGCCTACATGAAAGTAAAATTATGGACTGAAATAACTAGAATTGAGTCTTGAGACTTTACAATAAGCTTCAACTTAACATTAACTACCAATGAAAAATACTTCTAAAGCATTTATTAATCCTTATTTCAACATTTACTGATACCAAAGAATGTATATTTACAAGAAGTGAAAGCCAATAGAACGTTCCATTGCACCACCAGCGCCAGCAGCAGCGCTACGCTTCCGCCATTTTGGTGTGAAAGCGACTCGGCAGTCATATATTATACATATATTTAGTCCACATAACTTGAGACAGAGAAGTTCAAGGATTTAATTAATTATATTACTCTCTACATTAAAGTAACACCAAGTATTTTTTCCTCTTCGGTCATCCTACTGGTTGGAAACGAAATTGTCCATTGCCGCTGTCGTAAATAATTTAGCCTACCGTCGCACACACGCTCGCTGTTTATCCAGCACCGGCTTTAGAATGAACGATGTCCACAGACAAGGTAGAGTATGTTACATGATTTCATGAAAGGATGATGTATTGCGACATCAGAAACGAAGAAAAACGAAATAATGACTATTGTAGCGCTTGACGTAAAGCAGTCGAATTTTGTAGTTCTTTTTGTGCACGGGTTCCTACCCGAAACCCGAAGTTACATAGTGCCAGTAAAAGCGATACAGACCCGTCAGGCGATGGCAGACGACTCATTTAACTTATTTTAAGTCGATGTGCCATCACAAGGGTCTTGGAAATATATTATGAAGGTTGAAAAACTACTTAGTGTTACTTAAAGGTCGACAGGTAAGCAGCCAGATAATGTTTAACGCAGGTGCTGAGGGGGTGCTAGATCATTGACAGGGGGAGCTGCGTAATTCTTGTTGTGGCAAAACTTCTGTTAAACACCATCACTGCGTAAGAGACACTCAGAGTCAAATTAATAAAAAGAGTTCAAATTATTTCAACATAATATCTCGTTATTTCGACATAAGGTGCGTGTGCAACATAATCAGAGAGTAGCCTATTTCTTTTCGTTTGAAATAGTTTTGTTTAAAGATTTAGTTGCAAGCTTTCTATAGATACTGTATTTCTCATGTCTGTGAGGCATTTCGGTTAATTTATGATGAGATGCGCTCAAGTTCACGTGCACTGCAAGTGACCGCGCCTCCATGTCATGAGTATATTGTCTGCTATATTTGCTTATTTATTAAATCCAGGCAATTGGTTGATTTAAAAAAAAATGTATTAAGATACAATTTATACAAAACGAAATTAACTTTAAAGAAAGTGCTAATGAGTCAAAATCATGTATGACCCACTTCATGTCTCCCAAAATCATATCTTACTCATGCTGTTCATAATCAACATGCGGGAAAAAACATTATAATATTTGAATGAAACTAAATGCGCTTATTTAATGACTACAACACGTACAGTAGTAGGCCTACACCAGGGGTCTCCAACACGTCGCTCGCGAGCTACCGGTAGCTCGTCGCCTGATTGTTGGTAGCTCGCCAAGGGGTCGTTCACATATCGCATCTTTTGCGCGCTCAAGTTCGTTATTTCAAATGTAGGTGTGCGGCAAGCGCACTCAAAATTGAAGCTAATTTTTTTCCAGGCGCAGCGAGAGGTCTCAACTTTTCAGAATGCCTCAAGCGCACCGCAGATCATGGGACAAGAACCAACCAATCAGCTTCACCCTTTCTGTAACAACATTGAAAGCTCAGTCAGCATGAAGGATGGACGTGCACCCAAACACTACGGGTATTTTTCTCTTCTCCGTAAATAAATCTTGTAGCAGAGCAACGGAAAGCGTTTATCGGTGGTGGAAATCTATTAGCTACTTAAAGTTATTTGTCGTTGTGGAGAGCGCAGTGTATAACGACAGACGCCACGGGAAAATCAGACCGAATTTTACTATTAATGATAAAAGATAAGCTAATGTGCATTGTAAATGTCTGTAATTTATCTTTGACTCATTCTTTTTATAAAAATGATTTAAAGGCTGAAATGTGAGGTTTATCTTTTTATAAAACCTTTTTTGTCAACTTTATTTGAACTTGTTAGTATTACATGTTGCAAGACACTGCTTTAAAATCTGGCCATCATTTTTAATGTTATTATTTTAATGTTTATGTAAACAAAAAGGGCATATTGATGCTAATTTTATTTGCTGGGTTTCGACATAAAACTTGGTGAATTGATTTTATTGCGTAGTATTACTTTTTGAACAGGATTCTGAGATAACGTGATCATTTTGGTCACTATAATCATGAAATGAAATTTTCATGTCATTACATTTCTAGTTATGATGCACAATAAAATCAACTATAATTGTGTGTTTTTACAGTATATTATGCAAAGTACAATTTTCTATAAAATTCTGTTCTTTTCTCTGACATTTAAGGGCCTACAAAAACTCTTTTACTTGTCAATATGAGAGTAATGAGCCATTATTTAAGAGATTTAAATATTGTATTACATGAGTAGCTCTCGCCCACTTTCGTTTTTTAAAAAGTAGCTCTCAATTGAAAAAAGGTTGGAGACCCCTGGCCTACACACTCTCTATTTGTACAAATTGCTGCACATTCATTTGATTCTGAATTTTGCACGTTGAAAGGCATTTTTTGTGCATAGTAAAACATATCTGCAACATTTATCAAGTTCACGGATAATTGTGCATGCATTTATTAATCATTATGATACTAAACTCATAATAAAGTAGGTTATACTACAAAAAAATCTGATGAGCCCAGAATATAAAACGCAACGTGTTTAATTAGTTGCTTTAATAATGTTGCTTTCTGAAATTATAATTGGGGTGCATTGGTCTTTCTTGGGGTGCTAAAGCACTGCTAGCCCCTCCCTATCGCCGTTCATGCAGGTAAGAACAAAGTGATATGAGTTCATATGTTAGACCGTTTCCAGGAGGTACACAACGATACATACAAAAATAAGTTATTAATGATATAAATAAATTCAGCAAATAAATGTAATTGTAGCCTACTAAAATGTAAATGTTGGACAACAAATATATAACAGCAATATAATAGCTTTACAGTAAACTTCTTATATCGTATTAATGACCGTTAAAGCAAGATTATGTAAACAAAAACAGCCACTGTTCAAAAGTGTCAATTATAGGATAACGGACACAGCAATACATCATGTTCTATAAGATCATCATGTTTGTAGCATGATCCAGGGGATTAAAGCGTACAAAATATATTTCAGGCCTAGTGGAGTTGATAACTAATAATAGTAGTAAATAAGTTGCACAATATGGAAATACTCAAAAATGCAAGAAAACCTCAAAAAACTGTTATCTGTGCTGTTGTCCTGTAACTCCAGTTGGAATCTTCACTCCAAAATGGCGGCCGCGCTCCCAAAGTGCCACCTAGTGGCTGTTACCAAAACAGCATCAGAGTTTCGCCTCTTGTTCTTCTATACTCTTTGATAGTACTCTCTTTGATAGTACTGACAGTAACTAACGATTGAGCGGCTAACTTATATGAATGTGCTCTATTAATATTGTTAGGGGAGGGGCCAGCCTCAGTGGCTCCAGTGCGTCATCAAGTAGGGGCGTGTCCAGGAGCTCAGTACGGTGGCCGAGAGACATCAACGTGCTGCAACCTAAAGAAGACGCATGCAAATAGAAAAAAATGCATGCAAATAGAAAAAAACACCCGCAAATTAAGGAAACATATTCATCCGTTTCACAACACATGTGCTCCAAATACTCACAACACAACCAAATACAGAAACACGCTGCAAAAGTTCACAACACAACCAAATACAGAAACGCGCTGCAAGTAACACAGACCACAACGAAAATGTTTCTGGGGAACCAAATAAGTGACGGACCCGGCTGGGACGTGCTCATAGACAGGACGTGCTTACAGCAAAGAACGTTTATTGACAAGTGAAAGCCTATATATATTTTTATAAATAAACTAAATAAACTATAATATTAAAATAAAATTGTAATATATTGTATATATAAATAATATTGTAATATACTTTTTTATAGTTTTTCTATACTCTGCTTACAGCTCAAAATTCTACTTTATTAGGGCCCAAGCCCTAAGGGCGAAGGCCCTATTGTTTTCCTAAGGATTATTTATTATTATTATTATTATTATTATTATTATTATTATTATTATTATTATTTTTTTACTACCTTTTGGACACTTTTGGAGGCCTTAACATGCTCAAAAACTCCTGACACTTTGCACACATGTCAGAACCCGCGGCCATCAGGGCCTGGCTGAAGATGGTACCCGGGCGTGGCAGGGGGGCTCGACAGCGCCCCCTGGAACGGGGTCCGAAAACATGGTCCATAAATCAAACACGCTTGCATGTAATAATATGAAACTCGGTACACATGTAGATCTCATCGTTTCATATATACTTCACACTCTTACTTTTTACCCCAGCCCAACAGGAAGTGGGCTATTTAGGGTTGTTGGTAAAACACACGCAAAGGAATTTGAAGTACTCCTCCTAGAGAATTCAAACACACGGCACGAAACTCGGTCAGCGTGAAGTCAAGACATTGAGGATGAAAGTTTGCGAGGGGATTTTTGATATCTCGAACGGTTTGGCCGTGGCGAGGAAACAAAATTATGGCGAGAAACGTGAAACAGGAAGTGTGTCATAACTACTGCATACATTAACTGATCTTGATGAAACTTCAGCAGTGTGTTCGTTCTAAGAGCCCGATCACATGGATGTGACAATTGTGAGTCAAAGTTATAGCGCCACCAACTGGCAGCAGGAAGTGTGTCACTTTCAAAATGCTTTTAAATCACCCTCTTATTTTTACCCGATTTGCTTCAAACTTCATTTGTATAATGTAAATACACGGCAGATGAAGACCTGTGAATGGATTCTTGATATCTTTGAAACTGTTGCTGTGGCAATCCATCAAACTTTAATATTCTTTTTGGATGCTTTTGAGACTCTTAGCATGCCTGAAATTGCTTAAAATTGCATGAAACTCGACAGACAGATCACATTTATTAGCCAGGTGACATGTGCATAGTTTCAGAAACGGGCGTGGTGCAGGGACTCAGTAGCGCCACCTTTTGACAAAAGTGGGGGGGTTAGTTTCATCTAGAGTTACAAAAATCTGTATTTATATAGTTCTCCTCCAGCCAGACAACTTTCTAATTTACAGTCATTAGTAACAACCAAGAGGAAGTCAGATATTTTGGTTTGAATATGGTCATTTCTCTCTTATTTTTTTACTACCTTTTGGACACTTTTGGAGGCCTTAACATGCTCAAAAACTCCTGACACTTTGCACACATGTCAGAACCCGCGGCCATCAGGGCCGGGCTGAAGATGGTACCCGGGCGTGGCAGGGGGCTCGACAGCGCCCCCTGGAACGGGGTCCGAAAACATGGTCCATAAATCAAACACGCTTGCATGTAATAATATGAAACTCGGTACACATGTAGATCTCATCGTTTCATATATACTTCACACTCTTACTTTTTACCCCAGCCCAACAGGAAGTGGGCTATTTAGGGTTGTTGGTAAAACACACGCAAAGGAATTTGAAGTACTCCTCCTAGAGAATTCAAACACACGGCACGAAACTCGGTCAGCGTGAAGTCAAGACATTGAGGATGAAAGTTTGCGAGGGGATTTTTGATATCTCGAACGGTTTGGCCGTGGCGAGGAAACAAAATTATGGCGAGAAACGTGAAACAGGAAGTGTGTCATAACTACTGCATACATTAACTGATCTTGATGAAACTTCAGCAGTGTGTTCGTTCTAAGAGCCCGATCACATGGATGTGACAATTGTGAGTCAAAGTTATAGCGCCACCAACTGGCAGCAGGAAGTGTGTCACTTTCAAAATGCTTTTAAATCACCCTCTTATTTTTACCCGATTTGCTTCAAACTTCATTTGTATAATGTAAATACACGGCAGATGAAGACCTGTGAATGGATTCTTGATATCTTTGAAACTGTTGCTGTGGCAATCCATCAAACTTTAATATTCTTTTTGGATGCTTTTGAGACTCTTAGCATGCCTGAAATTGCTTAAAATTGCATGAAACTCGACAGACAGATCACATTTATTAGCCAGGTGACATGTGCATAGTTTCAGAAACGGGCGTGGTGCAGGGACTCAGTAGCGCCACCTTTTGACAAAAGTGGGGGGTTAGTTTCATCTAGAGTTACAAAAATCTGTATTTATATAGTTCTCCTCCAGCCAGACAACTTTCTAATTTACAGTCATTAGTAACAACCAAGAGGAAGTCAGATATTTTGGTTTGAATATGGTCATTTCTCTCTGAGCCTACGTCTCTGTGACTGCTCTCTGTGTGTGTGTGTCTGTGAGTGTGGGGAGGGGGAGGGGGAGTGGGGCTATGTGCCTGCTCTCTGTGTGTGTGTGTCTGTGAGTGTGGGGAGGGGGAGGGGGAGTGGGGCTAGATTAACCATTTCACTGCTGTGTGGTTTGGCCTTCATTAAAAAAGAAAATAAATGTCTTAAGCCTTGTATTTTTTAAATACGTTTTTTTAATAAAGGCATATAACAGACATGCTGCATTTAAATTTTTTTTAATAAAACATTGTTTTTTATGTTTTTCAAGCCATTTGATTTATGAGGACTTTTGAAATGTCCTCATAAACCACCCATAAGTTGTAATACCAGTGTAATCAGGGTTCGAAATGAGGGGGGTCTGGGGGGGTCCCGGACCCTCCATAAGTCATTAAGGACCCCCCATAAGAATTTATTTTTGGATTTTGGGGGGTCCCCGACAAATATATTTTAACTTTAAAAATGATTGTGAAAATTATAGGTCTTTAGTGACACTTTATATTTATAAAAAGTAATTATTTAATTACCTAGCGCGAGGCAGCTATAGGGCAGCTATTAGCCGAGTGAGTTGTTGTTGTGGTGCTCCCGCTAATGTACGGACGGTAACAAAGTTGCGCTGTTGGGGCTCGCGCAGTTATACCATATTCATTTGTAGTTAAGAAACAATATATAGGCTACACACGACCAAAGTGCTGTTTTCCTGAATGCCATCACGATTGAAACCGAGATATTGATTTCATAACAGTTCAATAAACAAATAGTTAAAATAATTAAAATTAAGTTACTTACATTTTTAGACGCAATGGCTGTTTTTGTTCTGTTTCAGCAGCGAAAATAGTTCCAAACAACAGAACCACAGCGCATCTCAGAGCAACACTCATGATTCATTACTGAATAATTCAGCGTTTTGAACTATTCGCTCGAGTCAAAGATTCAATTACCCATTATTAAAACTCCTCATTCTGAATAAATCAGCCGTTTGAACGAATCGTTTAAATGAATGACTCAATGACTCGCTCATTCAAGACGGTCGCCTGCCACCTCCTACTGGCGGTTTAGTTTCAAAGCATCATTCTTTTCAACATTCCTTAATTGTATATTCAAAAAATATTTAAAACAATCTCAGAATCTCATTTAATACGGTTATAATTTTTCAATGTAAATTATTTAATTTGTTTGGTAACAGCCGCTAGGCTGTCTTATTATTTTAATTGAATGTAGCCTATTAATACAATGTAAGAATTTGAAATTAAATTTAGAGCATACACTAAATAAAATTAGGGGAAAAGTGCCCTTTTTAAAGGTACAAAAAATTATTCAGATAAGAGTGTTTACAAAAATGAAACATTGACTATTTAAGTTTAAAGGGAGTAAAGCGTCTGTTTAGGCTATAAAGGAAATTTAATTTTGCCAAAAGAACTTTTATTTTAAATAAATGTTGCTTTAAAAAATCTGCCTTCTTCAGTGTGATATGTTACCATATTATCATGCTTGATTGAATATTTGTAATGTGATGATCAGATGCAGATATCTAAATCAAAGAATATGAGTGGTTGGCGGATGGATTATTATTTATTTTTAACAACAGATTCGAGTGACTCAAAGTGCACCAGATTAATGAATTTATCTTTAAAATGTACAAAATTTTCTCCGGGGGGCATGCCCCCGGACCCCCCTAGTGTTACGATTTTGCCACCTCTGCCTCATTTTGAGTAAAGAAGAAAACCCTGACATTGATCCATATAATTTTGCCTACAGTGTAGCAAGATAGTCTTCAGAATTGTTTTAATTACATACATTTTAGGGGACCCCCCAAGAGTCAGAAGTCATTTCGAACCCTGAGTGTAATACACGTCATTATACAAATTTGTGTCCTCATAAATCACATAAACCAACCCACACAAACCAACCCACACACACACACACACACACACACACACACACACACACACACACACACACACACACACACACACACACACACACACACACACACACACACACACACACACACACACACACACACACACACACACACACACACACACACACACACACACACACACACACACCAAATTGACGGTGGGTGGCAATGGTATATTTAAAAGTGCATAATTGTAATATCTGCAAGGCACCCCTAGTCCAATCTTATTAAATGTATGCTTCATCTTTCATTTTAATTTGTAAATTTGATCAATAAATTCAATTATTTAGAATAATAAGATACTATATGGCTGTTACCCTAGGTAGGGCTGATCAAATTACATCATTTACATTGAAAAATAACAATGCATTAAATGATGTTATGAGATTGTTTTAAATATGAGTCAATTAAAAATCGTTGGAAAGAATGATACTTTTAAACATAACACTGAACCGTCACTAGGTGTCGCCAGGCTACCGTCTTAATGAGCGAGTCATTGATTCATTCGTTCAAACGATTCGTTCGAACGACTGAGTCATTCATGAATGAGACAGGTATGGATTGGTCATTGAATCTAGGGTTTGCGATGTCTACCAATTTGGCATCAGACGATGTGTACAGTGAAACATCGCGATGGACGATGATATCGGAGGAGGGTCGGGGCTAACGTTTTAATTTTTCACTTAAGCAATAAGCCCCGCAAAGCCGTGTTTTACAGTGGATTTAGAACAGCTAAGGGGCGTAGGCACAACGCGGAGATATTTTCCTCTACATCTCATCAGCAATTTTGATTTCGGCACGCTCTGAGTCTGCAGCAGCTGACCACTAGGAGCGAATGTACATGATGTACAATGTACACGTGACAGAGCAGCCAGATCCAGACTGTGCTTTCGCGCTGTGGCTGGCGCTGAGCCAGAGACAGACGCGTTCAGTGCTTGTCATATTATATCACAACTATTCAGTGTTTTTAACCACATAATGTTTATTTTAGGTTTCAGACATTTAAATGCATATAACTTATAGCAAAACAATACATTTATAGTTTGTAAAATACACAATGGTGTCTATGGAAGCAGCCATAACAACCCATTCAAATATATTTGCCGACGGATTTTATTCATATCAGACACACAGTGTAAGTAACTATAAAGTTAACTCTATTCTTCTCCCAGTTCACCGGCCATGTATTTCGGGAGAAACTGTTTTTTAAACGACAAAACAAACTCACTTACACACATTTGAGAATCAGAATAGAAGATAGTTAATGACATGGTAACCAGGTTTGTTAATATTTATAAATAAAAGCGCTAACGTTACATGTCTATTTTGGCTGTGGTGAATCACGTGCCAAGCATGACGCGTCACCATGGAAACATGGGGGGGGGGGGGGGGGATCGCGATGCTGGCTTAAAGCAAAGAGGCACAAGAGGCGAAACTCTGATGCTTTTCTGGTAACAGCCACTAGGTGGCGCTTCGGGAGCGCGGCCGCCATTTTGGGATGAATATTCCAACGGGAGTTACTGGACAACAGCACAGATAACAGTTTTTTGAGGTAGTTTTTTCTTGCATTATAGAATATTTCCATTTTATGCAACTTTACACATTTACTACTATTATTAGTTACCAACTCCACTTAGCCTGAAATATATTTTGTACGTTTTAATCCCCTGGATCATGCTACAAACATGATGATCTTATGGAACATTATGCATTGCTGTGTCCGTTATCCTATAATTGCCACAATTTTGTACAGTGGCTGTGTGTTTTTGTTTACATAGTCTTGCTTTAACGGTCATTAATATACGATATAAGAAGTTTACTGTAAAGCTGTTTCTATTGCTGTTGTATAGGCCTAATAGTTGTACAAATAGAGAGTTTGTAGGCCTAATACTGTATATGTGTTGTTGTAGCCATTAAATAAGCGCATTTAGTTTCATATTTGTTCAAATATTATAATGTTTTTTTCCCCATATTGATTATGAAAAGTGAACAGCATGAGTATGATATCGGGAGACATGAAGTGGCTCATACATGATTTTGACTCATTAGCCTACGCTGTGTTTTGTAGAAAGCCTTTCTTTAAAATTAATTTCGTTTTGTATAAATTCTATCTTTTTTTTTTTTTTTTTAATTTAATCGGCTGGATTTAATAAATGGCAAATATAGCAGACATAATCATGACATCCGGCGCCGGCGCTCGTCTTGAGCGAATCTCATCATAAATTAACCGAAATATGCCTCAGACATGAGAAATATAGAAAGCTTGCAACTAAATATTTAAACGAAACTATTCCAAACGAAAAGAAATAGGCTACTCTCTGATTATGTTGCACACTCACATATGTTGAAATAACGAGATATTATGTTGAAATAACATTATAAATAATACATCTTTAAATATATTTGATTGAATGCTGAATGTTGTTCTTATTCAATTTAGTAAAATTAAAACTTTAGTTGTGATAATTAAAATGATTGAATATTAAATATCGAAGTTTTGCTCATTTAATAATAGTAGCACAATATAGGCTATAAGTGCGCAGCTCCCCCTGTCAATGATCTAGCACCCCCTCGGCACCTGCGTTAAAAAATCTGGCGCTGCCTCCTCTTTTTACATAATTATTTCAAACTAAAAATGACCTCTGCACTGGGCTAAATATATGGCTTTCACCCCAAAATGGCGGAAGCGTAGCGCTGCTGCTGGGCGCTGGTGTTGCAATGGAACGTTCTATTGGCTTTCACTTCTTGTAAATATACGTTCTTTGCTTAAAGTCCCCATGAACCGGAAGTTGCAAACGGCTTTTCTCCAGTGCTGTGACGTATTTCCGAGAGAAACGGAATACTTATGAGGCAAAATAGTGAGCGTGGCTTTTTTTTTCCAACTAGCACCTGATTGGATCTAGAAAAATGCACCTCCTCGCCATCTCTCCTTTCACACGCTGTGTGCCTGTCTACTGTCAGTTGGAGGGGCGTGATTACGGATGTTAAGCAGACACCCAAACCATCAAGCCTACGTCATCGGGCAAGGTCCTCCAGTGCAGAGGGGAGGGGCATTTTCAGAATTTGATTAAAGATTACGAAGCCAAAAATTTTTTTGTGTGGATTGACTTGCACGGATGAATTGTTCACCACAAAACGATCAATTTAGGCAAACAAAGTAAGTATGGTCAATTTTGATTTCATGGGGACTTTAACATCGTGATGTCTGTCAGCCATCACGATGGACGATGATATCGTCAATCTTTGAGTAAACCAATTTGTCCAAAATGCTGAATCATTCAGTAATGAGAAAACATGTTGCTGTGAGATGCGCAATGGTTCTGCTGTGATCTTTGTTTAACTATTTTCGCTGCTGAAACAGAAAAACCGTCAATATTGCATCTAAAATGTAAGTGACTTGACGTGTGTGTGTGTGTGTGTGTGTGTGTGTGTGTGTGTGTGTGTGTTACAGTGAAAAGAGTTTAACCCTTTAAGGCAGTGGATCTCAATCCTGGTCCTAGGGAGCCACTGCTCTGCATAGTTTGTATGTCTCCCTCATTTAACACACCTGATTCAGATCATCAGCTGGTTAGGAAAGAGCTTTATTAACTGAAGTGGGTGTGTCAGATAAAGGAGACATATAAAATGTGCAGAGCAGTGGCACCCTAGGACCAAGATTGAGAACCACTGCTTTAAGGCCTTGTCTTTTTTGGATATATCTTCTTTTTTTTTATGTGCATACAACCCATATATTTTAAATGTATTGTTTGCTTTAAATTAAATTAAGATTGTATGTTTGGTAATTGAACCTAAATAAATTTAAAATTAATGTGCTATATTTCAGATCAATATAATTGTTTTCTTTCATTTTAATCAACACTAACTTTATTCTCTATCTGTATTATAAATAACTTATTTCTGCATAAATTAAAAAATCCCCAATAATCCAGACCACCCAGAGCACACTAATTCTACAACATCATCAGTGCTGAAGCGGAACTACCAGAGCCGTTCGGCAGATAGCGAGCAGATATTTTGTCACGTCGTGCACAATAACCCTAAAGGCACCAGGCTGGCGGTGCCACTGGCTTTATATATATATATATATATATATATATATATATATATATATATATATATATATATATATATATATATATATATATATATATATATATATATAAAATATAGCTGCGAGCAGCGATGAAGGGCCAAAGCCGACGGTAGCGCCACCCTGGTGCACCAGGGTTGCGGTGCCACCGGCTTGGGCCCGTAATCGCTGCTCGCAGCTATATTTTTCTTTATTTTCTTTTAACTTTTTTCGCAAAACACAGAGATACAAATTTTTATGACATACAACTTGTATACAATATACAAAATGTATTAACAATATGTTCAATGTCATCAGAATACAAAAGAGAAAAGAACAATGATCTGAAAACTAAAATAAATAAATAAAAAAGATAGAGAAGAAGAACATGAAGGAAAAATATTAATCTATACATCAGTTACACTATACAAATTGTTGTTGTTTAAAATGTTATGTTTAAATTTTCATAAAGAAAAGTTTCATAAGAAATGTTAGGTAATGTAGGGTCCAAAGTTTTAAAGTTGAGACACTGACACACAGATATGACGGATATATAAAACGCATATTTTAACAGTTTTTTTGTAAAGTAAAAATAAAATAAAAAATTTATTTGCAACCGTTATATATTTCTGTCGTCAGAACAGCAGTTCAGCTGATGGACAACTGCTGCGTTGTCATGGGAAAATCCTAGGTGAAAATAATTACGTTGGAAATTACGTTGTCTTTTGTTGCTCCCTTCATCAAGTGCGTTCCAAACGGCTACATAAATGACACACTAGTGCCATGCTCACTCCAAAGTCCCACTTGAAGAGCTCTGCCGTCTGGCCTTTGAAGGGAGTAGGGCATAGGGATGCTCACGAGCAATAAGCACGTCCCAGCCGGGTCCGTCACTTATTTGGTTCCCCGGAAACATTTCCGTTGTGGTCTGTGTTACTTGCAGCGCGTTTCTGTATTTGGTTGTGTTATGAGTATTTGTAGCACATGTTTTGTGAAACTGATGAAGATGTTTTCTTAATTTGCGGGTGTTTTTTACTATTTGCATGCGTTTTTTTCTATTTGCATGCGTCTTCTTTAGGTTGCAGCACGTTGAGCTCTCTCGGCCACCGTAGCTCAGGGACTCCAGTGCCTCATCGAGTCCCCCCGCCCAAAAAATCTGGAACACATCAATGGTGAAAAACGGTTTAACAGTCTAATTCCACAATTCAGTAGTTCACAGTCTTTGTAATATGTTTTAGCAATACATTTCTAATGTGTTTAGAATTTTTTTTAGAATTGCCTTTACAGGGACTTTAAGTTAACTTTTTAACTCTCTTACTGTTTCATTATTCGATCACTGTTTTCAGGTTAGAATTGGCCCCAACACGTCCATCGGTGCCGAACAGTTTGGCCACATGAAATGGACAGATGCAAAAAAAGCAGCAAAAGACACAGGAAAAAGTTCCGATGCCTTCAAAGATAAAGAAGCAAAGCCACAACTGGAGGCTCAAAAAGTGTCTGACATAATTGGTGAGTAATTTATTTTCCTGAAAATCAAGTTTTGGCAGGATTGCCATTTTAATGATGTTTTATTAACAAAGTTCGGGAGAAGCACGTTCAGATAATTAACACGGGTGGAGAGCACTCAGCAATCATGATTAAAACGTGTATATAAAGACTCAGCAGTCTCACCTCATTTCTCTGACAGTTTAGCAGCGTCCCTCCACCACCCCTTCTCCACACTCTAGTCCTAAACCACTTTACATACAGGGGGGAGTACTCTGGGTTCGGGCCGAATTCCGAGCTCTGAGCCCTACCCCCAGACAGCACGCCAAATACGCATTATACTCTATTCCCTTAATTGTATGTAAGTGTGAACTCGTGAATTAGATATATAAAAAAAACAGGATATAATAATACTCTTAAAAGTATCCACTTTTTTAGAGCAATATACATTACAGGGCTCGACAGTGTAAGCATTTCACTCGCATTTGCGACTAAAAATAGATGTGCGAACTGTGATTTTTTTTTGTTGTCTTTTTCAAGCAAGTCGTTTAATAAAAATTGTGTGAACAAAAAACTGAAGTGGCTGTTGCTGACTATTTATCTAGCAGTTTCGGTGTCTCGTGTTGTAAATCCTCTGAGCAATCAGTGATCTGTAGTGTTTTCACGTCACATTTTAGTATCGTGGTAAGTGGTACACTTATAACCTCAGCAGAGGTGATATGGTACCATTTAAAGCTTGCCAGATTGAATATGTCATACCGGATGTTATAGGCCTCGTATACGCTGAAGGTCTTGATGCCCAATTCTGATTCGTTGCTATATCCGATTTTTTGACCGTCCGTTCAGTGGTGTAGTCTAGTTTTTTTGTAGTGAGTATACTGTGATATACGGGGGATACACCACCACCCCACCCCCCAAAAAAAAGAATTTTAGGCACATTTAGCCTTAGATGTTATATGAATATGGTCCCTGAAGCACAGGTTTTATCAGCTGACAATTAAAAGACTTAAACATTATAAGCACATAGTTTTAAAGGAATATCACACAAGTTTTTAAAAAGTAAATTTTACTTTTTAAAAACTTGTGTGATATTCCTTTAAAATTATGTTTTAATAGATTTGATTATTATTATTTTAAAAAGTACATCTTACTATGCATTTTCTTTCACAATTCCCTTGAGTTACTTTATTTATCTGTACAAACTTTTATTTTGGTGGGTTGTAAATTAAAGACATTTGAGCTTCTGTGTGTTTTAATAAACTATTATTATTATTAGGTGTAAGTGGCCACTGGAGGCCGCTAGAGGTAGTGCATTCTCAGTCAGGTAATTCATGTGACTGGGTTTAAGGCTGTGAGCCCAGGAACCTGTATAACTGATCATTCGTTTTGCACTTGCCTGACTTGTCTCATCTCAGAAGATCAGGGACATGTAAGTTGACTCAGATTTGTGAAATCCTGGTGCTGTTCACTTTACAATATTAATTAGTTTATGTATTTCCGTTTTTCATGGTGTTTTGGTGAAGTTTGCTTTGTCTTATATCCACACATTTGTGTGCCGTTTTAGTTCAGAGACCTACAAGCTAGCAGCTAATTCTGAAAGGCAGAAAATCTAAAACTTGCACCCTTGGTGAGCGGAGTAAGGTGTGAGTCATCCACCAATGCAGACGTCTTCATCAGCCAGTGGACACAAGATCATCTGATGTCTGCACGCCAATATATGGATGCCACAGCTGCAGTGAGAGATTTGTCTAAGTGGGTAAACCCGATACACATACAGGAGCACTACATTAAAGTCAACGGGTTTTTAAAGGACTATGTGCTCAGCTAATTCATCACATGGGACTTTGGACCTCTAGAGAAATCAAGAACTGCCATATTCTAAATAATTCCAAGAAGGGTTTTGAATGTGTAATACAAATACGGTAAATGCTAGATCCATAAGGTTGACCAGTACAAAGTCTAATAGTGTGGCTAAGGTCAACGTAATCTCATAAGATTTTAATTCCTGAATCTAACAATATCTGAGGAGCAAAATTGTCTGACTGAAGATTATCAGCAGTATTCTTGTTTATGACGTTTCAGTAGCTGTTTCTGTTTACTCTCCTTGATGTGTCCACAAAGTGTAAATGTCTGATGTGAGTGGTAATATATAGTTTTAAAGATAAGTTAAAGCCACCACTCATCCAAATTTGAGTTTAGACATAAAACACTCTAAGGCCTTAAAGTACAAACAGATCCGTTTAGACCAACAAGATGTCATCACCTGCTGAGGAAATAGACAAGACCCCAGAAGCACAACAAGTCAGGTCGAGCTCCCGTGACCGTAGTTTAACAACAAAGGGTCAAGAATTACATGATCAGGAAGCAAAAAGGAATGAAAAGGCATTCAACAAAGCCTATGATTCTTGGAAACATACAGCAAAGGAATTCAGAGTTAAATTGAAGGCTTTCTGCTTATCTGAGGACCTTGATAAAATTCAAACTAACATTAAGTCCAAACAAGCTATAGTACATCAAAATTATGAACCCATTCAACGCAACCATACCACTACTCCTGATATTGTCAAAAGAATGGATGCATGTGACACTCTTACAGCTGAGATTTGTGACCTTGTCAGTAAACGACTTGAGAACATAGATGAGGCTTTCAATGACCAACTAGAGAAAGAGAGGGTGAGAATAGCGCTGAATAAGGATGAGTATGAGTCAGTCTTTGGAAATACGAAAACAGAAACAGTAATTTCAGAGTCATCACAAGGATCTGGCAACCACTCAAGCGCCACCTCCAGGTCCTCTAGCAAACGTGCAGATGCAGAAGCAGAACTGGCCGCCAAGGTAGAACAGGCAAAAGCCATGCAAAAAATACACTTTCAACAGGCGAGACTCGACAAAACTGGAGAGTGAATGGAAACTCAAGGAAACACAGATGCTAGCAGAAATCAAGCAAAAAGAGGTTGAAATGAAACTAAAGCTAGAAGAGGAAAAAACAAGGTTACAACAGCTACAAGCGGAAAATGAAGTGAAGGTAGCAGCGGCTCGGGTGAGAGCGTACAACAATTTTGAGGGTTTTGAAAGCTTTGAGGAGGAGACTGACCATAAAACTCAGTATAGTGGGCACAATGCTGGACTCAGAACCCCACTAAATCCACAAGCCATGCCATTCCAGCCTCATCCAGCACACTCAGAGGTGCCAGTAGCTCAGGAGGTCAGCCTAGCCCAGGCAATTGCAAGCTCACTTACCCTAAGCCGTCTACCTGTCCCGGAACCAACCACGTTTGCTGGTGATCCCTTAAAGTTCATAGACTGGAAGATATCCTTTATGGCTCTCATCGACCAGAAGCCTCTCCCAGCTAGTGAAAAAATGCTCTATCTAAAGAGTTATCTTGCTGGTGAAGCACGCAAAGCCGTTGAAGGATTTTTCTACCGAAATTCAGAGAAGGCATATCAAGGTGCCTGGGCAGTCTTACAAGATAGGTATGGAAGTCCATTTATTGTCCAAAGGGCGTTTAGAGACAAGCTCATGAAGTGGCCAAAGATAGCTGTAAATGACCCTATTGCATTAAGAGAGTTTGCAGATTTCCTTCAAGGTTGTGTTGAGGCCATTCCTCATGTTAAGGGCCTGGGCATTCTAAATGATTGTGAGGAAAATCACAAGCTCCTTAAAAAGCTGCCTGAGTGGATGGTGCGCAGATGGAGTCGTATTGTTGTGGAAGAGCTAGACAGATCTGGAGACTATCCAAGTTTTGTGCATTTCACAGAGTTTATGCAGACCGAAGCTCGTATAGCTTGTAACCCCATTGCCTCCCCCCTTCTGATGAACGTTAAAAGCACGGATGAGAGGCTTCCAAAGAGAGCCAAGGCGCTCAACACAAGCACTCAAATGAAAAACTCCACCTCAGGAACTCTAGAAAACGTGAAACCAAGGCCACCTTGCTTAGTTTGTAAAGACGAAACACATGGTGTTGTTAAGTGTCCAACCTTTGCAGCAAAGACTACAGATGAAAAAAAGGCCTTTATCCATGAAAACCACCTGTGTTTTGGGTGCTTAAGAAAGGGTCACACAACCAAAGACTGTAAAAGGCGACACACCTGCAGTACATGTGGTAGACGTCATCCAACCTGCTTGCACCTAGAAAGAAACACAAACCCTGTCAGATCTGCAAGCAATGATCCCGTAGCCACAGGAGACCATGGAAGCAAGGAAATTCACAAGGTAATGGCCCATGCATTGACACAGCACGTTTCTGCCACCTCTAGCATTGTTCCAGTTCTTGTGTCATCAACAACAGAGCCCCAGAAAGAAATTCTCACTTATGCTCTACTCGACACACAGAGCGACTCAACGTTCATCTTGGAAGATTTGGTCACCGAACTAAATGTGAACACTCAGTCTGTGCAACTTAAACTCAGCACAATGACAGCTGTCAACACAGTCATAGCAAGCAAGACTGCGTATGGTCTACAAGTTCGGGGACTCAACTCTGAAACTTACATCCAACTACAGCAGACCTACACGCGAGACTTCATCCCAGTCGACAAGTCTCACATTCCTACAAAAGGTACAGCGCTTAAGTGGCCTCATCTGAAACATCTTATAAACAAGTTACATCCACTCCAAGATTGCGAGGTTGGACTGCTAATTGGTTATGATTGCCCGTCAGCACTAGCTCCCTTGGAGGTCATCACAGGTGGTGAAAATGAACCTTTCGCGCAAAGGACAATGCTCGGCTGGAGCATTATAGGGTCCGCCAATCCCCACTTGGATAGACAAGGAAACGAGAGCTTTGTGCATCGTGTTGCAGTGAAAGAGGTGCCAGTGGCCACCGATGTGCTGAAAATACTGGAATCAGACTTCAACGAGAGGAGCTATGAGGACAAGTACGTGTCGCAGGATGACGTTCATTTTATACAGCTTCTTAGTGATAACATTAAGCAGAAAAAGGATGGACATTTTGAGATTCCCCTTCCTTTCAAGGGCAGTTGTCCACCGGCTCTCCCTAACAATAAGAAGCTGGCTACTGTTCGGCTGCAACATCTAAAGAAGAAGTTAAAAGCCAACAAACAGTATTTCGACCATTACACCACCTTCATGGAAGAAACTATCAAGAAAGGTGATGCCGAGCCTGCTCCTCCATTCTTGGAGGGAGAAACTGTGTGGTATATTCCACATCACGGAGTGTACAACCCCAAGAAGCCAGGTAAATTAAGAGTCGTGTTTGATTGCTCTGCAAAGTTCCGGGGGATTTCTCTAAACGACACTCTACTCACAGGCCCTGACCTGATTAACTCTTTAGTAGGAGTCCTTTGTCGCTTTAGAAGAGAAGAAGTCGCCGTGATCTGTGACATCGAGAGGATGTTCCACCAGTTCAGTGTCTCACCCGAAGTTCGCAACTACCTAAGGTTCCTCTGGTGGGAGGGTGGAGTGTTAGAAACGGAACCGAAGGAGTATAGAATGACAGTCCACATTTTCGGTGCTGCGTCCTCCCCCGGATGTGCCAATTTTGGTCTTAAGTATCTGGCACAGCAACACAAAGTTGACCACTCGACAGCTTCAGTATTTGTGGAGAAGAACTTCTATGTGGACGATGGGTTAACCAGTGTTCCAACAATCAAGGAAGCTAAGGAACTAATTGTCGAAGCACAGAAACTGTGCAAAAGTGCAGGTCTACGTCTGCACAAGTTTAACTCAAATCAAATGGAGGTCCTCTCCTGTGTGGCACCCTCAGAAAGGGCAGTAACCACTGATCCTCTCAACCTTAATCCAGACGCAACACCAGAAGGACACATACTGGGCATTCAGTGGTCATCAGAAAACGACACATTCAGCTTCAATGTTGACGCAAAGGACCACCCCCCAACTCGCCGTGGTCTATTGTCAGTCGTTGCATCTCTGTATGACCCACTCGGGTTTGTAGCTCCCTTCCACTTTGAGTGGCAAGTGCATCCTGCAGGAGATATGTCGTAGAGGTATTGGATGGGACGATCCTATTCCTGAGAACTTGCGTTCACGGTGGGAGGAGTGGAAGAATGGTTTACAGAGGTTAAAGGAAGTTGCCATACCCAGATGTTACCATCCTCAAAACTTTGGTAAAATTGTAAGGGTGGAACTGCACCACTTCTCAGATGCCAGTAATGCAGGATATGGTTCATGTTCCTATCTCAGATACAAAAATGACAAGGACGAGGTTCATTGCAGTCTTGTAATGGCCAAAGCGAGGGTTGCACCTACGAAGATCACGAGTATCCCAAGATTGGAACTCTCAGCCGCAGTCACCGCAGCCAGGATGAGTATTATGCTGAAGGCAGAACTCGAGATGAAAATTGAACAAGAACTCTTCTGGACAGACTCACAAGTAGTGCTGGCTTACATCAACAATGAGGCACGAAGGTTCCATGTGTTCGTGGCAAACCGTGTTCAATTGATAAGAGAGATTACAGACCCAAATCAATGGAACTACGTAGATACAGCACAAAACCCAGCTGACCACGCCTCTAGAGGTCTTCATGCAGCAGACATCTCTTCGACTCGCTGGTTATCAGGGCCCAAGTTTCTATGGGAACAGGAAGTGCTACCTACACCTAGGCCTTCAACCGAGCTGCTCACAGGTGATCCCGAAGTTAAATCGATTCAAGTGTTTGCTACTCAAGTCAGTGACTGGAACGACATTCTAAGTCGCCTGAGCCGGTTTTCCACCTGGACAATGCTTGTTAAGGTGGTTGCAAGAATCAAAAGACTAGGATCTAAGCTAAAATATCACGGTGAAACTGTGACTGTCGAGGAACGTAGGAGGGCTGCTGAGGTGGTAATTCAGCTCGTCCAGCAGCAAGCCTTCCCTCAAGAGCTAAAGGCACTGCAAAGGAGCCCTCATGGGGACATAATTCCAAGTTCCAGTCCCCTTCTTTCTCTCGACCCCATTCTGGATGGGAGACTTCTTCGCGTTGGCGGAAGACTTAAGGGATCATCCCTCAGTCAAGAACTAAAGCACCCCATCATTCTCCCAAAGGACAGTCACATCACCAAGCTTATCCTGTCACACTACCATGCCCAGATCTGCCACCAGGGTCGGAGCCAGACCTTAATGGAACTCAGGTCAAATGGATTTTGGGCCATTGGTGGGAGTAAACTAGTCGCCAAGTTAATACATAGATGTGTGAAATGCCGGAAGCTCAGACGACCAGTTGAGGAGCAACGAATGTCTGAACTCCCCAGAGAACGCTGGGAAGTCACAGCTCCCTTCATGTTCTGCGGTATGGATTGCTTCGGTCCATTTATCACCAAGCGCGGTCGCAAAGAGTGCAAAAGATATGGACTCATCTTCACTTGCCTGTCTTCTCGAGCAGTCCATCTTGAAATGCTTGAAGACATGTCCACGGACGCCTTCATTAACGCTTTAAGGTGTTTTATTAGCCTTAGAGGAGCTGTTTGCCAACTCCGCTGTGATCAGGGCACAAACTTTGTGGGTGCGAAGAATGAGTTCAAGGAAGCCCTCAAGCAATGTGACACAGAGGCACTGGAAGCTTTTCTGGCGGATAAACAGTGCGAGTTCATTCTCAATGCTCCTTCAGCGAGTCATGCAGGCGGTGTGTGGGAGCGACAAATTCGGACCATCCGCAATGTGCTGAATGTTACGATCGCTCAGTGTTCCGGTAGACTAGATGATGCCTCCCTTAGAACGCTGTTCTATGAAGCTATGGCCATTGTAAACAGTCGCCCATTAAGCGTTGAAGGAATCAATGATCCTATGGCACCAGAGCCCCTGACTCCAAACCACCTGATCCTGATGAAAGCTAAAGTCGCCTTACCACCTCCCGGAAAGTTCGTAAAAGAAGATGTGTACGCCGCAAAAAGATGGCGCAGAGTACAATATTTAACTGAACAGTTCTGGAGCCGGTGGAAGAAAGAATACCTCCTGAATACATCCATTAGGCAAAAGTGGCATGTACGGCGGCGCAACTTGAAAGTGGACGACATAGTCATCATAAAGGAAGATACACTCCCAAGGAATCAGTGGCAACTAGGACGAGTGGTTGAAACTACAGAAGGGTCGGATGGCTTAGTTCGCCGGGTAAAGGTACAAGTTGGGGAGCGGAAACTAACACAGAGACAGAACCACCGATGTAAGCCCTCAATCATTGAAAGGCCGATCCAAAAACTGGTGCTCCTCCTTGAAAACAATTAACGGTCTGTCAAGCTTATGTACACTTACATCAGACATGTTGGTTTAATGGTTTTATTCAAATCATGTATGAGTAACTGTTTTGTTTTCCATGCTGAGTTCATTTATCATAACATGATTGGTGGGAGTGTAAGTGGCCACTGGAGGCCGCTAGAGGTAGTGCATTCTCAGTCAGGTAATTCATGTGACTGGGTTTAAGGCTGTGAGCCCAGGAACCTGTATAACTGATCATTCGTTTTGCACTTGCCTGACTTGTCTCATCTCAGAAGATCAGGGACATGTAAGTTGACTCAGATTTGTGAAATCCTGGTGCTGTTCACTTTACAATATTAATTAGTTTATGTATTTCCGTTTTTCATGGTGTTTTGGTGAAGTTTGCTTTGTCTTATATCCACACATTTGTGTGCCGTTTTAGTTCAGAGACCTACAAGCTAGCAGCTAATTCTGAAAGGCAGAAAATCTAAAACTTGCACCCTTGGTGAGCGGAGTAAGGTGTGTATCTTTTTGCTCCATGTATAAAGGACTTCAAGGATGTAAAATGTCTATTTTGATTGTTATTGGAAATTATTTTGTTTATCTTGTACCAGGAACGTGTATGTGTTAAGTGAGAAAATTATTTGTGTTTACTTCTAGTTTTCACGGTGCTCACGCTGATCGTGGAAGAATAAAAAAATTACTGCACCCGTTAGAGACTCTCTGCCATTTATTAAGGAGCCAAGGGCCGCAACATTAGGCCTACTTGAAGTATACTCTGCTATAGTAAATAGTAAAATAATAGTAATAATAGCAATAGTAAAATATTTCTGTTATATTTTATATTTTAAGTAATACAAAACTTTGATTTTGACAGGTTGTCATGAAGACTTTAAAGTTTGTGAGTGTGTATATGATACGAATGAACGACGGTAGTTTTATCAAATGAAATGGTAAAATTCTTGTGAAATGACTCTCATAAATGCTCTGCAATGAAGTTCAAATGTGTGCATGTCCTCAGACGCTGAAAACACCACGAGTGTCGCGCGCGCGCCAGTGTGTAGTAGAGCTCATATTGAGCGCTCATTCACAGAAACACGCAGAACATTCAGTTTATTTCAATAGCAGTCTTTTTGAGCTTTCACTAGTTCACACTTACATATAATTAGAGGGAGAAAGTTTAATGCGTATTTGGCGTGCTGTCCGGGGGGAGGGCTTCGTGCTCGGAATTCGGCCCGAACCCATAATACTCCCCCGGTATGTAAGTGCTTATGACAAAAAGTGAGGCGAAAGGGGTGGTGGAGGGATGCTGCAAAAACTGCCAATGCAACGAGGTGAGACCGCTGGGTATTTATAGCTCTCATCGTTGATTGCTGAGTGCTCTCCACCCGTGTTAATTATCTGCGCGTGCTCCTCCCGAACTTTGTTAATAAAACGTCATTTAATATTCATAGACACTTAGTACATATCGAGATTTGATTCATTGTATCATTGCGTTTGATTTATTCATTCAAAAAATGGCCAAATTGCGTTCCACTTTACAGTAGGCTAAGTTACATTTGTTGCTGGATTCCGCGATTCGATCCGTGTCGCTGCGCAAACACAGACGTCACGGCGGGGTGAATTTATGAATGAAAATTCTTTCACAAGACGATGTTGTTACGAATCCTCACGCGTATACGGAGATCTTTGACATTTCCTATAGTGGGCTTACGGAAATCCTTGACATTTTCTAGTGGGTATACGGCGTATACCTGCGTATCACGTAGACTACACCACTGCGTCCGTTTACATGTTCTTTTAATTGTGACCCACATCCGATTCATGCGTTTACACTTGACATAGATCTGAAACCTCGTGCTTGCTTAAAGGGTGCTCTTGGACAGATGGACGAACGCGGAATATGTTTGATTCTAGCTTTGCGATATATGCGAAGTTCGCCAAACATCATCAAAAAGGCCATCATTGCAGGCTGCCTGCGCATATGCTTCAGTTATTGTGTGCGAGAGAGATCTCAGGACTGGTGGGAACATACAACACGATCTCATGAAAGTGCGTATCTTCAGCATAAATTTTATTTCTCGTGCCATTTATACGCCAAAAATAGTTTTTGCGTGTATGATACGCAGTGTAAACCCCTCGGGTAGGATTACGGGGCTGGGGTGCATGCGTATTAGCCTACACGCCATAAAGTGCGTATCATATGCACGCAAAAACAATTTTTGGCGTAAATGGCACGATAAATAAAATTAGTGCTATAGATAGGCTACTAACTTTCATGAGATCGTGGCGGGCTTTAACAAGTAGCAGTGGGTCTGAAATTGTAGGATGAGCAAATCCAACCTTTGATATTGTCACCGTTTGTCCACATTCCTCTCCTACAATAACGTTTCGTCTGGCCATCCGTCCCTTTGCAGTCGAGGTTGCTCTCGTCATTAAACTGCATAGACGTAGCCTAATACCTCAGAAAATCTGATCTGCCTGTTTACATGACAGTCGCATTGGCACATATCTGATTTATATCTGATTTATTTCCACATATGAACGAGGCCTGAAACCGATCTCGAAATATCCAAATACATGCGTTTTTTCCATTTACACGGTCATAGAACACATCTGATCTGTGTCACATATGAGCAAAAAATCGGAATTGGGTCACATTTCACTGACAGTGTAAACGAGGCCATAAAAACATTTAACAGTCACTTGTCACCACTTAGAGGCAAAACAATGTAATCGATAAATGCGCTTTTTTAAGCACCAAGTTTCTATCAAAAGCTGATTTTGATCGCTATCCTAGACATCAGAGTTCATATTTGAACTAAACTTTTATCCGAGTACTTCTATAATCATTTTAACTATTCCATCACAGAAATAATGATACTATTAGGTTGAAAAGACTGTTTGTGAAGCTGTTTCATGACGACTCTCTCCGGGTCAGCGACATAGACTGTAAAAATTCACACCCCCTACACAGATATAACTTTAGCTGGGTCAGAGACCCAAACAACTCATTCTGGAGACACATCTCATCCTCTAGACTACCTGCAAAAGAGCACAAGTGTTCAGGTTCAATAATTTATATTTTACATAGGGGAGTATGATTTTGGCAGCACTGCCGAATTCACACCCCCTACACAGATATCACTTTAGCTGGGTCAGAGACCCAAACAACTCATTCTGGAGACACATCTCATCCTCTAGACTACCTGCAAAAGAGCACAAGTGTTCAGGTTCAATAATTTATATTTTACATAGGGGAGTATGATTTTGGCAGCACTGCTGAATTCACACCCCCTACACAGATATCACTTTAGCTGGGTCAGAGACCCAAACAACTCATTCTGGAGACACATCTCATCCTCTAGACTACCTGCAAAAAAGCACAAGTGTTCAGGTTCAATAATTATTATTTTTACATAGGGGAGTATGATTTTGGCAGCACTATTGTTTTTATAAAGAAAATGTGCAGGCAGGCAGTAAAGTCAAATGACAAATTTGTCTGCATTAGTATTATGTTCATGTTTAGGTGTAGGCTGCCCTTACGAAACCAAACCATTGTTTTACTACAAAAAACACAGTTTTTTTAAAACCACTATTTTATAATACTGTAGTAAAAACACAATACAAGCGAAAAATCACAGCTAGACAGTCGTAAATCATACGAGTTATGACAAATAACTAATACATACATGATCAAAGACAAATAACTAATAAAAACATGATCAAAGACAAATAACTAATAAATACATGATCAAAGATCAACACAAATTGCTATCATGTAATTTCTTACGTCGTCTGATGCCTGTCTGTTTTCGCAAGTGGCGGCACGATTTGACGTCACGCGCGTGCTCGCGAGGGCAGTCAGCTTCTGGCAGGGAGTCGGAATTCGGCACAACACCTGCCGGTGGACGCGCCTCTTCATTCAAGCAGCCCTCAGCTTTCTGTAACATTACTATTGCGAGTGTACACAAATATAAGTAAACACTTTGCAGATTGAATGTCCTGTATGAACGAAATGACGGAGTATGTTTTTATGCTTCCACTGTCCGATCGCGCCCGCGCAACACACACACACACACACACCGCGCGCGCGCGCCTGCTTCTCTCTCACACACACGCACACACACACACACACTGTTCGATGGTGCCTGCGTCTCTTTCTCTCTCTCACTCACACACACAGTTCAATCGCACCTCTCTCTGAGGCAATTTAATACTAACTGTTGCAGTGCCACTGCCCACAAACATTGATGCTAAATACAAATACTGCTAACTACGTGAAATAGTAGTGGAATGTCACTTACCGGAAAAAATGGAGCGAAGTAACTTACTCCTACAGTGTCGGTTAGTGCAGTTTATAGCAGAGCAACCCATTTTATGTATGATATTTCAATACAAATGTTCAGAAAGGATACAGAGGTGGTGTGTTGTGTCAGATCATGGCCGAGACGTCAAATTTCACTCGGCGCAGCCCGTCAATCAAAGTTAACCACGCCCTTATTTGTCATACATTTTATATCTAAATGCGATCTAAACCAACGAGTTAGAAAAAAATTCACCCCCCTCACAGTTGTCAGGCACTCGGTACCTATCGAAAAATACAATAAAAGTCCATGGGACCAACCTGTAAAAGCATAAATTTATGCTGTGAAAACGGACATTTTAACATGGGGTCTATGGACATTTGCTCACTTTTGGGACCTGCCCCTAGCGGATTTTCGATGTATTGCAGTTTTTCGCACTTCCGGGTAGACTTCATTTATGAGATTGGAATGTTGCCGCTTGGTCAGCGGCAGCGCCAACGCAGATTTGAATGTTGCGATATGATTTTGTCAAAGTTTAATAGACAGACGAACTGAAAGATCACGAAAGTGGCTAACGTCTGTCAAACTCATCTACAAGCAAGGACAAAAATAAAGCAATTGAATTTGAATTTAAAAAAAAATCTCTCAGCCCTAATCCCTAGTATGTAATAGTGAACAAGAATATAGGCACAGGCTTCCCTTGAGGAGTTCTATTGTGAACATAGATGCCCAATGGCAATACCATTCATCAATAATCATTATGGTTTGTAAACTTATGTTCTGTTTATTTCTTTCCTCACAGGCTACATCAAAAATAAATTCAATATTGAAGCAAGGCCATCTCCCAGAAATGCGCAGATGAATGCAAAATGTCAAAAAGGCGCCACAATGATTGTGTATAAGTTTGTGTGAATCAGACTGATTTCTTCAGGATGTTTATTATTGTATTTCACAGTGTGTGTGCGTGTAAATCAGACTGATTTGTTCAGGATGTTTAATGTTGTATGTCACCGTTTGTGGTGTGTGTGTGTTTGAGTCCGTGTGTGTGAGTTTGTGTGAATCTGACAGATTTGCTCTGGATATGTTTAATGTTGTATTTCAGTTATTGTTGTGTGTGGTGGTGGTGGGGGGAGGATGGGGGGTGTTGTGTTTGTCTGAGAGAGTGTGTGTGTGTGTGTGTGTGTGTGTGTGTGTGTGTGTGTGTGTGTGTGTGTGTGTGTGTGTGTGTGTGTGTGTGTGTGTGGCCGGCCTGGTAAACCCTACGTTATGGGGAAATCCTTGTTCGTGTGGGGACATTTTTTGGTCCCCATGAGGAAATCAGTTTATAAATCACACTAAGTGATGTTGTTTGAAAATGTAAAAATGCAGAATGTCTCCTGTGATGGGTAGGTTTAGGGATAGGGTTAGTCTAAGGGAATAGAATATACAGTCTGTACAGTATAAAAATCATTATGTCTATGGAAAGTCCCCATAAAACATGAAAACACAACGTGTGTGTGTGTGTTAGTCTGTAATGAATTTAATCTGTAAAAAAAAGTAATAAATTCATTAGTTATGAAAGTAGAAATAAATAAATAAAATACTAATGAAATTAAAATAACAGAAAGTGCGTTTATTGATTTGATTTATTGATAAATCCATTGTCAGTGCCTTAGAAATGTGTACACTAATACTGTGTGCCCAAATCACCTGCCATGTTGTTAGCAGCCACATCACCCTGTAGCCCAAGACTGGTTGCCCACTGAAGCTAAGCAGGGCTGAGCCGGGTCAGTACCTGGATGGGAGACCTTCTGAGAAAACCAGGTTGCTGCTGGAAGAGGTGTTAGAGAGGCCAGCAGGGGCGCTCACCCTGTGGTCTGTGTGGGTCCTAACACCCCAGTATAGTGATGGGGACACTATACTGTCAAAGAGCACTGTCCTTCGGATGAAACGTTAAACCGAGGTCCTGACTCTGTGGTCATTAAAAATCCCAGGATGTCCTTCGATAAAGAGTAGGGGTGTAACCCCGGTGTCCTGGTCAACATGGCCTCCTAATCATCCCCATATACTGATCGGCTTCGTCACTGTCTCCTCTCCACCAGTAAGCTGGTGTGTGTGTGTGTGTGTGTGTGTGTGTGTGTGTGTGTGTGTGTGTGTGTGTGTGTGTGTGTGTGTGTGTGTGTGTGTGTGTGTGTGTGTGTGTGTTCTGGCGCAATATGGGCTGCCGTCGCATCATCCAGGTGGATGCTGCACATTGGTGATGGTTGCCATTGTTTCCATGGAACTTTCATCACATGGGCCAAGTCCATCTTATCATAACTTAGAGCAGTTCCCATAGTCTTTGCACCAACAGATGAACCGCATATCTCTCACCGCTCACTTAGTTAGTCCAAGCCCCATGTACCCCAGTCCTTTGTGTGGCATTGCATCAAAAAGTCCAATCAGTCACAAAACACTCCAAAAAGACAAGTAAATCCTGCCAGCGAGGCATTTGCTGCAAACAAGGATATGCAACTGGTAACTAAGAGATTCGTCAATTGGAAAAGTTCCATGGAAACAACCACCACCACACATTGGTTCCTACCCCTTATATAGCCTACATCTGAAATCGACATTCATGAAAGAAAACACCAGAGAGGAAGAAACAAAAACAGGACATAATATAAGAGTCCAGCACAGCATTATAAAAAATTTAGTCAAAAGAACTTCATAGTATTAGAAATCAGGATATACCACTTGATAACCTTAATACGATTTCCACTCTTACATAACACACTGACATAAATTAAGTATAGATATGTAGAGGTGCTACAATGACTGCAGGTTGCACATGCACAACATACATTAAACAGTGAACAATGTCTACATTGAGGTGAGTTTAAGCAAGCTGCAAGACACAATCAAAAAAATACTTTTAGTAAAAGAAAAACATTGGAAAAGTGCACCTATAGGATTCTTAAAAATTCTCACAAAAAAGGAAATTCCATATAAACCTGAGTAGTGACCAATTGGATCCCATTCAAATCCTTTAGAAAATGCTATAGGCTATTTATGTGTGACTGTGTGTGTTTGTACGGATGGAATCACACTGAGAGCAGGTGGATGGTCACTCAAGAATATTCTTTACTGAGCCTGGGACAAACAGACTGAGACAAACGGCCAAAACTGGTTAGTGGGCAGTTCATTCACGCATCAATGTTGCTCATATCAGCAGAGATGTGAAACTCTGCTCATACATTTTACAAAGTGATCGTATAGTGGAATAAAACTCAAAATAAGACATACATTAAAGAAATAAAGTATAAATCACTCTCTGTGAATAAGTCTCTGTTCTCATTTCTCATCAATTTACAAATGCAGAAAGACAATAAATTTAAGCAACCATCATTTTCACATTTTTGGTTAAAATGGAATACAGAAAGAAAAGAACAGCCACCTAAAATGGCGCAGTTACACAGTTCAGCACGTGCGAGCACACAGCACGTGTGTTAATGCTAACAATTAATTCAGCCAATGCATTTATACACAGAACATGACAAATTTGAATATAAAAACATACCTGAGACAAACGACCAAAACTGGTTAGTGGGCAGTGCCGCAGTGCATTCACGCATCAATGTTGAAAATTGAATTTATGTTGGCATAGTTAAATAACAAGAGTTCAGTACATGGACATGACATACAGTGAGTCTCAAACACTATTGTTTTCTTCTTCTTATTTAAATCTCATTTTTAAAAAACACCCCTGAAAAACAGGCGAATCTCCACATAATACCGACTGTGACGCAACAGTCGGGATCATTAATATGTACGCCTCCAAAGATTTGCATATGCCAGCCTTCAATGCCAGTCGTAACCGTGCAGCCGAAGCATGGCAGTAGCTCAGTGTTTGGATGTACACATGAACACAAAAGTATTTTTTAGTTCCTTCATCTGAGCCTCTGAAGAAATAATGGGTTAATTTTATTTTCTCTGGAAATTTCCAAACATTTCACCGACGACTGTTTCCTCAACTTGGGCCAATACAGAGCTGGCCTCGGATCGAGCTACCAAGCAACACTTTCTGATGTGTAATTGTTCAAGTTCAGACAGGTAATCTTTCTCTCAAAATCGTTCAATACCGTTTATGCATCAGTAAGTCAAACCAGTGACTAAAATATCAACTTCACATCGTTTCTTTTAGCTAGTAGGATGAAAAAAAACTTATTTAAATTGTGAACAAATTATACACAGAAAGCGTTCAAAGAACAATCTTTCCACACAGCGCAAGTTTATCTGGACAACTCGTTATGAAATCAATAACGCACGTTACTGCACAATGAAGCTCTTGTTGTATGTACATCATCGTGTTCGCATTGGTGAAAGCATTAGAGAGAATGCAGAAACTGCTTTGCAATGATAAGATCTTGCGATCAACAGACTGTCATCTGCTCAATGCTCATCATGGCAACATTTTATGTGATGGGAATAGATCTAAATACTTTAAAAACATCTCACGATTCGTTAATCTCGATAGCTGTAATAGTAAAAACGTATAATATCTGTAGTAAAAGTATTCGAGACAGTTTCACATCATGTAATACGTAGCAATTTCATATGCAAGCATGTCAGCCAATCACAGCAGTGGCCGGTTCTCACAGCAGACACGCCCCTTCAAACAGAGTGTTCAAATCAGAGACTAAAATCAGGCTATGAAAATGCCTTTTATTTCTAAATTATGACTATTTTTGATCTAAAAACATACTAACATTATAAGGGCAACCCAGGAAACATTATAAAATAATAATAAAAAACATTCTAGGGCACCTTTAAATGGAATCAACAGAGAATCGGAGTTCACAAGCAGATTAACATAGGCTACACAGTCATCACATTTAACCATCGCAAATAACACATTTGACTCGACTGACAGAGCTAGAGACTGACAGATACATGAAGTAAACTTGTGTGCAGTATTAAAGTCCATCCTTGCACTTTAAAACATAAACTCCGTTTTTAATGACGCAGCGCTTTTTGATGCGACTTACCAGCAGGAGAGATGTGAAACTCTGCTGGTGGTGACGTAACTCCGCCCGCAATATCACGCACACAGGGCCGGCTCTAGCCCTTTGGTTGCCCCAGGCGAGATTGATTTTTGCCCCCCCCTAAAAAAAAATGAGTATTTATTTAACTAAACAAAAATGCTCTTATAGTAACTCAAAAACTTCAACAAGCAAATTCTGACTTGAACTGTATTAAATTGTTTATACAAATGCTACAAAGAACGCTCAAGGATAATTCAATCATTCTACATAGTTGCATTGTACAAATACATTTTATCTGACCATGTAACTTGCAGTAGATAAATGACAATTACTACCACCACTACTATATTACTAATCTATTCGGCTGCTACAAGGCTAGGGGGGTTCGGGGGTTTTCTCCCCCGTAAGAAAATTTTGTGCGTTTTAATGTTAAATTCATCAATTTGGTGCACTTTGAGAGTTCAAAATTAAAAGCTCAAACCCATATTCAGTTTTCAAATTAAACAAAGAAAAATTCAAACCTCTTTTAGTTAGTGTCTGTCTACATTACTTAATAATAGTTATAATATTACTCCCATGATAATACTCATATATTGTAAAACAATGCACTGAAAAATAAAGGAAACTTTCATAAGTTTTGTACTAATTTCTATATAGAAAGAAGATTTTTTTATACTTCACATTAAAGATGTGATTGGGCCAGCCCAGTGTCAATCAAGAAAACAACCAATGGGCCGCTGATCTACGCGTTTCATGCGGTGTCAGAAAAAAAAGCTAACGCTGACTTTTTTTGACCAATGCATTACACCAGCACTAACCCAGCACCACCGATTAAGCAAAACAAAACGAATGGGCTATTTCTATTTTAGCCCCTGGCCGCTTTTTTGCTTTATCCATCTTTTTCGACGACAACTCACTAGCTACTCGTGCCTGATCGCTCAGCGCTCACGGCGCCCGCGCCCGCTCGCGATATTATTGGACGGGGGTCCCCTGTCAAAATTCTATGATGAAATCTTATGAGGGCGCCTACTCCGCTACACATACCGGTATTTTTGCGCCACTGGCAGGCTTATGTGCCGGCCTGGGGCTGAGCCCCGGAGAGCCCAGTGAGCCTGATGATATAGATACCTCTGCTTTGGGCACGTTTTTCTTCCTCCTCCTTCCTTCGTTTTCGGAATGCCGGTGTTGTGCCTAATTCCGACCCCCCGGCTGAAGAATACCCCCCTTCGCGTGCACGCGGACAGTACCGCCGTGTTTCCTGTAGATGGCAGTTAAAACACGCAATGTTCGGTCAAATGCTTCACTGATCCCTACTCCAAACGTTCAAATTAAAGAAAGACTACGGATTGTCCTGTAGGTGGCAGTATAAACTCAGAAACGTAATGAATTGCTTGTAAAGGAGACTGGCATGTCCGTTGCAAATCTCTTTTGATAAACGCGTCGATGGCGTCTTTGTTCCAGTTTTTCTTCTTTTTTCTTTTATTTTCTGCTTGGATGCAAACCTAGCTGGCCTATGTATTGGCTATTATTCTACTTACACCGAAATATTTATAATATTCCAATAAAATTATGAACTATAATAATAATAATAAAAAAAATATTGCATGAATCAGAATCAGAATTAGCTGTATTGCCAAGTGTGCTTGAATCAAGCCTTGAGCAAACACAAGGATTTTGTCTTGGTACTGAAGCTGCAGTGCACATATACAGAAATACAACAAGAAACATAGTAATAAAATAAAATATAGTAAGTATAAAGACATGATAGGTTTAGTCATAATGAACATTTACAGATTATGAACATATTTACAGTAATTTCTTGTAGTAATTTCTTCTCTCTAAATACACAAATGGTTCATAAAATGGGTCTGATAAACCTACACCAGCAATACTGTGTGTAAAATGCTACATTTCACTCTATTAGCATGGGCAGATTTAGTTATAAGGGGGGTATTATTTGGGCAGGTCCGTTTTTACCCACCTGCCTGGATTATACCCCCCTATTTCTTCTCTCTAAATACACAAATGGTTCATAAAATGGGTCTGATACACCTACACCAGCAATACTGTTCAATGCAACATTTTATTCTATGAAAGTTTAGTTTGATTTATACAGACAGCTCTGCTACTATAGTATAAACTTTTTCCATTAATCACAGAAAAGGAACACTTTTAAATATCCACAAATACAATAATGTTTATGTACAGTACTATCCATTGTTTGAATAATGAAAAATAAAAAAAATAAAAAAAAACTGAAAGAACAAGGGTATACAAACGTGTTTGTCTGTTTAACTTTTACAGGCATAACACAGAAAGTGAACTTTTGATGTCCCTCGGACACATGATTGGTGGTACCATCGACCGCAGCAGTCACACGCTATCTGAAATTTAGAAAAAACTCAATAACTTTCTGCAAGTCACTATACAGACACAGTTACAACTGATGGAATTGTGATAAATGAAAGTTAATAATATTAAAAAACATCAACTAGTTAACAGCAACTTCTTACCCAGTCAGTATCACCACTCTCCTCCCCACAGACATGGCACAAATTGCTCAGGTCGTCTAAAATAACCAATTCAAGTAAGATGTAGTGAGAAGACTTTTTAATGTAGAAGTACATTAAGTCAATCCTTGTACACTATGAATTGCAAAATGTATCATATTTAAATCCAATTAGCAGGAGAAGTTCTACTAAACTAATCTAAGTAGACTGTAAAGACAACAAATAATAATTTAACTATTCATTTTGATGCTTTTCTAAAATACTTTGCAAATAGTTTGTAAAAAAGTCTCTTATGCTTATCAAGCCTGCATCTATTTAATCAAAATAAATTACAAATACATTAATATTGTGAAATATTATTACAATTTAAAATAATGGTTTTCAATTTTAATATACTACATTTTATTTTTATGATGCAAAGCTGAATTTTTATCAGGCATTACAACAGTCTTCAGTGAAACGTGACAACACTTTAGTTAATCCACTGCACATCTCAGATCAATTAATTACTTTTAACCTCAAACTGACTCCTGACACAACACACACTCCTCCGCAGGTCACCTTTAGGCGTAACCTACGCTCACTCTCTCCCTCTTCCTATACTCTATAGTTTCTTCCTCACTTCCTCCACCTGCTCAGTTTTCAGCACTGGACACTAACAGTGCTACTGACACTCTTTCCTCCACTGCGCCACCCCCTCTGCCCCCTGGCTTTACGATGTTCTCTGTGAACATCGCTCTAGACTCAGGGCCGCAGAGAGGAAGTGGCGCTAATCAAAAAATTATACTAACCTTAGTTTATATCAATCTCTCCTCTCTTCCTTTTCTGTAAATGTCTCCACTGCTAAAACAACATTTTACTCTTAACAGCTGATGAGTCTGCAACATTCTTCATAAACAAAACAACAACCATTGGTGGCCAATTCTCCTCACAACAAACTGAAAAACACATCATAACTAAGGTGTACACTCTCTCTCTTCCCTTTCTCCATAGCCTTTGTCATACTCAGATTGAAGTCAGAATGTGAGTCTGATACTGCTCCATTGGACTGTGATTATAGGGGTGTGTTTCAACTGAACCAGGAAAGAAAATGCCTCTGAATTCAGTGGATAGACCTAGAACCAATCAGAGCAACAGAGTAAATGACATATGTTCTTCAGTCATCTTTCTGACCGACAAATGCTTTAATCGCGGTTCTCTGTTCCTCTTTTAAAATTAACCCTTCAAGGCCTAAGGGGTTTTATGCCCGCCTGGCACTATGTTGATTTTTTGGCTTCTGGAATGGTCAATTTTCATAGCAGAGTGAAGAGAGTCATATTTCTGGATTCTATAGACTCTCAGCTACAATGTGGATGCATTTACAATACACTTTTTGAGACACTTGTATGTGTTTTGCTGTGATATATCACCAAGAAATACAAAAACAGAAGTTCAATTTTTTTGTTTTTATTATAGAAAAATATTAAAACATAGATGAATAAGGGATTTTACAACAAATATTGATTCGTCAAAGGCTTTAGAAAAAAATAAAAAAAAAGGGGTGAAAAAAATTTAAGAAACAAATTAACTATTTAGATTTTGGCGAATGTAGTCACCATAACGTTTTTTTTTTAAAAAAAAAACAGCAATTATAAGATGTAGGGAACAATGTTAATTTTGAATTGAATATTCTATCAATTTACCAAACACATCCAAAAACAACCTCTAGATGTCACTGTGCACTGCATTTGCACATCAGTCCACACAAGGGCGCGCACGCATGGGTTGCGCGATGATGCAATCGGCTGTTCTTGGGCTGTTCTAAAACACAAAAATGTGGTAAATAAAGATTAGCTATTCATCATCATGTGTGTATTTTTAAATCCAAGTCATAGAACTTCTAACTACAATAATCTAACTATTATTACTGGAGCGTTCATCATTACGCACCGAGTATACGTCTTACAAACCCCCATGTAGACAAATACAAGTCTTAGGCTTACTGCACCATTATTTCTGAAAAGCTACTATACAATTTTACTAAAATAAAAACAGTACAATAAAATAGACAAGCAAAGCAAAGTAAACGAAATAGCTTGTAAATGAAGAGAGACTACATGGGCCAAAACGCGCACATTATTTGATGGCGCACATTAGCCTATTTGATTACTGCTCCGTTATTTCTGAAAAGCTACAAAAATAATTTTGCTAAAAAATCATACAATATATATTAGAAAATGCATTATCAGCAATATTGCATTCATTACTTACTCTTCAAATGGATCGATTCCGTCCAGAATTTGATCATCTTCATCCGAATCAAATCGATATGGATCAGATCCGCTCTCGGCAAAAATCATTTCAGCAGCTTGCTCGGCAGTGAATCTTCGTTTGGCCATGTTTTCTTTGAGAAGAATCTAGTACAAATACGTGTATCTCCAATGTGTTGTGTAAAGACCGTGTATAAGACGAAACCATTTTGCGAATCCCACGTGGGATTGATTCCAAACCCCTCCCCTTTCTTACGTACGTGACGACGTCATTTTTTGTTTTTGGTCTGTGATTGGTTCACACACAGGTCTGTCATTGGTTCACACACACAGATCTGTCATTGGATCACACACACACACACACACACACACACACACACACACCCACAACAGCACTTTATATCAATAGATAGGGTTAAGTACATTTTCTCTGTTTTGCGGTAAAATGCTATAGATTTGCACTCAAATACGGAAGGCTTATCATTCGCGGAAGTCAACAAAGTCAGACTCCTTTTACGCAGACGAATGTCAGCTTTTTAATAAAAAAAAAAGTAAGTTAATACCTTGATGCATTCCGAAGTTATTAGTAGATTTGTAAGGGGAGTAAGGGGCTCTAGAGCGTCAATCGGGTTTGGAGGGTTAATGCGCTTTTGATATCTTCTATAAAGATATGATCATCTGTCCATCATTCCGATGGCGGAATCTACACATGATGTTTCATAAACAAAGTTCAGGAGGAGCATGTTCAAATAATCAATCCAATCAACTTGTCATCAAACAACAATACCATATCTAACGTTACCCTATCAGCATGAGAGGAAGCATATTCACTCTGTCAACTCACCTAACATTTCTTGACAGTATTTCAGCATCCCTCCACCACCCCGACTCTTCACTCTTGGCTTGTTCTTTCACAGCCAGGAATATGGGGGGAGTAGCTTATTCTGGGTTCAGGCCGAATACCGAGCCCGGAGCCCTCTCCTCGGACAGCACATTATATACGCATTTATTCTATCTGACTTATTTGTAAGTGTGAACTCGTAAAATCTCAATTCTCCAGCAGCAGTCATCTTTGTTTTAAACGAATTCAACCCAAGCACTCTTTGGTGACGTGGATGATTATGTAACTGTTGATCATTTGTCCATAATTGGCTCGACCATCTCTGGCTCGAGCATAATTAATTCTCAACGGATCAAGTCCAGACCGAACTTTCCGAACAAAAAATGTTGTGGGCGGGGTTCGTTCTGGCATCCAGGCTACTTTCTCCACTCTCGGAGGCCCAAATTTCCTAAATTATCCTTTCCAATCATCCTACTACCAGTCAGCTTGATCCTATACCCCCCTGTAAAAATACAGACCAATATCACTTCTTCCATTCATTGCAAAGTCACTTGAAAAAGTTGTCTGAGTTTGCTCTTGGTTGCTGAAACACTGAGAATGGCAAGAGAAGCTTCCAAATCATCTGTACTCATTATGCTGGATTGGTCTGCTGCTTTTGACACAGTTAACTACCAGATAATCCTGTCAACCCCTTGTGAAGATGGGCATCTTAGGAACTGCACTCCAGTTGCTCAAATCTTGCCCACTCAGGAAGATCCTTCAGGGTGTCATGGAGGGTCAAGGTCTCTAAGTCACAACTTCTTGCTACCGGAGTTCCTCAGGGATCAGTGCTTGGAGTTAAGTCAAGTCATCTTCATTTATATAGCGCTTTTAACAATGTAAATTGTTTCAAAGCAGCTTTACAGAGATAAAAATATCATTTAAGGTAACAGATTGTTTTGGCTTTATAGCGGTTCTTGAATAATGTTATTTTTCAGCTTAACCCTCTGGGGTCTGAGCTGTTTTCGGGCTCTTTCGGTGTTTTGGTATGCCCTGACATTTGTGCTTATTTCAGCTACTTAAAACATACCATTTGCCAACATATAAATTTGCTGTATTCAGCACAAACTCTGCTACAATAATATGTGAGCAAAATGGATGTACATGTTTGCATTTTATAGAAAAAAAATAATATGCGTGGTTAGTACGTTTTGGGAAAAAAATGTCACCGCAATAAGGCCATTTAACACATACTGAATAGTTGAAAACAATACTTTTGAGTTACTATTCTTGTAGGCTAGAACTTTTACTTCAAAATGAAGTGAAAATCATTCTGACCACTCTTTCAGAAAGATCAATATAACGATTTGAATTTCTTACATCAGTTTTTGGGTCATTACTGCTGTATGCGTGGGAGTGTTAATGCCCATGAATATTAATGTGATTTACACCTGGGGAGACTAAAGACACTCCCCCAATGTGCTAATGCCCCATCAAGGTGCTGTGAGGCAGCCTGAACTAAGAATGATTCGATGTATAAAAAGTTAAAAAGAACAGCATTTATTCAAAATAGAAATCTTTCCTAAGAACATAAAGACTTAAAGTCATTCATATCACTTAACACTTCCTTTCAAAAAAACAAAAAACATAAAAAGACCAAACTTGTTTTTTTTTATATAAAAAAATATATAAAATATTGCTTATATAGTGCTTATATAAATAAAAAAAAGTGCATTCAAAGAATCCTAAAAAAACTATCACAGGTTAAAAAAAATTAAGCAGCATAACTGTTTACATCATTGATTTTAAAAAAAAATTATATCAGAATGATTTCTGAAGGCTGATGCTGACGATGTAAACACAACAAAACAAAAGCAAAAAACTGTTAGCACATTATCCAAAGTAAACTGATGGACTATTATGATTATAGATGCACAATGTATCTGTTGATGGACAGAGAAACATCTATTGATTGGTAGACTGCGTAACCGCGAGTATCTGTTTATGGCTCATCGACGGCACGCATTTACTGATACACTCAATGAACGGCTGTACCTAATACAAATAAAACATCTCTAGTTAACTAGTAGATCATTCATTTAGTCTGCTCTTAAATAAGAGATCTAGAGCTAAAATGTTTTGTTTTTGAACTCAAGCTGAGCGCTCGTGTCCTGCTATCAGTGTCATGGATACAGTGAGTCTCTTGTGGCGGCGCGCGCACAGAACGTGCTTTTCAATCTATTGCCATTGCGGACACTATTCATTCCGGTGAAATCACAAAATAAAATGCACACAAACGTGTGTCCTATATACGTGTGTGTTTGATATAGACTGTAACCACTGATGAACATATTCGGTTTTGATGAGAGAAAAAAAATATGCTAGTGGTGGATTCGAACCTGTAACCTCTAACACGCTTGGCAATTGATCTAACCACTAGACCACAGGAGAACTCAAACAAAGCTTGCAGATCAATATATTTCACTAAATCATTACAAACTAAGCAGTTATTTAAAAAGTTTACACGAGCGTATAGGCCTACACGAACGTTGTGAGTTAATATTTACTATAGTCTGAAAATGCATTTGAGCCATATGATCAGAAAAGGAATTATAAAACACTAAACTTACTCCGAACTTGTATCCTCGGGGTAAATCCGTTCTTCAAAATGCAACCACTCGTCTGAGTTTCAAATTCCACTGAGGAAAAGGTGAATTATTCCCAGCTGTCCATAATCCTCTGAAGGAGTAACGTTAGCGTGCTTCCATCCCTAAAACGCGATGAACTATCAGTGAATCTCTGATGAAGAATCTTCATGTTGTTATGCAGTGATCGGGGGCGTGCCCCGTGTGGGATGCATATCGCCTATTTACCATGTCAAAAGCGCTGGGGGTGTGGCGGGCTCACCTAATTATCTTTAATGAAGGGAGAGCGAAAAAACTGTAACTCTCCTTGGTTTCAAACGGATTACATAAACTGGAAATATTAAAAAAAAAAAAAAAAAATACTTCATTTGAAAGAAGAGAATCTCAGCTTCATAAAGAGACATCTCTCGTACCTCTGTGACAAGTATTGACAGAGTTAAAGTGAATGTTTCGGACGCGTTTCAGAACGGACCTCAAAGACAGAGAGAAGGGAAAACGCGCATCATGTTTATTTTTCTTTGTTTGACGAAAAGCACAACACTTTGTTTTTATTGTGAGTATCCACAAAAAAAATAGAAACTTAACAGGATCTAATGATGTACAACACTTATATTTAAGATCAAAATTAACAGAGTAATTTGATTCTCTTTTGCACTGATAAGGAAAAAATCCAGCAAAACGCGGGCACGGGGTTTTCGACCCCAGAGGGTTAAGTTAGTTTTGATTAATTCACTTCCGTCGAAATGATCATTTGTTATTAAACAAGGGGCCGCTAAGACGACACCATTCTCTCTAAACAGACTTTAAACACGAACCTGTGATAAATGCTGATGGCGCTCACATGCGCACCAAGAATCGACTTCATAGCTATGTGCGTTCGAATATATGTACGCAGGTTTGTAATTCCCTACAAACCATGCCTAAACAAACTACTTGTCTTGCTTATAAACTTTGATACAGAATATTATTTTATTTTATCACTTCAGGGTAGGTACGCGAACCGAATTCCCACAACGCTTTATCTGTAGAGTGGTAAAGGGATCCTCCATAGGGAGAGGCTAGTTGGCACTTCAGCACTGCGTTGTCATCGGGTCCAGGCGAAGGTCCTTTGTCAGATCTGGATCATGTCTTCACTAGGATCTGTAATTCAGAAACATGCATTTTCCTATCACTGCCATCATCTAGCTACTGAAGTGCCTCAGGGCTCAGTGCTGGGTCCAGTTCTCTTCTCTATCTACAAGTCATCACTAGGATCTGTCATTCAGAAAGCTGGTTTTTCCTATCACTACTTTGCTGATGACACACATCTCTACCTCTCATTCCATCCTAATGATCCGACAGTAGCTGCTTACATCTCAGCCTGACAGACAGACATTTCTTGCTGGATGAAGGACCATCACCTACAACTAAACCTTGCTAAGACAGAGCTGCTTGTGGTCTCATCATCCCAACTCTTCAGTACAACTTCTCCATTCAGCTAGGTTCATCAACCCTAACTCCTCCCAGGACAGCCAGGAATCTTGGATTTGTGATTAATGATCAGTTAAGCTTCACAGACCACAGCAGGAGAGATGTGAAACTCTGCTGGTGGTGACGTAACTCCGCCCGCAATATCACGCACACAGGGCCGGCTCTAGCCCTTTGGTTGCCCCAGGCGAGATTGATTTTTGCGCCCCCCCCCCCCCCCCCCCCCCCTAAAAATAATGAGTATTTATTTAACTAAACAAAAATGCTCTTATAGTAACTCAAAAACTTCAACAAGCAAATTATGACTTGAACTGTATTAAATTGTTTATACAAATGCTACAAAGAACGCTCAAGGATAATTCAATCATTCTACATAGTTGCATTGTACAAATACATTTTATCTGACCATGTAACTTGCAGTAGATAAATGACAATTACTACCACCACTACTATATTACTAATCTATTCGGCTGCTACAAGGCTAGGGGGGTTCGGGGGTTTTCTCCCCCGTAAGAAAATTTTGTGCATTTTAATGTTAAATTCATCAATTTGGTGCACTTTGAGAGTTCAAAATTAAAAGCTCAAACCCATATTCAGTTTTCAAATTAAACAAAGAAAAATTCAAACCTCTTTTAGTTAGTGTCTGTCTACATTACTTAATAATAGTTATAATATTACTCCCATGATAATACTCATATATTGTAAAACAATGCACTGAAAAATAAAGGAAACTTTCATAAGTTTTGTACTAATTTCTATATAGAAAGAAGATTTTTTTATACTTCACATTAAAGATGTGATTGGGCCAGCCCAGTGTCAATCAAGAAAACAACCAATGGGCCGCTGATCTACGCGTTTCATGCGGTGTCAGAAAAAAAAGCTAACGCTGACTTTTTTTGACCAATGCATTACACCAGCACTAACCCAGCACCGCCGATTAAGCAAAACAAAACGAATGGGCTATTTCTATTTTAGCCCCTGGCCGCTTTTTTGCTTAATCCATCTTTTTCGACGACAACTCACTAGCTACTCGTGCCTGATCGCTCAGCGCTCACGGCTCCCGCTCGCGATATTATTGGACGGGGGTCCCCTGTCAAAATTCTATGATGAAATCTTATGAGGGCGCCTACTCCGCTACACATACCGGTATTTTTGCGCCACTGGCAGGCTTATGTGCCGGCCTGGGGCTGAGCCCCGGAGAGCCCAGTGAGCCTGATGATATAGATACCTCTGCTTTGGGCACGTTTTTCTTCCTCCTCCTTCCTTCGTTTTCGGAATGCCGGTGTTGTGCCTAATTCCGACCCCCCGGCTGAAGAATACCCCCCTTCGCGTGCACGCGGACAGTACCGCCGTGTTTCCTGTAGATGGCAGTTAAAACACGCAATGTTCGGTCAAATGCTTCACTGATCCCTACTCCAAACGTTCAAATTAAAGAAAGACTACGGATTGTCCTGTAGGTGGCAGTATAAACTCAGAAACGTAATGAATTGCTTGTAAAGGAGACTGGCATGTCCGTTGCAAATCTCTTTTGATAAACGCGTCGATGGCGTCTTTGTTCCAGTTTTTCTTCTTTTTTCTTTTATTTTCTGCTTGGATGCAAACCTAGCTGGCCTATGTATTGGCTATTATTCTACTTACACCGAAATATTTATAATATTCCAATAAAATTATGAACTATAATAATAATAATAAAAAAAATATTGCATGAATCAGAATCAGAATTAGCTGTATTGCCAAGTGTGCTTGAATCAAGCCTTGAGCAAACACAAGGATTTTGTCTTGGTACTGAAGCTTCCAGTGCACATATACAGAAATACAACAAGAAACATAGTAATAAAATAAAATATAGTAAGTATAAAGACATGATAGGTTTAGTCATAATGAACATTTACAGATTATGAACATATTTACAGTAATTTCTTGTAGTAATTTCTTCTCTCTAAATACACAAATGGTTCATAAAATGGGTCTGATAAACCTACACCAGCAATACTGTGTGTAAAATGCTACATTTCACTCTATTAGCATGGGCAGATTTAGTTATAAGGGGGGTATTATTTGGGCAGGTCCGTTTTTACCCACCTGCCTGGATTATACCCCCCTATTTCTTCTCTCTAAATACACAAATGGTTCATAAAATGGGTCTGATACACCTACACCAGCAATACTGTTCAATGCAACATTTTATTCTATGAAAGTTTAGTTTGATTTATACAGACAGCTCTGCTACTATAGTATAAACTTTTTCCATTAATCACAGAAAAGGAACACTTTTAAATATCCACAAATACAATAATGTTTATGTACAGTACTATCCATTGTTTGAATAATGAAAAATAAAAAAAAATAAAAAAACTGAAAGAACAAGGGTATACAAACGTGTTTGTCTGTTTAACTTTTACAGGCATAACACAGAAAGTGAACTTTTGATGTCCCTCGGACACATGATTGGTGGTACCATCGACCGCAGCAGTCACACGCTATCTGAAATTTAGAAAAAACTCAACTTTCTGCAAGTCACTATACAGACACAGTTACAACTGATGGAATTGTGATAAATGAAAGTTAATAATATTAAAAAACATCAACTAGTTAACAGCAACTTCTTACCCAGTCAGTATCACCACTCTCCTCCCCACAGACATGGCACAAATTGCTCAGGTCGTCTAAAATAACCAATTCAAGTAAGATGTGTCACGGGTGATACAGGAGACAGACAGGTAATGAGTGAAATAGTGTTTATTTACAGATCAGCAGAGGCAGACGGAGTTATGGTGAGAATTCAAACAGATGATAATTAGAAGGACTTAGCCACAGGAGTAACAAGAGTCTCTCTTTCAGATGATGGTGGACAGTCACTGGAAAGGGTTGCAGTTAGACGGCTGGGAACTGAAGACGGCAGACGATGAAGAAGATAATCCAATAGGAACAGGTGAGTAGCAGGTAAGGCTTTGGTATAGCATGGAGAGTCTGAGTGTCAATGTTACGACGACGATGTAGTGAAGTCGATGTAGAGACGAGATCAGACAGTGACTGCAGGGAGAGTGAGTGTTATATAGTCCGTGCTGGTGATGAGATGATGACGTGATGGAGATCAGGTGTGGTGATGAGGGAATCGAGTGCAGGTGAGGATCCAGGGGAATGCTGGGAAATGTAGAGAATATAGATGATGAAGGTAAACGTGAATGTGACATTACACCCCCCTCCGGAAAGCGCGACCTCGCGCTGCAGAGGAGTCAAGGCGGAGCAGATGAGAGAGGAAGTGTCCAGGGCGGAGCTGTGGGACCCTCGGGCGTCCAGGGCGGAGCTGTGGAACCCTCGGGCGTCCATGGCGGTGAGGCCCCTTCGGGTGGCCATGGCGGTGAGACCCCTTCGGGTGGCCATGGCGGTGAGACCCCTTCGGGTGGCCATGGCGGTGAAGACCCTGTAGAAGTTCCAGAATTCCCCAACTGAGCCGAATGGACCCAGAGCCGAGGTGACACCACAGGTCTGGAGGGCCAAGGCAGATCTGCAGGCTCATGGGACCGAAACGGAGAAGGGGCTCTGGAAGCCCGTGGCGTAACCAGTGCGAGGGAGGACGACTGAGGAGCAGGAGGGAAGATGGAGCCCGGTGGAGCAGAAGGGATGCAGGGCAGAGGCACAGCCGGCAGCACGGAGTCCCGAGGTGGAACCAGGGTGACGGCTGACCAATGTGAGGAAGGAGGGAGGAGTGAGCCTGGTGGAGCTATAGGGCTGACAAGACCCGGCGGAGGTGAGGGCACAATGAGCCGCAGAGAGGCTGTAGGGTCGGAGGACCAAGGTGGAGTCAGAGGTTCAGGGGATTGAGGCAAGGACAGGGCGATGCTGAGGCTTGGAGACCCAGAGGCGGCTCCACAGCGATACTGGGGGGGTAGCTGTGGATGGGCAGCAGGGTCGACAGGGCTCAGTAGAGACGAAACAGTAGAGCATGAAGACATCAATAGCGGAGGTGGGAGAGGGAGGCAGGGTGGGAATACAGTCTCAGGCTGGACGGCGGTCTCTGGCTGGACGGCGGTCTCTGGCGGGCAGGCTACGGGCTCAGGCTCTGGCGGGCTGGCGACGGGCTCAGGCTCTGGGTCGACGGGCTCTGGCTCTGGGTTAATAGGCTCTGGTTCAGTGAAAAAGTCTATTAGGTCAATACTGGCAGAGGCCAGCGGTAGCGTCTCTGTGCTGGATGGGACCAGCGGCGAAGGTTCAAATGGGCTGGACGGGACCAGCGGCGAAGGTTCTGTGCTGGATTGGACCAGCGGCGAAGGCTCTGTGCTGGATGGGACCAGCGGCGAAGGTTCTGTGCTGGATTGGACCAGCGGCGAAGGCTCTGTGCTGGATGGGACCAGCGGCGAAGGCTCTGTGCTGGATGGGACCAGCGGCGAAGGCTCTGTGCTGGACGGTTGTGTCCCGGGTCGGGAACCGACACTCTCCAGACACCGGATCACGGTCTCCCTCCAGCTGAGTCCGGTGGTGTCTTGAAGGTCGATCCGGTGGTGAAATCTGGCCCCGAGCCAGAATAAGGTACTCAACCGCTCGTCAGCCACGTTACTGACGAGTGCGATGCGGATAAAGCCTTCCACAAACGAATACCAACTTTGGCTCTCCTGAGCCAGGACGATAATTTTTACCCCATCGTCCATCTTAGGGCGGTCTGATCTTCTGTCACGGGTGATACAGGAGACAGACAGGTAATGAGTGAAATAGTGTTTATTTACAGATCAGCAGAGGCAGACGGAGTTATGGTGAGAATTCAAACAGATGATAATTAGAAGGACTTAGCCACAGGAGTAACAAGAGTCTCTCTTTCAGATGATGGTGGACAGTCACTGGAAAGGGTTGCAGTTAGACGGCTGGGAACTGAAGACGGCAGACGATGAAGAAGATAATCCAATAGGAACAGGTGAGTAGCAGGTGAGTAGCAGGTAAGTAGCAGGTAAGGCTTTGGTATAGCATGGAGAGTCTGAGTGTCAATGTTACGACAACGATGTAGTAAAGTCGATGTAGAGACGAGATCAGACAGTGACTGCAGGGAGAGTGAGTGTTATATAGTCCGTGCTGGTGATGAGATGATGACGTGATGGAGATCAGGTGTGGTGATGAGGGAATCGAGTGCAGGTGAGGATCCAGGGGAATGCTGGGAAATGTAGTGAATATAGATGATGAAGGTAAACGTGAATGTGACAAGATGTAGTGAGAAGACTTTTTAATGTAGAAGTACATTAAGTCAATCCTTGTACACTATGAATTGCAAAATGTATCATATTTAAATCCAATTAGCAGAAGAAGTTCTACTAAACTAATCTAAGTAGACTGTAAAGACAACAAATAATAATTTAACTATTCATTTTGATGCTTTTCTAAAATACTTTGCAAATAGTTTGTAAAAAAGTCTATTATGCTTATCAAGCCTGCATCTATTTAATCAAAATAAATTACAAATACATTAATATTGTGAAATATTATTACAATTTAAAATAATGGTTTTCAATTTTAATATACTACATTTTATTTTTATGATGCAAAGCTGAATTTTTATCAGGCATTACAACAGTCTTCAGTGAAACGTGACAACAATTTAGTTAATCCACTGCACATCTCAGATCAATTAATTACTTTTAACCTCAAACTGACTCCTGACACAACACACACTCCTCCGCAGGTCACCTTTAGGCGTAACCTACGCTCACTCTCTCCCTCTTCCTATACTCTATAGTTTCTTCCTCACTTCCTCCACCTGCTCAGTTTTCAGCACTGGACACTAACAGTGCTACTGACACTCTTTCCTCCACTGCGCCACCCCCTCTGCCCCCTGGCTTTACGATGTTCTCTGTGAACATCGCTCTAGACTCAGGGCCGCAGAGAGGAAGTGGCGCTAATCAAAAAATTATACTAACCTTAGTTTATATCAATCTCTCCTCTCTTCCTTTTCTGTAAATGTCTCCACTGCTAAAACAACATTTTACTCTTAACAGCTGATGAGTCTGCAACATTCTTCATAAACAAAACAACAACCATTGGTGGCCAATTCTCCTCACAACAAACTGAAAAACACATCATAACTAAGGTGTACACTCTCTCTCTTCCCTTTCTCCATAGCCTGACTTTGTCATACTCAGATTGAAGTCAGAATGTGAGTCTGATACTGCTCCATTGGACTGTGATTATAGGGGTGTGTTTCAACTGAACCAGGAAAGAAAATGCCTCTGAATTCAGTGGATAGACCTAGAACCAATCAGAGCAACAGAGTAAATGACATATGTTCTTCAGTCATCTTTCTGACCGACAAATGCTTTAATCGCGGTTCTCTGTTCCTCTTTTAAAATTAATGCGCTTTTGATATCTTCTATAAAGATATGATCATCTGTCCATCATTCCGATGGCGGAATCTACACATGATGTTTCATAAACAAAGTTCAGGAGGAGCATGTTCAAATAATCAATCCAATCAACTTGTCATCAAACAACAATACCATATCTAACGTTACCCTATCAGCATGAGAGGAAGCATATTCACTCTGTCAACTCACCTAACATTTCTTGACAGTATTTCAGCATCCCTCCACCACCCCGACTCTTCACTCTTGGCTTGTTCTTTCACAGCCAGGAATATGGGGGGAGTAGCTTATTCTGGGTTCAGGCCGAATACCGAGCCCGGAGCCCTCTCCTCGGACAGCACATTATATACTCATTTATTCTATCTGACTTATTTGTAAGTGTGAACTCGTAAAATCTCAATTCTCCAGCAGCAGTCATCTTTGTTTTAAACGAATTCAACCCAAGCACTCTTTGGTGACGTGGATGATTATGTAACTGTTGATCATTTGTCCATAATTGGCTCGACCATCTCTGGCTCGAGCATAATTAATTCTCAACGGATCAAGTCCAGACCGAACTTTCCGAACAAAAAATGTTGTGGGCGGGGTTCGTTCTGGCATCCAGGCTACTTTCTCCACTCTCGGAGGCCCAAATTTCCTAAATTATCCTTTCCAATCATCCTACTACCAGTCAGCTTGATCCTATACCCCCCTGTAAAAATACAGACCAATATCACTTCTTCCATTCATTGCAAAGTCACTTGAAAAAGTTGTCTGAGTTTGCTCTTGGTTGCTGAAACACTGAGAATGGCAAGAGAAGCTTCCAAATCATCTGTACTCATTATGCTGGATTGGTCTGCTGCTTTTGACACAGTTAACTACCAGATAATCCTGTCAACCCCTTGTGAAGATGGGCATCTTAGGAACTGCACTCCAGTTGCTCAAATCTTGCCCACTCAGGAAGATCCTTCAGGGTGTCATGGAGGGTCAAGGTCTCTAAGTCACAACTTCTTGCTACCGGAGTTCCTCAGGGATCAGTGCTTGGAGTTAAGTCAAGTCATCTTCATTTATATAGCGCTTTTAACAATGTAAATTGTTTCAAAGCAGCTTTACAGAGATAAAAATATCATTTAAGGTAACAGATTGTTTTGGCTTTATAGCGGTTCTTGAATAATGTTATTTTTCAGCTTAACCCTCTGGGGTCTGAGCTGTTTTCGGGCTCTTTCGGTGTTTTGGTATGCCCTGACATTTGTGCTTATTTCAGCTACTTAAAACATACCATTTGCCAACATATAAATTTGCTGTATTCAGCACAAACTCTGCTACAATAATATGTGAGCAAAATGGATGTACATGTTTGCATTTTATAGAAAAAAAATAATATGCATGGTTAGTACGTTTTGGGAAAAAAATGTCACCGCAATAAGGCCATTTAACACATACTGAATAGTTGAAAACAATACTTTTGAGTTACTATTCTTGTAGGCTAGAACTTTTACTTCAAAATGAAGTGAAAATCATTCTGACCACTCTTTCAGAAAGATCAATATAACGATTTGAATTTCTTACATCAGTTTTTGGGTCATTACTGCTGTATGCGTGGGAGTGTTAATGCCCATGAATATTAATGTGATTTACACCTGGGGAGACTAAAGACACTCCCCCAATGTGCTAATGCCCCATCAAGGTGCTGTGAGGCAGCCTGAACTAAGAATGATTCGATGTATAAAAAGTTAAAAAGAACAGCATTTATTCAAAATAGAAATCTTTCCTAAGAACATAAAGACTTAAAGTCATTCATATCACTTAACACTTCCTTTCAAAAAAAAAAAAAAAAAAACATAAAAAGACCAAACTTGTTTTTTTTTTTTATATAAAAAAAAATATATAAAATATTGCTTATATAGTGCTTATATAAATAAAAAAAGGTGCATTCAAAGAATCCTAAAAAAACTATCACAGGTTAAAAAAAATTAAGCAGCATAACTGTTTACATCATTGATTTTAAAAAAAAATTATATCAGAATGATTTCTGAAGGCTGACGGTGACGATGTAAACACAACAAAACAAAAGCAAAAAACTGTTAGCACATTATCCAAAGTAAACTGATGGACTATTATGATTATAGATGCACAATGTATCTGTTGATGGACAGAGAAACATCTATTGATTGGTAGACTGCGTAACCGCGAGTATCTGTTTATGGCTCATCGACCGCATGCATTTACTGATACACTCAATGAACGGCTGTACCTAATACAAATAAAACATCTCTAGTTAACTAGTAGATCATTCATTTAGTCCGCTCTTAAATAAGAGATCTAGAGCTAAAATGTTTTGTTTTTGAACTCAAGCTGAGCGCTCGTGTCCTGCTATCAGTGTCATGGATACAGTGAGTCTCTTGTGGCGGCGCGCGCACAGAACGTGCTTTTCAATCTATTGCCATTGCGGACACTATTCATTCCGGTGAAATCACAAAATAAAATGCACACAAACGTGTGTCCTATATACGTGTGTGTTTGATATAGACTGTAACCACTGATGAACATATTCGGTTTTGATGAGAGAAAAAAAATATTGCTAGTGGTGGATTCAAACCTGTAACCTCTAACACGCTTGGCAATTGATCTAACCACTAGACCACAGGAGAACTCAAACAAAGCTTGCAGATCAATATATTTCACTAAATCATTACAAACTAAGCAGTTATTTAAAAAGTTTACACGAGCGTATAGGCCTACACGAACGTTGTGAGTTAATATTTACTATAGTCTGAAAATGCATTTGAGCTCTATGATCAGAAAAGGAATTATAAAACACTAAACTTACTCCGAACTTGTATCCTCGGGGTAAATCCGTTCTTCAAAATGCAACCGCTCGTCTGAGTTTCAAATTCCACTAAGGAAAGAACTTCATGTTGTTATGCAGTGATCGGGGGCGTGCCGCGTGTGGGATGCATATCGCCTATTTACCATGTCAAAAGCGCTGGGGGTGTGGCGGGCTCACCTAATTATCTTTAATGAAGGGAGAGCGAAAAAACTGTAATTCTCCTTGGTTTCAAACGGATTACATAAACTGGAAATATTTAAAAAAAAAAAAAAAAAAATACTTCATTTGAAAGAAGAGAATCTCAGCTTCATAAAGAGACATCTCTCGTATCTCTGTGACAAGTATTGACAGAGTTAAAGTGAATGTTTCGGACGCGTTTCAGAACGGACCTCAAAGACAGAGAGAAGGGAAAACGCGCATCATGTTTATTTTTCTTTGTTTGACGAAAAGCACAACACTTTGTTTTTATTGTGAGTATCCACAAAAAAAATAGAAACTTAACAGGATCTAATGATGTACAACACTTATATTTAAGATCAAAATTAACAGAGTAATTTGATTCTCTTTTGCACTGATAAGGAAAAAATCCAGCAAAACGCGGGCACAAGTTTTTCGACCCCAGAGGGTTAAGTTAGTTTTGATTAATTCACTTCCGTCGAAATGATCATTTGTTATTAAACAAGGGGCCGCTAAGACGACACCATTCTCTCTAAACAGACTTTAAACACGAACCTGTGATAAATGCTGATGGCGCTCACATGCGCACCAAGAATCGACTCCATAGCTATGTGCGTTCGAATATATGTACGCAGGTTTGTAATTCCCTACAAACCATGCCTAAACAAACTACTTGTCTTGCTTATAAACTTTGATACAGAATATTATTTTATTTTATCACTTCAGGGTAGGTACGCGAACCGAATTCCCACAACGCTTTATCTGTAGAGTGGTAAAGGGATCCTCCATAGGGAGAGGCTAGTTGGCACTTCAGCACTGCGTTGTCATCGGGTCCAGGCGAAGGTCCTTTGTCAGATCTGGATCATGTCTTCACTAGGATCTGTAATTCAGAAACATGCATTTTCCTATCACTGCCATCATCTAGCTACTGAAGTGCCTCAGGGCTCAGTGCTGGGTCCAGTTCTCTTCTCTATCTACATGTCATCACTAGGATCTGTCATTCAGAAAGATGGTTTTTCCTATCACTACTTTGCTGATGACACACATCTCTACCTCTCATTCCATCCTAATGATCCGACAGTAGCTGCTTACATCTCAGCCTGACAGACAGACATTTCTTGCTGGATGAAGGACCATCACCTACAACTAAACCTTGCTAAGACAGAGCTGCTTGTGGTCTCATCATCCCAACTCTTCAGTACAACTTCTCCATTCAGCTAGGTTCATCAACCCTAACTCCTCCCAGGACAGCCAGGAATCTTGGAGTTGTGATTAATGATCAGTTAAGCTTCACAGACCATATTACTACAATGGCCCAGCCCTGCAGATTTGCTTTATGCAACATCAGGAAGATCAGACCATTCCTATCAGAGCAGGCCACACAACTCCTTACTCCAAGCTCTTGTTCTCTCCAGACTGGACTATTGTAATTTTCTCTTAGTAGGCCTTCCGACATGTTATATCAAGCCTTTGCAACTGATCAAGCATGCAAATGATGCTAAATGATTAAATGTAAATGTAAATTAACATTTTCTCTGTATATTTCATCCAACAAATGCTGGCTTGGTGAGCATAGGAGACTTCTTTTAATACGTTCTTTTAAAATAGTATTGTAAAATTATAGTTTTGGAGAAGAGTCACAGCAATTGCTTTCCTCAATTCTTCCACTCCTTCTGGTGTGTTAAGAAAAACAATTGGCTCCTCGCTAAGTACATATTCAGCAAACTAAAAAGGAAAAATAACACACACAAAAAAAGAAATTTTGTAAAGTAAAATAAAACATGAATTTGACATTAGCAGACCATGTACACTCTAATTAGCAACTTAATTGTGTTTCCTGGGATCATACTTTAGGCCATTGACAGTTTAGGACAATGCCATTAATTATCTATTAAATTTCACTTACTTTCAAAGCAAAGACACCGCAGGATGTGCCATCTTGTTGTTTTGGGTGAGGCAGCGTATCGCAGGACCACCTTGAAAAATTGCATCCCTTTTGTCGAATAAAAGCCCTTAACAAATGAAAATTTTGTCAATTTTGTGATACTGGAACAACTCATTTTACTATAGAAATACTGTAGAGTTATGCACATCATAAGCACTTTTTTTTTTTGATGAACAACTTGATAAACCTTACGTCATATTCTGGCATCGTTTCTGTTTTGCTGAACTTTCTCCCAGGGGATCAAGGAACAAAAGCCCTCCTTTGAGATGGCAGCATAACCTTTAAAGATTTTAAACAGTGTTGGCCAGAATTCCCCAAATATGTCAGTACACCCTAACTGTCATAACGGCTCCAAATTCATTATAAATATTCATATAATATTGTCAGGGTTGCTGCAGGTAGCTGAAGACGAGGACACGGGAGCTTCAATATAATAGTTTTAATTATCAAAATGAAACTTCCAAAATCAAACAAGAACAAAACTCCAGGAATTCAGGGTTAACACACAACCATACATTGACGACGATCGACAAACACTCAGGGAAAACACAGGGCTTAAATACACATGGAATAATAGAATAATTAACAGAACACAGGTGATAAAACTGAACACAAACGAGGAGCGGGAAAACTTAACAGGACTAAACCAAAAACCACAAAGACAGGGGGAAACAAGATCTCAAAACATAACTAAACACATAGAATCGTGACAGTACCTCCCCCCTCCCCGAAGGCGCGTCCTCGCGCCGTATAACATCCAAAGGGGTGGGAGGGTGGGCGCCATGGAGGCTGACGAGGGCATGGTGCAGGTCCAGGAAGCCTCCAGGGCGGAGCAGGCTGTGGGCGTGGCCACGGCGGTGCAGGCTGTGGGCGTGGCCACGACGGTGCAGGCTGTGGGCGTGGCCACGACGGTGCAGGCTGTGGGCGTGGCCACGACGGTGCAGGCTGTGGGCGTGGCCAAGGCGGAGCAGGCTGTGGGCGTGGCCAAGGCGGAGCAGGCTGTGGGCGTGGCCAAGGCGGAGCAGGCTGTGGGCGTGGCCACGACAGTGCAGGCTGTGGGCATGGCCAGGGCGGAGCAGTCCCTTCGGATGGCCACGGCGGTGAGGACCCTTCGGGTGGCCACGGCGGTGAGGACCCTTCAGGTGGCCGTGGTGGTGAAGACCCTTCTGGCGGCCGTGGTGGTGAAGACCCTTCGGGTGGCCATGGCGGTGAAGACCCTTCGGGTGGCCACGGCGGTGAAGACCCTTCGGGTGGCCACGGCGGTGAAGACCCTACAGGCGGCCGTGGTGGTGAAGACCCTTCGGGTGGCCACGGCGGTGAAGACCCTTCAGGCGGCCGTGGTGGTGAAGACCCTTCGGGTGGCCATGGCGGTGCTATTTTTTCAGGCCTCCATGGATCTTTGGCCGGCCACGGCGAAGGCGTATAGCCCCCCCCCAAAATTTTCTTGGGGAGAAGGACAGGTTCAGGAACGGAAACAGACTTGACATCAACGGGCGCTGGGTCAACGGGGTCTGGGTCAACGGGCTCGGGGTCTGGGTCAACGGGCTCTGGGTCTGGGTCAACGGGCTCTGGGTCTGGGTCAACGGGCTCTGGCGCTGGGTCAACGGGATCTGGCGCTGGGTCAACGGGCTCTGGCGCTGGGTCAACGGGCTCTGGCGCTGGGTCAACGGGCTCTGGTTCTGGCGCTGGGTCAACGGGCTCTGGCGCTGGGTCAACGGGCTCTGGCTCTGGCGCTGGCGCTGGGAGAGAGTATTGAGGGCGGCTTCTGTCACTTTGAGTGATTTATTGCCATCATAAAGCCCCTCCCCTACCCATTTATGGCCTGCGTGGGATTTTCCCACGTTAGCCCCGCCCCTTTCCCCGCCCACTTCCGGGTATGTCATGTGACCGTGGGAATTCCCTAGACTCAGCCCCTCATCCCCCCAACCCCTCCCTTAGGGGTGTGAACATCTGTAGAGTTGTGGGGTGGGGGTGTCACCCCCACGATTACTAGCTCTTAATGTGAAAATGTTCAAAAATGATAAAAAAAACATTCAAAACAATCTTTTTTAAGAAGGATGACAGAGTCAGAGATGAGTTTAGTGTTTTTATTAAAGACTTTTCATACACTTTAAAACAATGTGTTAAAAAGTATATATTTTTTCTTAAAGTAATCAAAAAATGTGTTAGTGTTATTACATCAAATAGTTGTGCTTTGTAACATGGTTAAATGTTAAATGTCATTTAAAAACGTTTTTTCAGTAAAACAAGAGTTTTTTTTATTACCTTAAAATGGTTAAAACTGTTTCAAACACAGCATAATATTTAAACTATATGTTTAAAATCATTTTCAGTAAAACAAGTTAAAGAGTTTTTTTTTACCTTAAAATTGTTAAAACTGTTTCAAACACAGCATAATATTCAAACTATATGTTTAAAACCATATTAAAAAAAGACCTTACGTTTTTACAAACCGTTTTGTTGAGAAAATAAAGAACACGAGTTAACCAGTTCGCTGTTTAAAGATGTGTAAAAGTGAACAGAGTGCATCTTCTCCAAAGTTGAGAGATTTTCAAGTAATCTCCGGGGGAGCATAGCGAAAACACATCTGCTTACATGAAAGATCTGCCCAGAAATGACGATCTGAAAGAGCGTTCTGAGCCACACGCAGACTCCTCCCACGACACGCCTTCCACAGCGTAAGTGTGGGAAGTTAAACATACGTCACACATACGTCACACGCACACACATAATGAAAGAGTCTCCACCTCCTTATCATGCCGCGGTCTATTTAAAAAGGAGCTCGCGTTCTGCGGGGGAATACTTGTGATTTTTTATTCAACTAGAAACTATGGCTTCTGCAGCACCCAAAACTCCTGAAAGGAACGTCGATGAGGTTATGGAGGATTTAACATTGGCTCCGCAAAAAAAAATACATGGACCGTCACTAACACGATTTCTCCACGAGATGGCGGACCACGTGAAGTACACCTTTCACCTGTCTGGAGGAAGGGCGTGCGCGTACGAGTTTGACAAAGACATGCGTGAAGTCAGACTCTTGAACGTTGATGACGATGATATGTTCACGTGGAATACTTCTGAAGACCCGGATTTGGTTTTCACAGAAAGGGATTGGATACTATTTTACACAAAAGTGTGGAGAGACTTGAAAGACGGTGGTGATGTCCCTCTTTTCATCGGCGAGTGGCAAGGATTATCAGCTGGTACGAGATACCGGATCCTCGCGGATAATGCCAACAAATATCCTGACGACTACATATACATTTTATGCAGTGATTTCGTGTCGCCCATTGTGGAGGCCGAACATTTGAAATACTACGATTTAAAATTTATGTTTCAATGGAAAGACCTATCCGTATTGGAGGAAATTTTTTCTAAGATCATGCAGTTCTTTAAATGGAGTGACGCGTATGATAGATACAAGGCTGTCAAAGTCAAACTGTTTCATCCTGATTGGTGCACACCTGCAAGGAGGGGCGTGTATATAGCACCGCCTACACTCTACAAACATTAATACCCGCCCACACTGCCATTCTGTCTCAAACACTCAACATGTCTCAAGAGGATATTACAACCCCGTTCTCTCCTAACGGATCTATTGATGGTTACGGAGCAGATGGATTATCAGATGCTATTAATGGATATCCTCAGAAGAGCATCGAATGGCTAAATAAATTTTGTACTGATCTCGGATATCACAACCTGTCTTTCCTCACAAACTACGCGGGCGCTGAGCGTGCAGCTGCTGATGAACCAATCAACGACGCCCCGGACACCACCGGCGACGCGCCGGACGGATGCCTTGGCGATACTGGTCACCGGATTATTAAAGCAGTCGTCACTGTCATATTGGAATATCTGATTGATAAGCAAATGAAGAAAGACTGCGTTGGATGTACCGTAGACCACCCATCCCAAACAAGACATTCGTGTCTGTTTGAGCCTGCTGCTTATTATTTTTATGGTTGTTTTGATGAGATCAACCTGAAACTTCTTCAGCCAGACTTGAAAAAGATCTTGGCTAAGACTTTGAAACTGTGTGGAATAACGACTCATCTGCAAAGAATCCAGGGGTCTATCGAGACGATTTTGTTTGAGCTCAAAGATGAAATGTACATAGTGGAATGCCTGGGATGTATCAGACAGAAGCTGATCGACGAGAGCTGTGAACAGATCGTGTACAATGCTGTAGACACCTGGAAACTTGCTGATGCTGAAAACGCCGACTCTCCCTGTGTGTGATGATGGGGAATTCCTGTGCCTCCTGGATCACCAAACATTTCTTTAAATCACATATTAAACGTGAAATATCAAAGCTGTTGTACATTATTATTGATGATCATACGTCAAATGCCGACGTGACTGCGGATAATACGGGTCTAACGAAATTAATGTTTCAAATGAACACTGTGCGAAGATTATCGAGTGACTAGAATAATATGTTGAATATATCTGTAAACAAAGATGCATGTATAATTGTCAAAAACATTCTCGAACTCATGCCTGAATGGAAGGAATCTCTTAGAATAGGAAATATTGTATGTCTTTGCACGTATGTAACAGATATCTGCAAACTGTTAAGAAAAGAGCCCCAGGATGTTTGTAAAATGATTGATATTATGATCGAATACATGTTGGAGAAAAATTTTGAAATGTGTGTGCATTTTATTTTGATGTTTGGATTGCTACATAATTAAACCTGTGTATGTTGTAACCCTATACTTTTTTCTATTCTGAAATAAAAATTAATAAAATGTTCCTGAAATAAAAAAAAAACTTTATTGTTTGTTGATTGTAAAAAATAAAAAAATAAAAAAAAACTGACCAACGACGTTGTATGTTTCATTATTTTCTGAAATAATAGATAATCCTGAAATAAAACTGAACAACATTACATGTGTTTCATTATTGTCTGAAAAAACTCGTAGTGTCGACATGGCAGAGCTAATGAAGAAAATTTACTACGACCCTGCGAATTCTGGTGCTTTGGGGGGTAAAAACAGATTAAAACGGGCTGTGTTACAGCAATACAATGTAAAACTATCTGATAAAGAGGTGTCTGATTGGCTCTCCAGTCAAGACACATACACTCTACATCGTACTGCACCAATAAATTATAAACGAAACCGTGTGATGGTGTATGGAAAAAATCACCAATTTCAGGCCGATTTAGTTGACATGTCGGAATTCTCACAACAGAACTATAATATTAAATACATAATTACGGTTATCGATATTTTCAGTAAATTCGCTTGGACACGCGTACTGAAAAATAAGACGGGGCCGGAAGTGACTAAAGCTTTTCTGTCTATTTTGAGAGAAGGCCATATACCTGCAAAATTACAAACAGATAAGGGTACAGAGTTTTTCAATAAGCATTTTCAACAGTTGATGAAAAAATACGGTATACACCATTTTGCAACAGCCAGTGATCTAAAGGCAAGTGTGGTTGAAAGATTTAATAGGACTTTAAAATCACGTATGTGGAGGTTTTTAACAGCTGTAAATTCCAAACGTTACTGTGATATATTGCAAGATCTGACAGAGGGGTATAATTCCAGTTATCACAAATCCATTAAAATGCGCCCGTTGGATGTGAATAAAGAAAATGAAGATGTAGTGTTTAATAATTTATATGGGAAAATACGTAAAGAGACACCCAAATTTAAATTCTCAATTGGTGATGTTGTGAGAGTCTCTAAAGTCCGAGGTATATTTACTAAGGGGTATGAGCAGAATTATACAGAGGAATACTTCACCATAACTGCATGCATTCCACGTTCCCCACCCGTCTACCGATTACAAGACTTCGATGGGGAATTTATCGATGGGTGTTTTTATGAGGAAGAACTACAAAAAATTATTGTTAGTGATGATAAATCATTTAAGATTGAGAAGATTCTGCATAAACAAAAACGAGGAAAAGTCACGTACGTTCTAGTCAAATGGTGGGGATGGCCCTCCAAATTTAACAGTTGGATAGCTGAAAAACAGGTGCTGGATCTGCAGGGTCCCGTTAAAACCATAGAGAATTCATTTTTACTCGTTGATAATATTAACAAATTATCAACGAGTCGGAATACATTAAAATGTGGGTATTTTGAGGATGTACCCATTTTGCTCAGGGATATAAATGTCTCTCTCTCCCAGAGGGTACGTCTCGCCTACGACCGTATAAAGAATAAGGTATTTCTGAAAGCACCTCACAGGACTTCGTTGACATTTTATGGCAAACTAGCGATCATCCTGGGTTTAAAACCGGGGGTTTCTATAGAAACTGTAAACAGTTCGGATGAACATCAAGACACACACATCACATATGCTCCATACCAGGCTGATATAAGAGCCGGATTCTACACACTATACGTATACACGGACATAATAGACTATCAATCAGTTGGTGATGCATATGTACCTTTATTAGCAACTGTATATATAGATGGTGAAACTAACAATACAGTCTGTAAAGGCCAACAGAGTAGTTAAGCACTATTTTGATTATTGTTACGCTATAAGACAGATTGGTTTATTATTACGGTATCGGGCTTTTATTTTGATAACCAAAGAAACCGGAAGAAAAGTGACGTAAATGAAACTGGAAAACGGCGGAAAGGACGAAAGGAAAGGCTGAAAAGGTTCACGGAAAAAAACAGTTAAAACTACAAGGTTTAGCTTCGGTCAATTGGGGAACAAGGTTTGTAGAGTTAATGAGAAATATATTTGAGCTAGTCTACTGGAAATGTTTATCGTATAATGTGTAATTTGGTAATGCTATCGTATTGAAGCTAATGTAATGAGCTGTGTAACGTTCTAAATGCATGGTTTATTTGTTTTTACCCAGCTCTTACGTTGGTTGATGACAAGGAAAGCAATAAAAGTCTTTTAACCATCAGTTCTGGCATTCTCAATATTGACTGGATGCTACAGTAAGAGCTTGACCACCGCCACATGCTGAACAACGGGGCTACAAGATTCAACGGCAATACCCTATACGTCCAGCAGATGGCAGAAGTTGGTCAGAAAATAAAAGGGTTCAAAGAAAAGTGCTCAAAATGGAAGAATCACAGGCTGCTTCAGTAAGTCAAATGGACATAAATGAACAGATCACAAATTTACAACAAGAAATTCAAGATTTAAAAGACTCACTTAAAGATGAAATTGAAGATAGACAGAACATTAAAGATTCAATCACATGTAAAGAACAAATATTGACAGAGCTTCAAAACAAAGCGCAAAGCATGTCAGAGTTGCCAAGACGTTCTGAAAGAGTTAAAGTACAAACAGAAAAGATGATGACATTCCAAGAGGAAGAAATGAGAAAAAAGGAAAAAAAGACTAATAACTCTTTATGAACAATGGAAAACACAGGTACGCAAAACAAGAGAAAGGTTAAAGTTAGATATCACAGATCAGGAGATGTCAGAACTCGCAGACATAATAGAGCGAAAGAGAGATGATGTATTGAAGTTATATTCAGAAATAAGAAACCAAATGGCACCATCATCTGACATAAGGAGAAAGATTGATGCATGCGATGCAATAACTCATGACATCGTAAGGATTATTCTGGAAAGATTAAGTGGTGTTGAGGAGGATTTTGATGCAGAGCGCGAAAGAACTCGTTTACGTGGACTTTTAAAGCACGACTATGCCCAGTCCATATACGGCTCAACCGCAGCATCAAATCGCAGCCAACGGTCCTCAGCTTCACAGCTCACAGCAAAACGAGCCGACGCAGCAGCAGAGCTAGCTGCAAAGGAGGCTGAATATGAGATCGTACTAGAGGAACAAAGACAACAGGAAAAGATAAAGGCTCTAGAGGAGGAGCACAAGAAACAAATGGCAGCTCAAACATCAGAGTTGGAACGCTTGAAAGCACAAAAGGACGTGAAAGCAGCTCGAGCCAGGTTTGAAGCTTATGACAGAGAGTTATCACAGGTGGATGATGTACGGTCAATTAAAGATGAACAGGTGAGCCCATACTTCACACCCAAACAGCCCACACCGGCACTCTCTTTCATTCCGGTGCAAACAACTCCCCCTAGTGTCACTCAACTGGCTCAAGCAGTGCAGGACAGCATTAAACTGAACAGACTTCCCACGCCAGAACCAACAGTGTTTAGTGGCGAACCAATAAGCTTTATTGAATGGAAATCCACGTTCATATCACTGATTGAACAAAAGGGCATCTCAGCGGCAGACAAGTTGTACTATTTGAAAAGATATGTAACGGGTCCAGCTCGAAAATGCCTTGAAGGGACTTTCTTTAGAAACGATGAAGAGGCTTACAAGGACGCTTGGGACAAACTAGACCAAAGGTACGGCCAGCCATTCGTGATTCAGAAGGCATTTAGAGAAAGGCTATCAAACTGGCCTAAAGTGCAGTCTAGAGATGCTGATGGACTAAGGGCATTTGCAGATTTCATAAATGCATGCATGCTTGCAATGCCCCATGTAAAGGGACTACAAATACTCAATGACAGCGAAGAAAACCAAAAACTGTTGCACAAACTACCAGACTGGATAAACGCGAGATGGAACAGGCAGGTAACAAAGACTTTAATGGAGGGCGGTGAGTTTCCGAGTTTTATTGCCTTTGCCTCCTTCCTCTCAGTAGAAGCTGAAGTCGCCTGCAACCCAGTCACCTCCATTTATGCACTTCGCTGCACTGAAACAAACAGCGACAAAAGGAACACAAAGGAAATCAAAAGAAACAAGGCAAGTGTATTTAACACAAACACAACTGAACAAAGTGATAAGAGGACAATAACAAAAACACTTAACGGCTCTTCGTGCACAATGTGCCAAGGCACCCATCAACTTCACAAGTGCCCTTACCTCTCGAAAATGTCTCTAGAAAGCAGAAGGAAGCATGTGAAAGACAATAGACTATGTTATGGCTGTCTAAAACAAGGACACAGTGCTAAGGACTGCAAACGCCGCCTCACTTGTGAGACTTGCACAAAGCGACACCCGACATGTCTTCACGATGAAAATTACAGGAACGGTCTGCAAAGCGAAACACGTGTGACCACAAACAATGCAGCTCAAGGTAACTCACCTGAAACAGCAACAGCCATGTCACTTAATGTTGCCAGATCTGAACAGTCAGTCAGCACCTCAATGATAGTTCCAGTGTGGCTGTCAACTACCTCTAACCCACTCAAGGAAAAACTGGTCTATGCGTTATTAGACACACAGAGCGACACTGTATTCATTGATCAGGATGTCACACATGAGCTGCAGGCAGATGTTTGTCCAGTAAGGCTAAAACTAACCACTATGATGGGTAGAAATGCAGTTGTAAGCAGTGGAAAGGTGTCTGATCTCTTAGTGAGAGGTTATAACTCAGCCACAGTCATAAAGCTTCCCACTGCGTACACCAAGGATTACATACCTGCTAACAGAGAACACATACCTACATGTGAAACAGCCAAACAGTGGAGTCACTTGCTACCGATCGTAGACGAGGTCCCTCCACTCCTCAATTGTGAAGTAAGTCTCCTCATAGGTTATACTTGTCCTAGAGCTCTCGCACCCAAACAAGTTATCTTGGGCAAAGAAAATGAGCCCTATGCCATTCACACTGATTTGGGATGGAGCATAGTTGGCAACTCGACACCATGCATCGAAACAGATTCGCCGAGCAGTCTCTGTCACCGAATCACTGTTAAAGAAATCCCTCCCTCCACTCCAGCAGATGCAATACGTGCTTTAGAGAGAGATTTCAAAGAGACTGACGGGAATGAAAAGACTGTGTCGCAAGAGGACTTAATATTCCTTCAGAAACTTGAGCACGGCATAACACAAACTGAAAATGGACATTTTGAAATGCCATTACCATTTAAAGAAAGACCACAAATGCCAGATAACAGACAACTCGCTGAAACCAGGCTAAACCAGCTCAAACGCAAATTCCTGAAAGATGAAAAATACAAAGGGGAATACATGAAATACATGAGCGACATTATCAAAAGAGGTGATGCTGAAAAGATTGATGATAATGGACCGTCCGGAGAGACCTGGTACATACCGCACCATGGCATCTATCATCCAAAGAAACCGGAGAGGTTGCGCGTGGTCTTCGACTGCTCTGCGAAACACAAGGGCACCTGTCTCAATGAGCATTTACTGAACGGTCCTGACATGATCAACAACCTAACTGGTGTGCTTGTGCGCTTCAGACAGCACCAAGTAGCTCTCATGTGCGACATTGAAAAAATGTTCCACCAGTTCCAAGTCAAAGAAAATGATCGAAACTACTTGCGCTTTGTATGGTGGAAAGACGGAGATATGAACAACCAACCACAAGCGTACAGGATGACAGTACACCTCTTTGGCGCTGTTTCATCGCCCGGCTGTGCGAACTATGGACTCAAACATTTAGCCAAAGAGTACAGTTCTACATATCCAGTTGGCTCACGGTTCGTAGCAAGAGACTTCTATGTAGACGACGGAGTCACCAGCGCAGAGACAGTAAAGGATGCTGTACGACTGGCAAAGGAAGCACGTGAACTATGTGCGAAGGGTGGACTGAGGTTACACAAATTCGTGTCCAACAACACTGAAGTTTTAAAAAGCATTCCAGCTTCTGAGCATGCAACAGATACAAGAACAAAGGACTTGACGTTTAATGAAACACAGACAGAAAGAGCACTTGGGATTTATTGGAATGTGGAGAAGGATTGCTTTACATTCAACATCACACTAAAGGACCAACCACCAACCAGACGTGGCATCTTGTCCACAGTCGCAGCAATATACGACCCCCTTGGCTTCATTGCTCCCTATGTGCTGAAAGGAAAAGGAATTCTTCAAGAAATGTGTCGTCAAGGAACAGACTGGGACGATCCTCTACCTGAACATCTTAAGCCACGGTGGGAGGGCTGGAAAGGAGATCTACACAATCTAAAAAACGTGCAAATCAGCAGATGTTATGTTCCTGCAGATTTTGGAGAAGTGGTAAAAAGAGAAATACACCACTTTTCCGATGCAAGCACCACAGGATATGGACAGTGTTCTTATCTCAGACTCATAAACAAAAGGGAAGATGTCCACTGTACCTTCATCATGGGCAAAGCACGTGTCTCTCCAACAAAGGTCAACACAATCCCAAGGTTAGAGCTTACCGCAGCCGCCGTATCAGTCGCTATAAGTAACACGCTAAGAGAGGAACTGCTCTATGACAATGTTGAGGAGTTTTTCTGGACAGACTCAAAGGTCACTCTAGGATACATAAACAATGATGCGAGACGGTTTCACACGTTTGTTGCTAATAGAGTGCAGAAAATCCGCAATAATACCTCACCGCAACAATGGTTTTATGTTCCTACCAGCGAAAACCCAGCAGACATGGCTTCCAGGGGCACATCTGTAAATGAACTGCTTTCATCTAATTGGTTCACAGGCCCTCACTTCCTGTGGGAAAAGAAAATACAGCTCCCAACAAAAGAGACCATTGTACTTACAGTAGGAGACCCAGAAGTAAGAAAGGTACAGACTCTAAACACAGAAACGGTTGAACATACAAGCCTTAGTGACCGGCTCACAAAGTTCTCATCCTGGTCCCGTGCAGTCGGCGCAGTCGCACGTCTCAGACGATACCTGCTCAAAGACAAATCAAAGACACTCACAACTGTAACTGAAAGACAAAACACAGAAATAGTGATAATCAAAGACGTACAAAGACAAGCATATCAAAACGAAATAGAGACATTAAACAAAGGCAAACAACTTCCAAAGAACAACAAAATGTACAACTTGGATGTTTTCTTGGACAAGGACAATGTGCTCAAGGTGGGAGGAAGGCTCCATCACTCATCTCTTCCCAGCTCATTTAAACATCCAACTATCATTCCCAGAGAACATCACGTCACAAAACTGATAATTGCTCACTGCCACGAAAGGGTCAATCATCAGGGAAAGGGCTTCACAATGAATGAGATACGATCCAATGGGTATTGGATCCCAAAGTTGAGTCAAACGGTTGCATCCTACATTCGCCAGTGTGTGTTTTGTCGGAAACAAAGGAGACCTGTGGAAGGACAAAAAATGAGAGACTTACCTACAGAAAGAATTGAACACTCTCCGCCTTTCACATACTGTGGTATGGATGTTTTTGGACCGTTTCTGACCAAACAAGCCAGGAAAGAGTATAAAAGGTATGGCCTCCTTTTTACATGCTTTTACTCACGTGCAATTCATGTAGAAATGTTAGAAGACCTATCAACAGACACTTTTATAAATGGACTCAGATGCTTCATCGCTCTAAGAGGCTCTGTCAGACAAATAAAATGCGATCAGGGTACTAATTTTGTAGGTGCCAGGAACGAACTGAGTGCAGCACAAGGTGAAATTGACACTGACAAACTGACAACCTTCCTTGCGGAAAAACAATGTGATTTTGTCCTAAACACACCTCATGCTAGTCACGCAGGTGGAGTATGGGAACGACAGATACGGACTGTGAGAAACGTTCTTAATGCAACATTGGCTCTCACACCAGGTCGACTCACCGACTCTTCCCTCAGAACCTTCTTGTATGAAGCAGCTGCTATAGTAAACAGCCGCCCCCTTACAACAGACAGTCTCAACGATCCAAACAGTTTGGAGCCGCTAACTCCAAATCATCTTGTCACAATGAAAACCTCAATTCCTCTGCCTCCCCCAGGACAGTTCGTCAAGGAGGACTTGTATGCACAAAAACGATGGCGTCAAGTACAGTACCTGCTCGAACAGTTTTGGAGCAGATGGAAAAGGGAGTACTTGGAGAACATAATGGTCAGACAAAGATGGCACAAGCCTAAAAGAAACATGCAAATAGGCGACATAGTGATGGACAAGGATGAAATGCAACCACGATCACAGTGGAAACTTGGACGAATCTTGGACACTGTAAAAGATACAGATGGTCTTATCAGAAAGGTCAAAATAGGCTTTGCAGACAGAAATCTTACCAAAAGGGGTCAACGAGTGAACAAAATGTCTGTAGTAGAACGCCCAGTACATAAGTTAGTCCTGCTACTAGAAAATTGTGAAAGGTAAATTTACAATGCTTAAGTCTATTGAAAGGTTGGAGTTACAGTTGTAACATGTTTACAAGGTTATTTCTATATTTTGGTTAAGTAATTTAAAGAAATTATTTGTGTTTTAATGTGTGTAACAGCAAATAATTTGGTGGGAGTGTAAAGGCCAACAGAGTAGTTAAGCACTATTTTGATTATTGTTACGCTATAAGACAGATTGGTTTATTATTACGGTATCGGGCTTTTATTTTGATAACCAAAGAAACCGGAAGAAAAGTGACGTAAATGAAACTGGAAAACGGCGGAAAGGACGAAAGGAAAGGCTGAAAAGGTTCACGGAAAAAAACAGTTAAAACTACAAGGTTTAGCTTCGGTCAATTGGGGAACAAGGTTTGTAGAGTTAATGAGAAATATATTTGAGCTAGTCTACTGGAAATGTTTATCGTATAATGTGTAATTTGGTAATGCTATCGTATTGAAGCTAATGTAATGAGCTGTGTAACGTTCTAAATGCATGGTTTATTTGTTTTTACCCAGCTCTTACGTTGGTTGATGACAAGGAAAGCAATAAAAGTCTTTTAACCATCAGTTCTGGCCTTCTCAATATTGACTGGATGCTACACAGTCAGTGTCAGATACGACAAAGCTCATTACGTACGGGTTAATAAGAGCTGTATCACAGAAATCTCTGTTGATGTAAAAGACGATTTAAACCAGGACGTGCGTTTCACCTACGGAAAGGTTGTTACCAAACTGCATTTTAGACCTGTGAAACATCAACCGTTTTAAAATGTCTTATCACGCTCCGTACAAACCGGACCCCGAACGCTACATATCATACTACAGGGCTCAGGCCGGTAACGGGCTTCCGGGCTACGCAGGGGGCGGGGTTATGTACGGATCCGGATTTGCTTCAGGGATCGGTGGACTTTTTAAAGGTCTTTTTCGAATGGCTCTACCTTTTTTTAGAAGGGGATTCAGTATAGCAAAACCGCATTTAAAGTCAGCCGCTAAAAACATAATGAGTGATGTTGTCACCAGTGCTCTAACAAAGTCTTATAATAATAATGAAAATGGACAGGAGGGCCATGGCATGATGGTGATGTCACGTAAACCTCCAGGTACCCGTATGAGAAGAGGGCGTGCCCTTGCTGTAAAGAAGACTAGACGCTCTAGCAAAACACGCTCAGTTACAAAAATCAAGCGAAGAACTTCAAATGAGAGACTTACCTACAGAAAGAATTGAACACTCTCCGCCTTTCACATACTGTGGTATGGATGTTTTTGGACCGTTTCTGACCAAACAAGCCAGGAAAGAGTATAAAAGGTATGGCCTCCTTTTTACATGCTTTTACTCACGTGCAATTCATGTAGAAATGTTAGAAGACCTATCAACAGACACTTTTATAAATGGACTCAGATGCTTCATCGCTCTAAGAGGCTCTGTCAGACAAATGCTGTAAAGAAGACTAGACGCTCTAGCAAAACACGCTCAGTTACAAAAATCAAGCGAAGAACTAGCACGAAACGGCTGAAAAGATCTACAAATTTAAAAAGACGGGGTATCACTATTTTCTAAAACATGTCTCTTTTACACTGTATGTCTGACGAATGCATTAAATCAGAGCTGGACCTGTTTACGCTCCCTTTGACACAAACAGCTATTGAAAAAAATACATATGTGGAGATAACCCCCGTGTCGGCTTTGACCGATGCGTCTCCCATCGAATTCTTCATAGCAGGGGCTGGTGAAGATTACACAGATCTGAATAACACTCTGCTATATACACGCATAAAAATAACTCTTCCGAACGGTGATCCCATTCCTGATGGAGCTCCAACGGCTTTAATTAATTATCCCGGATCGACTATATTCTCTCAGGTCGACGTCTCTTTAGGCGACCGTCTAGTGTCTCAGAGTTCCAACACATATCCCTACAGGTGTATCATAGAAGCCCTCATTAATTACGGAAAAGACACTCTCGAGAGTAACTTTTCAGCAGGTTTATTCTACAAAGATTCTTCAGCTCACATAGATGCTACAGATCCTGGAGGGGCAAACGCCGGGTTAACAAAGAGGGCTGCATTCACAAACGCCAGTAGCGTTGTAGAGCTACTAGCACCAATTCACAGCGACATCTTCTTTCAATCGAAGTTGTTATTGAACGGAGTGGATATACGGGTTCGTTTAACTCGTGCGAAAGACGCATTCTGTCTGATGCGTAATGATGCCATCGATTATAAGCTTAATCACGGGCGTAATTTCCTATGGGGACAGGGGGGACATGTCCCCCCACTTTTCAAAATCCCGTTTGTGTCCCCCCCACTTTCAAGTTCGTTTGTTACGATTTTTTTAACCGCACGCCGTCATCGCCACGGAGCAGGAGTGCCGATGCGCGCGTCCGCGTCCAGGTACGTCGCGCCCACATAGTCCACACTCTAAAAATAGCTCACTGAAAGTTCTAATGAGCAGGTATCGCGCTTATTCAAGCGCGAAAGAGAACTGGATTCAGGTGAGCTGTCTGTGCGTTGTGTTATTCAAGCGCGAAAGAGAACTGGATTCAGGCGCCAGAATCCAGTTCTCTTTCGCGCTTGAATAATAACACGCACATTAATGCCAAAATGTCCGTTTTATCAATTGTATCCTCACAAGAACAGTCTTAAACGAGTTAAATACAATCTTAAATGAAAGTCAAGAGTAAATGAGAAAATGAAATGTAAGATCCTGTCATGCAGCGTCAGATCTTAAAGGGACAGCAGCCAATTGTGTCTATCAGTAAAGTTAACCAAAGAACAAAGGGGAACAGAGCAAATTACTCGCTGATCTTGTCTAAAGAATGTTTGTAGCTTTAATAAGGATTTTTCTATATTTAATGTATAATTTATGCAGTGCAGACTATTTGATAACCTTAATCAATTTCTGTATATTCCGTACCTGTTAGTCAGACAGGAAGGGCACAGGTAAATATAACATTTATTATGGGAGGATTATTATCATGTGAGGATTGTTTAAAGTTAATTTAAATTAAAAGTTGTTATATTTTTGAAGTCTAATGAATGTTTCAAATTTGGATTGAACAATCCTTTTCATCGAGACATCAGTAGCTATATTAATATCAGTGATACTGGCCTTCATTCATAAAAAGATGCTATTAAACGTCTCGGTTACTGATGTAACCCTCGTTCCCCGAAGGAGGGAACGGGAGACGTGACGTCGACGTGACGACGTTAGGGGATCACTTCAGGGAGCCCTATCAACTTCGAGTGTCTACAGAACAAGCCAATGAACGTTGGCGTGCGTGAAACGCGTCACGCGCCCCGCCCCGCAGCGCGGGTATAAACAGGAAGCGGACGCACGCACTCATTGTTTTTCGCTGAGGAGCCGAGATAGAGACGGCCGTACAGCGATGGTCAGCAACTGTGGCGGCAGGACGTCACGTCTCCCGTTCCCTCCTTCGGGGAACGAGGGTTACATCAGTAACCGAGACGTTCCCCTTCAGTCGCTCACGTTCGACGTGACGTCGACGTGACGACGTTAGGGGATCCCATGGAAAACGCCATCGGTTGCTGCCACATCCAGCGCCCTACGCAAGACTTTCAGACCCCCAACTGCTGGGGCGTAGAGGGAGTTCAACTGCTGTTCCATATACCCACACCGTGAACTCTTGGATAACACTGGGAAAGCGTGCCTTCCCAGGGGAGAGGGACGCTGCGGAAGCCACATCCTGCCCGAAGGGAGGTAACGTGGAGAATACTCATATGGACTGGCCAGAGGGCAGTGCAACATATGGAATGTCACTGGGGTGGCTCCAGCCTGAGAAGGGGGAGGCTACACCAGACAGTGACGGCAGAGCGGACTCTGCCAAGGGAAAGACACGGGCTCACCGCAGGGAGCTGGTCGTGGAAGAATACTCATATGGGATCGCCGCAGGAATCACCACATATGGAACCCAGCCTAGCACAAGATACACAAGCATACGAGCACTAGGCCTGGCGTTGGACGCTCCGCAACGTCCGACTGCCGGAGGGGTGCGGAGGAACTCACAGGGTTCGCCAGAGTGGGGAACTCGACTGGAGCAAAAAAGCGCACTTATCCGCTCCATGTGGAGGGGAGTGGCGCAGCAAGCCGACACAAGAGCGGAAACTTCGGTGTTACCGGCTGGTTGAAGCGAACACACAGGAAGAAACCGGCTCAACACGTAGGCTATAAAATCTAGCGATCGTGTTAGGTGTCGCCCAGCCCGCAGCTCTACAGATATCTGTCAGCGAGGCGCCGTGTGCCAGCGCCCAAGAAGAAGCGACACCCCTAGTGGAGTGGGCTCTCAACCCGGGCGGGCAAGGCACGCCTTGGGCTTCGTAAGCCAAGGCGATGGCATCCACTATCCAGTGGGCCATCCTCTGCTTGGAGACAGCCTTTCCCTTCTGCTGGCCTCCGTAACAGACGAAGAGCTGATCTGAGGTCCTGAGGCTTTGCGTTCTGTCCACGTACAGACGCAGAGCGCGGACGGGACAGAGAAAAGCCAGGGCTGGGTCTGCCTCCTCCGAAGGCACCGCTTGCAGGTTCACCACCTGGTCCCGGAAGGGAGTGGTAGGAACCTTGGGCACGTATCCGGGCCGGGGTCTCAGGATCACGTGAGAGTTAGCCGGGCCGAATTCCAGGCACGATTCGTCGACCGAAAATGCATGCAGGTCCCCTACCCTCTAGATGGAGGCCAATGCAACCAGGAGTACTGTTTTACAGGACAGAATTTTTAACTCAGCTGACTGCAAGGCTCAAGGTGGTCTCTGAAGTGCCGAAAGGACCAGAGACAAACCCCAAGAGGGTATAGAGAGAGGGCGAGGAGGATATAGTCTCCTTGCTCCCCTCAGGAATCTGACGATCAGGTCGTGCTTTCCCAACGACTTACCTTCAACTGCATGGTGATGTGCGGCAATGGCGGCAACATACACTTTAAGGGTGGAGAGAGACAGCCTTCGCTCCAACCCATCTTGCAGGAAGGAAAGCACGGCTCGGACCGAGCAAGTTCGGGGGTTCTCCTCGTGAGAAGAACACCAGTCAACGAATAGGTTCCACTTCAGAGCATAGAGGCACCTCGTAGAGGGGGCTCTAGCGGAAGTGATGGTGTCAACTACCGCTGGGGGTAGGTCACCTAGAACCTCCGCGTCCCGTCCAGGGACCAGACATGGAGTTTCCAGAGGTCTAGACGCGGGTGCCACAGGGTGCCCCGTCTCTGAGAGAGCAGGTCCTCTCTCAGAGGAATGGGCCAGGGAGGGGCTGTCGCGAGGAGCACTAGTTCTACTTCCTGCTTCCTGCTCAGCTACTGTTCGGACGCTCTTGCTTACTGCTCCGCGCTTTGCTCTATCGCTTTTATTTTTTCATTGCTCTATCGTGTTTATATTTTCATATTTTATTTCCTTTTATCACCTAATTTTAACTTCAGCAAATCAGCACAGTGCTCAAACGCTTGATTACTAGAAAAAAGCGGAATACTTTTCTTCGACCAGCCTCCCACTGAAAGCTTACATTCCGGGGAAGAGAAAACACAACTGCCTACATTCATAAGGATAAGAGAAAATGCCTCTTCTGGAATCTACTTGCTGCACTAACTGCCAGAGACTTTTACAAAGGATTGCAGTTCTTGAAACAAAGTTACTTATGGGACCTCCAAACCAGACAGAACACACAACAGAGCTTCACCATGGGCGCCCTCAGCATACAGCCGGTGAGTCCCATGAATCTAGTGCTCCAATACAGGCCATACTGAGTGTAGAGAAACAAGCCGATCGACTTACAAATCAATGGCACAAACAGGGAGCGAGACCCAAAGGCACTCGAGACATCAGATTGTCACGAGCATCACACATTGCCGCAGTAGCATCCTCTACCCCAGATACGGCTCTGACAAGGATTGCAAACACTGGTCTCCTACCACCGCCTATACATCTTGAGAACAGATTTGCAGTATTAATGAATGAGGAATCCCTGAATGTGATGAATGTGATCGAACACAGACTGAATCAGCCAGTAGCTAACACTGCTAACAGGCGCTCAAGGTCGAGCAGACAGCGGCACTCAGCTCAGAGCGCAGCCGAGCCCAGGACTCTGATAGTGGGTGACTCCATAATCAGAAACATTAGTAGCAGGGACACAACTACATGCTGCCTTCCACAAGCAACAACTTCTGATGTAAACAGGGAACTTCAGAACATTCTGATGAAACATAAGACTGCAAATCGACTCATTGTTCATGTGGGGAAGAATGATATTCATAAAGGGCAGTCAGAACTCCTTAAGAAGGATTTCAATGAACTTTTTGAAACATTTAAAAGACTGAAAGTTCAGACATTCATCAGTGGACCACTCCCAGCAAGAGGAACAAACAGGTTTTCACGGTTGCTTGGGCTTAACACATGGCTGCAAAAAACCTGCAATATAAAAGGACTGAACTTCATTGACAACTTCAATCTTTTCTGGAATCAGAGGCAACTGTTTCAACAGGATGGGCTCCACCCAAACAAACTTGGTTCAAGAGTGCTAAAGGACAATATCTTCTTTTCAATCCATCATCCTTCTGCAGTATGTGCCAATCCACTCAACCTGAATGGCACACACACACCTGGACACAGTATTAATGACCACAGGACTTCACTTCTGCACCTGAATGGACATGCGGCTGACACATCACACAAGGACAATGATAACACCACTCAGCCACAACAACCTCTGCTGACGGACACAATCTCAGCTGAGTCCTACCCACAGAGCTCACCACAGACAGACTGTGACATACTAGAACTGCTAGAAGATTCAGCACCCAAGGACGACTTTCTGGAAAACAGCCAGGAAATCCAGGACAGCATATTACAGCCTCCGATAACACCAGAGCAAGACACGTTGTCCCTCTCTCCAGCATCTCAACTTCTGTGCTTCTCGGAGAAAATGGAACAACTGGTGTATGCTGGAACCAGACTATCTCACTCTTTTGCAAGCCCCCAGATGTCAACCAAAAAACGGCAGGCCCCACAACCACCAAAGCCTGCGGGCCCAGCTCGCCCTCCCCCTCCTCCTGTGAGAGCTCTTCGGCCTCTGCCACAGCGCCAGGGCTCACACCCTCCTCCAGCAGCTCGCGGTGAACCAAAAACAACTGATACCAGCTCTCAGTGATATGTGTCGGGTCCCCGCTATGATAACAGTAACTTTCTTAAATGTTTACAAAACAAGCGGGAACCCAGTGTGCCTGAATCTTTCCCTATTGCTGTTCAACTACATGATAGAAAATCTAAGGCCTTCAAAAGCCGTACAGCAAACCCATCTAATCTGGTGCCTATTACACGCCAAACTAAGATCGCTGTGGGGACAAAAAGTAAGACCGTTAAGTTAGCACTTTTAAACATCCGCTCACTTAAAAATAAATCACTTCTAGTCAACGACTTAATAACCACATACAACCTGGACTTTATGCTTCTAAATGAAACTTGGCTAGAAGACAGCTGCAGTGCAACAGTCCTCAATGAAACATCCCCTCCTAACTTTACTTTTATGAGTGCTTGCAGAGCGGGTAAGAGAGGCGGGGGCTTAGCTGCTCTTTTTAAAGATGTCTATCAATGTAAGCAAAAATCACTTGGGAATTACCCATCTTTTGAATATCTGGGTATTGTGTTAAAAGGTGCTCCACGTATTTTACTTATCATTGTTTACAGGCCTCCAAAATACTCTCCAGCCTTTGCTGAGGACTTTACAGAACTGTTATCAACAATTTCCTCTGAGTTTAACTGTTTTGCCATTGCTGGAGATTTTAACATTCACATAGATAATGCAGAAACCAATATGGCAAAAGAAATCAAAACTGTTTTAAAAACTTTTGATCTGACACAGCATGTAAATGGACCCACACATAATCGTGGACACACTCTAGATCTACTTATCAGTACGGGTCTAAACCTCTCATCGATTGTTATTAAGGATGTAGCACTGTCTGATCATTTCTGTATTTTCTTTGATATTTTGATCTCTCCTGCCATTGAAGCTAGATCTGTGTCTGTCAAGAAGAGATGCTTAAATGAGAACAGTAGTGTGCTATTTATGAAGGCTATATCATTAAAACCAAGCATATCTGCTGACTCTGTTGATTTTCTCCTTGAATCTTTTAACTCAAAAATTAAAAGTGTAATTGATGATATTGCTCCTGCGAAAGTCAGGAAGAATAGTGGTAGACAAAAAGCACCTTGGAGAAACTCAACAGCAGTGCAAAATATGAAAAGACAATGCAGAAGAGCAGAGCGCATGTGGCGGAAAACAAAACTTGTAGTCCATTATAACATCTACAAAGACAGCATCCATGCTTTTAATATGGAACTAGGCAAAGCTAGACAGACTTTCTTCTCAAATATTATAAACAGCAACTTAAACAACACACGCACTCTTTTTGCTACTGTAGAGAGACTGACAAACCCCCCAAGCCAGATTCCCAGTGAAATGCTCTCAGACAGCAAGTGCAGTGAGTTTGCTTCTTTCTTCTCTGAGAAAATCAATAATATCAGAAAGGTGATCAGCTCATCCTTGAGTTGTGCTGGGGTCAAACAGATCCGACCACTACCTGAGAAAGTAGTTACTATGTCTGTTTTCGAAGAAATTGATGGCAAAATTTTGGAAGAAACCGTACAGCACCTTAAAACATCAACCTGCGCCCTTGACACACTTCCCACATCTTTTTTCAAAAGTGTGTTAAACAGTTTAGAAGCAGATCTCCTAGAAGTGGTAAATGCCTCACTTCTCTCTGGGAGTTTTCCAAACTCCCTAAAAACTGCAGTTGTCAAGCCCCTCCTGAAAAAGAGCAATCTAGATAAGACCATATTAAGCAATTATAGACCGATCTCAAATCTTCCCTTCATAGGCAAGATCATTGAAAAAGTTGTCTTCAATCAGCTGAACAAATTCTTAAGCTTGAATGGTTACTTTGACAATTTTCAATCTGGTTTCCGATCGCATCACAGTACAGAGACAGCGCTCATAAAGATAATAAATGATATTCGCTTAAATACTGATACAGGCAAATTATCAGTGCTGGTACTACTCGACCTCAGTGCTGCATTTGACACTGTCGATCACAACATACTTATTGACAGGCTTGAAAACTGGGTGGGGCTTTCTGGGATAGTCCTAAAATGGTTCAGGTCATACTTAGAAGGGAGAGGTTATTATGTGAGTATAGGAGACCATAAGTCTGAGTGGACATCCATGACATGCGGAGTCCCCCAAGGCTCAATTCTTGCACCACTCCTATTTAACCTGTATATGCTCCCAATGAGCCAAATAATGAGAAAGAACCGAATCTCTTACCACAGCTATGCAGACGACACACAGCTCTACTTAGCCCTATCGCCTAACGATTACAGCCCCATTGACTCCCTGTGCCAATGCATTGATGAAGTAAATGGTTGGATGTGCCAAAACTATCTTCAGTTAAACAAAGACAAAACTGAAGTCATTGCGTTTGGAAACAAAGATGAAGTTCTCAAGGTGAACGCATACCTTCACTCTAGAGGTCTAACAACTAAAAATCAAGTCAGGAATCTTGGTGTGTCTCTAGAGTCAGACCTTAGTTTCAGTAGTCATGTCAAAGCAATAACTAAATCAGCATACTATCATTTGAAAAATATTGCAAGAATTAGATGCTTTTTTTCCAGTCAAGACTTAGAGAAACTTGTGCATGCTTTCATCACCAGCAGGGTGGATTACTGTAATGGACTCCTCACTGGCCTTCCTAAAAAGACCATAAGACAGTTGCAGCTCATACAGAACGCTGCTGCCAGGATTCTGAGCAGAACCAGAAAATATGAACATATCACACCAGTCCTCAGGTCTTTACACTGGCTCCCAGTTACATTTAGGATTGATTTTAAAGTATTATTACTGGTATATAAATCATTCAATGGGCTAGGACCTCAATATATTGCAGATATGCTCACTGAATATAAACCCAACAGATCACTCAGATCATTAGGATCACATCAGTTAGAAATACCAAGGGTTCACTCTAAGCAAGGAGAGTCTGCTTTTAGCTACTATGCCAGCCGCAGCTGGAACCAGCTTCCAGAAGAGATCAGATGTGCTCCTACAGTAGTCACATTCAAATCCAGACTCAAAACACTTCTGTTTAGCCATGCATTTACTGAATGAGCACTGTGCCACTGTTCGTCCGACTGTTTTTACTGTACTTTATTTTATTTCTTATTCTAAAATGTTTTAATTATTCTTATTTGTTTCGATTATTTTATTTTCTCCTATGTAAAGCACTTTGAATTACCATTGTGTATGAAATGTGCTATATAAATAAACTTGCCTTGCCTTGCCCTGCCTTGCCTAGTTCGGGGAACCAGGTCCGGTTGGGCCAATACGGCGCAACTAACACGACCTGCTCCTCGTCCTCCCTGACTTTGCACAAGGTCTGTGCAAGAAGGCTCACTGGGGGAAACGCATACTTGCGTAGGCCCGGGGGCCAGCTGTGTGCCAGAGCATCCGTGCCGAGGGTCCCCTCGGTCAGGAAATAGAACAACTGACAGTGAGACGTGTCCGGGGCGGCAAACAGATCTACCTGTGCGGTCCCGAAGCGCCTGAATCAGCTGGACCACCTGGGGATGGAGTCGCCACTCTCCCGGTAGCACCTGCTGCCGTGAGAACTCGTCGGCTGCACGGTTGAGCAGGCCAGGAATATAATGGCACGAAGCGACCTCAGATGCTTCTGACTCCAAGGAGGAGATGGCGGGCGAGTTGTGACATGCGGCGGGAGCGTAAACCACCCTGACGGTTGATGTACGCAACGGTCGCAGTGCTGTCCGTACGGACCAGCACATGCTTGCGCTGTAGCGGCATTTTGAAGCGGCTCAATGCAAGATGTACTGCTAACAACTCGAGGCAGTTGATGTGCCAATGCAGTTGAGGCCCCGTCCACAGACCTGAAGCTGCATGCCCGTTGTACGTGGCCTCCGAGCCGGTGGCAGAGCCATCCGTGGAGACCACAGAATGCCTGGACACTTGTTCTAGGGGAACATCTGCCCGCAGGAACAAAGGGTCCGACACAAGCTGAGAGTTTGGCGACAGTGCGGAGTCACTTGGACCCGGCACGAGCCGCTCTGCCACGCCCATCTCGGGACTCGACCGTGGAGCCAGTGTTGGAGCGGCCTCATATGAAGCAATCCGAGCGGCGTACCGCGGCTGCAGATGCCATATGCCCCAGGAGCCTCTGAAACAGTTTCAGTGGAGCCGCTGTTCTGCGTCTGAGCGTGCTCACGCAGTTCAACACTGACTGGACGCGGGCCTTGGTGAGGCGCGCTGTCATGTTGATCGAGTCCAACTCCACACTGGGAAAAGAGATCCTCTGCCCGGGGGTGAGTTTGCTCTTTTCCTAGTTGACCCGAAGCCCTACGGCTGAGGTGACTGAGCACCATGTCCCTGTGTTCGCACAACTGCTCTCTCGACTGGGCGAGAATAAGCCAGTTGTGACAGGGCCAGCCCGAAGGGTAAGACTTTGTACTGATATGCCCGTCCCTCGAACGCAAAGCGAAGAAACGGTCTGTGTCAAGGGAGAATCGAGACATGAAAGTACGCGTCCTTCAGGTCGATCGCTGCAAACCAATCTTGGGGACGGATGCATTTGTAAATGCTTTTCTGCGTAAGCATCTTGAACGGGCAGTCTGTTGAAGGGACCGGTTCAAGACACGCAGGTCCAAGATTGGCCGTAACCCACCGCCTTACTTGGGTACAATGAAGTACGGGCTGTAGAGGCCGGTCTTCATATCGGCTGGAGGGACCGGCTCGATCGCGTCCTTCGCCAGTAGGACTGCGATCTCTGCCCTGAGCACAGGGGCACTGTCCGCCAGAACACGGGTGAACAGAACGCCCCTGAATACAGGGGGGCCGGGCGAACTGAATCGCATAGCCGAGTCTGACAGTACGGATGAGCCAGCGAGACGGGCTGGGAAGCGCTAGCCAGGCTCCCAGACACCGCGCAAGCGGAATCAACGGCACCAGAGACATACCCGGGGTGGGGCAGCGCGGCGGAATGCAGGGACCCGACTCGGACGGCATAGCGGCCCGGAGTGGGGTCTGAGTGTGTGGTGCAACACGTACCTGCTTCCGTCGAATGGCAGAGTGAGTGTGCGGAAGCGTCAGTGCGTCCAGAACACAGCCACTGCTGCTCGCTGGCGAAGAAGAGGGGCTCGAGGGTGACAAGGCATAGCGTCGTCGACCGCCAAGCGCGCCCTCTTGGGACCCAGAGGTTTCAGAATTGCTCTTTAGTTGAAAATGAGGGTACCACTGGCCCGTGGGTCAGTGGCGGAACAGAAAAGGAAACAAAGATTCTCCACCCGGCCCTCCACCGGGGGAAGGAGCGGTGCCTTCACCACCTCCTGAAGAGCAACTTGATTCACTCTGGGTCGCCCGTCTCAGGGTCGTTAGAACCTGCGCTTGCCTCCTGGTTTGGCAGCGGGCTGGACGGGCATGGTCAACTTCCTGCGGCCTGCCCCACGCCGAGGCCTGGATGGTGGCTGCTGCTGCTAAGGCTTAGCGGGAGCGGAGGACGCCGCAGGAGGTCGACCTCGGCGACGAGCGGACGGAGGAGCTGCGGCCGGCGGACGGAGGGAGCAGCAGCGGACCGCAGGGGCAGGATGTGTCGGATGGCCTCCGTCTGCTTCTGGGCGGCTGAGAACTGTTGGGCGAAGCTCTCGACCGCGTCGCCGAATAACCCAACCTGGGAAGAGGGGCACCCAGGAACCGACATTTATCGGTGTCCCTCATATCCGCGAGGTTGAGCCAGAGGTGGCGCTCCTGGACCACCAAGGTGGACATCGCCTGACCGACTGAACGTGCAGTTTCCTTCGTCGCTCGGAGAGCGAGGTCGGTTGCCACACGGAGCTCCCGGAGGAGCTCTGGGTCAGAACCACCCTCGTTCATGTCAATGAGCGCCTGGGCCTGATGGACCTGTAGAAGCGCTATGGCATGGAGGGCAGAAGCAGCCTGTCCACAGGCTCTGCAGCCTTGGACGGGAGGCGTGGATTGCCCCGCCAGGAGGAAGCGGACGCCGGACACAATTGCATCGAGACGGCACGCTCCACCGGGGGAACATCCACATACCCCTTAGCCGCCCCGCCGTCGAGGGTGGTGAGGAGGGAGGAGCCACTAGGACAGCTTCTGGCACTATAACGGCGCCTTCCACGTCCTAGTAAGCTCCTAATGCACTTCCGGAAAGAATGGCACTGGGGCGGAGCGCTGAGAACCAGCACGGCCCGCCCCGAGATACCAATCGTCCAACCGAGAAGGCTCGGGACGTGGTGGAGGGTTCCACACAAGCCCGACCCTCTCGGCGGCCCGGGAAAGCATAGCCGCCCATTCTGGATCTGACTCGGGCAACGCCACACTCCCAGAGAGGGGTAACGCAGCCGAATCCTCATCTCCAGAGGACTGAGCTCCCCCTCCGATGCTGCGATCGACATCTGATCGTCAGGTGGGGCCCCAAAGGACACGGCTGGCCGACAACGAGAGGGGCCAGTGCGTTCGTTTGGGGGCTCCAACGGCGGCAGCGCTTGAGAGGCGTGAGGGGCCCACGGAGATTGCCTCGGCGGGGAAGCCCTCACGGTAATCCTCAGATCACCCTGACCATGCGCAAAAGTAGGTCCATTCTGAGGTCCAGAATAAACACTAGATCTGGGCATAGGCGAGGGGACTGCACCTCCCTTGAGGTAAGCGAGTCTTGATCTAAGCGCTGCCATAGTCATATTCCCGCAATGAGAACATGAACTATTCACAAAAGCTGCTTCAGCGTGCTGAATGCCCAAACACGAGAGGCAACAATTGTGGCCGTCTGCTGTCGCCAGGGAACAACCGCACCCAGAAACGCACAAGCGGAATGTCATCCTGAAAAGGACGCAGCGTCACGCTTGTGTTGCTCTTTTAGTTGAAAACAAAAAATATAAAGAGAAAAAATAACTCTCTCAGTGCTGAAGCACCCAGGGATAGCCGCGGTGTAATCGGGGTACACACTCACGAGAGGAACGCCCACCGAGACCGACACATACAGACACACACACACACACACAAGCAATGCTGTGAAAACAGCAGTTGTGAGCTGTAATGCTCGCGGCCACCGCTGATCGCGCCGTCACACCAGCACTGAAACAGAGTATTCTCTTTGAAGTCTTCAACGATCGATGCAGCAGTCTGCAGAAACTCAGAGTCAAAACGAAAGCTCGGCTCCGAAGCGAAAGACAATGAGTGTGTGCGTCCGCTTCCTGTTTATACCCGCGCTGCGGGGCGGGGCGCGTGACGCGTTTCACGCACGCCAACGTTCATTGGCTTGTTCTGTAGACACTCGAAGTTGATAGGGCTCCCTGAAGTGATCCCCTAACGTCGTCACGTCGACGTCACGTCGAACGTGAGCGACTGAAGGGGAACAATTATTTAAAATATACAGTTTTTATGTTGTTTTTACATTACAGTGGAAATTGGGTCTCACATAATTTCAATTTTATTTACACACAAAACATTAATGGTGAACATTTTTGACTTTATAAAATGATTCTCTCAAGTCTTGGCAATCGGCCCCTATTAAACAATTTAAAAAAGTAAGAAATCTTTTTGTTATTCATAGTTTAGTAGCCTACTTTTATTTTTGGCAGAATTTATCATTATAATCAACTTAATTATTTCCTGGGACCTGGATTTTGTATCACCATAGTCCCTACATGTATGTAAATGCAGGAAATGGGATTCAAATCGGAAAAAAAAATCCCCCATTTTGTGTCCCCCCCACTTTTCAAACCAAAGTTACACCCTTGAGCTTAATATACTATCGGCTTCGCTTTTTGTGAAAAGAGTCACCGTATCCCCGGCAGTGCGCTTGGGGCATGCGCAAGCTCTTCTCTCGACCACTGCTAAATACCCCATAGACAGAGTGTGTGTAAAAAATTTCTCAGTACCAGCAGGTGCACGTGTATCTAACCATGAAAATCTCTTCCTCGGGACGCTGCCGAAATCTATCATTTTGGCCATGACGGAAAACACAGCCTTTTCCGGTGCTTACGACAAAAACCCTTTTGCCTTTAAACATTTTCATCTTGAATTTCTTACGTTGACCTGTGATGGACAGCCGATCCCTTCTCGCCCCCTTCAACCGGAATATAATAACGGGTCTGCCGTGAGAGAGTTTTATCAGTTAGTGACAGCCACAGGCCGACATCTAAAGAATCAATCTATGGTCATAGATCGTGAAGATTTCCTGCACGGATACACCCTCTATGCGTTTAACCTGACACCCGACGAGGAATGCGGTCAACACGTTTCGCTGATTAAATCAGGAAATATTAGATTAGAAGTACGTTTCAGAGTACCCCTCCCACATCCTGTTAATATTTTAATATATTCAGTCTTTGACTCAATTATAGAGATATCAAATCGGAGACAGGTGTTCGCAGATCACTACTGAAATGAACACTGTGCAACTGACGGGGTTGATGGATAAAATTTCCTGTAACACAAATTTTTTAGGTGTACTACCGAGCGATTACCTACCCAAAGAGCCTTTAAAGGATATACCGTGCATGCTAATTTCGAATACACAGGCTTCAGACGAACCAGGAGAACACTGGATCGCTATATACATACGTCGAGATGGCGTCGGCTGTTTTTTTGACAGCTTTGGTAACGCACCAGATGCACATCGTTTTCCTGCATCTTTTCATAACTTTCTAAAAAACAATTCTACAGTCGTTCAGTACTCAGACAAACAAGTTCAAGATTATGCTTCCGACACCTGTGGACAACATTGTGTGTTTTTTCTGTATTATATATCAAGAGGTTATGAATATGAGAATGTTATAAAAATGTACCATAATGATTTGTTAAAAAATGACATCATGGTCTCTCTCTTTGTGAAAAAATTGAAGCCTAGTCTCTGTAACGGTAAAACATTTAAATGCATTCAGTGTGTACAGTCTGGTAAAACATTTCAGGTGTATTAATGTGAGGTATGATGTATTGTTTATGTGTGTGATGAATAAACAAACTTGTAAAACAGATTAAACGTTTTCTTTTCTTTATTGACATCAGATATTAGTATACAGCTTAAAAATACAGTTACATAATTATGATATACACAGATTTACATCCAATAATATTTGTAAAACAGATAAACATTTCCAATTATACCGATACAAAAAAAAAATTGCTAAAAATGTAACCATTGTTTAGTGTCTAATGCAGGCGATTTAAATACATCTGTATCCGGTGTGTCTGAAGGGATGTGTGGTGATGTGTTACGACGTCTTTGTTTTTTCAAAGACTTTGTCGGTACATCTCCAAAACTATCCCCTGTTGTTTTTCTTTTAAGTGAATCAATCATTCGTTTAACATGTTGGTTACTTATTGTTGAGTAAGGTATGTTTAAAGAGGAAAACGCATCCAAAAATTCACTCCATCCTGTTGGCCTACGTTCATCGCGTATCATTTGAGGCATTGTTACGCTTTTCAACAGGTCAAGCATATGAGATAGAGCCCTGCACGGGCCTCAAATCTAGGCCCTAGCCCGGCCCTGGCCCGAGACGCTCAGGCCCTAGCCCGGCCCGTGTCCGACAGCTCATCAGAATGATCAGCCCGAGTCCGACCCGAGCCCGTTAAAAAAAAAAAAAAATACCTTGGATAATACACAGCCTGCCCTATGTTGCAGTCCGTAAACCAGATATGTTTCGTTTTCAAAGGCAAAGTATTTACCGGTAAGTTTATTTTCATTTCTTTATAAAGTTAATTAAGAAAAAAAAAAATGTTTTTTATTTTTATGACGACCAAGTAGCCGACAGCGAGTTAAACATGTTTGATCCATTGATTTATAGCCTCTCAAATCAACACTTTACTTGGCTAACTTACAATAAAATCCATAGATATAAAACAACTTAAGCATATCACACAGACAGTTAACGTTAATTTAAACATTTGTTTAAACGTTTTTTTGTCATTTTTGAAAAGCTGAGGCAAACTGCTGTGCTGCTCAGAGCAACAGCGCTCGCAAACTAAATGAGTTTATACAATAGGCTACAATACAGAGAACGCAATCTAAAAAAATCAACATAAATTACATTAAAAACAACCATGCAGGTTATCTTACCTCAAAAATCAAGTCTTCACTACAGAACATGGCCATTCTTATTTCCACCTTACATCCTTGTTTCCAACAGACTCATGAAAATGAAGTCCAATCAAACAAAAAACAGCCTCCTAACATGGCTAAGAACAGTCTCAGAGCATCGTGAAGAAAAAGCACAGCATCCACAGTGGAAGGTTTTAATCCAGTCGTACTTTTTCCAGCTGCGCTGAAGTCACGCGTGCTACCGGGACACTAAACACAGAACGAGCCGGTCGCGCGAATCTCAGATCGCGCCGCCGGGAAACCTGTGCGTGTGTGTGTGTGTGCGTGAGCGTGAGCAGACTGTCATGTCAGTCATATGTCAGTGTGATAGGTTAAATCTTCTATGTGATGTACACCCTCAAGTTGATGTGCACCTTGTGTTGTTGTATACATTAAGAAAAAGTTTATTGTTTCTTATTTGAATCGTAAGAAAGTGGGACTTGAAAGTAAATCATTACAGGATTAGTGTAAGAGTATAGTCTGTTGTTGTGAGAAAAACGGGACTTTTATTATGAAAAGTGAAAGGAGGACTCGCATAGGAGCTGTGTGCCCGCGCGCCCTCACATCTGCTGAGGATTTGGTGCGACGTGACACGGTGGCTCCTGTCTCATCACTTTTTCCTGTTCTTTTGCAGGTATTATTGATACAACAACTTGACAATATGCACACAAGATCTGTAATGCAAATGTATTATGTTCATGCCGCAGATATTTTGAGTAATGACATTTGGGGTTGTAAATATGATGAATATATGCAGACTGTCCACCATTTCATGAACGCTGTAACACGAGGTGATTGTGAGATGCGTTGAATTTAATCGAATTGACTCCAGTTACAAGGTTATAGTGTTCATTTTAAGTTTACTTTAAAAATTGTATTTGATTTATTAAGTTATGTAGACATATAAAGATCGGATGCACTTTCTCAGTCAAATGTTTCAGACATGCATTCAGCTGATGTAACACTGTGTTAATTCCTGCCGTGGCAGAAAGAAAAATTAATGTTAAATATGTATGGTTTACATATGTTTATCAGGATCTTAGTCCTTAAATGTTCAGACATTTGTAATTATGCTTTATGCATAAAATATTCTTTTGACTCATGTGAGTAGATGTACAAGAGTCTTGTGGAAAGCTAAAATGGATTAGGTTTGTGGAAAAAGTGTAAATGTGAGATTTGTGTTTCTTTTGAATAATATGGAAAAAAAAGAAAACCTGTTTGACACTTTTATAAAAAAAAAAGAATAAGAAAAACAAGAAATATACTTTAATGCTTTATTAGAAAACAATGTAAAAACATTGAATAAACATCTGCTGAGGATTTGGTGCGACGTGACACGGTGGCTCCTGTCTCATCACTTTTTCCTGTTCTTTTGCAGAATATTCTAATCTGTATATTTGGCCGTCTACACGGGGCCTGTAACAGATTTGTGGGGGCTCGTCCGCGATGGACTTCTGATTCCCAGAGAAGTCGATCAATTAAACCTGATCCTGAGGACCAACGGGTCGGGGGATGCTGATGCGGTGATCCAATAGACGAGGGGACGTCAGTGAGAAGAGAGGTCCAGAGAGCTGGTAACTGCGAGTGTTTTTCGAGGGGCTGTGGAAAAGAGGTCATCATGGCTGATCGGGTACGCAAGAGCCTGGTGTGGGACATCAGGAAAAGGCTGCTCAACCTGTCTGCTGTTGAACTGTTTCAAGTCGCCAAAAGCATCGGTCCAGTACCAGAAAGGGACTTCTCTGAAATTGACGCGGAAGATCAAGAGGGCTGTCTCGAATACATCAATGCTTTCATGTACAGCACTGACCTGTTAGAATCAGAGGACAGAGGTATGACTGAACTTTTGGTTTTACAAGGGACTGTGGAGGCTGTTGTGCAAGAGCATAATGCTGCGGCGCCTTATTTTCATGGTGAGGTTGAAAGTAATGTTGATGCTAATGTATACCCTGCTCCTACTTCACACATACACACCTCTACAGACCACATAATCACTACAGACACTGTGCATGTAGAATCGCCTAACACTACATCTGACCTAGAGAAAGCTCGAGGGTTAGTTACAGATCCGAACACCAATCCTTCTGTCAGACATTCAGATTTCGAAGAGCTGAGTAGGAAACTCCTTCAGTATCTTACTCCACATTCTAACCCCAACACATCTGTACCCAACATTCAGACACCTTTGAATAGTAATCATGTTGAACGTACCTCACAGGGGAGCACTGAGAAAGTAGTCTCTCTACGAGACCTCTCATACTTACAACGGCGTGAATTTAAGATACAAGGGGGACAAATAGGTGACTATGCATCTGACATCACATATGCCAGTGTGTGCCGACAAATTGACGATGGAGTTAAAGAGAATTTCAGTGAAGCTGAATTGATCAGGGAATACTGCGTGTAATTAAACCAGGTAACTTCAAAGAAATGATTATGAATAAAGAAGATATGACAGTGGAAGAGCTTAAGAAGTTCCTTCAGTCACACTTAGGAGACAAAAGTAGCACAGAGCTATTTCAGGAATTAATGTGTGCTAAACAGATGGAGACCGAAACACCTCAACAGTTCCTGTACAGGGTGATAGGCCTTAAGCAGAAAATACTCTTTGCGATCAAACAGTCTAACACAGATGTGAGATACGGTCCAGCCACAATCCAGGATGTATTTCTGCATACTATATATCAGGGCCTGGGGCACAAGTATAAAGATGTCAGGAGTGAGCTCAAGCCTCTGCTGGCTGACCACAGTATCACAGATGAAGCAATCGTGAGAAATGTGATGAAAATCACTAATGATGAGCATGAGCGAGCACGAAGGTTGGGTTCGACATCTCGTCCCAAACCAAGCACTGCAAACTGTGCTCAACTTGAAAGTGAGCTTAACAAAGGAGTGAAAGAGGCACCTGGTCAGAAAATTAAAAGTGATTCAATAATGCAACTCACTGCTCGCATTGATGCACTCACCAGCATGGTCGACTCCATGCGACAGTCAACGCTAAAGCCGCAACTGGAACACACTTGTCAATGTTTTGCAAGAGGTCACTCTCCACAGCAAGGGACTAGACTCCGGGGCTGCCCCAGATGTGTCGAAACCGGACAACAGCGCTGCCCTCATTGTTTCCTCTGCGGCGAAGAGGGGCACCGTGCTCGAGGATGTCTTCGAAAGCAAAGGCCGCAGGGAAACGGGCAACGGGCACTGTTAAGGGACGAACAGTGACCGAACCCCCAAGGTCCCAAAGCCCGGAGGAACCCAAGTTAGGGACACAACTGGACTCTGTGAAGCATAAACCTGAAAAAACATCTCCCTGCTGTAACAACCAAACTCTCAGTGACAAAGCGAGGTATCAGGGTGACAACAGTCCATCGTCCTCTGGAACCAAGAAAGACAATATTGTCAAATTGATAGGGAAGAAAGCGTTGACTCAGTGTAATCTAAATGGCCTCGCGGTTACTGCCTTGCTGGATACCGGGGCTCAAGTCAGCATAATCGATCGGACCTGGAAAGACAAATACCTACCCACTGTAGAAGTAAGGCCTCTGGTGGAGCTCATGGGTATGACTGAGAAGTTAGAAGTGTATGCTGTCAATGGAGATCTAATACCCTTTGATGGGTGGGCTGTCATTACTGTCAACTTGCAAGGGAACGACAACCCCGACCTTTCAATTAATGTTCCTTTTCTCGTGAGCCACATCGCGGTCGAGAGGCCGCTGCTCGGTTTCAATGTGGTGGAAGAGCTGATTCAGGGCCAACCAGAGCGGTTAGTTCCTACCTTGGTTTCATTGCTCTCCAGTGCAATAGCAGTATCAAGTGATCAAGCTCAGACTCTAGTTAGTTTTGTACAAACTCCCGAACATAGCGAACAGTGGGGACGTCTGAAAATAAACCAAGACAGTGTTCTGATACCGGCAGGACAGGTGGCGTGGGTAAAGTGCAGATTTCCACCCAAAATGGTCCAGTCGGGCACAGTAGCCCTGTTTGTGCCAGATGATGATAATGTGCAATTGGAGAGGCTGGATATAGGTGAAGGCCTTCTGGAAGTCCAGAAATCAGGAAGCTCATACGTAGCGGTCCCTATCGGCAACCACTTCACATATGACATCACTCTACCTCGCAACACGATCATAGGGTACGTCCATCCTGTTGAAACTGTGCTGGAAGCAGATAAGCCCCGGGAGACAAAAGCCAGTGGGAGGATTCAAGGTGCATCTGCGGCTGTGGTGGAGGAAAGCTCAGCATTGTGGCACCCAACTGTCGATCTCAGTCATCTGAGTGAGGATCAGCAAACAGTGGTTAAGCAAATGCTATATGAGGAGTCTGCATCCTTTGCCCGGGACGGGAACGATTTTGGCTGTATCCCCAACCTCCAAATGTCTATAAACCTCAAAGATGACATACCAGTTCAACGTGCCTATTCCTCCATACCTAAGCCTTTGTTCAAAGAAGTCAAGGACTATATCCAAGACCTTCTAGCAAAAGGGTGGATTGTGAAATCTAAATCCCCTTACTCCGCTCCAGTAGTTTGCGTTCGTAAGAAGGATGGTTCACTGCGCTTATGTGTAGATTATCGGCTCCTCAATAAGAAGACAGTACCAGACAGACACCCTTTGCCGAGGATTCAAGACTTGATTGATACCCTGGGTGGGTATTCTTGGTTTAGCATCCTCGACCAGGGAAAAGCGTACCATCAGGGCTTCATAGCCGAGGGTTCTAGGCACATGACTGCTTTTATCACTCCATGGGGGTTATATGAGTGGGTGAGGATTCCATTCGGTCTGTCAAATGCACCGGCAGCATTCCAACGTAGTATGGAGGAGATGCTGGATGATCTCAGGGATGAGTGCTGCGTTCCATACCTGGACGATGTGTTGTGTTATGCCCGGTCATTTGAAGAACATGTGGGAGTAATTCGAAAAGTCCTCCAGACCCTTAGACGTCATGGAGTAAAACTTCGCCCTGAGAAGTGTGAACTCTTCCGCCAGGAAGTCCGGTACGTAGGTCGCTTGGTATCGGCCAAAGGAGTGAGAATAGATCCTCGCGATCTCGAAGCAGTGGTGTCGCTCAAGAGTAACCAACCACAGACAGTAGGGGAGGTACGTAAACTCCTTGGATTCCTTGGATACTATCGCCCTTACATACAAGATTTTTCACGTGTGGCAAAACCAATTTATGAACTACTTCAGACTCAGCCAGGAGTAACAACACGTCAGTACAGTCAAAGGAAGAAAAAGGGTCCCCAAATGCCCTCTCGAACGCCAGTAGAATGGACCAGTGAACACCAGAAAACACTAGACCTGCTGATTGACATGCTGGTAAATCCTCCTGTCTTGGCGTACCCGGACTTCAATCTCCCATTCGTGCTACACACTGATGCATCAGAAAGGGGCTCGGGGCTATCCTCTATCAGCACCAGGATGGAAGGTTGCGGGTCATTGCATTTGGATCCAGGACCCTGTCTCCAGCTGAACGGAATTACCGACTGCATAGCGGGAAGCTGGAGTTTCTTGCATTAAAGTGGGCGGTATGTGAGAAGTTTAGGGACTATTTGTTTTACGCCCCCCACTTTACCATTTACACAGACAATAATCCCCTAACTTATGTTATGAGCACTGCAAAATTAAATTCAGTAGGCCATCGTTGGGTGGGGGAACTGTCAGATTTTCCTTTGATATCAAACATCGACCTGGAAAGCGAACATCGATGCCGACACACTGTCACGCCTCCCTCTTGACATGGAGAAATATGTCACAGGATGCACAGAAGACCTGTCGCCAGAAGTGGTACGAGCGGTTTGGGATGGAACTCATGCTGCCAGGAAGAAGGATGTGGCTTGGGTTGCAGCACTCGGAATGACTCACGAAGATCCAGATCGATTATTCCCTGCCCAGCTGCTGCCGTCTGTAAGCAAGGTCGAAATTGCTAAAGCTCAAAGGGATGATCCAGTGATATCCGGGGTAATGGAGATGAAAGAGACTAATGAGGTTCCGGACAAAGACAGGAGAAAACAGGTGATGGGTCCAGCTAGGAAACTCTTACGAGAGTGGAGCAAGCTGTCGTTGGAAGATGGGTGCCTGTACAGACACGTGACTGGAAGAAAACAGCTTGTGTTGCCGACCAAATACAGACAACTTGCCCTGGAGTACTTGCATGATAGGATGGGACATGTCGGCCAAGAAAGAGTAATACACTTAATGAGGGAGAGGTTCTATTGGCCACATATGAAGAGAGAAGTTGAGGAGTACATCACAAAAAAATGTCCATGCATCAAAGCAAAAAAAACCAGTGACTCATGTCCGAGCACCAATGGGGAGTATAACTTCCAGCTCGCCCATGGAACTGGTTTGTATCGACTACCTGCACCTGGAGCAGAGCCAGGGAGGGTATGAGTATATACTAGTGGTCATCGACCATTTCACTCGATTCGCTCAAGCCTACCCGACGAGAAACAAGTCAGGAAAGACGGCGGCGGAGCGGTTGTTTAATGATTACATCCCTCGGTTCGGTTACCCGGGGGAAATTGCATCATGATCAGGGCAGAGAGTTCAAAATGAGCTGTTCCGAAATCTCCGACAACTGGCTGGGGTACGTCATTCGAGAACTTCCCCCTATCATCCTCAGGACCGGCTGAGAGATTCAACAGAACTCTCCTGCAAATGCTTCGAACGATGGCGGAGAAAGAAAAGGCAAAGTGGAAAGACCACCTACCCCAGATGGTGCATGCCTATAACTGCACTCGTCATGAGTCAACAGGATACTCTCCATTCTACCTGCTGTATGGACGACATCCTCGCCTTCCCATTGACTTAATATTCGGATTGGTTGAAGAGGATGAGGGGCAAACGCCCAGAGGATTCGCCGAACAATGGGCTAAAAGGATGGCCGAGGCGTACCAAATCGCAAGTGAGAACAGCAAACAGGCAAGTGCACGAGGCAAAGCCCAGTACGACCTCAAAGTCAAAGGAGTAGTGCTAAGACCCGGGGACAGGGTACTAGTAAGAAATCTGAGAGAGCGTGGGGCCCGGGAAAACTCAGAACATACTGGGAGAAAGCCATCTATGTGGTCAAAGAACAAGTGGCTGACAACCCGGTGTATAAGGTGAGCCCCGAGAATGGAGGTACGAAGGGAACACGCACACTACATCGAAACCTGTTGTTGTTGGTAAATGACTTACCGGTTGAGACTCCGGATCCTGGGAAACCTGGGAAGCAGAAGCAAAACAGACATAAGGACAGAGAGACACAGAGTAAGGAGCTTACTTACCATGGAGGGGAAGAGACTGATTCGGATGAGGAAGACTCTGGGGGGTATTGGCTGAGGATTCCTTCGAGTTGGACCGAGCCTAGACAAGGTGGTACTTACCTGTCGAGTCCAGAACCGAGTCAGGAAAATCCATTAGTTGGAGTAGTTCCACCAGCACCTGCAAGAGAAGAGCAAGATCAAATACAAATGTCACCACAGAGGGGAGATATCCAAGCAGTAGTCAATCACTGGATGAACCTGTTCACTTCTCCATATCCTTACCAAGGAGTGAAGAAGATGGTGAGGTCGAGAGTCTTCGGATGAGTGATGTGAGGGACTATTCAGCAGAAGAAGACCCAGTTATGCTAAGACGATCTGCTCGAGAAAGAAAACCAAGAGCATGTTCACATACCAGACACTGGGTCAACCCTCAGTACAACCTCTGACCACACTTGACAGTGTAACAGCTTATACACTACCATACTTACCTGTGTGGGCACCACCTTATACAGTACCACATTCGTTCCAGATTACACCATACACTGACATAAACGCATTCACACCTTTCACATCTGCAATGGTAGTATATTGAGTTATACACAGGCAGTGTTTTAAAAAAAAATTGAATTGAGTATTGAACTGTGAGTTTATGTAACTGGAGTCTATTTCATTTTGTCAGGGAGGATGTGACACCCCAAAGTATGTGCACCTTTTGTTGTTATACATTAAGAAAAAGTTTATTGTTTCTTATTTGAATCGTAAGAAATGTGGGACTTGAAAGTAAATCATTACAGGATTAGTGTAAGAGTATAGTCTGTTGTTGTGAGAAAAACGGGACTTTTATTATGAAAAGTGAAAGGAGGACTCGCATAGGAGCTGTGTGCCCGCGCGCCCTCACATCTGCTGAGGATTTGGTGCGACGTGACACGGTGGCTCCTGTCTCATCACTTTTTCCTGTTCTTTTGCAGGTATTATTGATACAACAACTTGACAATATGCACACAAGATCTGTAATGCAAATGTATTATGTTCATGCCGCAGATATTTTGAGTAATGACATTTGGGGTTGTAAATATGATGAATATATGCAGACTGTCCACCATTTCATGAACGCTGTAACACGAGGTGATTGTGAGATGCGTTGAATTTAATCGAATTGACTCCAGTTACAAGGTTATAGTGTTCATTTTAAGTTTACTTTAAAAATTGTATTTGATTTATTAAGTTATGTAGACATATAAAGATCGGATGCACTTTCTCAGTCAAATGTTTCAGACATGCATTCAGCTGATGTAACACTGTGTTAATTCCTGCCGTGGCAGAAAGAAAAATTAATGTTAAATATGTATGGTTTACATATGTTTATCAGGATCTTAGTCCTTAAATGTTCAGACATTTGTAATTATGCTTTATGCATAAAATATTCTTTTGACTCATGTGAGTAGATGTACAAGAGTCTTGTGGAAAGCTAAAATGGATTAGGTTTGTGGAAAAAGTGTAAATGTGAGATTTGTGTTTCTTTTGAATAATATGGAAAAAAAAGAAAACCTGTTTGACACTTTTATAAAAAAAAAAGAATAAGAAAAACAAGAAATATACTTTAATGCTTTATTAGAAAACAATGTAAAAACATTGAATAAACATCTGCTGAGGATTTGGTGCGACGTGACACGGTGGCTCCTGTCTCATCACTTTTTCCTGTTCTTTTGCAGAATATTCTAATCTGTATATTTGGCCGTCTACACGGGGCCTGTAACATTTGCGTTTCAATCGTCATCTTCTCATATTTATTTTAATTAATGTCTAAAATATGCTATAAAAAAAGATAAGCCTAAAACCCGGCCCGGCCCGGCCCGGCCCGGCCCGGCCCGGCCCGGCCCGCGTGTGAACTATGACGTGAAAATTGGCCCGAAGCCCGGCCCTAGGAGCGTAAATAAGTCGGGGCCCGTCGGGCTCGGGCTGAAATGCAGGCCTCTAATATGAGATCCTGCAATGATTTTCCCTTTATAAACAAATTCTCCGGTGTCTGTCCATGAAGACAACTGCTTGGCCTTAGACATTTTATCTAAAATGTATTTTACATTTTTCAAGCTTCTCCGAGACACATTATTTAGCACCTCTGATACGATTACGTCTTCAGTGCCGGTCTCAGTCCTATCACCTACACTATGAGAGGTGACAGGTGCCTCTTCATTTTCACCCTCCTGACTCGGCACTGTCAGCGTTAAAGTGTTGCTATCCAGAGCGTTATGCTTTGACACAGAGAGAAACCTCTGTAACATGTGTGTGTATAGTTTTGCTTTTTCATGTGTGCCCAGATCATGTCTCTGTAATATCTCTCTTATAGATGAATCCAAGTTTTCCTCCACGTACGTATGGATATTTTCACGCGGCGGTGCATTCCTTAGTCTATCTAATTGATGCTTTGGCTAGTTATGAAAGGTAGTGCTACAGATAAAAGAGGTAGTAAAAACCCTCCTTTTTGGTTAATCATACGTCTTTTTCTTGCAATATTGATCTTTTTATTAGCAACGTATTTTATTACCGTCTTTCTCCTTTTTAAAGAGCCGTGCTGTTTTGCAGTTAGAGGGATCTTACCGTGAAGAATATTGAGGGCCACTTCACATAGAGCCAGTATGAGCTCGTCAGGTGCTGAATTCAGAATAACCTTTCGCTGTTTGGGTGAGCTCTTGTATAATAACTTTAAAAGGTACAGATTTCTGGAAAGCCTCGAAGTCATTTTAAACTCCTTTCTGGACGTAGACCACAGGATAGTCAGACAGTAAATCAGTTCTGAGTCTAAATCTTTCAGGTGTCTGTGTTTTATAATCTATTAGCAGGTAGTTGAAAGGAAGACTAGTTGCATCTTGGTAGGCTTCAATAAAAAACTTTGTATTACCGGGAAACATCTGACGACCCAAAACACCAATCTGGTGCTTATCTCGAGGGTTTTTAAATATTATTAAATAATTAGAGTTAAGCCCTATTGTTCTGGTAGATTTACCCTGAAAAAATAGATTCTGTATCAGTAGCAAACAACTCATATTTTTATGATGTACATATTGTGTAAAATCTTCTCGACTTCAGAATTGGACGCTGCTTGGCCCATAACATCATCCAAAATTAATAGGGATCTCTTGCCAGGAGGGAATAATGAATCATCATCCAATTTCTTTGGGATGTTTTCAATGAATTTAATATCAAAAGCATGTAACAATTCATCGTATAAAGATTGCCAGTGTAACACAGACGCAGGCTGAGTAGGATCCATGTGCAGTTTTATTTAAATATAGCAAGCTCAGTGTACAAACAGGCATGGGTCGAAATACCAAGGCGAACAACACTATCAGAGACAGGACATCAAACGTGGTCAAAACAGGCAGTGGTTCAGGGCTGGCAGCTAACATCAGGAGTGAAGGTCAGAGTGAAACAGAGATCAATGGCAGGCAGAGAGGAGTCGTAGTCGGTAATCCAAGGCAGGGTCAAAACACAGACAGAAGATACAATGAGAATATAACGCTCAGAAATGCAGCCGGGGCAAACAAGACTTCGCAATGTGTGTGTGAACAAGCAGGGTTTAAATAGTCTGGTGATGAGGATCAGGTGTGCAGTAATCAGTCCCTGTATGTGGGTTCTTGGGAAGTGTAGTTCAAAGCTAACGTTAGTATTCAGGAGAGTGAGACCTCCGGTGGCTGACAGGGGAATCTTCACCGGCATTCGTGACAGAGCCCCCCCCTGCGAGCGGCTCCTAAAGCGTGTGCACATCCGACGTCGGGGTCTTCCTCGAGGTCGTGGGGCCGGCCTCTCCGGGTGGGTCCTATGAAATTCAACGATGAGATTGGGGTCGAGGATATCATCCGCATTGACCCAGGACCTCTCCTCCGGACCGTACCCCTCCCAGTCTACCAGATATTGGATCTGGCGTCCCCGACGTCTGGAATCTAGCAAATCTCGCACTTGAAATGCCTCCTCGCCATCCACGATCATGGGTGGGGGGCCGGAGTCACCGCCTTCCTCCTCCACCCTCGGACCACCGGCAGGTTTCAGCAGAGAAACATGGAAAGTAGGAGAAATACGATAAGTGGCTGGTAATTCAAGGCGGTATGACACAGAATTGATTTGTCTCAAAATTTTGAAAGGACCCACATACCTGGGACTGAGTTTCTTGCAGGGTAATCGCAGACGGAGGTTTTGGGTTGAAAGCCACACCGACTGTCCAGGAGTGTAGTTGGGACTGGGGCGACGATGGCGGTCAGCTTGCTCTTTACCCCTGTTTATGGCACGTTGTAGGTGGACATGCGCTTGGTTCCAAACAGCCTCACTTCGTTGAAACCAGTCGTTTACAGCAGGTACTTCGGACGGTTCACCGGACCATGGGAACAGTGGGGGTTGGAACCCCAGAACGCACTGAAAAGGTGTTAATTTTGTGGAGGGTTTGAGAATTGAGTTCTGTGCATATTCTGCCCAGGGAAGAAAGCGGCTCCAGTCGGATTGGTTCTGCTGACAATACATTCTGAGGAATTTGGTGAGCTCTTGGTTTAGTCGTTCCGTTTGTCCATTAGATTGAGGGTGGTAACCTGAAGTGAGACTTATATTGACATTAAGTAATTGAAAGAAGGCCGTCCAAAACCTTGATGTGAACTGGGGACCTCTGTCGGAGACAATGTCTTCAGGAAGACCATAATAGCGGAATACAAAGTGGAAGAGGTGTTGGAGGCTGATGGGAGCTTAGACAGTGGTATTAGTCGACATGCCTTGGAGAAACGATCAATGACAGTTAGTATGGTGGTGTTACCCTGAGAGACTGGTAGATCGGTGACGAAGTCAATAGCGATGTGGGACCATGGTCGTTGTGGGATGGGTAGGGGTTGTAGTAGTCCTGCTGGTAGTTGTCTGGAGGTCTTTGCTGCAGCGCAGGTGTTACAAGAATTCACGAACGTGCTGGTGTCTGTCTGTAAAGTCTCCCACCAGAACCGGTTTCTTAATAGTCTAACTGTGGTAGTGATGCCTGGGTGGCCAGAGCTTGTGGAGGAGTGCACCCATTGGATTACCTTTTCTCGTAGTCCTAGGGGAACAAAGGTTCGGTTGAGCGGGCATTCCGGCGGTGGTGGGTTCTGTGCGTGAGCCTGAGTGATTTCGGACATGATGTCCCACTGGACTGGAGCTAGGATTAGAGAAGGTGAGATGATGAGGTCTGGAGAGGGATCTTGAGGGGTGGCGTCATATTGGCGGGATAGTGAGTCGGCTTTGATGTTCTTTGATCCTGGATGATAGGTGATTGAAAAGTTGAATCGAGTGAAGAACAGGGCCCATCTGGCCTGTCTGGGGTTTAGTCTTTTGGCGGAGCGTAGGTATTCCAGGTTGCGATGATCTGTTAATACCAGAAAGGAATGTCTAGCCCCCTCCAGCCAGTGTCTCCATTCTTCAAGTGCTGCTTTCATCGCTAATAATTCACGATTGCCCACATCATAATTCTGTTCTGCTGAGGAGAGTTTTCTGGAGTAATATGCACATGGAAAGAGTTTGGGTGGATTACCTTGGCGTTGAGAGAGGACGGCTCCAATGCCAGTGTTGGATGCGTCAACCTCCACAACGAAAGGTACGTTGGGGTCAGGATGATGCAGAATGGGAGCAGAGGTAAATCGATTCTTTAGTTCATTGAAGGCTTGAATGGCATCAGTAGCCCAGCGAAGCTTGGTGATTCCCCCTTTTACTATAGCATTGAGCGGAGCGGCGACTGAGCTGAAATTTCTGATAAATCTTCTGTAAAAGTTGGCAAATCCCAAGAATCTTTGTAGTTCCTTTACTGTAGTGGGTTGAGGCCAATTTAGAACCGCTCGTACCTTTCCCTCATCCATAGACACACCTTCAGGGCTGATGATGTAACCAAGGAAGGAAATTGAGGATTGATGGAACTCACACTTTTCTGCCTTGGCATACAGTTGGTGGTTGATAAGACGCTGCAAGACTGCCCGGACCTGCTTGATGTGTTCCTCCATGGTGTCTGAGTAGATCAGAATATCATCAATATATACGATTAGGCACTGGTTTAGCATGTCTCTGAATATGTCATTGATGAAAGATTGGAACACGGATGGACTATTGGACAGCCCGAACGGCATAACAAGATATTCATAGTGCCCGCTGCTGGTGGAGAACGCAGTTTTCCATTCATCCCCTTCTCGAATGCGTATGAGGTTGTAGGCGGAGCGTAGATCGAGCTTAGTGTAAACTTTGGCAGTTCTTAGTTGTTCCAAGGCTGCAGGAACCAGAGGCAATGGATATCTGAATTTGACTGTTATATCATTTAGACCACGATAATCAATGCAGGGACGGAGACCCCCATCCTTCTTTCCCACGAAGAAGAATCCCGCTGCTGCTGGTGAAGTGGATGGTCGAATGAAACCCTTAGCCAGTTCTTCTTCAATGTATGATTTCATCGCGTTAGCCTCAGGTTCGGATAGTGGAAAGATTTTACCTCTAGGGGGTGTGGTATCAGATAATAGTTCGATGGCACAGTCACTAGGTCGATGTGGTGGAAGTTGTGAGGCTTTAGTTTTGCTGAACACCTCCATCAAGTCAACATACTCAGGGGGTACATGTGGTGATGTGTTGAGCTCTTGAGTCGTGAAAGTAGTCTTTACCGGTATCAAGGTGGTTGGCTTCAGCCATTTGGAGTAGCAGTTGGGATCCCAACGTATGATCTGTTTCTCACGCCAGGAAATCTGTGGATTGTGGTCCTGCAGCCAGGGTAAACCAAGGATGATTGGGTTGTGTGGAGAGTGAATGACGAAGAGGCGTGTTGTTTCAGTGTGTAGCGCTCCCACTTGTAGTTTCAGGTCAGTTGTGGTGTACTGTACATGGCCAGTCCCCAGGGGGCGCCCATCTAACTTCTCTGGAAAGGCTAAACGTGGATTAGCAGATAGTGAGCTGTGAGGTATTTCAATCGGTACCTGACTTGGTTGAGGCGCTGGAGCAGTGGGTGTAGGAGCGGGTTGATGGAGACTCTGTACGGCTTTCACCAACTCCTCAGTCATAGTGGTGAGTCGACTTAGTTGTTGATGGTGAGTAGCCAGTTGAGTCGCTTGGGCAGAAAGCTCGCTGGTCAGATGCATGAGAACTGCTGGATCTGTAGGTGGCGAAGTCTTCTGTAACACAGACGCAGGCTGAGTAGGATCCATGTGCAGTTTTATTTAAATATAGCAAGCTCAGTGTACAAACAGGCATGGGTCGAAATACCAAGGCGAACAACACTATCAGAGACAGGACATCAAACGTGGTCAAAACAGGCAGTGGTTCAGGGCTGGCAGCTAACATCAGGAGTGAAGGTCAGAGTGAAACAGAGATCAATGGCAGGCAGAGAGGAGTCGTAGTCGGTAATCCAAGGCAGGGTCAAAACACAGACAGAAGATACAATGAGAATATAACGCTCAGAAATGCAGCCGGGGCAAACAAGACTTCGCAATGTGTGTGTGAACAAGCAGGGTTTAAATAGTCTGGTGATGAGGATCAGGTGTGCAGTAATCAGTCCCTGTATGTGGGTTCTTGGGAAGTGTAGTTCAAAGCTAACGTTAGTATTCAGGAGAGTGAGACCTCCGGTGGCCGACAGGGGAATCTTCACCGGCATTCGTGACAGCCAGCATGTATAAATGTACACATAATTATCAAACTTCACAGAACACATTTTGTCTGAATTATACATTAGAGTCTTTACAAAAAAAGTTTTCCCACTATTGCTTGGACCGCTAATAACAGCTGAAAAAGGGTGTTGCAGTCTGCAGTCAAAAACATCAGTTTCACACATATTCACAAAATATTGTTAAAATCCGTAAGGCAATGTTGTGTAGTCTGGTAAAAGGATGCGCTTGTTGTACACAATTCTGAAACTTTTCACGACTGATTTATTATGCAGTGTGAAACGCAACTTATTGCGTTTGATGGTGTCCGAGTTAGCTAGCAGCTGCTGGCTGACACCTGTCTCAACATATGAGTGCACTAGACCAGTCAGACTCTGCAAGTTAACTATTTGAGCGTTTTTGGCGTGAAGCGTAATGCCTTTTGCTTTGAGACATGTATGTCCGTTTGCTGTGGCAAAGCCGTACGATTTCGGACCGATGCCGCAAACACCGAAATGAAATCGCCTGCCTCTAATTCACTGGTGAGCTGACCCAGATATGCACCTGTTTCAGGAATCCATTCATCGTTTTTCGATACAAAAATAATGCTGTCTGTGTCTGAATAAAGCACACGTTTATCTAATTTATCCAAAAGATTATAGAGTTCAAGTCGTGCGTATGCTGTGGTGAATGCACCGATAAACACGTTAACATCACGAGTGGGGGAGGGATCTTGCTCGCCATAAGACCATTGGATTAAAGCCACTGTATCAGATACAAATGAGAAATGTTTTATCACATACGCATTACTAAAAAGCCTCTGAGTGAACTCTTCTGGATCTGTAAGAAGCTCCGCAGTCGGGAGATGACTTCGTAAGCTAAATCTACCCATAATGTGTTAAGAATAAGCTTACTAATAGATCGTTTTGCGGGATTGTGTGAAATATTAGAAATATCCAAACTAATACCCTGATTTTCAAGATAATCGTCAACATAAGACTGTTTGTCTTCGTCTGTCACTACATGTGTGGGAAAACCTGATGCCTCCTGTTTGAATTTTAGAAAGGTGTTTACATAATCACTGAACAACGTGTCGGATGTCTGTTCAAAATGCCAGACTTCATCCATTTTCAACACTTTATATCCGTGTTGAATAGCTCTCTGTAATTCAATGGATACCCACGTAGATGTAATACATCTGTCTTTATCCGTGTGTGTACATTGAGGGTCCTGAATCTGATTCTCTACACAAGACTTGCACAAGGGAAACATAAGTTTACCGCCACACCTGTAAGGATGAAACAGCTTGCGAGGGGGGAGGACTGTTGCTTTGATAAGCCCAAAATAATTCTCTATAGGTTCAAAATCCTTAAAAATTATCTTAGGATGTCCTATAGGATATGTTTTACACGACTGTACGTACGGATACAATGATGTGAAATCATAATAATCTACCCTCTCATCATCGGTGGTTTTGTGGTAGAGTTTATATGCGTTTGTGCGGCCACCGTATAAAGCATCACGAGGTTTCAACCTCTCAGGGGCTTCGTAAGATTGCATAAATTGTATAACATCCGGATCTGACTGTTTTGCATTAAGCCATTCACATTCCCATATAGAGATCACCCGCAAGGAATACATTTTACGCAGGGTCTCTAGTTTGTCATCCGTCTGTCTCCTGAGAGATCCAAAAGACATTTTTGATAAGGGTTGAATTTCTTCAGCCTTAAATCTGCATGAATGACCGTGCATGAAACATCCTAGATATTCTAAAGCTGTTTTCACACCATCATCACTCTGGTAATATCCATCTACATGATAAGGGCCGATCTTAGCTTCCCCGTGGTTCAATGCGTGTTGCACATTCACATTATGCTTTTTTTGAAAATATTCTAACCACTGTATAGACGAATTTGAGAAAGTTTTGTGCTGATTAACGTACGCGTGGCTGTGGGTGAGGGCCAGTGTGTCGCTTGTCAGAAAATTAGTTTTGAACACTTTCATGCATGTTCCAGCCAATGTCACAGTTTTAAATGGATCAATGTTTGTACATTCGATGAATTCTTCGCGATATTTTACACAAGCCTGACGTAGAATAATTACATCATTCCGACAGTAAAAAGCAAGCTCTTTTTTAAGTCAAACAACCCCGATACGCCAGCATACCAAAGATCAAATCTGGTACGATCGACCTGACTCATTGTCTCATAACCGTAAAACTCTTTTGGAGGGTACGGACCCAGATAATCTGCATTCTCTGACCTGTTGAAGTGATGCGGAAAAAAACCCTTATCACTCACACTTAGGTTTAACGCTGCAGGTATCTTGCTTAACGCTAGAGGGAGAAACTGGTATGAGTCGATATACCTCTGTCTAAACGTACGATCATACATGTATAAAATACGACACCCTTGCATGATAATTTTCGGCGTCAACCCTTCGCTGGTGAGGTATTCCACTAGAATAAAATTGTCAAACGCAGATCCATTGTGGGCTACGAATGTATACCCCGCATATTTCGGACGCCTAAAGTGTTTAATTAGAAGTTCTACACATTCCGTACCACCTGCTTCAAACGTCTCGCCGGCGTGTGTCATCGCACACACATAATTAGCTGTGTGTCTACCATTTTCAAACATGGTTTCAAAATCGTAATAAATGTATTTCTCGTCATGTTTTTCAGGTTTAAGTGGTTGAATGTAACATTCATGGTACCCATCATCTGTCAAGATCTCTCTGCAATGTTCGCAACTCTTTGGAGAACAGACGTGGGGGCTTATCTTATCACCTTTTCTTGCCACCCTATAAACAGTGTGACATTTTGAGCAAAAACGAAAGGTATCACATTGCGATCTTTCATCAGGAACTCGTGATTTTTTATGTGTTTCGTAGCAGAATGTATTTTTACAGAATCTGAGACATTCTGAACATTGTCTATGTTTTGTAACATGCATCCGACACTCTGACGTATTGCATACTTTACATACATATTTGCAAGCATGCAATCTTTTGTCAGAGAACCCTTTGTGGCAATATTCACAAACGTAGCTACACCCTATAAAACCTTTCAAATTTTTTATTAGATGGTAATGTCCCTCGTGATTATACATGTTCACAGTTTTTGGATGAATTTCATCCGTGTTTTTGTACACTTGCAGTTTCCCTGTACAGTCACGATGAAATACCACGATTTTTAGATCATATTTTTTTTCGAAAGCAGTCAGATCGTGAAATCCTATTTTTTCATGAGGTGTGAAGCCACAATTTGTATGGATCTCGTACGCCTGTATTTGTAGTTGTTGATTTGTAAAAGACGGATTAAGAAAATAGGCTAGGCAATAGCTCAAACACATACTATTTTCGATATTATTAGGGCTGAATAAATGCATTTTTTTCTTCTCTATAGTATCACTGATTGCAAGAGTCGTAATATTTCTACGAGGCCCTCCTGCCGGTTTGTCCATAGCTATAGAAACCTGTAATGACAGTGCGGCGTCCGTGCTTACATCCGCGTTACTCTGTGTCGCCTGCTCAATCTGATCGATAAATAATGTGGGGTCGTGATTGTTGTCGGGTGTTAAAACAGTGTTGATGGACGTAGGTAAACTATCCCCCAAAAGGGCTATATTAATATAACCCGTGTCGCCGGCCAGCAATTGAGAAAAACCTACAATCTCATTTAAAATATTATGCAAATGTATATTATAAGTAGCTAAATCATTTGTGTCTATTTCACGGAGGTTAAGCGTTCTATTAATTTCTACCCCATTGAAACGTGGTCTTGGTATTACTGTGAAATCACCAGCATTGCCTCCCTCAGTTGTGAGTCTGTGTATCTCAGCCTGACTCAAACCCATCTCTGGCTGCCGCGGATCATAGCTCGTTTGCGGTGTGACCAAATAAAAATAGGATAAACCAAAAATTATCACACACCTTCGCATGGATATTCTAATTCTTCACCGGTGTCTGAATCATACGCTCCATAAACATCACGAAGTCTTTTTATTCCACGTCCGCCGCCTCCCCGGACACCGGATTGTATTACAGCGCCACTGGTTGAAGGCTCGTCCTCTGTCTGAGAGCGGGTCGAATGTTCGTTTTCAGACCGTGTGGAGCTCCAAGGAGTGACGTTGTCGTACGTGTCATTAGGTCCATCCAATGGATCGGAGCACACAGCCTCCGAAACCTGATGAGCTCCTCTCTCCTGTGTCGAAGTGTTCTCCGCCTCTGATGAATTATCGTTATAATCATGTAAAAAATCGTGAGGTGAAACACCTTCCGGAAAGGACTCGTCATCTATAATCCAGACATGTATATTAACAACAATTAATATACAAACAATATTAACGTTTTGAAAAACAATATTAACGTTTTGAAAAACAACAAAACGTTATGGAAAATTTACTCACAAAGCTCGTTAAGGATTTGCATCAAATCTTCGTCAAATACATCCGATGATCTAAGCTCTGATGTTTTGCAATTGTCAAGACATGTTCATTTTTAAAAAGAGAGAAGAAAAATATATAGTTCTAACATCACGTCGATTTATAATAAAAAATATTGTTATTTTTGTTAAAATGAGGTGTGTGCTTACCGTTTTGATTAGCAGACATGTTTTTCAGGCTCTCGATTCAGTAGACTAACGTCGTTCGAAGTATAACTGTTATGTGGAACATCTGCACTTCTAAAAAAGTTCGCTATTCAAAAAGCGTCTTACCGCGTCACACGCACACACATTCGCTCATCCTCATTTTCAAAGAAGTTCTTTCAACTCTGCGTGAAATAGTCTGTGATGTGGCCTGATAAGAGTTTTTTACAACTAGAAAAACATACGAGTCTCGCGACAAATCCGGCCAATCTATGTAGATAAGCTTCGCAATAAAATAATTCTCACACCACCAAGCTTCAAAAGAGAAAAAGAAACACATGCAGAGCGACCCCTCACGGTTTCAAACCCCAGGGGTTAGACATTATGGAGACATAGCCTACACGCGCACGTGTGTGTGTGTGTGTGTGTGTGTGTGTGTGTGTGTGTGTGTGTGTGTGTGTGTGTGTGTGTGTGTGTGTGTGTGTGTGTGTGTGTGTGTGTGTGTGTGTGTTCTTATAGACGATGCTATGTTCAACTTTTTATTTTTTATTTATATAACCTACATTGCGTAGAAACATCCGAAAATGATTTACATAGATAGATATACAAATAATTATAGACTAAAGATCGCATGAATTAAAAACATGTATAAAAGGTTAATAAAAAGCATTAAACACCCATAGTTATAAATTAAACCGTTGTAAAAATAAGTATTTTATTAAACCACTAGAATAAAACTTCTTATTTGACAAAACACGATCGTATAACGTTTTGTATATAGTTTTATCCCATGGGATAAATAATCTAACAACCTTATTTTGAATAGACTGCGGCATGATAAGGAGGTGGAGACTCTTTCATTATGTGTGTGCGTGTGACGTATGTGTGACGTATGTTTAACTTCCCACACTTACGCTGTGGAAGGCGTGTCGTGGGAGGAGTCTGTGTGTGGCTCAGAACGCTCTTTCAGATCGTCATTTCTGGGCAGATCTTTCATGTAAGCAGATGTGTTTTCGCTATGCTCCCCCGGAGATTACTTGAAAATCTCTCAACTTTGGAGAAGATGCACTCTGTTCACTTTTACACATCTTTAAACAGCGAACTGGTTAACTCGTGTTCTTTATTTTCTCAACAAAACGGTTTGTAAAAAACGCAAGGTCTTTTTTTTAAATATGGTTTTAAACATATAGTTTGAATATTATGCTGTGTTTGAAACAGTTTTAACAATTTTAAGGTAAAAAAAAAACTCTTTAACTTGTTTTACTGAAAATGATTTTAAACATATAGTTTAAATATTATGCTGTGTTTGAAACAGTTTTAACCATTTTAAGGTAAAAAAAAAACTCTTGTTTTACTGAAAAAACGTTTTTAAATGACATTTAACATTTAACCATGTTACAAAGCACAACTATTTGATGTAATAACACTAACACATTTTTTGATTACTTTAAGAAAAAATATATACTTTTTAACACATTGTTTTAAAGTGTATGAAAAGTCTTTAATAAAAACACTAAACTCATCTCTGACTCTGTCATCCTTCTTAAAAAAGATTGTTTTGAATGTTTTTTATCATTTTTGAACATTTTCACATTAAGAGCTAGTAATCGTGGGGGTGACACCCCCACCCCACAACTCTACAGATGTTCACACCCCTAAGGGAGGGGTTGGGGGGGATGAGGGGCTGAGTCTAGGGAATTCCCACGGTCACATGACATACCCGGAAGTGGGCGGGGAAAGGGGCGGGGCTAACGTGGGAAAATCCCACGCAGGCCATAAATGGGTAGGGGAGGGGCTTTATGATGGCAATAAATCACTCAAAGTGACAGAAGCCGCCCTCAATACTCTCTGCTGGGTCAACGGGCTCTGGCTCTGGCGCTGGGTCAACGGGCTCTGGCTCTGGCGCTGGGTCAACGGGCTCTGGCTCTGGGTCAACGGGCTCTGGCTCTGGCGCATCATGGGACTCGGAACTGGACGGGGCCAGCACATCATGGGACTCGGAACTGGACGGGGCCTGCACATCAGGGGACTCGGAACTGGACGGGGCCAGCACATCAGGGAGCTTGGGGCTGGATTCATGCTCTGGCGGGCAGGTGACGGTCTCTGGCTGGATGTGGCTGACGTGAACCTCAGCCTCGGCAGCCATCTTTTGAGCTAATCGCACTGATATCAGCGGGGGATCAGTCATACAGGATATCAGCCGGGGAAGTCCAGGGACCGATCTGGTGGCAGGGCTGATGCGGTGTGCAGGCTCTGGCGGACAGGCGATGGGCTCAGGCTCTGGCGTGCAGGTGATGTGCTCAGGGGCTGACGGGCAGGTGATGGGTTCAGGCTCTGGAGGGTATGCAATGGGCTCAGGCTCTGACGGGCAGGTGACGGGCTCAGGGCATACCGGACTTGGATTTGGCTGGAGTGGGAGATCTTCCACGTGGTATTCAGATCCACACGACCACAGCGTGTGATCCACGAACTCCAGGAAGGATAGATGGAGGTCCCTTACCAGAATTATCTGGGCTAGTGGGTCTTTCAGTCCACCCAGAAACTCCTTGTTAGTTCCTCTTCCTCCAACGACACATCATCATAAAGCTCTAAATAGAGCCCCGCATACTCTTCGAGTGAGCGCTCCTCTTGGAAGAGGATTGGGTTTTCGAAGGGGCTCCCCTCTTTGTATTTCCTCCTTCGGCCCATTTTTTTTTTTGGATTTTTATGGTCGATCGTTCTGTCAGGGTTGCTGCAGGTAGCTGAAGACGAGGACACGGGAGCTTCAATATAATAGTTTTAATTAACAAAATGAAACTTCCAAAATCAAACAAGAACAAAACTCCAGGAATTCAGGGTTAACACACAACCATACATTGACGACGATCGACAAACACTCAGGGAAAACACAGGGCTTAAATACACATGGAATAATAGAATAATTAACAGAACACAGGTGATAAAACTGAACACAAACGAGGAGCGGGAAAACTTAACAGGACTAAACCAAAAACCACAAAGACAGGGGGAAACAAGATCTCAAAACATAACTAAACACATAGAATCGTGACAAATATTTCCCCTACACAAGTAAAGTGATTTTTTTTCATTTGTTTACCACAAGTGTCCAGTGGTGGTGGTCATTCACAATGCCAATGAGGTACTTGTACAATGTGGGATCAACCTAAAATTCAAAAAAGAGGACTGAAATATGTTCTAAATTTGATGTTTCATATTTGGTACATAAATAAACCTGAGCAAACCAACCTTTAATTTTGATTTGTTTCCATTCCAAATGTTGGTCATTTCAAATGAGTCAATTTGGAACGCTTGCTCTTTTGATTGTGTATTGAAACGGCTCACAAGAAGATGCATTATATATGTATAATCCAGGCAGGTGTAAAAACTGACCTGCCCAAATAATACCCCCTTATAACTAAATCTGCCCATGCTAATAGAGTGAAATGTAGCATTTTACACACAGTATTGCTGGTGTAGGTTTATCAGACCCATTTTATGAACCATTTGTGTATTTAGAGAGAAGAAATAGGGGGGTATAATCCAGGCAGGTGGGTAAAAACGGACCTGCCCAAATAATACCCCCCTATAACTAAATCTGCCCATGCTAATTGAGAGAAATGTAGCATTTTACACACAGTATTGCTGCTGGTGTAGGTTTATCAGACCCATTTTATGAACCATTTGTGTATTTAGAGAGAAGAAATAGGGGGGTATAATCCAGGCAGGTGGGTAAAAACGGACCTGCCCAAATAATACCCCCCTTATAACTAAATCTGCCCATGCTAATAGAGTGAAATGTAGCATTTTACACACAGTATTGCTGCTGTAGGTGTATCAGACCCATTTTAGGAACCATTTGTGTATTTAGAGAGAAGAAATTACTACAAGAAATTACTGTAAATATGTTCATAATCTGTAAATGTTCATTATGACTAAACCTATCATGTCTTTATACTTTAATATTTTATTTTATTACTATGTTTCTTGTTGTATTTCTGTATATGTGCACTGGAAGCTTCAGTACCAAGACAAAATCCTTGTGTTTGCTCAAGGCTTGATTCAAGCACACTTGGCAATACAGCTAATTCTGATTCTGATTCATGCAATATTTTTTTTATTATTATTATTATAGTTCATAATTTTATTGGAATATTATAAATATTTCGGTGTAAGTAGAATAATAGCCAACACATAGGCCAGCTAGGTTTGCATCCAAGCAGAAAATAAAAGAAAAAAGAAGAAAAACTGGAACAAAGACGCCATCGACGCGTTTATCAAAAGAGATTTGCAACGGACATGCCAGTCTCCTTTACAAGCAATTCATTACGTTTCTGAGTTTATACTGCCACCTACAGGACAATCCGTAGTCTTTCTTTAATTTGAACGTTTGGAGTAGGGATCAGTGAAGCATTTGACCGAACATTGCGTGTTTTAACTGCCATCTACAGGAAACACGGCGGTACTGTCCGCGTGCACGCGAAGGGGGGTATTCTTCAGCCGGGGGGTCGGCCCTGCACGCACACAAATGCGAATGACGGAACAGCCAATTGCAAGTTTGCCCATTTAAAGCAAGAATTTATAAATATTATTTTAAACTCCGTTACATATGTATAGTCCTATAAGACAATTCCTATAGGAATGGTTTCAAAATATGATAGAAATTCTAATTAAAATCCTGTACAATTTTCTTATTGGAATCCTATGGGGAAAGGGAAATGCACCATTATTTTCAAATTGCAAACACACGAGGAGAGTCTCCGCATGAAAGACCCACGACTGGCAGATGAACGTGCTTCTACATTTCTCTCCGAAACGCTAGGAAATCAAATTAGATTGAATGGAGGATTTTAACTGTGACAAGATGATTGACAGGGCATTTTAAGGTGACAGGATGCACGCGACAGATCTGTCCGTTAAAAACGACGTGATAGTATTTCCCAAAGCTTGCCTACTCTTTTGCTACACACTCAATAGTATGTATTTTTTCTTCACAAAAATAGTACATACTTATAGGTCGTAGGATGAATAGGCGAATTGGGAAGTGACTTGAAGACGCGCCCAGTCAAACATTCATAGAAAGAGGAAACAGGCTACTAGATTGCTGGTAAACCTAAATTTACTCCGAAACTCCGGCTGAGACAGTGTGAATGAGATGTAAATATATGTGAATAGTAAGTGAATAGTATTGTACTATTTTAAAAACTAAGTTCGTTACTTTTCCGTGTGTATTGATTTCATTTAGTAAATAATTTGTAAGTCCTATTGTTAATCAAATTTTCAGACGTAATGTTTTTAAACGATTTATGCTGTTGCGTGGCAGGATCAATTGCTTACCTTTCATTTTCAGATTTGATCTGAGCATCAATTATGATTTATAAGTAGGGCTATCTGTTGTTTATTGTTTTCTGCCGGATTGTTTGGGTTTAAGCAGAAACAGTTCTATTTTATAATTCACTGTGACATGGTCAGGTGAGGATTACAAGTAGAAATTATTCATAGATTTGTCTTATTAATTGCATATTTTTATACACTTTCTGAAATGTTCATTTTGCAACAATTCATATTAGCAGTTTTTGTTTCTGTATTTGTTGCGTGATTGCAACATCTCTCGAGCTCAGTATTGTGTTCATGGTATAGATATGCTGTGTAATAGTTCATGTAGAAACACCATCCTGGGCAGAGCGATTTGCTTGAAGCAAATTGCTTCAGTGTGTGGTGCATTTGATTGTTGCAGGAGACACATCACTTCATTGAAGCTCCAGGATGGCGGGGATTCTATCTGTAGAGTTCAGTCACTCCTGGGCAGGACGAGTTTGACTTGATGTGCTCGTGTGTGAGGACAGGAGATACAGCAGAACTCTGTCATTACGCCCGGTGGCGGACCCTAGAGTTCAGTACTGAGACGAAACAGCATTTGCTCAGTGTTGGTTCTTTCCTCAGGACCACACGCCTTATATCTGTTCACTCGGTGGAGACCTCTGATTTAAAGAGACTGAGAGAAAAGCATTGCAGGAGCATCTGGATCTTCTCAGTGAGAGCGTCTGGAGTCACACTATAGTGCTGTTCACTGGTGGAGACTCTCTGTTAGACACATCTATAGAGCAGCACATCGAGAGTGAAGGGCAGGATCTCCAGTGGCTGCTGGACAAATGTGGGAACAGGTTTCATGTTCTCAACAATCACAACAGGAGTGACGACACTCAGATCAAGGAGCTTCTGGAGAAGATTGAGGAGACAGTGGCACAAAACAACGGCTGCCATTTTGAAATAGACAGAAAGATTTTACAGGAGGTGAAAGAGAGAAGAAGAGCAGAGGAAGAGAGAGCAGAAGAACGAATGAAGAGGATGCAAAAAAGGAGAGAAAACATCAGATCACAGATGAGTGAGTCCATATACTGTATAATGCAGATACACTGAGTATATTACGTAAATCATGAAAATGAAACAGTCACAGCAATAATAGCCAGAAACTTCTTGTCATTAAACCGCTATAGAGGCATTCCCAATAGATCGGTTCAAAGCAGCTCACAGTGATGGCCCATACAATCTGTTACTGAAGGAAATAAACACTTTCATTTTTTAAATTATCTTGTTATTCATAGGGTGTGCTTTTGATAAAAGAAATCCATTTATACAAAAATGAATAAATAAAAGAAAACTGCAAACATCTTGTATTGAATATAATCTTAAACATCAGCTTTACACCTATAGAGACGCCTCATGTTTGTTGCTGTTCTGAAGCACTAGGAAGTGAGTCCTGTCAAACACTTTGAAAGTACAGGGGTTGGACAATGACACTGAAACACCTGGTTTTAGACCACAATAATTTATTAGTATGGTGTAGGGCCTCCTTTTGCGGCCAATACAGTGTCAATTCTTCATGGGAATGACATATACAAGTCCTGCACAGTGGTCAGAGGGATTTTAAGCCATTCTTCTTGCAGGATAGTGGCCAGGTCACGACGTGATGCTGGTGGAGGAAAATGTTTCCTGACTCGCTCCTCCAAAACACCCCAAAGTGGCTCAATAATATTTAGATCTGGTGACTGTGCAGGCCATAGGAGATGTTCAACTTCACTTTCATGTTCATCAACCCAGTCTTTCACCAGTCTTGCTGTGTGTATTGGTGCATTGTCATCCTGATACACGGCACAAAACTGTGCTCTTACCCTGCTAATTGCACCTTCACAGTCTGCTCGTATTGGTTCAATGTGCAATTAATGAAGATTGGCCACCAGGCTGGTCCAATTTAGCCATGAAACCTCCCACACTAAAATGAGAGGCGTTTCAGTTTCATTGTCCAACCCTGTACATTAAAGTAAAAACTACTAGACTGCTGGTGGAACTATATTTTCTTTAGAGCTCCAACTAAGGCAAAAATATGTCATGTAAAATGGACATTTGTAAGATTAGAAGCTATTTTTACGAAAGAAAAAATGTCAACATGTTCTCATTTTTGCAAGACTCTTTTACTGCTTTCATATTGGTTAATACAGATAGGATTTTAGATCTGTTTTTATGCCAATTTAGGCAAATTATTTTCCATGAAGTTCTTTTATAAATATAACCAGTCACAAATGGTCTTTTTTGACTTTCTTTCCATCTAGTAAATGTTGAGTATTTGCTGATGCTAGCCATCAGTGCATTGATAATGCTTTCCCAGTCGAGAACACACACAAGAGAGAGATTTATTCATTGGTTTAAAGGGAAAACTTAATTATTTTTAAAGAATATACTTTCTGAAAACATTATTCTGAAGCTATTTGGAATTTAGTCTTGCTTAATCTGTGTGTTCTGTGATCTGTTGTTTTGTGTTTGTGCAGATCATTATAATTAAGCAATTTTCTTTTCTCCGTAATTCATAACTATTGCCCATCGATAACTTTTGTTCAACTCTGTTTTAAGAGATTAATTGATGTGAGATACACTTATGTCATTTTTAATCAATAACATGTAGTTTGACACCCATACACAGATAAGGTGAACCTAATTTCAGGAACCCCTTTTTCACAAAGAGAGATTATTTAAGAAGATTTAAGATGTCACCCTCCTTAAGAAGTGTGTTTGTTCTGTATTTGTTGCAGGTGATGCTCAACGTCTCTCAGAGCTCAGGATTGTGTTGATGGGATATAGATATGCCGGTAAGAGTTCAGCTGGAAACACCATCCTGGGCAGAGACGAGTTTGGCTTGAAGAAATCTGCTCAGTGTGTGAAGAGACATGGAGAAGTAGCAGACAGACACATCACTGTCATTGAAGCTCCAGGATGGTGGAGGAATTTCTCACTAGAGGAGAGTCCTGAGTTACTGAAACAGGAGATTTTGCTCAGTGTGTCTCTGTGTCCTCCAGGACCACACGCTGTACTACTGATCATACCCGTGTACTACACATTTAAAGAGACTGAGAGAAAAGCATTGCAGGAGCATCTGGATCTTCTCAGTGAGAGAGTCTGGAGTCACACTATAGTGCTGTTCACTGGTGGAGACTCTCTGTTAGACACATCTATAGAGCAGCACATCGAGAGTGAAGGGCAGGATCTCCAGTGGCTGCTGGACAAATGTGGGAACAGGTTTCATGTTCTCAACAATCACAACAGGAGTGACGACACTCAGATCAAGGAGCTGCTGGAGAAGATTGAGGAGACAGTGGCACAAAACAACGGCTGCCATTTTGAAATAGACAGAAAGATTTTACTGGAGGTGAAAGAGAGAAGAAGAGCAGAGGAAGAGAGAGCAGAAGAACGAATGAAGAGGATGCAAAAAAGGAGAGAAAACATCAGATCACAGATGAGTGAGTCCATATACTTAATAGTGCAGATACACACTGAGTATATTAAGTAAATCATGAAAATGAAACAGTCACAGCAATAATAGCCAGAAACTTCTTGTCATTAACCACTATTTGTAGAGGCATTCCCAATAGATCGGTTCAAAGCAGCTCACAGTGACGGCCCATACAATCTGTTACTGAAGGAAATAAGCACTTTCATTTCTTAAATGTTCCTGTACTGCATAGGGTGTGCTTTTGATAATGGAAATCCATTTACCTAATTCATAGAAAACTATACAAAAATGGCTGGAAATTGACATTTGACTTCCCCCTTCTTCCCCTGAGACAAAAAGTCTCACCTCATCTACATTTCATTATCTTTCTCAGTAACACATAAAACTCACATAAGAATATGGTTTAATGTGAATGATTATCGCTGAGTATTATGTTTAATATCATTTAAAATGTCTCAGAGTGAGTGGTACAGATGGCTCATTTCCAAATAAGTAAAACAAAAGGTAAATATAGCTGCGAGCAGCGATTACGGGCCCAAGCCGGTGGCATCGCAACCCCGGTGCCTTTAGTTACCTAAAGGGGTGGCGGTGCGTGGTGGCGCTACAGGGTGGCGGTGCCGCCGGATTTGGCCCTTCATCGCTGCTCGCAGCTATATATATATATATATATATATATATATATTAGGGCCGGGACTCGATTAAAAAAATTTATCTAATTAATTAGAGGCTTTGTAATTAAGTAATCGAAATTAATCGCATTTTAATCGCATAAATATTTGACCTGAGAACAGTGAGAAGTAATTTTTTCCACATGGATTTTTAGTATACCATTGAATAATGACTGAATACATATGTTATGATGGTGTGGAGAGATGAACCCAATCGCAGACAGTGTGCAATAAACAAGGTTTTATTCTGACAAAAACGGGAAAACAAAGCCCACGAGGGGGCAAAACAAGACAAGACTAAGGTGACTAACTAAACAAGATACTGACAAAATACTAGAAGACAAGATACTGACAAAATACTACAAGACAAACAACTGAAATAACCAATAGCTCAACAGGACGTGTGATAGAGTGCGATACTCTGAAGAGATAATACTGGTCTGACAGTTTCCTTTGAATTGAAAAAATTAAATGTCCGCAACACTGCTATTTACTCCCATATTTAATAAAAAAAGGCAACGTTTCGACCCTACTGGGTCTTCTTCAGGCAACTGGCAAAACACATTTGATTCAGAGTTATGTAGGCCTTACAATCTGACCCACCCTGTGATTACAATTAGCTTGATTGGGTCTAAACAAGCCTAATAACCTCTCTCATTAATTAATTAAGAGAACACTCGCAATTCCATATTAACATCACTCACCAAATTACAAACATGCAAATAACAAGAAACAGTGCATACTCACATAAATGTCATATATATATATATAACCAACAACCAAATACATGTACTTACATAAATGCAAATTAAGACATATACATGAAAAAAAAAAAAAAAAAAAAAAAAAAAAAACATACATTATAAGAATGGCTTTATATCAAATTCCTCATTCAGACCATAAGGAGACATAGTGTTCAAATAGTAAATCCAAAACGTTTCCCGTTGGAGAAGCCTTTTACCATGATCTCCTCCTCTAAACGGTTTGTTGACCCGCTCCACCCCGATGTATCTAAGGGCGCTGACATTGTGGCCAGCTAATTTAAAATGAGCGGCAACAGGACTGCGTTCATCTCCTTTTCTAATGGTACTTCTGTGCTCACTGATTCTAGTCCGTAGCGCTCTCGTTGTTTTACCAACATATGATAAGCCACATGGGCAACTGATTAAATAAACAACATGTGTAGTGCTACATGTAATAGTACCACGAATAGATAATGTTTTACCAGTGTGTGGATGATTAAAATGTTTGCACTTATGCGTATACGAGCATTGGGCACAACTGCCACATCTGTAATTTCCATCTGGCATACTAAGAAAAGGCGTTGTAACTTTCGGACGTATATCATTCTTAACTAGATGGTCTTTTAAGTTAGAAGCACGCTTAAAAATAAGCTTGGGTTTTTCTGGGAAGACTCTGGTCAATTTAGGGTCCGAATCAATAATGTGCCAGTGTTTATAAACAGATCTTCTAAATTCTGACACAAGTGGAGAGTATTTTACACAACACAAAGGAGACTTATTTGGGGTTTTTTTGCGTCTATATCGAAGGCACTCGTCTTGCGTAATCTGATCGAAACGTTCTCTGGCCGAATCAACCCAATCTTGTTTATAGCCTCTGTTGAGGAATCTTTTTGTCAGGTCCGCAGCCTGCTTTAAGTAAGATGTGTTATCACTACATATTCTGCGTACACGATTAAACTGACTGATTGGGAGACTTTTGACCAACGGCCTGGGATGAAAACTGTCCCCATGCAATATAGTATTGCGATCCGTAGGCTTACGAAAAAGATCAGTTTTTAAGAACGTACCATCTTTATATACCTGAATATCCAGGAAACTGATGCAATGTCTATCATATTCCAAAGTAAATTTCAAATGTTCATTACAAGAGTTCAGATACTCATGAAAGCCATTAAGTTCATCTACTGTGCAGTCAATAATCAGAAAAATATCATCAATAAATCTCTTATAAAATAAGATCTTAGAATAAAATGGATTTCTCCGATGCAGCACAAATTGATTCTCAAAAAGACCCATATACAAACAAGCGTAATTTGGGGCCATTTTGCTTCCCATGGCAGTCCCTTTCTTTTGTATAAAAAACTCGTCCTGAAAGCGAAAGAAGTTATTGGTAAGAACTATGTTAGCCAAGTCTAATATGCACTCAGTGCTAGGTTTTGGCTCAAACTTACTTAAAGAAAGAAAATACTGAAGTGCTTCTAGGCCACCATCATGTGGGATATTTGTGTACAAGCTCTGAACATCAAAAGTAGCCAATAAACAATTATCAGAATTAAGATCAAAGGTTTTCAACGAATTTATAAAATCGATAGAGTCACGTATATAGGAGGGAAGGGTAACCACTTCTGATTTAATAAAATAATCAACGAAGGCAGATATATTTTCAGTTAGGCTACCAATGCCACTGACAATAGGTCTTCCCTTCAGAGGGGTATCTAAGCCCTTATGGATTTTGGGGAGTGTATAGATTACCGGGATCACTGGATGTTCAATCTTAAGAAACTCAAAGGTACTTTTTTCAAACTCGCCATTACTGAAGTGATTTTCTAAATGGGAATCTACCACATTCTTCAACCTATTAGTGGGATCAGATGATAATCTCTCATAGAATGTACAGTCACTTAATTGTCTTTTAATTTCCTTTTCATAATCCACAGCATTTTGCAAAACAACAGCTCCCCCCTTGTCAGCAGGTCTTACCACAATCTTATTGTCCTTACTCAAATCCAGTAAAGCTTCTCTTTCCTCTTTTGTCAAGTTATTGTACAATTTATATTCTTTTTTATTTTTCAGTAGACACTTAACATCATTCTCAACCAAACGACAGTACGTGTCCAGAGAGGCATTACGGTGCTTAGGAGGAATAAATGTCGATCTTTTCTTGAAACGATTATGGGACAAGTCACTAGGGGGAGAGGTAGCAGGTAACAGGACTTGGTCCAAAGAGGAACCACTCCTGGTTGGACTGTCCTTCATATCAGAGTGGAAAAACTCCCTCAATCTAAGATTACGAAAGAACTTCTGGAAATCAATAATAGTCTCAAAGTCATTAGTATGAGTGGTTGGAACAAAACTCAATCCTTTACTTAAGGCTGACGTACAGGCCTCAGACAAAGTTTTTTCAGAAAGATTAATTACCGTACTCTCCTGCTGGTCTGAATCCGGGGTTGTCTGCGACCTTTTTCGTTGACTTCTTCGACATCGTTTTTTCTTGGAAACGGGTCTGCTCTCCGCCATCGTTGTAGGTTTTGAGGTTTTTTCAGGCCGTATCCTAAAAAAGACACTCCCCGCTCTGATTGACCACTCAAATCTGAGCCTGAATCATATGATGAGGAAGACAGCCATGGTTTTCTATTTCCTTGTTGTCGTTGGCGTACAGGTCGTGCTCGTTGTCCCTGGTTGTGCTGCAGTTTGGCTTGAGATTCTGGTTTTCCATCCTTCCAGAAGTAGACTTTACTCTGCTTGTAGTCCTCAACATCCCGTGCAAACTTGGTCCTCTTGACACTCCTTATTTCGCTGGTGCAGTCAATACGATGGCGTTCAAGCTCCTTCTTGATTTCCCCAAGTCTTTTCTTATCAGACAGCACTTTCAATTTGATTTCTGTTTGCTTGAAATCTTCCCTTGTCGTTTCCAGTTGAACAGTGATTTCACTTATAACGAGGGCCATCAGATCAAAAGAGCATTTGTTTAATATTTCGCACCAACGTGTGCAGAAAATAGAATTGTCCTGGCCTAGAGCAGGTGCTTTTTGCAGTCTCAGACCACGAGGAATCATCTTTTTTCTTAAATAATCACTTAATGTTACAGCATGTAAGTGCTGTCTGATCTCTCGTTCCTGTAGATTAAACAGTTTCTGAGTCAATGCATCACCCTCTTTTGGATCTGTTGTGTCCTCATCAAAGATGGACTCCTTCAACATGATGCGGTCATAATCCTCTTGGTTAAATTCAAAAGTTCCACTTGGGCTGGCGTCGTTATCTTCCTCAGACATGGCTTAATTGTCAAAAGGGCAATACATCGCCCTTGTACTTAGATACATCGGGGTGGAGCGGGTCAACAAACCGTTTAGAGGAGGAGATCATGGTAAAAGGCTTCTCCAACGGGAAACGTTTTGGATTTACTATTTGAACACTATGTCTCCTTATGGTCTGAATGAGGAATTTGATATAAAGCCATTCTTATAATGTATGTTTTTTTTTTTTTTTTTTTTTTTTTTTTTTTCATGTATATGTCTTAATTTGCATTTATGTAAGTACATGTATTTGGTTGTTGGTTATATATATATATATGACATTTATGTGAGTATGCACTGTTTCTTGTTATTTGCATGTTTGTAATTTGGTGAGTGATGTAAATATGGAATTGCGAGTGTTCTCTTAATTAATTAATGAGAGAGGTTATTAGGCTTGTTTAGACCCAATCAAGCTAATTGTAATCACAGGGTGGGTCAGATTGTAAGGCAAGGCAAGGCAAGGCAAGTTTATTTATATAGCACATTTCATACACAATGGTAATTCAAAGTGCTTTACATAGGAGAAAACAAAAGAATCAAAACAAATAAGAATAATTAAAACAGTTTAGAATAAAAAATAAAATAAAGTACAGTAAAAACAGTCGGACGAACAGTGGCACAGTGCTCATTCAGTAAATGCATAGCTAAACAGAAGTGTTTTGAGTCTGGATTTGAATGTGACTACTGTAGGAGCACATCTGATCTCTTCTGAAAGCTGGTTCCAGCTGCGGCTGGCATAATAGCTAAAAGCAGACTCTCCTTGCTTAGAGTGAACCCTTGGTATTTCTAGCTGATGTGATCCTAATGATCTGAGTGATCTGTTGGGTTTATATTCAGTGAGCATATCTGCAATGTATTTAGGTCCTAGCCCATTGAGTGATTTATAAACCAGTAATAATACTTTAAAATCAATCCTAAATGTAACTGGGAGCCAGTGTAAAGACCTGAGTACTGGTGTGATATGTTCATATTTTCTGGTTCTGCTCAGAATCCTGGCAGCAGCGTTCTGTATGAGCTGCAACTGTCTAATGGTCTTTTTAGGAAGGCCAGTGAGGAGTCCATTACAATAATCCACCCTGCTGGTGATGAAAGCATGCACAAGTTTCTCTAAGTCTTGACTGGAAACAAAGCATCTAATTCTTGCAATATTTTTCAGATGATAGTATGCTGATTTAGTAATTGCTTTGACATGACTACTGAAACTAAGGTCTGACTCTAGAGACACACCAAGATTCCTGACTTGATTTGTAGTTGTTAGACCTCTAGAGTGAAGGTATGCATTCACCTTGAGAACTTCATCTTTGTTTCCAAACGCAATGACTTCAGTTTTGTCTTTGTTTAACTGAAGAAAGTTTTGGCACATCCAACCATTTACTTCATCAATGCATTGGCACAGGGAGTCAATGGGGCTGTAATCGTTAGGCGATAGGGCTAAGTAGAGCTGTGTGTCGTCTGCATAGCTGTGGTAAGAGATTCTGTTCTTTCTCATTATTTGGCTCATTGGGAGCATATACAGGTTGAATAGGAGTGGCGCAAGAATTGAACCTTGGGGGACTCCGCATATCATGGATGTCCACTCAGACTTATGGTCTCCTATACTCACATAATAACCTCTCCCTTCTAAGTAAGACCTGAACCATTTTAGGACTATCCCAGAAAGCCCCACCCAGTTTTCTAGCCTGTCAAGAAGTATGTTGTGATCGACAGTGTCAAATGCAGCACTGAGGTCGAGTAGTACCAGCACTGATAATTTGCCTGTATCAGTATTTAAGCGAATATCATTTATTATCTTTATGAGAGCTGTCTCTGTGCTGTGATGCGATCGGAAACCAGATTGAAAATTGTCAAAGTATCCATTCAAGCTTAAGAATTTGTTCAGCTGATTGAAGATAACTTTTTCAATGATCTTGCCTATGAAAGGAAGATTTGAGATCGGTCTATAATTGCTTAAGATGGTCTTATCCAGATTGCTCTTTTTTAGGAGAGGTTTGACAACTGCAGTTTTCAGGGAGTTTGGAAAACTCCCAGAGAGAAGTGAGGCATTTACCACTTCTAGGAGATCTGCTTCTAAGCTGTTTAACACACTTTTGAAGAAAGATGTGGGAAGTGCGTCAAGGGCGCAGGTTGATGTTTTAAGGTGCTGTACGGTTTCTTCCAAAATTTTGCCATCAATTTCTTCGAAATCAGACATAGTAACTACTTTCTCAGGTAGTGATCTGATCTGTTGGACCCCAGCGCAACTCAAGGATGAGCTGATCACCTTTCTGATATTATTGATTTTCTCAGAGAAGAAAGAAGCAAACTCACAGCACTTGCTGTCTGAGAGCATTTCACTGGGAATCTGGTTTGGGGGGTTTGTCAGTCTCTCTACAGTAGCAAAAAGAGTGCGTGTGTTGTTTAAGTTGCTGTTTATAATATTCGAAAAGAAAGTCTGTCTAGCTTTGCCTAGTTCCATATTAAAAGCATGGATGCTATCTTTGTAGATGTTATAATGGACTACAAGTTTTGTCTTCCGCCACATGCGCTCTGCTCTTCTGCTTTGTCTTTTCATGTTTTGCACTGCTGTTGAGTTTCTCCAAGGGGCTTTTTGTCTACCACTATTCTTCCTGACTTTCACAGGAGCAATATGATCAATTACACTTTTAATTTTTGAGTTAAAAGATTCAAGGAGAAAATCAACAGAGCCAGCAGATATGCTTGGTTTTAAAGATATAGCCTTCATAAATAGCACACTAGTGTTCTCATTTAAGCATCTCTTCTTGACAGACACAGATCTAGCTTCAATGGCAGGGGAGATCAATATATCAATTGTAAGGCCTACATAACTCTGAATCAAATGTGTTTTGCCAGTTGCCTGAAGAAGACCCAGTAGGGTCGAAACGTTGCCTTTTTTTATTAAATATGGGAGTAAATAGCAGTGTTGCGGACATTTAATTTTTTCAATTCAGTAGTTCTTTTTGTCCTGCACCTGCCAGAAGGTGGGATGTGCACACAACAACTTGATCAACACAATTTGTAACTTAATTTGTGGAGCACTCCCTTTATCTCCCTTGATAAATCACTTGCCCTTTTGACAATTAAGCCATGTCTGAGGAAGATAACGACGCCAGCCCAAGTGGAACTTTTGAATTTAACCAAGAGGATTATGACCGCATCATGCTGAAGGAGTCCATCTTTGATGAGGACACAACAGATCCAAAAGAGGGTGATGCATTGACTCAGAAACTGTTTAATCTACAGGAACGAGAGATCAGACAGCACTTACATGCTGTAACATTAAGTGATTATTTAAGAAAAAAGATGATTCCTCGTGGTCTGAGACTGCAAAAAGCACCTGCTCTAGGCCAGGACAATTCTATTTTCTGCACACGTTGGTGCGAAATATTAAACAAATGCTCTTTTGATCTGATGGCCCTCGTTATAAGTGAAATCACTGTTCAACTGGAAACGACAAGGGAAGATTTCAAGCAAACAGAAATCAAATTGAAAGTGCTGTCTGATAAGAAAAGACTTGGGGAAATCAAGAAGGAGCTTGAACGCCATCGTATTGACTGCACCAGCGAAATAAGGAGTGTCAAGAGGACCAAGTTTGCACGGGATGTTGAGGACTACAAGCAGAGTAAAGTCTACTTCTGGAAGGATGGAAAACCAGAATCTCAAGCCAAACTGCAGCACAACCAGGGACAACGAGCACGACCTGTACGCCAACGACAACAAGGAAATAGAAAACCATGGCTGTCTTCCTCATCATATGATTCAGGCTCAGATTTGAGTGGTCAATCAGAGCGGGGAGTGTCTTTTTTAGGATACGGCCTGAAAAAACCTCAAAACCTACAACGATGGCGGAGAGCAGACCCGTTTCCAAGAAAAAACGATGTCGAAGAAGTCAACGAAAAAGGTCGCAGACAACCCCGGATTCAGACCAGCAGGAGAGTACGGTAATTAATCTTTCTGAAAAAACTTTGTCTGAGGCCTGTACGTCAGCCTTAAGTAAAGGATTGAGTTTTGTTCCAACCACTCATACTAATGACTTTGAGACTATTATTGATTTCCAGAAGTTCTTTCGTAATCTTAGATTGAGGGAGTTTTTCCACTCTGATATGAAGGACAGTCCAACCAGGAGTGGTTCCTCTTTGGACCAAGTCCTGTTACCTGCTACCTCTCCCCCTAGTGACTTGTCCCATAATCGTTTCAAGAAAAGATCGACATTTATTCCTCCTAAGCACCGTAATGCCTCTCTGGACACGTACTGTCGTTTGGTTGAGAATGATGTTAAGTGTCTACTGAAAAATAAAAAAGAATATAAATTGTACAATAACTTGACAAAAGAGGAAAGAGAAGCTTTACTGGATTTGAGTAAGGACAATAAGATTGTGGTAAGACCTGCTGACAAGGGGGGAGCTGTTGTTTTGCAAAATGCTGTGGATTATGAAAAGGAAATTAAAAGACAATTAAGTGACTGTACATTCTATGAGAGATTATCATCTGATCCCACTAATAGGTTGAAGAATGTGGTAGATTCCCATTTAGAAAATCACTTCAGTAATGGCGAGTTTGAAAAAAGTACCTTTGAGTTTCTTAAGATTGAACATCCAGTGATCCCGGTAATCTATACACTCCCCAAAATCCATAAGGGCTTAGATACCCCTCTGAAGGGAAGACCTATTGTCAGTGGCATTGGTAGCCTAACTGAAAATATATCTGCCTTCGTTGATTATTTTATTAAATCAGAAGTGGTTACCCTTCCCTCCTATATACGTGACTCTATCGATTTTATAAATTCGTTGAAAACCTTTGATCTTAATTCTGATAATTGTTTATTGGCTACTTTTGATGTTCAGAGCTTGTACACAAATATCCCACATGATGGTGGCCTAGAAGCACTTCAGTATTTTCTTTCTTTAAGTAAGTTTGAGCCAAAACCTAGCACTGAGTGCATATTAGACTTGGCTAACATAGTTCTTACCAATAACTTCTTTCGCTTTCAGGACGAGTTTTTTATACAAAAGAAAGGGACTGCCATGGGAAGCAAAATGGCCCCAAATTACGCTTGTTTGTATATGGGTCTTTTTGAGAATCAATTTGTGCTGCATCGGAGAAATCCATTTTATTCTAAGATCTTATTTTATAAGAGATTTATTGATGATATTTTTCTGATTATTGACTGCACAGTAGATGAACTTAATGGCTTTCATGAGTATCTGAACTCTTGTAATGAACATTTGAAATTTACTTTGGAATATGATAGACATTGCATCAGTTTCCTGGATATTCAGGTATATAAAGATGGTACGTTCTTAAAAACTGATCTTTTTCGTAAGCCTACGGATCGCAATACTATATTGCATGGGGACAGTTTTCATCCCAGGCCGTTGGTCAAAAGTCTCCCAATCAGTCAGTTTAATCGTGTACGCAGAATATGTAGTGATAACACATCTTACTTAAAGCAGGCTGCGGACCTGACAAAAAGATTCCTCAACAGAGGCTATAAACAAGATTGGGTTGATTCGGCCAGAGAACGTTTCGATCAGATTACGCAAGACGAGTGCCTTCGATATAGACGCAAAAAAACCCCAAATAAGTCTCCTTTGTGTTGTGTAAAATACTCTCCACTTGTGTCAGAATTTAGAAGATCTGTTTATAAACACTGGCACATTATTGATTCGGACCCTAAATTGACCAGAGTCTTCCCAGAAAAACCCAAGCTTATTTTTAAGCGTGCTTCTAACTTAAAAGACCATCTAGTTAAGAATGATATACGTCCGAAAGTTACAACGCCTTTTCTTAGTATGCCAGATGGAAATTACAGATGTGGCAGTTGTGCCCAATGCTCGTATACGCATAAGTGCAAACATTTTAATCATCCACACACTGGTAAAACATTATCTATTCGTGGTACTATTACATGTAGCACTACACATGTTGTTTATTTAATCAGTTGCCCATGTGGCTTATCATATGTTGGTAAAACAACGAGAGCGCTACGGACTAGAATCAGTGAGCACAGAAGTACCATTAGAAAAGGAGATGAACGCAGTCCTGTTGCCGCTCATTTTAAATTAGCTGGCCACAATGTCAGCGCCCTTAGATACATCGGGGTGGAGCGGGTCAACAAACCGTTTAGAGGAGGAGATCATGGTAAAAGGCTTCTCCAACGGGAAACGTTTTGGATTTACTATTTGAACACTATGTCTCCTTATGGTCTGAATGAGGAATTTGATATAAAGCCATTCTTATAATGTATGTTTTTTTTTTTTTTTTTTATGTATATGTCTTAATTTGCATTTATGTAAGTACATGTATTTGGTTGTTGGTTATATATATATATATATGACATTTATGTGAGTATGCACTGTTTCTTGTTATTTGCATGTTTGTAATTTGGTGAGTGATGTAAATATGGAATTGCGAGTGTTCTCTTAATTAATTAATGAGAGAGGTTATTAGGCTTGTTTAGACCCAATCAAGCTAATTGTAATCACAGGGTGGGTCAGATTGTAAGGCCTACATAACTCTGAATCAAATGTGTTTTGCCAGTTGCCTGAAGAAGACCCAGTAGGGTCGAAACGTTGCCTTTTTTTATTAAATATGGGAGTAAATAGCAGTGTTGCGGACATTTAATTTTTTCAATTCAGTAGTTCTTTTTGTCCTGCACCTGCCAGAAGGTGGGATGTGCACACAACAACTTGATCAACACAATCCTGACAGTTTCCTTTGACAGGGCTCCGGTCAAAGAGAAGGGCACGGAGAAATTATTCCAGCAAACTTTAATTACTGAAGTTTGAGTACAGGCATCAGTGTACAAATAGTTATGTATGTTTGTGTGTGTGGTCTATAAAAGAAACAAAGAATAAAATAATATTAATCACAATGTACAAAGATATAAAACATGTACAAAATGTATACAGTAATATCCAATATAATTATAAACATTGAATCAGAATACTAAAACATATTAATTTGGTCAAATAAGTCGAAAAGAGCCATAAACAACTAATATACAGGCATACAAAGAGGTTGATGGGGCAAAGTATGAATACTAAATGGATTTCGTGGTCTTTGCTTCCCTCTAGTGGAAGCGAGCGCAACTCCACCCCATGCCCTCAACACGTGAGCGGCTCAAAGCCCGGGAATGTCGAACTAAACTCTGAGCGCGTCTGAAGCGGTCTGAAGACGACACAGAGGCTAGACACGATTTAACTGTAGGACTAAAGTACATAACTGAATTAAAGCTGCAAGCAGCATTGAAAGGGCCCTCGCACCCGTGCCATCGCCACCCGGTGGCTTTAGGAAGACAGAGCACGATGGGCAATGTGCATTTAAGTAGATAAATATAGTGGGAGTATATCAAAATCAGTTACAAAAATGTCCTTTATTATGGGGATAATAGCATGCTTTGGCACTTAGCTAAGTGTTTGCTAGCATGTTTCTAGTATGTTGCTAGCATGTTTAACACTTGCTGGCACTTTTTAATATATTATTAGAAGTCCACAACAGTGTTAAACATGTCACTTCCTGTTGCCAGCAGGTGGCGCTATGACTGTAACTGAATATGAGCATGCACATGTGTTCAGGACAGAACTCTTATCAAACATGTGAAGTTTGGGGCAGATTGAACTTTGCCTTAAGTAAAAACAACTTCCTGTTTCATACCATTAGCATGCTTTAGCACTTAGCTAAGAAATGCTAGCATGTTTAACATGTTTATAACATGTTTATAACTCAATGGCATATTTACTATGTTGCCAGTACTGCATCACACTGTTAAACATGTCACTTCCTGTTGCCAGTAGGTGGCGCTATTACTATAACTGAATATTGTCATGTAGATGTGTTCAGGGCAGGACTCTTATCAAATGTGTGAAGTTTGGGGCAGATTGGACATTGCCTTCTTAAGTAACAACAACTTCCTGTTTCATTTCATTAGCATGCTTTAGCACTTAGCTAAGAATTGCTAGCATGTTTAACATGTTTATAACATGTTTATAACTCAATGGCATATTTACTATGTTGCCAGTACTGCATCACACCGTTAAACATGTCACTTCCTGTTGCCAGTAGGTGGCGCTATTACTATAGCTGAAAATTGTAATGTAGATGTGTTCAGGGCAGGACTCTTATCAAATGTGTGAAGTTTGGGGCAGATTGGACATTGTCTTCTTAAGTAACAACAACTTCCTGTTTCATTTCATTAGCATGCTTTAGCACTTAGCTAAGAATTGCTAGCATGTTTTAACATGTTTATAACATGTTTATAACTCAATGGCATATTTACTATGTTGCCAGTACTGCATCACACTGTTAAACATGTCACTTCCTGTTGCCAGTAGGTGGCGCTATTACTATAGCTGAAAATTGTAATGTAGATGTGTTCAGGGCAGGACTCTTATCAAATGTGTGAAGTTTGGGGCAGTTTGGACATTGTCTTCTTAAGTAACAACAACTTCCTGTTTCATTTCATTAGCATGCTTTAGCACTTAGCTAAGAATTACTAGCATGTTTTAACATGTTTATAACATGTTTATAATTCAATGGCATATTTAATATGTTGCTAGTACTGCATCACAGTGTTAAACATGTCACTTCCTGTTGCCAGTAGGTGGCGCTATTACTATAACTGAATATTCTCATGTAGATGTGTTCAGGGCAGGACTCTTATCAAACGTGTGAAGTTTGGGGCAGATTGGACATTCCATACCTGAGTTACAGCAAATTCCTATTGAATTGCAGTAATAGCATGCTTTAGCACTTAGCTAAGTGCTTGCTAGCATGTTTTAGCATGTTTCAAGTATGTTGTTAGCATGTTTAACACTTGCTGGCACTTTTTTATATGTTATCAGGAGTCCACAACAGTGTTAAACATGTCACTTCCTGTTGCCAGCAGGTGGCGCTGTGACTGTAACTGAATATGAGCATGGACATGTGTTCAGGACAGAACTCTTATCAAACGTGTGAAGTTTGGGGCAGATTGGACATTGTTTGCCTGAGTTACAGCAACTTCCTGTTTCATGGCGAAACATCAAAATTTGTCAGGCCGCCGAGGACACGCCCTTCGACGAAAACTCAAGATCTTCGCAATTTAACGTCGCAAAGGCCTTAAGATTACACTCAGCAAATTTGAAGATGATCAGATTAAAACTGTAGGAGGAGTTCGTTAAAGTACGAGGCCTGAAAATGGCAAAAACTGCACAAAAATCTGAGAGGAAGTTCAAAATGGCTGACTTCCTGTTGTGTTAAGGGCTACGCTCCAAGAGACTTTTTTGTAGGTATTGGGCCATTACATGTATGTACCGAATTTCGTACACGTACGTGAAACGTAACGCGAGGCGCACTCCGTTGAACCTTTATAGGTGGCGCTATCGAGCCATTTTGCCCCGCCCAATTTTGAAACGCATATCAGATGTAAATTTTCGCCAGTTCTGACGCGTGTGCAAATTTTCGTGAGTTTTCGTGCATGTTTAGGCCCTCAAAAATGCGATTCATTGCGGAGAAGAAGAAGAATAATAATAATAATAATAATAAACAGAGCAATTCCAAGAGGGTCCTCACACCATCGGTGCTCGGGCCCTAAATATAGTACTCGAGAATACAGCCTAAAGCTGAAATAATGTAAAGGAAACAATCTATAGACTGGTACGTCTTATAACAGTCACATAATACATATCAACTAAAGAAATACACACGAAAGTATCAAACCCATGCATTTAAGACTTAACAGGAAAACAGATGAAAGTAGACAATATCTAAACAATTCTGATGGCAATATTTGCATATTAGTACAGAATAAAACTTACTTTCGTTTAGATTACGCACACGAGAGCTACCATCCCTCAGAGTGTGGAGTCGGTAATAAGGAAATGATGCACTCAGAAAGGAAGTGACATCACTACAGTTTCAAAATAAAACGACAAGAAATAAAAGACTTTCTGACATAGCCGCCCCCAAATTTAGCAGTAAATTTGAATCCTAAAGGAAAGTCTACTTAGTTGGAGTCGTCTTCATCCTCCCAGGCTGGCAACCGCACAAGGCGCACAACTGGCCGTAGGTAAGTCTGTCCCTTGATCTTGACTTCAGCTGCCCTGACTCGTCCATCCATGCCGGTACAGGTATTCACCACTCTCCCGATGGGCCACTGGGCTCTGGGTAGCTGCGAATCCACCACCATTACCACCTGGCCAGCAGTCAAATTATCTGTGTCCTTGTGCCACTTCGACCGCTTCTGAAGATCCGGGAGATGGCGACGGATGAAGTTGGACCAGAAATGGTCCGCCAGGATCTGGCTGTGGCGCCATCTTCTTCTGCCGAGAAGGTCGCTAGGTGCATAGACCGCCTGTGGGAGTGATGCATCACGCCGTCCCATCAACAGTAGATTTGGTGTAACGGGATCTGGGTCCGCAGCATCGGAAGAGACGTACCCAAGCGGTTTAGCGTTGAGTATTCCCTCCACTTCAATCAGTACAGTTTGCAGCACAGGTTCGGCAACGGTGTGGTCCTGAAGAATGACTTGGAGAGCTGACTTAATCGACTTAATCTCTCGTTCCCACGTTCCTCCGAAGTGTGGAGACCCAGGGGGGTTGAAACGGAACTCAATTTGCTGTCTGGCCAGCTGCTCTTGGAGATGACCTCCTAAAGCGGCAAAGCTAGCTTGCAGCTCCGCAGCTCCACCTCGGAAATTGGTTCCTCTGTCAGACAGGATCTCAAATGGCTTGCCTCGGCGGGCGATGAAACGGCGGAGAGCCATCAAGAAAGCATCAGTGTCTATGCTCTCCAGTAGGTCAAGATGCACACAACTTGTCGTCATACACTTGAAAATCAGACCCCACCGCTTCTCGGTCCGCCGGCCTATCTTGACGTTGTAGGGACCGAAACAATCGACCCCAGTCGACCAGAAAGGTGGCTTGTATAAGCGGAGTCTGGCAGGTGGTAGGTCTGCCATTTGAGGTACCACTGGAGTAGCACGCCATTTCTGACATTCAACACAGCCGTGTTGATGGCGCTTGATAGACTCTCTTCCCCGGAGGATCCAATATCTTCTCCTCATCTCGGCGAAAACCCGCTCGGGACCAGGATGTAGCAGGTCAGTGTCATATTTCTTAATGAGCAGCTTCGTGACATGAGATTTAGGATCAAGGATGATAGGATGCATCGCATCTGGGTCAAGATCTTCTGCTCTGCGTAGTCTACCTCCCACTCTCACTAGGCCAACAGCTTCATCATACTCTGGAGCAAGCATGAGCAGGCGACTCAGTCTCGAAATGGACTTACCAGCAGCCAGAGTTTCTACCTCTTCAGGGAATGACTCACTTTGAGCTTGTCTGAGGACATGTAACTCTACTTTTTGAACGTCAGCTGCTGTCATGGTAGGGCTGCTCTGGTCATCAGCCGCCCCGTGAAGGCTCTCATGGGTAGCTTTGAGAAGACTGTCCCAGTTATCTATATCAGACATAAGTGTCGTTGTTGGAGAGCAGGTGGTGACTCCACAGAACAATGCCTTCCGAAGTTCATCCTCATCAGCTTCTTGGGCTTCAATTAACTGAAGCACTGGCCAGGAGTCTGGATGTTGTCGAAGAAATGGTGGACCTTGGCTCCACCGGTTCGGCTGGCTGAGCTCGAGCAAGGGTTTACCACGAGTAAGATCATCTGCTGGATTGTCAATGGTGTTGACATACCGCCAGGTCGAGTTTTCAGTGTGTTCTTGAATTTCCGCGACTCTAGTTCCTACAAAGACTTTGTAGCGACACGAGTCGGAATTGAGCCACGTCAAAACTGTAATCGCGTCGGTCCAGAGAGTGACTTGCTGTGAAGGGAGTGACAGTTCTGTCATAATGACTTTAGCCAGCTGGGCTCCAGCTAAAGCAGCACACAGTTCAAGGCGTGGTATAGATAGTTGTTTGCGAGGGCTCACTCGTGACCGAGCCATCACAAAGGCAATGTGCACTTCACCTTGATTGTCTTGGGTGCGGAGGTAAGCGACGGCCCCGTAGGCTCTTTCAGAGGCATCGCAGAAGATGTGTGCCTCTCGTCTGGGTGACCCAATGCCTGCTACTGATGGGACATAGCATCTGGGAATTTCCACTTGTGGAAGCTGGACTAGTTCACTCTCCCATTGTCTCCAGATATCCAGCAGAGCTTCTGGTCTGATCGGTTCGTCCCAACCAACTCCCACTCTCCACAGGTCTTGAATTAGGATCTTTGCTCGGGTGGTGAATGGAATCAAGTATCCTAGAGGATCATATTGTGTTGCCATCACCTTGTAGACGTTCCTCAGAGTTGACTGTGAATACTCGACTGGTCTGTGGCGGAACCCAAGACGATCGGTAAGGCAGTTCCAGCGAAGTCCTAAAGCTGGCTCTTCGGGATCCTGTCGAGGTTGAGACAGCCACAACTCAGTGCTCGCTGCTCTTGCTTCCAAGGGAAGAAGCTCAACAACTGTGGGGATGTTACTGGCCCACTGTCTGATGTCAAAGCCTCCAGTTGAGAGCAGTTTACGCATCCGGTTAACAATGTTCTTGGCTTCATCAGCGTTCGTGACACTGGTCAAACAGTTGTCGACATAGAAGGCGGTCTCCACAAGGTGTGAGATGTCCTCATAACCGCTGCTGTTATCCTTCACATGCCGCTGAAGGGCGTATATGGCACAGCATGGGCTACATGTCGTCCCGAATGGCAAAACCTGCCACTCATATACAGTTGGTTCCTCTTCCCTCTTCATACCTCTCCAGAGAAAACGGAGAAGGGGCTTATCTTCTGGTAACAGACGAACTTGATGAAACATCGCTTTGATGTCACCACTGATAGCCACACTGTGTTCTCGGAACCGAAGTAGTACACCGAGGAGAGTAGGACCTAAGGTTGGACCGGGCAACAGTTGGCTATTGAGACTTTGACCGTTGTGCTGGTAGGAACAGTTGTAGACAATCCTCGCCTTACCATTGTGGTGGACAACGTGGTGAGGCAGATACCAAGACTCTGTGGAGCTGTCTACTGTGTCAGGAGGTAGAGGTTTGACGTAACCCAACTGCTCAAGCTTCTGTATTTCTTGACAGTAGGTGTTAGCTAAAGCAGTGTCTTTGGCTAGACGACGTTCTATGCTCCGTAGCTGTGGGAGCAATGTATGCTTTGGAGCCCAAAGCGGGAGTCTAGCTTTGCGCCTCAGTAGCGGAGTAGCATACCTTCTTACGCCATCCAATTCTACCTTGACTGTGCACTGTTCTAGCAGTTCTAGGGCCTGCTGATCTTCTTTGGAGCGAATCACAGTCTTGGTGTTGGCATACGGGTTTATGTCAACTTCCCACAGTCGTTCAACGTGCCGCTGTAGCTCTGAGTTAGGAGACATGGTAAAGTAACAGTGAGAAGGCTCACCAGTGAGGTTGAAGTTGGCGGGGCCTTGCAATGTCCAACCAAGAGCAGTACACACAGCCACAGGGCTCCCAGGAGGACCTGCTCGGATCGGTTGTTTGGGAAGCAGCAGATGTGGAAAGTCAGAGCCTATCAGCAGGAGCGGTTGGACCTTGGCAACGTTCGGCAGAGGAAGACCTTGCAGGTGGGAGTATCTACGCATAAGCGACTTGACAGGATAGCTATGCTCAGATAGGCTCAGCTCACCAGCAGTGAAGGCATTAAAGATGTTGTACCTTTGTTTGGGAGAATGAGCTGGGGAGATGTCGAATGAGACAGCTGCTCCTTGTAGATGGATAACCTCATGGCGGACAGTACGCAAAGGCAAGCTCTCAGGCTCTTTGTCTAAATGGAGATGCTGGACTGCTGAGGGAAGGATGAGGGTTCTCTCTGATCCGTCGTCCAGGATAGCAAAACCTTCCAGAGAGTGCTCGGCATTGTACAGGCGCACCTTAACTAGCTTCAACATGACTCGATGCGGACGACTAGGACGGTCAACGTATATAGTGTCGGGAGCAGCACTGACCATTAACACTTTCTTAGCCTCTTGGGAACACACTTCGTGGAGCACAGTCAGGTGTTGCTGTTTGCACACTTGGCAAGGCTTCTTGAGAGTACATGCCTCAGGTTTATGGTTTCTGCCACACCTCCAACAGCCTCTGTCTTTGATCCAGGTGGAAATCTCTGATGGAGTGAGCGTTTTAAATTTGGGGCATAAGCTGAGGTAATGCTCACGGGCGTCACAGTACGGGCAGTAAGGCTTCACACTAGGTTTACCTTTGGGTGACTTTGTGCTACGAGCAGGATCTGGATGGGCTACCTTAGCTTGGCTCTCAGTGTTGTAAAACACGTTGGATGAAGGACCCTGGGATTTCCTTTGGCCCTTAAAGGAGTCATAATGTGCAATTTTCACTTTTCCATGAGAATCAATGTATGTTATGATTGACTAACGATTATACATTGGCCGGGATGCCGATATTCAAAAGTGAAGCGTTTGTTTACCCCAGGGTTCTTAAACTAGCCAACGTGCACGCGCACTCAAATACGAGATTTCAATTTCTCCCCCGACTTGACGTCAAGACGGGGCCGGATATACCATATATGGACACCGCAGAGGAGGCCCGCCCTGCCCCTCTCCCCATCATATTCAGTCAAGGAAGATGCAGAAACGTAGTGCACACGCGAGTTGCTCTGTGGTTGACTGTCATAATCCACATTCTAATGTTTTTTCTTTACCCAAAACTGACCAAACTACAAGGGACCAGTGGATGAAATTTATTTTTAATGACGCTGTTCCAACAATCATCTCAACTTGCTCAACGTTAGGTGTCTGCGCTAAACATTTCACAAAAGAATCTTTTACAAATTTGGGGCAATATCAGGCGAAGTTGGCATCGAAGCTACGTTTAGAAAAAGGTGCCATTCCAACAATCAGGGACTTGCCTGAATTTGAAACGGTAAGACTGTGTTTTTATTACTATATTTTGTGTAACAAACCGCAGCTAACTACTAATGCGGTTAATGTATGTGATGTAAACACGGGGAATGGACTCTACGAATGCTAGCCACATCTTTCCACTTTGTTTTACACTACACATTATAGCAAACGTATATCTCTATAACCACTGTAAACTGAAAATAAAGTAACGTTAGACTACATCTCCGTTAATGTAATCTACATTAAATTAAAGCTAAACTTATGTGGGAGAAAATAGCAACAAACGTTTTAGCTCGTTACTGATGTTAATGTATGTCTCAGTCAAAAAAAATGTCTTTACCATTCAGAGACATGTTGATGTAGACGTCCTTCCATTGACTGTTGTTCATCTTCCGTTTCCAGCTCTGGTTCAGAGTCTGGCTCAAACATATACGGTTGAATCCCGTAGGTCGCGGCCAGGTCGGGTTCATTCACAACTTGCGCCATGATGTCATTTTGGAATGATATGCTGAAGTTACCCGCGGTGTCAAGCCCCCTCCTTCCTGCCACCAATCAACGCGCCCCTCATTTGCATTATTAAAATGACCGTCCACGACAGCCAAAACCTCGCATCAGATCTCGCGAGACAATAATGCATTCAGAAATAAGGGTCAAACGAGCTCTGTGTTTATTTTTTTCCAATTTTTCTTTTTTAGAAGGGCATGAAATGACTATAGTAGAGCGTGGGTATCAAAGTTAATACCACATTATGACTCCTTTAACTGACTTAGGCTGTTCTTGGAACATCAGAGCTGCTCGAGATGAAATGCGCTTTGCTTGTGACTTTAACTGAAGCCAAACAGAGAAGTCTTCAAGCGTGTAGGTCTGATCAGTGCCAGTCCTCAGGATGCCTCGGTTTATGCTGTACTCTACAAACCCATCTCGATAGTTAGTAGGCAATTTACTGAGCAGCCTGTCGACGTGTGAGCCGCATCGCAGTTCATAGCCGTTCTCACCCTCGAGGGAGCGGAGCATGCCAACTAGACCTTGTACTGATAGGGCAAAGTTGTCAAACGCCTCTGGATCTCCAGATCTTACGTGAGGTGAGTTTAAGATGGTACCAAGCTCACTCTGCACGAGCTGACGAGGTTGCCCATATTTGTCTTGGAGAGCCTGGAAGGCTGAGGTATACGGTCTTGGATCGTGCATGTAGGCTTGGGCTAGCTTGTAGGCGCTTGGCAGTTTCAGATGGTCGAGGAGGACTTGATATTTGAACTGCTCTGTAAGGTGAGCATGTGTATTGAGCAGATTATCCAAAGCCATCTTGAGCAGGGCAAAGTCTGACTCTTTACCTGAGGTGAAGTGAGGTAGAGTAGGTCTAGGAAGGCCATAAGAGGTAGCAACTAGTAGCTCCATGAGGTCTGTACCTGGCGGTGCCCTATAATTTAAAGGCGCTGTGCCCTGTTGTGCTAAAGGTGGCATATGAGGGTAAGGATAGGACAGCGTGTTGGGAACTGATAGCACTGGTTGTAAAGGTGTAACAGGTGGAGGCACATGTTGGATCTGGGCTTGGTTATAGAGTGGCTGGTGAAATAGGCCCATACTCTGTTCTACTGACAGTGACGGAGCACATAAGTTAACGGCACTCACAGCTGGTCTAGGAGCTGACTGCGAAGCTGGGTTGATGATTGCAGAAGGAGGAGGAAGCATGGTAATATACGTAGGCTGAGGCTGGGCAAGTATACTAGTAGTAGTATAAGCACTCACTTGTGGAGCGGGCTGGACTTATGGAGGACTGGTCGAGTCAGGTGGACTAATGACTGCACTGGAGACTGGTGTCAGAACATGAATAGACGGAGTAGAATGGAGCAGTCCATGTGGCTGAGGCTGAGCCACTGATGATGACCTGAGGTTGTACTCACATTCGCTGAGGGGCCTGGAGGAACGGGGACTCTCACTTCCTTCTTCCTTCAGGAAAGACGCGATCAGAGCTGCTTGCGCCAATTCCATCTCTTTCTCTTTCAGTCGCCGTCGCAGCATCTGATGTCTGGTGATAGCCTCTCTATTCTTGTATGCCATCTCTGCTTTCTCCTCCAGTCGACGTCTATATCGTTCTTGTTCTCTGAGAAGTTCCTCCTTCTCATCGAGGGCGTCTCTGGCTTCTTTGTCCAAAAGAGTACACTGCTCGTCCACTAGAGTCTGCTCCATAATCTGCCGCTGTGCTTCTGCTAATTCCATCCGCTTAACCTGCTCCTCCAGCATGGCACTCTGTAGCGCGGAAAGCCCTTCTGCAGCAGACCTCTTTGTTGATAAGGTCTCACTGACTTGAGATCTTGGTCTGCTACGATGAGAAGATACCAAGGATCGACATGACTCTGCTCTTACAAATGGCAGTGAAGGTGGATCAAGGATCGGGATGTTGTGAGCTGGGGCTGCTGCTCCGAATTCCTCAGCTTCGGTAGCAGGAAGTACTGTGACTCTCGGTCTGTACCCAACTTCAAAGTTTGCAAGGGATGCTGGTAACTGTATCTCCCGCTGGGGTCGAGAACGCACTGCTGGATCTGCAGATGGTTGTCCTGGCTCCATATTGTCTCCAGAAAGCTGTCAGATCCGGCTCGAAGGACCATGTGATAGAGTGCGATACTCTGAAGAGATAATACTGGTCTGACAGTTTCCTTTGACAGGGCTCCGGTCAAAGAGAAGGGCACGGAGAAATTATTCCAGCAAACTTTAATTACTGAAGTTTGAGTACAGGCATCAGTGTACAAATAGTTATGTATGTTTGTGTGTGTGGTCTATAAAAGAAACAAAGAATAAAATAATATTAATCACAATGTACAAAGATATAAAACATGTACAAAATGTATACAGTAATATCCAATATAATTATAAACATTGAATCAGAATACTAAAACATATTAATTTGGTCAAATAAGTCGAAAAGAGCCATAAACAACTAATATACAGGCATACAAAGAGGTTGATGGGGCAAAGTATGAATACTAAATGGATTTCGTGGTCTTTGCTTCCCTCTAGTGGAAGCGAGCGCAACTCCACCCCATGCCCTCAACACGTGAGCGGCTCAAAGCCCGGGAATGTCGAACTAAACTCTGAGCGCGTCTGAAGCGGTCTGAAGACGACACAGAGGCTAGACACGATTTAACTGTAGGACTAAAGTACATAACTGAAATATAGTACTCGAGAATACAGCCTAAAGCTGAAATAATGTAAAGGAAACAATCTATAGACTAATACGTCTTATAACAGTCACATAATACATATCAACTAAAGAAATACACACGAAAGTATCAAACCCATGCATTTAAGACTTAACAGGAAAACAGATGAAAGTAGACAATATCTAAACAATTCTGATGGCAATATTTGCATATTAGTACAGAATAAAACTTACTTTCGTTTAGATTACGCACACGAGAGCTACCATCCCTCAGAGTGTGGAGTCGGTAATAAGGAAATGATGCACTCAGAAAGGAAGTGACATCACTACAGTTTCAAAATAAAACGACAAGAAATAAAAGACTTTCTGACAGGACGATTACTCTTGACAGGTTACTCACAAACTTGACACGGATTGACAATGAACCGACAAAGGACAGCAAACACAAGGGGATAATATAGAGAGACACTAATGACAAGGACAGGTGAAATTAACTAGACAATAATGACAAGACGGGGATAACAAGGGGGCGGAGTTACAAGACCAGACAACACAAGCACATGGCCCTGACGATTGGCCATGCGCTTGTACACAAAACATGGGTCTGTCATGGTCCTGCCACAATACTAGGAAAATATATAGATAAGAAGGCAGAACCATGACAACATAAGCTTAAGCAACAACATAGTTTATTTTTGTTCAACCAAGTCCAGCAGACCAGTGCAATTTTTGCCATTAAGTGTAGCAATAGCGAATTCCTTGTTGAAAAACTTGTACACAACCATGCTCTTATCGACGCTTCCATCCGTTCGTTTTTTATAACAAAATGTCCCATCCACGGGGCCAACCAAATAAAAGCGATCTAGGCTATCTACTCCGTTATTAAGGTCCCGGCAAGGCAGAACAGTAACATTGCGATAGCCTGAAATGCTGGTTTGTTGTTGTTGTATGTGGCGCCGCCGCCGCCGCGCTTGCGTCACTCCCTTACCCCTCCTGCAGTTCCTATGGCCACTTGGCCAGTGCGAACGCAAACAGCAAAACCGAGTTTTTTGGAGAGTAGTTCTTAGAACTGTTTAGAAGTGGACGGTTCCTATAACTAAGTTCCTATAACTACTTGGTCGGAAAGCGGCTAATGAAGCGATCTCGTCGTCAGCTTCGTCATGAACCATAGTCATGAACGCTAGTTGGTGCTCCAGTATTATCGGTCCGCCGAAACTCATCCAGTGAGAAACGTTCCGCGGTGCAAAAATAAGTGCGATTAAAATTATTTTTTGTGTTAATTAACGCGTTAAAGTCTGTAATTAATTAATCTTAATTAATGCGTTAAAGTCCCGGCCCTAATATATATATATATATATATATATATATATATATATATATATATATATATTAGTGCTGGGCCGTTATCGGCGTTAACGTGCTGCGTTAACGTGAGACTCTTATCGCGCGATAAAAAAAATATCGCCGTTAATCTAAGTTGGGTTGGGATCATAAATAGCATTTTCGAATATCGTTATTTTCGCGCAATTCTAGTGTGTAGTATGACATACATACTTGACGCCGCGCCTACTGTCACAGATCGCGCAGCAGGGTATTTTCCTGTCAGGGACACAAGGTGTACTACTTTTACTTTGTTATGTTGGGCGACGTTCCTCTCGTTACTTTATGTTAATGCAATACGTTGTTAAATGAGTTCATTCCAAGTGCGCTGTATCCTTTGTATGGGCATGAGCGATGCTCATTTACAAATGAATCACTCTTTTGAGTCGATTCTGTTCAAAGACTTCAGCTGCGTCCCAATGTGCATACTATCCATCCTAAATAGTATGTGACATTAGTAATTTTCAATACTATTTGGCATAGTATGCACATTGGGACGCAGCTTTCATCAAACAAGTTGTCAGATCTGTTAAAACGGTTCGCGAATCAGTTGATCTGTTCAGTTCCTCACGCACTGAATCGTCTGAACTCAGAAGCGCTTTCAATTCACACTCGAGGAGTCGTAAGTAACAGGAAGATTTAAGAACATCAAGAGCGTTGGATGAAGTGGCCGTGGATCTACAGTTTAGTCTAGTGAAAGCAAATCTGCAAATGCATCATATCTTTGCCAGCGATGAAGATCTTTATTAGTTGAACATCTTCGTAAACTGTCCGTGAATGAATGATTCCACAGGACGATTCGAGTTCATTTCATTCAGGTAATACATTTTACAACCAAACAGATTATTACGCCACGATAGCACTACTAAAAAGTATGACATTATCCGGTTTTTGGACATAACAGTTACATTAATTTATAGGCTACAAAAAAACGCTTCAGGGCGTCGGTGCACTGGTTAACAGGTTTAAATAAGCTACCATTGTCCACAGTTTATGAAATGAACACCCGCCATCCTGCGGTAATGTGTGTGTATTGCGCAGTGGCATAATCACACGAATAGTTTACATTGATTGAAACTAATTTGTTTAAAAAGGAGGCTATTGCAGTAACAAGGCAGGTTTACATAAAATCATTATGACATATGATGACATTATTTTTTGATCTAACGAGCATTGGCGATGCAAAAACAGACTGTTGTGCGCATTGTTTTTTTTTTCTTCCAATTACTATGTTAAAAAACCCCGAAGAGAACATGTTACTTGTTCAATTAATAAACAGTTTGATGACAAATCGCTAAAGATGAAATTGGCCTCCCTTTCTGTCATTGCGTTTTTTTTTTGTTTTGTTTTTTAACGATATTCGACTTTTGCTCCTCGATTGTCAAATGGCATTTTTGGCAGAAATGCACATCCCTATGCGAGGTGAACTATTCTCAAAGACTTACTTTTAGTCATTATTTGGGTAGCACACATATTATAAATGCCTTCGGGAGAATTCAAATGAGCCATTTTAATCTAGATTAATCTAGATTAATTTTAAAATTAATCTAGATTAATCTAGATTAAAAAAATTAATCTATGCCCACCTCTAATATATATATATATATATATATATATATAAAGCCGGTGGCACCGCCACCCTGGTGCCTTTAGGGTTATTGTGCACGACGTGACACAAAATATCTGCTCGCTATCTGCCGAACGGCTCTGGTAGTTCCGCTTCAGCACTGATGATGTTGTAGAAATAGTGCGCTCTGGTTGGTCTGGATTATTCGGGATTTTTTATTTTATACAGAAATAAGTTATTTATAATTCAGATGAGAATAAAGTTAGTGTTGATTAAAATGAAGGAAAACTAATATATTGATCTGAAATATAGCACATTAATTTTAAATTTATTTAGGTTCAATTACCAAACATACAGAATGATGTACCTATTAATAGATACTAGTATTTATTCAATAAATACTAGTACTAAGTCATTAGATACTAGTACCTATTAAATAGATACCAGTACTTATTCATTAGCTACTAACACGTATTCAAAAGAATATCTAAAGAATAAGCACTAGTATCTAAAGAATAGGCACTAGTAGTATAGAATAAGCACTAGTCGCAAATGAATAAGTACCAGTACTTAATGGAATAGATACTAGTATCTAAAAAATAAGTACTAGTAGCATGAAATTAGAGACTAGTAGGTTAAAATAATTAAATGTTAAAACGGCTTGCCATATTGGCTCAGAGAGAGAGAGAGAATGACCATATTCAATTTACAATATCTGACTTTCTGAGGGTCGGAGGTAATGACTTTAAATTAGAAAGTTGTTCGGCTTGAGGAGAAGAATATAAACGCTGAGTTTTGTAACTATAGGTAAAACTAACTAAGTTATAACACACTTTATATGTCCTTTTTTAGTCATGAAAATTAATTTCCTCGCCGCGGCCAAACCGTTCGAGATATCAAAAATCTGTCCGCAATTTAGCATCCTCAATGTCTTGACTTCATGCACACCGAGTTTGGAGATGATTGAATGAATTGCCGAGGAGTAGTACTTCAAATTCCACAGCAAGCGTTTTCCAAACAACCCATAATAGCCGATTTCCTGATGGGCTGGCGTAAAACTTGACCGGGGGAGAGATGTTCGGCCCGATGAGATCTAAATGTGTACGGAGTTTCATATTAATTCATGCAAGCGTGTTGGATATATGGACCAAATTGTCAGACCCCGTTCAAGGGGGCGCTGTTGAGCCCCTCTGCCACGCCCGGGTACCAGCTTCAGCCCAGCCCTGATGGCCGTGGGTTCTGACCTGTGTGCAAAATTTCAAGAGTTTTTGAGCACGTTAAGAGCCCCAAAAGCCCCTGAAACCTTGAAATCCATTAAAGCAATAGACAAATCCCTCACACACAGAGACAGAGAGAGAGGGAGAGAAAATTCTCAGACACATCCACATTCAAACTAAAATATCAGACTTCCTCTTGGTCTGAGCTAATGACAGTTAATTAGAAAGTTGCCCGGGTTGATCTGAACAATATGCGTACCGAGTTTTATGATTGTAGGTAAAACTATAAAACACCCACACTTTTTGTCAAAAGGTGGCGCTACTGAGCCCCTGCACCACGCCCGTTTCTGAAACTTTGCACATGTCTACTGGCTAATAAATGTGACGTGTCTATCGAGTTTCATGAAATTTCAAGCATGCTAAGAGTCTCAATAACATCAAACAAGAATATTAAAGTTTGATGCGTTGTCACGGCAACCGTATCTAAGATATCATTAATCCTTTCACAGGTCTACATCTGGCGTGTGTTTACATTATACAGATGAAGTTTGAAGCAAATCGGGTAAAAATAAGAGGATGATTTCAAAGAATTTAGGAAGTGACACACTTCCTGCTGCCAGTTGGTGGCGCTATAACTTTGACTCACAATAGTCACATCCATGTGATCGGACTCTTACAGCAAACACACTGCTGAAGTTTCATCAAGATCAGGTAATGTATGCAGAAGTTATAACACACTTCCTGTTTCCATTATTCGCCATAAATTCGTTTCCTCGCCACGGCCAAACCGTTCGAGATATCAAAAATCCCCTGGCAATTTTTCATCCTCAATGTCTTGACTTCATGCTGACCGAGATTCGTGGCGATTGGTTGAATTCTCTAGGAGGAGTATATCGAATTCCAGGGGCATACGCTTCCAAACAAACCATAATAGCCGACTTCCTGTTGGGCTGGGGTAAAAGGTAAAAGTACAAAGGATATATGAACCGATGAGATCTATATGTGTACCGAGTTTCATATTATTACATGCAAGCGTGTTTGATTTATGGACCAAGTTTTCGGACCCCGTTCCAGGGGGCGCTGTCGAGCCCCCCTGCCACGCCCGGGTACCAGCTTCAGCCCTGATGGCCGCGGGTTCTGACCTGTGTGCAAATTTTCAAGAGTTTTTGACCACGTTAAGGGCTCCAAAAGTGCGCTGAGAGTCTCAAAAGTATCCAAAAAGAATATTAAAGTATGATGCGTTGTCACGGCAACAGCATCTAAGATATCAACAATCCTTTCACAGGTCTACATCTGGCGTGTGTCTACATTATACACATCAAGTTTGAAGCAAATCGGGTAAAGCGTGTTGGATATATGGACCAAATTGTCGGACCCCGTTCAAGGGGGCGCTGTCGAGCCCCCCTGCCACGCCCGGGTACCAGCTTCAGCCCGGCCCTGATGGTCGCGGGTTCTGACCCGTGTGCAAAGTTTCAAGAGTTTTTCGAGCACGTTAAGTGCCCCAAAAGTGCCCAAAAGGTAGTAAAATAATAATAATAAAATATAGCTGCGAGGAAGCGATTACGCGCCCAAGTAGGGTTGTAACGGTATGAGATTTTCACGGTATGATAATCGTCTCAGAAAATATCACGGTTTCACGGTATACGATATTAAACTATCATTATTGTTATAATCATCATCAGCTACAATGACCCTTAAATGAATAAAAACAGATATGGTTTTTGGTTGAACATGGTTTATTGTAATACACACATAATAAACCAACAACATGGATTTAAATAGGAAATTTAAATAACTTGGATGGGGCAAACTAATTCAAAATTTTAAAATACTGAAACATGTCTAATAAATTGTATTAAAAAACATTTTTAATTTATTAATTATTATTTAAGAACAATAGAGTCTTTATGAAATGTATATTTATTTCCTCAGGAATTCTGGGTTGTCTGATATAACTTTGTCTGGATTCCGTGTGATTGAATGCAAAATGTATTTTTGAAAATGCAATCAGATAAAAATGTAACAACTTTTGTTCGTCTACACGAGAGGTTTACTAAATTAAAACATGGACAAAAAAAACTATACACAATAGTAATATATTTTAGTCATTATTTCTTCAGGCTAAACTAAACTTTTTTTTACAGGTTGTACTGAACACCTATGAGTTTCAGTCAGTGTATTTGATGATTATTCTTTTAAAAAACAATTATAAAATGCTCATTAAGTGTTCTCTGTCTGGATATGTTCATGTGTTCACGTCTTCACATAGTGGGTGGGACAGCAGATGCTTTAAAAACCATGAGCATCATGCGTACTTGAGTGTGTACTAGATCTACTTGACGAAACGGCGCTGCTCATTCATACAGAGACGCGCTGAATATAGAAGAATTAATGGGTCGCACACTGGTCTTTTTGCGCTGTATATTCACAGACACGCACATCGCGATTTGATTTACTGCACAGCTACATTTTGATTTCTTCATCCATCTAGTATCTATCAAATCGAACATTTTACGTGGCATCTGTATTGTAACGCAAAAAGACTGGTGTTCGTCTTTTTGACAGACCGGGATTCCCTTAGCATGACAGAAATAATATGGCCTTAAGTTGTAAAAGTTATGAATTAGGCTACCTTTATCTTCACGCCAGATTCAGCCGCGGAGCTCCAAAGTCCAAAGTCCGTCACCGTTCGCGGAGCTTCAGCCGCGGAGCTCCAGTCAAAAGTTTTGTTTTGTTTTTTCGGCGGGAGATAGAGATTCGCAGCCTCTGTCTCGGACATTTTCAGCGCTGTACAGGTATGGGTGGAGTCTAAGCAGTCAAGCTGAAATAAGTTGCATGCGGCAGTGCGGGTGAATTCTGGTTTAAAATCTTTTTTTTTTTTTTTTTTTTTTTTTTACCGCGGATAAGCAAATGTGTACGATATGATAATCGTACATGTCAATATTGCGATAAACCGCCATACCGGTATACCGTTACAACCCTACGCCCAAGCCGGTGGCACCGCAACCCTGGTGCACCAGGGTGGCGGTACCGCAGGCTTTGGCCCTTCATCGCAGCTATATATATATATATATATATATATATATATTATATATATATATATATATATATATATATATATATATATATATAAAGCCGGTGGCACCGCCACCCTGGTGCCTTTAGGGTTATTGTGCACGACGTGACACAAAATATCTGCTCGCTATCTGCCGAACGGCTCTGGTAGTTCCGCTTCAGCACTGATGATGTTGTAGAAATAGTGTGCTCTGGTTGGTCTGGATTATTCAGGATTTATTATTTTATACAGAAATAAGTTATTTATAATTCAGATGAGAATAAAGTTAGTGTTGATTAAAATGAAGGAAAACAAATATATTGATCTGAAATATAGCACATTCATTTTACATTTATTTAGGTTCAATTACCAAACATACAATCTTAATTTAATTTAAAGCAAACAATACATTTAAAATACATGGGTTGTATGCACTTTTTTTTATATAAAAAATATATATATATCCAAAAAGACAAGGCTTAAAAACTCTTGTCACTGTAACAGACACAATCTCTCTCTCACACACACACACACACACACACACACACACACACACACACGTCAAGTCACTTACATTTTAGATGCAATATTGAATAAGCAGAAAAATCGATTTTTCTGCTCTGAAAATATAAATAAGCATACAAATTGAATAAGCACTTTGAATATTCTAAACAGAATAAGCACTAGTCGCTAATGAATAAGTACTAGTACTTAATGGAATAGATACTAATATCTAAAAAATAAGTACTAGTAGCATGAAAATAGAGACTAGTAGGCTTGCCATATTGGCTCAGAGAGAGAGAGAGAGAGAGAGAGAGAGAGAGAGAGAGAGGAGAGAGAGAGAGAGAGAGAGAGAGAGAGAGAAAATGACATTTGACTCAAATGTCTTGACTTCATGCTGACCGAGTTTCGTGCCGTGTGTTTGAATTCTCTAGGAGGAGTATTTCAAATTCCATTGCATGCGTTTTCCAAACAACCCTTAATAGACGACTTCCTGTTGGGCTGGGGTAAAAAGTAAGAGCATGAAGTATATATGAACCGATGAGATCTATATGTGTACCGAGTTTCATATTATTACACGCAATCGTGTTTGATTTATGGACCATGTTTTCGGACCCCGTTCCAGGGGGCGCTGTCGAGCCCCCCTGCCACGCCCGGGTACCAGCTTCTGCCCGGCCCTGATGGCTGCAGGTTCTGACATGTGTGCAAAGTTTCAAGAGTTTTCGTGCACGTTAAAAGCCCCAAAAGTGCCCGAATAGTCGTTAGAATAATAATAATAATAATAATAATAATAAATATAGCTGCGAGCAGCAATTACGGGCCCAAGCCGGTGGCACCGCAACCCCGGTTCCTTTAGTTACCTAAAGGCACCGGGGTGGCGGTGCCACTGGCTTTGGCCCTTCATCGCTGCTCACAGCTATATATATATATATATATATATATATATATATATATATATATATATATATATATATATATATATATATATATATATATATATATATATATATAAAAAGCCGGTGGCATCGCCTCCCTGGTGCCGTTAGGGTTATTGTGCACGACGTGACACAAAATATCAAAATATCTGCTTGCTATCTGCCCAACGGCTCTGGTAGTTCCGCTTCAGCACTGATGATGTTGTAGAAATAGTGCGCTCTGGTTGGTCTGGATTATTCGGGATTTTTTATTTTATACAGAAATAAGTTATTTAGAATTCAGATGAGAATAAAGTTAGTGTTGATTAAAATGAAGGAAAACAAATATATTGATCTGAAATATAGCACATTAATTTTAAATTTATTTAGGTTCAATTACCAAACATACAATCTTAATTTAATTTAAAGCAAACAATGCATTTATAATATATGGGTTGTATGCACATTTTCTTTTTAATAAAAAAAAGATACATATCCAAAAAGACAAGGCCTTAAAGGGTTAAACTCTTGTCACTGTAACAGACACAATCTCTCTCTCTCTCTCTCTCTCTCTCTCTCTCTCTCTCTCTCTCTCTCTCTCTCTCTCTCTCTCTCTCTCTCTCTCTCTCTCTCACACACACACACACCACACACACACACACACACACACACACGTACACGTACACTGTTTAAAAGCAAGAAATATTTATCCAACCTGTTTAAAACAGTCTGTCGGAGCCATCTTTTAAACATTCATCATATTGCACTGGTTTTAATTTCTTGACCTCAAACAGAGCACTAATCTGTTTATTTTTAAGTTATTGCTTAAAAAAGAAAAGAAACATCAAATGCGTTTTTAGTCATATAGTATTATTTTATACAGAAATAAATTATTTATAATTCAGATGAGAATAATTTTAAGGAAAACAAATATATTGATCTGAAATATAGCACATGTTTGTTTAAAAAAATTCAAGCAATATTTTCTTTCAACTTTAAAGGCAGATTTTTGTTTCTAACTGAAAGTTGTGGAGACCAGAGCGTTAATTGTGGTTTTAAACTACTCTTTACTGTCAGAACATATCATGACAAACACTTGCCAAACAGGAGAACATTTCACAAATCTGAGGTATAACATTCAATCATTTGTAATTTTTCCTTAACAAAAATAATATCTTTATTTCAAAATTAATTTCTTAGTTTCTGCATGTGCTAATGGGGGATATTGTTTCAAGTCTTGAAAGAGGTTTGTGTTGCCTGACTTTGATGGCACGTATCTTTATGAAATGTATGAAAAACAGTAGGCTATAGCCTAAATACATAAATACTGTAATTATATTTCATTAGTCCTTTAATACATTGTCTACATTAATAATATAATACAATTCAATATGTATATCCCACATTTCATGGTGCAGTTAATATTACTAGGCTAACGTTAGAGTAAAACCATGGTAAATGATGGGAATTTGTAGATGGAAAATCTTTCTGACTGTATAGTTGCGCACAGTGTTTCTCCTGTTCCTCAGCGCTGTTTCATCTGCCTTTAAACTGGTTTAAATCACTGAGACATTTGTGTTCTTCGCTGAATTCAAGTGCTTCTCACTGGATCTCGTGATCGAGACTGATCAGAGTTAACCATAGACAGTAAAAGAACGCGTCTGCTCTAGTGAGCTCACACACTCATATCAACAACAATACTAAGCCATCTTGGTTAATGTTTCAGAAATGTTAAAATGATAAGAGTTACCAACCTCTCGAAATTCTTTAAATATAGATCCAGTCGTCGGTCTTTCAGGTGCTTTGCTAGGTGTTAGCGCCTTTTGTTAGCACTGCTCTGTAGCATCTCTTGCACATTCGCTTGCTTATGTCCTTCGCTTTCAATATCCATTTGCTTCATCTCCAAAATATTACCAGATAGCACCTCTGCTGTGTTCTTTATCAACCAAAACTGGTCGCGCGGGCGCCACACTCTCCATCTTTCCATTCACTTCACTTTTGCTATTTAACCAGAGCGAATGAGACGCGTGCGAGTGTGCGCACGTGTGTGTGTGTGTGTTTATCAACCCGCCTTTGAAAAACTATCATTTTGGACACAAGAGGGCAGTATAGCCCTATGAATGATTTTTTTGTTTGACCAGATAGCACTAAATAGCCTGTTTTAAACTTTTTCATACTTCTTGCATTGAAAAAAAAGATTAAAATGGGTTTAGTTAATATTTGTATAATTTTATAGAAAACTAAATGGTGTATAATTACATTTTAGAAAGATATGAGACGTTTCCTGATTCTTTTTGACATTACTTTAATCCCTCACCATAGCAAAACCATTTGAGATATTCAATATCTGTTCACAATTTAGCATCTTTAATGTATTTTCATCATGTTGAAAAAGTTTGGTGGGAATAAAATAAACCACTTAAGAGGAGTGAGTAAAAAAGTAGAAGCTGGTTTGCAAAACATCCACATTCAGACCAAAATAGCCGACTTCCTGTTGGGCTGGGGTAAAAAGTAAAAGTACAAAGGATATATGAATCGATGAGATCTATATGTGTACCGAGTTTCATCAGAGATGAGTTGAGTTTTCATCAGTGCCATCAGTGCCATCAGAGCCACGCTTGCATGACATGCAAGCGTGTTTGATTTAAAGTCCCCATGAAATCAAAATTGACCATACTTACTTTGTTTGCCTAAATTGATCGTTTTGTGGTGAACAATTCATCCATGCAAGTCAATTTACACAAAAAATTTGTTTGGCTTCGTAATCTTTAATCAAATTCTGAAAATGCCCCTCCCCTCTGCGTTGGAGGACCTTGCCCGATGACGTAGGCTTGACGGTTTAGGTGTCTGCTTAACATCCGTAATGACGCCCCTCTAACTGACATTAGACAGGCACACGGCGTGTGAAAGGAGAGATGGCTCGGAGGTGCATTTTTCTAGATCCAATCAGGTGCTAGTTGGAAAAAAAAAACACGCTCACTATTTTGCCTCATTTAGTATTCCGTTTCTCTCGGAAATACGTCACAGCACTGGAGAAAAGTCGTTTGCAACTTCCGGTTCACGGGGACTTTAAAGACCAAGTTTTCGGACCCCGTTCCAGGGGGCGCTGTCGAGCCCACCTGCCACGCCCGGGAACCAGCTTCAGCCCGGCCCTGATGGCCCCAGGTTCTGACACATGTGCAAAGTTTCAAGAGTTTTTGAGCACGTTAAGGGCCCCAAAAGTGCGTTAAGAGTCTCAAAAGCATCCAAAAAGAATATTAAAGTTTGATGCGTTGTCACGGCAACAGTATCTAAGATATCAATAATCCTTTCACAGGTCTACATCTGGCGTGTGTCTACATTATACACATAAAGTTTGAAGCAAATCAGGTAAAAATAAGAGGGTGATTTAAAAGCATTTTTTTTATTTTTTTTATTGCAAGTTAACAAGACATTGTAGTTTATACAAAAAGATCCGTGAATTATATACATATACAAAAAAAAGACGTACATGGGGCACATACAAAATAAACAAACAAACAAACAAACAAAAAACAACAACAAAAAAAGAAAGAGAACCAAAACAAAAAACACGCCAAAAAAAAAAAGAGCTAAATATAAATATATCGATCTAGTGATGTAAGCAGGTACATTGGTAAGTTTAAGCAATGGGATATTTTAGAGATTTAGATAGAAGCATTATTGAGATATTCATAGTCATTGTAATGGAATTGTAGTAGAAGTAGAGGCAGCATTCATACTACTAATAATAACTATAACAAAGGTAAAAATAGTAGCGATAGTAGTGGTAACAGTGGCAACAAACAGCATTCATGATAATAATAGGAGCAGTAGGAGTAGTGGTAGTACCGCATCTATAATAATAATAACAATAGTAATTATAATAATACATATAGATCAGTAAATAGAATTATTGTGAATATACACTATTCTCTAGGCCTGGGAGCTACTCCACCGCTGCCGGTGAGCACAAGCTCACTTAGTCTGGTTGTGACCTGACAGGACATAAGTGAAGTTTGGTTGCCCCTTTCTTTTTTTTTTCTTTTTTTTTTTCTTTTTTTTTTTGGTAATCTGTGGCTTAGACCCTGATGTGCACTGGTTAGCTCCCCAGCCAGGCACACCACATCCAGCCCAGATATCCGTTCATTCACCATATTTATTTTGCGTGACCGTAGAGATTGGGGGCATGGGCATGTTACTAATGACCATGTCGGCAAGATGTGCCAGTCGCGCCCACCAACAGCACCCAGAACAGCTGCCCGACCCAGGTCCTTTATATTTACTAGGAATATAAAAGGTTTTATAATATCAATAATACCACCATCCCTACTACCACCATCTCCAAAATAAAAATAATAATAATAATAAAAAATAATAATAATAATAATATTAATATGTGGTTTTTACATGAAAAATTAAGAGTATAACTTGTCATAATATATACACATACATATATACATGAATGATGTATTTAATAACACTCTTTTTTAGATTAATTGCTTAACTTATGTATTATAGGGATAGTTTGTTTTTCTGCATACTGAATATCCTTGTTATTAATTCAATCTATATACCAAAGACTGTAGATTTTAGTTGAGGCATCAACTCCCTAGATAGTTTTAATCAATATTTAAGGGTGAGAGCAGTGGACTGAAAATATTATTAAATTTGTATAGTTGGTTTTTAATTGCTAATGTTTGTTTCTCTTTAATAATATGGTCCCTTAGTAGATGTAGCCATTGTGTAATTGATATTTGGTATTTATTTTTCCAATTGAGTAGTATTGTTTTTTTGGCGATAGCTAGAGATAAGAGCAGAAAAGCATTTTGAAAGTGACACACTTCCTGCTACCAGTTGGTGGCGCTATAACTTTGACTCACAATAGTCACATCCATGTTATTGGACTCTTACAGCGAACACACTGCTGAAGTTTCATCAAGATCAGTTAATGTATGCAGAAGTTATAACACACTTCCTGTTTCCATTATTCACCATAAATTCGTTTCCTCACCACGGCCAAACCGTTTGAGATATCAAAAATCCCCTGGCAATTTTTCATCCTCAATGTCTTGACTTCATGCTGACCGAGTTTCGTGGCGATTGGTTGAATTCTCTAGGAGGAGTATATCGAATTCCAGGGGCATATGCTTCCAAACAAACCATAATAGCCGACTTCCTGTTGGGCTGGGGTAAAAAGTAAAAGTACAAAAGATATATGAATCGATGAGATCTATATGTGTACCAAGTTTCATATTATTACATGCAAGCATGTTTGATTTATGGACCAAGTTTTCGGACCAGCACCCCCTGCCACACCCGGGTACCAGCTTCAGCCCGGCCCTGATGGCCGCGGGTTCTGACCCGTGTGCAAAGATTCAAGAGTTTTTGAGCACGTTAAGGGCCCCAAAAGTGCGCTGAGAGTCTCAAAAGTATCCAAAAAGAATATTAAAGTTTGATGCATTGTCACGGCAACAGCATCTAAGATATCAACAATCCTTTTACAGGTCTACATCTGGCGTGTGTTTACATTATACACATAAAGTTTGAAGCAAATTGGGTAAAATTAAGAGGGTGATTTAAAAGCATTTTGAAAGTGACACACTTCCTGCTGCCAGTTGGTGGCGCTATAACTTTGACTCACAATAGTCACATCCATGTGATCGGGCTCTTACAACGAACAAACTGCTGAAGTTTCATCAAGATCAGTTTAATGTATGCAGTAGTTATAACACACTTCCTGTTTCACGTTTCTCGCCATAATTTCGTTACCTCGCCACGGCCAAACCGTTCGAGATATCAAAAATCCCTGGCAATTTTTCATCCTCAATGTCTTGACTTTCACGCTGACCGAGTTTCGTGCCGTGTGTTTGAATTCTCTAGAGGAGTATTTCACATTCCATTGCATGCGTTTTCCAAACAAACCATAATAGCCGACTTCCTGTTGGGCTGGGGTAAAAAGTAAAAGTACAAAGGATATATTATATTATTATATTATTACATGCAAGCGTGTTTGATTTATGGACCAAGTTTTCGGACCCCGTTCCAGGGGCGCTGTCGAGCCCCCTGCCACGCCCGGGGTACATCTTCAGCCGGCCTGATGGCCGCGGGTTTGAGCCGTGTGCAAAGTTTTCAAGAGTTTTCGAGCACGTTAAGTGCCCCAAAAGTGCCCAAAAGGTCGTAAGAAATATAATAGAGAAAAAAAAAATAATCCTTAGAAAACAATAGGCCTTCGCCCTTAGGGCTTGGGCCCTAAAAATATAGCTGCGAGCAGCGATTACGGGCCCAAGCCGGTGGCACCGCAACCCCGGTGCCTTTAGGTTAGGCACCGGGGTTGCGGTGCCACCGGCTTTCAGAGTCCTGCAACGGGTCGGGTACCCGCGGATACCCGCGGGTACCCGCATAAAAGTGTCTAAAACGGGTGGATTGTAATCATTCCTAAAATTCACGGGCGGGGATGCGGGCGGATAATGAACTCCTTGCGGGCGGGTAGCAGCGGATGAAAAATATATGCAATATTTGTGTCTAAATTGCCATTACACATACGCAACAACGTTATGACCTTTGGACCCATCACGTCACCACTGCGTCAGTGCGACTTTCGTTTATGCTTGCGTTGCATGAGTAGCCATAGGGAGTAGCTATTGATGATTTAAAAGTAAAGTTGGCAAGTGGAGTAGCCTACGGTATATAAAAGTGTTAAGAACGAGCATACAAAAACATTTCCCAACCTGATTGCACGGAATGTTTTCTCCATCCCAGCATCGAGCGCTGCGAGTGAGAGAGAGACTTTTCCAGCTGGATTTGTAATTCAAGAACGGAGAACGCAACTTAAACCATGTGGACGATATCCTTTTCCTGCACAGTATAACTTAAGGCAAAGTAAATACATAGGATACTGTTTGTGAGCGACAGGCTCAGATAGGTTGTATTTTTTTCTTGTTCTTTTTTTCTTTTCATTAATAGCCAGATGTTTGCGTTATCAGGTTTCATAGCCTATTTAGGTGCCGATGTAGGCTACTTGAATGGCGCAAAACAAAGCACACTTTAGCCTGTTTCATGAGGCTATTGTGATGTTGAGAGAGGTGCGAGATAAAAAAAATAAAGGACTTTAATTGGAATGATTTTAGCGTGTGTGATTTATCACGGGTCGGGTAACGGGCCAAATATTAACGGGTCTGGGCGGGTGCGGATTTAATTTTGATATTATCACGGGTGACGGGTCGGATCTGGTGCTGAACTTTGCGGGTACGGGCGGGCGCGGGTCTCCAAAAATGGACCCGTGCAGGACTCTGCCGGCTTTGGCCCGTAATCGCTGCTCGCAGCTATATTTATATATATATATACCCTGGTGCCTTTAGGGTTATTGTGCACGACGTGACACAAAATATCTAAAATCTAAATATCTGCTCGCTATCTGCCGAACGGCTCTGGTAGTTCCGCTTCAGCACTGATGATGTTGTAGAAATAGTGCGCTCTGGTTGGTTTGGATTATTTGGGATTTTTTGTTTTATACATAAATAAGTTATTTATAATTCAGATGAGAATAAAGTTAGTGTTGTTTTATTTATTAAAATTGTTGTTTAGTCCTATCTGCCTGGCCTTATATATTGTTCCTCTATTTGAGTTCTACCCTACATAAAAAAACAGCATGTAAGGTATTTTATTTGATTTAATTGACATTGCAGATCAATTAAAAAAAAAAAAAGAGCATTTTTCCAAGTGTGTGAAATTCTTTGTTCATCACCTTACTTAATATCAGGTTTCGGATACGGGCCCAAGCCGGTGGCACCGCAACCCCGGTGCCTTTAGGTTAGGCACCGGGGTTGCGGTGCCACCGGCTTTCAGAGTCCTGCAACGGGTCGGGTACCCGCGGATACCCGCGGGTACCCGCATAAAAGTGTCTAAAACGGGTGGATTGTAATCATTCCTAAAATTCACGGGCGGGGATGCGGGCGGATAATGAACTCCTTGCGGGCGGGTAGCAGCGGATGAAAAATATATGCAATATTTGTGTCTAAATTGCCATTACACATACGCAACAACGTTATGACCTTTGGACCCATCACGTCACCACTGCGTCAGTGCGACTTTCGTTTATGCTTGCGTTGCATGAGTAGCCATAGGGAGTAGCTATTGATGATTTAAAAGTAAAGTTGGCAAGTGGAGTAGCCTACGGTATATAAAAGTGTTAAGAACGAGCATACAAAAACATTTCCCAACCTGATTGCACGGAATGTTTTCTCCATCCCAGCATCGAGCGCTGCGAGTGAGAGAGAGACTTTTCCAGCTGGATTTGTAATTCAAGAACGGAGAACGCAACTTAAACCATGTGGACGATATCCTTTTCCTGCACAGTATAACTTAAGGCAAAGTAAATACATAGGATACTGTTTGTGAGCGACAGGCTCAGATAGGTTGTATTTTTTTCTTGTTCTTTTTTTCTTTTCATTAATAGCCAGATGTTTGCGTTATCAGGTTTCATAGCCTATTTAGGTGCCGATGTAGGCTACTTGAATGGCGCAAAACAAAGCACACTTTAGCCTGTTTCATGAGGCTATTGTGATGTTGAGAGAGGTGCGAGATAAAAAAAATAAAGGACTTTAATTGGAATGATTTTAGCGTGTGTGATTTATCACGGGTCGGGTAACGGGCCAAATATTAACGGGTCTGGGCGGGTGCGGATTTAATTTTGATATTATCACGGGTGACGGGTCGGATCTGGTGCTGAACTTTGCGGGTACGGGCGGGCGCGGGTCTCCAAAAATGGACCCGTGCAGGACTCTGCCGGCTTTGGCCCGTAATCGCTGCTCGCAGCTATATTTATATATATATATACCCTGGTGCCTTTAGGGTTATTGTGCACGACGTGACACAAAATATCTAAAATCTAAATATCTGCTCGCTATCTGCCGAACGGCTCTGGTAGTTCCGCTTCAGCACTGATGATGTTGTAGAAATAGTGCGCTCTGGTTGGTTTGGATTATTTGGGATTTTTTGTTTTATACATAAATAAGTTATTTATAATTCAGATGAGAATAAAGTTAGTGTTGTTTTATTTATTAAAATTGTTGTTTAGTCCTATCTGCCTGGCCTTATATATTGTTCCTCTATTTGAGTTCTACCCTACATAAAAAAACAGCATGTAAGGTATTTTATTTGATTTAATTGACATTGCAGATCAATTAAAAAAAAAAAAAAGAGCATTTTTCCAAGTGTGTGAAATTCTTTGTTCATCACCTTACTTAATATCAGGTTTCGGATACGGGCCCAAGCCGGTGGCACCGCAACCCCGGTGCCTTTAGGTTAGGCACCGGGGTTGCGGTGCCACCGGCTTTCAGAGTCCTGCAACGGGTCGGGTACCCGCGGATACCCGCGGGTACCCGCATAAAAGTGTCTAAAACGGGTGGATTGTAATCATTCCTAAAATTCACGGGCGGGGATGCGGGCGGATAATGAACTCCTTGCGGGCGGGTAGCAGCGGATGAAAAATATATGCAATATTTGTGTCTAAATTGCCATTACACATACGCAACAACGTTATGACCTTTGGACCCATCACGTCACCACTGCGTCAGTGCGACTTTCGTTTATGCTTGCGTTGCATGAGTAGCCATAGGGAGTAGCTATTGATGATTTAAAAGTAAAGTTGGCAAGTGGAGTAGCCTACGGTATATAAAAGTGTTAAGAACGAGCATACAAAAACATTTCCCAACCTGATTGCACGGAATGTTTTCTCCATCCCAGCATCGAGCGCTGCGAGTGAGAGAGAGACTTTTCCAGCTGGATTTGTAATTCAAGAACGGAGAACGCAACTTAAACCATGTGGACGATATCCTTTTCCTGCACAGTATAACTTAAGGCAAAGTAAATACATAGGATACTGTTTGTGAGCGACAGGCTCAGATAGGTTGTATTTTTTTCTTGTTCTTTTTTTCTTTTCATTAATAGCCAGATGTTTGCGTTATCAGGTTTCATAGCCTATTTAGGTGCCGATGTAGGCTACTTGAATGGCGCAAAACAAAGCACACTTTAGCCTGTTTCATGAGGCTATTGTGATGTTGAGAGAGGTGCGAGATAAAAAAAATAAAGGACTTTAATTGGAATGATTTTAGCGTGTGTGATTTATCACGGGTCGGGTAACGGGCCAAATATTAACGGGTCTGGGCGGGTGCGGATTTAATTTTGATATTATCACGGGTGACGGGTCGGATCTGGTGCTGAACTTTGCGGGTACGGGCGGGCGCGGGTCTCCAAAAATGGACCCGTGCAGGACTCTGCCGGCTTTGGCCCGTAATCGCTGCTCGCAGCTATATTTATATATATATATACCCTGGTGCCTTTAGGGTTATTGTGCACGACGTGACACAAAATATCTAAAATCTAAATATCTGCTCGCTATCTGCCGAACGGCTCTGGTAGTTCCGCTTCAGCACTGATGATGTTGTAGAAATAGTGCGCTCTGGTTGGTTTGGATTATTTGGGATTTTTTGTTTTATACATAAATAAGTTATTTATAATTCAGATGAGAATAAAGTTAGTGTTGTTTTATTTATTAAAATTGTTGTTTAGTCCTATCTGCCTGGCCTTATATATTGTTCCTCTATTTGAGTTCTACCCTACATAAAAAAACAGCATGTAAGGTATTTTATTTGATTTAATTGACATTGCAGATCAATTAAAAAAAAAAAAGAGCATTTTTCCAAGTGTGTGAAATTCTTTGTTCATCACCTTACTTAATATCAGGTTTCGGATACGGGCCCAAGCCGGTGGCACCGCAACCCCGGTGCCTTTAGGTTAGGCACCGGGGTTGCGGTGCCACCGGCTTTCAGAGTCCTGCAACGGGTCGGGTACCCGCGGATACCCGCGGGTACCCGCATAAAAGTGTCTAAAACGGGTGGATTGTAATCATTCCTAAAATTCACGGGCGGGGATGCGGGCGGATAATGAACTCCTTGCGGGCGGGTAGCAGCGGATGAAAAATATATGCAATATTTGTGTCTAAATTGCCATTACACATACGCAACAACGTTATGACCTTTGGACCCATCACGTCACCACTGCGTCAGTGCGACTTTCGTTTATGCTTGCGTTGCATGAGTAGCCATAGGGAGTAGCTATTGATGATTTAAAAGTAAAGTTGGCAAGTGGAGTAGCCTACGGTATATAAAAGTGTTAAGAACGAGCATACAAAAACATTTCCCAACCTGATTGCACGGAATGTTTTCTCCATCCCAGCATCGAGCGCTGCGAGTGAGAGAGAGACTTTTCCAGCTGGATTTGTAATTCAAGAACGGAGAACGCAACTTAAACCATGTGGACGATATCCTTTTCCTGCACAGTATAACTTAAGGCAAAGTAAATACATAGGATACTGTTTGTGAGCGACAGGCTCAGATAGGTTGTATTTTTTTCTTGTTCTTTTTTTCTTTTCATTAATAGCCAGATGTTTGCGTTATCAGGTTTCATAGCCTATTTAGGTGCCGATGTAGGCTACTTGAATGGCGCAAAACAAAGCACACTTTAGCCTGTTTCATGAGGCTATTGTGATGTTGAGAGAGGTGCGAGATAAAAAAAATAAAGGACTTTAATTGGAATGATTTTAGCGTGTGTGATTTATCACGGGTCGGGTAACGGGCCAAATATTAACGGGTCTGGGCGGGTGCGGATTTAATTTTGATATTATCACGGGTGACGGGTCGGATCTGGTGCTGAACTTTGCGGGTACGGGCGGGCGCGGGTCTCCAAAAATGGACCCGTGCAGGACTCTGCCGGCTTTGGCCCGTAATCGCTGCTCGCAGCTATATTTATATATATATATACCCTGGTGCCTTTAGGGTTATTGTGCACGACGTGACACAAAATATCTAAAATCTAAATATCTGCTCGCTATCTGCCGAACGGCTCTGGTAGTTCCGCTTCAGCACTGATGATGTTGTAGAAATAGTGCGCTCTGGTTGGTTTGGATTATTTGGGATTTTTTGTTTTATACATAAATAAGTTATTTATAATTCAGATGAGAATAAAGTTAGTGTTGTTTTATTTATTAAAATTGTTGTTTAGTCCTATCTGCCTGGCCTTATATATTGTTCCTCTATTTGAGTTCTACCCTACATAAAAAAACAGCATGTAAGGTATTTATTTGATTTAATTGACATTGCAGATCAATTAAAAAAAAAAAAGAGCATTTTTTCCAAGTGTGTGAAATTCTTTGTTCATCACCTTACTTAATATCAGGTTTCGGATACGGGCCCAAGCCGGTGGCACCGCAACCCCGGTGCCTTTAGGTTAGGCACCGGGTTGCGGTGCCACCGGCTTTCAGAGTCCTGCAACGGGTCGGGTACCCCGCGGATACCCGCGGGTACCCGCATAAAAGTGTCTAAAACGGGTGGATTGTAATCATTCCTAAAATTCACGGGCGGGGATGCGGGCGGATAATGAACTCCTTGCGGGCGGGTAGCAGCGGATGAAAAATATATGCAATATTTGTGTCTAAATATGCCATTACACAACGCAACAACGTTATGACCTTTGGACCCATCACGTCACCACTGCGTCAGTGCGACTTTCGTTATGCTTGCGTTGCATGAGTAGCCATAGGGAGTAGCTATTGATGATTTAAAAGTAAAGTTGGCAAGTGGAGTAGCCTACGGTATATAAAAGTGTTAAGAACGAGCATACAAAAACATTTCCCAACCTGATTGCACGGAATGTTTTCTCCATCCCAGCATCGAGCGCTGCGAGTGAGAGAGAGACTTTTCCAGCTGGATTTGTAATTCAAGAACGGAGAACGCAACTTAAACCATGTGGACGATATCCTTTTCCTGCACAGTATAACTTAAGGCAAAGTAAATACATAGGATACTGTTTGTGAGCGACAGGCTCAGATAGGTTGTATTTTTTTCTTGTTCTTTTTTTCTTTTCATTAATAGCCAGATGTTTGCGTTATCAGGTTTCATAGCCTATTTAGGTGCCGATGTAGGCTACTTGAATGGCGCAAAACAAAGCACACTTTAGCCTGTTTCATGAGGCTATTGTGATGTTGAGAGAGGTGCGAGATAAAAAAAATAAAGGACTTTAATTGGAATGATTTTAGCGTGTGTGATTTATCACGGGTCGGGTAACGGGCCAAATATTAACGGGTCTGGGCGGGTGCGGATTTAATTTTGATATTATCACGGGTGACGGGTCGGATCTGGTGCTGAACTTTGCGGGTACGGGCGGGCGCGGGTCTCCAAAAATGGACCCGTGCAGGACTCTGCCGGCTTTGGCCCGTAATCGCTGCTCGCAGCTATATTTATATATATATATACCCTGGTGCCTTTAGGGTTATTGTGCACGACGTGACACAAAATATCTAAAATCTAAATATCTGCTCGCTATCTGCCGAACGGCTCTGGTAGTTCCGCTTCAGCACTGATGATGTTGTAGAAATAGTGCGCTCTGGTTGGTTTGGATTATTTGGGATTTTTTGTTTTATACATAAATAAGTTATTTATAATTCAGATGAGAATAAAGTTAGTGTTGTTTTATTTATTAAAATTGTTGTTTAGTCCTATCTGCCTGGCCTTATATATTGTTCCTCTATTTGAGTTCTACCCTACATAAAAAAACAGCATGTAAGGTATTTTATTTGATTTAATTGACATTGCAGATCAATTAAAAAAAAAAAATGTGTGTGAAATTCTTTGTTCATCACCTTACTTAATATCAGGTTTCGGATACTGGTTTTAAAATAAAGATGTCCATTCCTCTTATCAATTTCTTTGTAAGCATATCAATATGACTTTAAACCATTCAAGCGTGAGATACTAATTACATTTTCTTCAGTTGTGTATTTGGTTCAGTCCTGTTCCCAGTTTTCCCGCTCCTCGTTAGTGTTCAGTGTATTCACCTGTTTTTAGTTCATTTGCCCCAGCTGTGTCTTGTTTCCCTCTTCAGTACTCTGTGTATTTAAGTTCCTCTCTTGTCAGTGTTCAGTGTCGGTTATTGTCTATGTTACCAGTGTGTATACTTTGCCCTTCTGCCTGCCAGTATCTGTTTGTTGTTTTGATTTATTAGTAAAAGTGTTTGTCTTTGGAAATCCTAGTCTCCTCGTGCTTCCTGCCTACACCAACCGTAACAATCTGCCTGGCCTTATATATTGTTCCTCTATTTGAGTTCTAGCCTACATAAAAAAATAGCATGTAAGGTATTTTTATTTTATTTAATTGACATTGCAGATTAATGAACAGGAAATACAGACAATAATCACTTACTTTATATGCAAGCACACATTACCCAAATAAACTACAGATGAAATTGTAATACATTAACCTCACTCCCAGAAGTCCAATTCCCATCATTCATGCCTCTTACCTGGGATTGATTGCACACACACACACATGCACACTGTTTAAAGGCAAGAAATACTTATACACCCGCCCGTGACGCTCATTCTTTCCATTGGACTAGTTGACATATATGCTTCAGACGCATTCACGCTGGGGGGCGTTCCCATGGCGTTGATGACGCATCGTTTCGATAAAGGGAAATGAACATCACGTCGTTGACCCGTCTAATACACGGGTTTCTGTGCAACGTCATCACATAGATGCGCACGCATCTAAGGGGCAGAAAGCAACACTCTTTACGTCTATTCTAGCAGAAGCAGAGATGACACGAAGCTGTTTTGCTGTAAACTAACCTGTGTATTGTGTCTTACATGGATCAAAGTTTTCTAAATGTGACCTCTAGGGGGCCTTCACAACTTGATAACCAACAGTCTGAATTTTAGATATTTACCAGCAGGCTATCCCAATAAAGGGAAATAAAAGGAGAGAGGGGGACTGGAGTATTATAAAAATAAGAAACAGTTTATTTTACTCAAGTTAGACACACACATAAAACAGACATTAGGCCTCTGGTTAACAAATGCAGGACCGGGGACAACAAAGTGCAAAATCAAAGTGTTTAAATAAATAGCACTCAAACTCAGCAAGACTCAAACAAACACAAAATAAATAGGGCACGTCACAAATCACATGCACAAGAAAACAAATCGGTTACCTAACGTAACCTCGGTTCTCTCTAGATGAGGGAACGAGTATTGCGGAAGCCCTTATGAGTGGGGGAATAATATTTGGCCGGCAAGAGTGCGGGCCAGTGTGTGTGTAATACATAAGTACATAGTGGGAAGGGAAAGACAGAGCGGCGGTGCCGGTCTGTGTGGAATGTGTCCCATATCAGTGCAGCTCACCAGGGGAGCTGCAGCATATTAAACCGCTAGTAGTTTTGCCTGCAGGGCGGGCACTTCCAGATTGTAAAATCTGACAAAGGTGAAGGGGGAAGCCCAGCCCGCTGCCACACATATGTCGTGAATGGAAATCCCGCTGGACCATGCCCGTCGCATTCGCTATCGGATGCTGGCAGAGCCGATAGGGAAATGATCTGAGCTCTGAAAGGAGTAGTAGTAGCAGTAGTAGTAGCAGCCTTTATTGTCACTAGTCACAAGTACCAGCAAAATTAGCCATCAACCTGTCCATACAGATATGACAAGGGGGTAGACAGGACAGGAAAACAGAGGATTGAGAAAGAAAATACAGCATAACATGAGGAGAGGTGAGGTGAAAAAAAGGCAACCCCCAGACTATTCTCCTGTGAGGAGTACAGTTTGGGAACAGTAAAAAACACCACAGCAACATTAGCACATAATCAGTATACTTTACAACCGTGGTCACCAACCCGTCGATCGCGATCGACAAGTCGATCTCGGAAGCATTTTAAGTCGATCGCGAAGAGTTTTCAAAAAAACCCAATATTTTTATTCATTATTATTTATTAATTTAAAATGCACATGGTGTCTAGGGGATGCAGAGGTGCGCGCGCTCATGCGACCTTCGCGCTCATGCGGACGCGTCGAGTATAAACAAGGTTACGCTTTAACCAGCTCAGCCACTTCACACTACACTCACATCAAGCTTTTCAAGCTAACGATACGCAAGCTAACGAAACGATGGCTGTGTAAGATTTGCTGTAAAACTATAAGCCAGACTACAGAGCACTTGCTGATAGTGTAAGTGTGAAATCACAGCCATCACATTGAATATATGTGTGGGGAGAGAATCTCATCTGAGCCCTCAGAGTGAGGGAGTATTGCTAGTTTGAAATCGGTTGGCTATATTGTTAAAAGGAGATCTGTGTTTTATGTTGTTGAAAAAAGGAAAGATAATCAGTGCTTATTGAGGTAATGACTAGTTAGTAATGAATAGTAGCCTAGCAGGTCTGTAATTTGTGTGAAAATATTTTTGAAGAATTGAAGGATGACTGTTGTCATAACATTTTGTATGGAGTATTTCCATTTTCAAGTGTTTGAAATATGTTTTAAAAGTGAAAGCGCCTGTAGCCAAATTGACTAATTATTGTGTTTATGAGTAATTACGCTTGTGGAAATACTTAATGTTATATTACTGTTGAAAATGTTGATAGTTGACAGTTTGTATAGTTATATATTTGTATAGTTAAATATATATTTTGCTAGTGACTAACAGGCAACAAAGTAGAACTACATTGTGGCCTTGTTTTTTCATAATTTTTTGCAAGTGGTAGATCTTGGTTTACATTTGGACTTGGGCTGTGATCTTAGGCTTGAAAAGGTTGGTGACCACTGCTCTACAACATGAACACACAAGACTTGCAACAGGGGAGGGGAGTGGGGGATGGAGGTAACCCAGCACAGGCAGGCAGCCATCCGGTCCTGCAGCCATTCTCGGCGCTGGTCACAGACCCGCCTGTCAGACTGGTGGTACAAAGCGTTGAAGGTGAGGGATGGGGGCTGGGGGGGTGATTGCATATTTGTATATATGTAAGAGTTCGTGTATGTGTAGGCCTGGAGAGTGTCGCTACACCTGGCATCATTATCTAGGTGCTTCAAGTCCGCAAGATTGTCATAGCGATACACAGAAAGTTGCCATGGAGACAACCCTGATCAGGTCCCAGACAGAGTCAACAATCAGCAGGTGTCTGTGGGGAGTGGGGGAAGGAACGCAAGAGCGTCTCACTGCAGTGCTCTTCCGTGGGAGTTGTTGTTCCAACAGCGGCCTTGGCCAAGGCCAGTGCTGGATGAGGGGGGCCGAAAGCAGATATATGATTGGGATTGTTTGGTCTTGGGACGAGTAGCAGCATTCGATTTACACAGCTCCTGGTCCATATTGGTCTCCGAAACGATCCATTTGCCTTTGCAAAGCTGTGAGCTTCTCCATGATGTTATCCATATAGTGGTTCATAGTAACAGTCTGAGTGCTGACAGCTCTGCCCACCGCTTCAATCATGACGGGCAGCCTTGAGGGGCTTTTGACAGCGGTCACCGTCTTCTTAATTCCTCGATGAACCAGGGCAATGCCCGATCCAATCAGCAGAAGACCTGTTATCATGGTTCCGAATAGGTAGATATCTTCAATGTCCTCCACGGAAAGAGCCGCCAGACACACGACCCGCCACCTCTCCCACGCGTCCATCGTCTAGCCAGCTGCGAACGTTCCGGCAGGGCAGTCAGGTTCCCCCGTACCCAAGCTTCTCGTTGAGAAGATGTTGTCAATTGCGTTGAGAGACCAGTTGATCAAATCAATAGGGCTGGGGTAAACGATTATTAATTAAACGATTAGTCTGCCGATTATTTTATCGATTAGTCGACTAATCTAACGACTAATTGGACGATTATTTTAACGATTATTTTTTTGTTGCTCGATTAATAAAAACCATAATGTATCTCAAATAAAGACATATTTATTAAACACTTCATATAATAACAGTACCATTTCATTAAACAACAGTAATATTTCATTAAACAACAGTACCATTTCATTAAACAACAGTAATATTTCATTAAACAACAGTACCATTTCATTAAACAACAGTACCATTTCATTAAACAACAGTAATATTTCATTAAACAACAGTACCATTTCATTAAACAACAGTACCATTTCATTAAACAACAGTACCATTTCATTAAACAACAGTACCATTTCATTAAACAACAGTAATATTTCATTAAACAACAGTACCATTTCATTAAACAACAGTAATATTTCATTAAACAACAGTACCATTTCATTAAACAACAGTACCATTTCATTAAACAACAGTAATATTTCATTAAACAACAGTAATATTTTAAACAGTTTTGCACAGCAAAAAATATCTTCTGCTTTACACAAAAAACAAAATGAAAGGCCAGCTTGTTTACTCTTTTACAGTGCACACATAACTCCTGTTCAAAAAATTGTAGTGCAAAAAAAACCCCACTGCATTGCACAGTACAGAAATTCCTGAGTGTTTAACACAATATAACAGTCCCAACATAAAACCTGATGGAATCGAACTGACTCTCTTAACTGCTATTCTGTAAGCTTACATGCTAATGAAGTGTGTGCAATAGGAATGTCCACTTTCCTCCGCTTTTCTCCTCCCTCATCCATCACCACTCTTTACTCCTCTTCTACACAACCTACTCTGAATTACTGTGGAGGAATGTGAGCATGTCTACGTGCTCTTTGGTGAGGCTTGCTCTTTTTTTGCTCACAATGGTCCCTGCTGCTGAGAACAGACGTTCGGAAGGTGTGGATGTTGCAGGGGCAGCCAGATAGGATTTCGCCACAACAGCCAGGGTGGGGAACTTAGTTTCATTTTCCTTCCACCATTGGAGAGGGTTTTTGTCATTTGGAATGGGTTTCTCCCCAAAGTACACAAGCAGTTCATTCCTGACAGCATCTTCCCTCTGGTCTTGGCCTGGGTCTTCATCTTCCAACTCCTCCTCATCAGAGCCAAGCAACATGTCCAGAACAGACTTTGGCTTCTGTCTGGAGTGATCTGGCTGGTCACTGGGGAAGTCATCTTCAGGCTCTTCCCTGACTTGCACTCGTCTGGCTTCAAGTGCAAGGGTCTGAAGTTTGTTTTTCACCTTCAGGATGTCGTCTGTGGACAGGAATTTAAGCTTTCGGAATCTCGGATCAAGGGCCGCAGCGAGGATGCACACATTGTTCCCGTCGTCATCATATGTTGTCTCAAACTTCCATCTGAAAAATAATGGATTTGATTTGCACACTTAAGATCAAAGAAATTCAAGGTGCTTAGAGAGAAAGATAACAGTAGAATCAATAGCTCTACATGATAGAATGCTAATGGGAAAACATTGAAAGATGCAAACTGGGAAAGCTTAATTAAAATATTCAGTTACTTTACTATAAGAGATTTAAAGAGCTTAATAATTATACTAACCTTGAATCAATCTCTGCTGCGGCTGCTGTTTGGAAGGTGGTAATGGGAGCAGACTCAAAGGCTGTCTGCGTGGACTTCTGTAGGCCTTTTACCAGCGGAGGTAGGACAGAGACTGTGACGTATGCCTCTCCACTTAGGAAAACGGTGGCTTGCTCGAAGGGCTCAAGTGCTTTCTGTAGCTCCTCCAGGAGGCTCCACTGGTCAGCTTTCATATCCATGTAGTGCTTTGCTGGATTGGTGACCTCTGGGTCTGAGAGCGTTGCGGTTACCGGCCACCGCTGCTCAAGGAGGCGTGTGATCATATGGTAAGAACTATTCCATCTAACAGCTACATCCTGGGTCAACTTGTGTTGAGCTGTGCCCATTTGCTCTTGTTTGAGTTTCAACTTCAGGGTGGCGATCTCGCTGCTATGGAAGTACCCGACGAGGCTCCTTGCTGCCCCAAGTGCCTTGTTGATCCGGGGATCTTTCAGAGCATGGTTGACGATCAACTGGGTGGTATGGCCAGCACATCGAAGTGAGGCAACACCATGCCTCTCCTCAAGGATTCTAAGGGCTTTCACCACATTAGCTGCATTATCGTGGACAATCGCCTGGACATCATCACAGAGAGAGAAGTCAAACTTCTCAGCAACCTCTTCAATCCAGCGAGCGATGTTTTCTGCAGTGTGTCGGTCCTGAAGGGGCTTTGTGCACAAAACGAATGAGACCATCTCCCAGTTGTCGTTGATGTAGTGGCAGGTCACTCCGAGGTATGCCTCTGTGGCAATACTTGTCCAGGCATCGGTGGTGAGTGTGATTTTTGAGGACCTCTTCTGTAAGTCTTTCTTCAGATCTTCAAAAGTACTTTGATATGCCTTCTCCAACTGCTTTGTGAACCACCACCTAGAGGGACATTTGAAGCCTGGGCAGGCATATTCAATCATGTCTATGAAGGCTTCACCTTCAACAAGAGACACAGGCCTCATGTCTTTGACGATCACCTTTAAGATAAAGAAAATTAGTCTTAATAACAACGTAAACCTAGCACCTTTCATAGAACCATATGTTGTAAGAAGATTAATTATTAGAAAATCCAAATAAGGACACAAAGAAAAGGGCCAAGTTAACTGAAGAAACACACATAACCTTGCTAATAAATATAGGACACAAAAAATGGGCAGAGCCATTCCATCCTAAAAGATGCTCAAATGGTAAATGGACTGCATTTATATAGCACTTTCACAGACCCAATGGCCACCAAAGTGCTTTACATTGCCTCACAATCACCCATTCACTCACTCATTCAATCAAAAGCAAGCAACAGTGAGCTAATAATTAATTACTCTCAAGATCCTTTTGCTCAGTTCAGCTGCCTTCTGTGGAGTGCATTGTGTCTCTTTCCCAAGATAGGACGGCAAGGTTCTTTGCTTTGTCCTAGAAAACACAAAAGCAATGCATATTAGAACAACAGCATAGACAGTGGGGCATTTTAATTCTAGTCTTAACCTCATTGCATTGCAATGCTATGCTACGTTTATTTGAATACTAACGTGGCTACATTTAAAAGTAATGTTATGTCCAACAATGCATTTTTATCATCATGGTTAGGTTAGCCAGCTGATAACGTAGCAGCTGTGTCTCTGTCTTGTAACATGGAAATTGCAGGGGTGCACATCTGGTTCTTACAGAGTACTATATCTACACTGTAAAATGGTTGGTACTCAAATGAGCCCTAACATCACACTTGGATATGGTGCTCATTTTAATGTTTTCAGTGCTCATAAAAACATCTATTCATTCATGAGCACTGCGCACCAGCTTATGTGCAGCTCATGATACTATTTTAAGCTGGCTAACGTTAGTCAATTTTATGTATGTAACTCGTAAACCACCACAGCATCAGTTAAGGCTAACTAACGTTAAGTCGTGACTCGTGAGTTAACGTTAGCTAACGTTAGACAGATAACGTGAAAAAAGCTAGTGCAATCTGCTTGCTACCGTTAGCTAGATCTAGCAGCTGTGCACTTTGGTGGTGCTGGGCTAACCAAGGCATCTTAGCTCTGTGCAGTTTGTTCGTGCTAGGTTAGTAGCTACGTTCATGTTAGCTACTATATAGATAGCGGTGTTCTGCAGCCGTAAACTTGCTACAATTTAAGCTAACATTAGATGATAACTAACGTTAGCTACACACAGCTGTCTATGCACCAGTAGCTAGCTAACGTTAACTAACTAGCACGAACAAACTGCACGGAGAGTCGAGGTGGCTTGAACCACCGAATTGTGCAGAGCTCAGGCTACACAACACACTAACGTTACCCAAACATGAAATTAATTTCACCAACGTTAGTACTTACTTGTTTTTGTCTCCTTCACGAGTGACAATGGGGTGCCTTCGTTTCAGATGCTCCCACATTGCTGTTGTGCTGGTGTGGTATGCCAAATCCATTTGGCAAAGAGAGCAAATAACGACACCTTTTCGTTTTGGACTACATTTGAAGTAATCCCATACCTTGGATGATTTAGGGCGATTTTTTCTTTTGTTGGGGCTTTTAGTGGTTGCTGTTTCGTCCTCCATTCTGTAATGTTTCGGTGTGGCGAGCTGTACATCCGGGAACGGTGCAAAAACAAAACAAACTTTGCGTCGACGCAAAAATTTGACGTCGACGTAATTTTGACGTCGACGCGTCGACGTCATCGACGCGTCGCTACAGGCCTACAAATCAATAATTTCTTAGTTTGGAGAGCAGTGCGGAGAGAGTCTCTCAAAGTACAAGACAGTAGACTAAACGAGACGAGAGGAGCAAAGCAGGGGAAGTAAGGGAGAGGAGGGGAAGAAAAAGCGACCGCCTTCGTTGAGAGCCAAAGCAAGAAGGTACCGATCACCTTGGGGACATAGCCGTGTCTAGGCTTTAAAATGACCTTGGAGTCATTTGGTCCAAACTCAACAAGACACGCAGCGCTGACAGACAGCGCGTGAAGGTCTCCCACGCGTTTAACTGATGACAGGGTAGTCAGAAAAACGGTTTTGAGTGAAAGGTATTTCAAATCCACGGATTGAAGCGGTTCGGGATCTCTGTCGGTGCACCATTTTGAAAACACAGACAATTTGGACGCATAGAGTCTTCTCGTGGAAGGGGCTCTAGCATGTATGATAGTGTTTATAACTGCTTCTGGCAAAGCGACGGGTAGTCGTTGATCACCCACGCGTGCAGCGCCCATCGCTCTGGGTGGGGATACCAGATCGTGCCGCGAGCTTGAGAGAGGATATCTGCTCTCACTGGAATGGGCCACGGGGCTGTCAGTGACAGCTGCGTAAGCTCCGGGAACCATGTCTGATTCTTCCAGCGCGGGGCTAAGAGGAGCACCGAGAGGCGCGTTTCCCTGATCCTCTGTATTACCTGTGGCTGTAGCGAGACGGGTGGGAAGGCGTAAAGCGGGCGATTGGGCCAGTCCTGGGCCAGCACGTCCTCGCTTTTCGAGAAGAACACTGGGCAGTGAGAGTTCTCCTCTGACGCAAAGAGGTCTATCTCTGCTCTGCCAAATATGCGCCATAACTTCTGGATTGTGTGAGCGTGCAGGGACCTGGAACTGATGCCGGTTTAGATAGGATACCACAGATCTGTTGTCCGAGCGGACCAGGACGTCTGAATGATCGGGAGGAAGCGCACGAGCGTGTACTCGACCGCTATCATTTCCAAACAATTTATGTGGAGGAGCTTTTCCTGAACTGACCATAGGCCAAAAACCGGTGAGCCCTCGCAGACCGCGCCCCAACCCGTGTTGGACGCGTCTGTCGAGATGACTTTTCGGCGAGATACAGCTCCCATCGTCACTCCCCGCTGATACCATCCGGCCACTGTCCAGGGCTGCAGAGCTGAGATACAGGTCTGAGTCACTCTGATCGGCTGGCAGCCCGTGGCCCAAGCCCGGCGAGACGCGTGGGTGTTTAGCCAATGTTGAAGCGGGCGCATGCACAGTAAACCCAGCTGGAGTACTGCTGCGGCTGAGGCCATGTAACCTAACATTCTCTGAAACTTTTTCAGAGGCGTGAGGCTGTTCATCTGAAAAGATGCGGCTAGTCGCTGAACACGGCGCACGCGCTGTGTTGATAAGCGAGCTGTCATTGCCACGGAGTCTAGTTCTATTCCAAGCAGTCCCTCCAGGATTTCGCGGGCCTTTTTTGTGATTGTTGCGGCCTAAAATGCCTGATGTTGCGGCCGCTTTTCTAAAAAGTTGCGATGAAAGTTGCGATGTTCTTCTGAATTTGGTTTTAGTTTAAAACAGCAAATGTAGATAGATTTTTACTTAAAGTGCTCATATTATGCTTTTTGGCTTTTTCCCTTTCCTTTATTGTGTTATATATCTTTTTTGTGCGTGTTATAGGTTTACTAAGTGAAAAAGCCCAAAGTCCACCCCGAAGGGACTTATTATGTCCCACAGAAAACACTGTTCACCATCTGCTCTATTGTAGTCCAGAATTGACTTCAGAGACAAACACTTTGTAACACACGTTAATGAGAACAAACCCACTAACTAACCTTTAGTAACCTTATAAAAAGGCAAAACAAACGATTTAAAGACAGCAAAATCTAACAAACTAAGCTTTTTTTTAAACAAGATCTGCACCTGCAAAAATGTAAATGTGCAGAACCTCACAAACATTAAGCAGCATTTATGTTGAAAGATGCCAATACTAATAAAGTGCAAAATACAGTTTTCTTAGGAATAGCCACAAAAGTTAAATGGTGGAAAAATCTAAAGTTTAATACTATATTTTAATATAATATAATATAATATAATATAATATAATATAATATAATATAATATAATATAATATAATATAGCCGAATATCCAATAAAGCCGTTCTCGTTTCCTTATTTTTTTGTCAGACAATAGAACGAGTAGCTATTTTTTATGTGTAAAATTCTGAATTGAGAGAGTTCAGGAACTGGGTGAACTAATGCACTGTGATAGTGAGTATTACAAGTGATAAACACATGAAAAGAAAGTAAAATAAAATGGTAAATTCTTTAAATATAAAAAAAAAAGAGAAGCAGATAAGTGATAAGTCCGTCACCGTGGAAACAACACTGCTCATTCATGTCAGTCAACGGCCGTGCCGCTGCTCCTCTCAGCCGTTCACTGAAGACGCAGAGAGAGATGTGACGGCAGGGAGAAAGCAAACCTCGCACTCGCAGGATATTGTGCTGGCAACATTTGGTTACTGAGGTTTGTCCAAAAAGTCGCTAGATTTGTCTCTAGTCGCTTTTTTGTCACTAAAGACGGCCTTTTCTGTTATTTTTGTAGGTAGCCTAAATGTGAGACGTTGGCAGCCCACATCTGCTGCGTCTTCTGAACAAAACAAGAAGGGAGTTTGCTGACGTATGACGTCGCTTTGCAGGAGACCGCGGCGCGATGATTGGTCAAAGTTGCAGAAAAGTTGCGGTGATTGGTTAAAATTGCAAGGCGCACTGAATTCATGTGGATTTGTTGAAGTTGCGTTAATAGTTGCGATCGCAACATCGCGAAATCCTGGAGGGACTGTCCAAGGAAGGAAATCGCCTGACTGGGCTGTAGTGAGCTCTTGGTCCAATTGACTGCAAGACCCAAGCTGTTCAGATGACTGAGGAGAACTGTCCTGTGAGACAGAAGCTCCGTATGTGATTGTGCCAAAATCAGCCAATCGTCCAGATAGTTCAGGATTCCCAAGCCCTGACTCCGCAGGGGTGCGAGAGCCGCATCCATGCACTTCGTGAAAGTACGGGGTGCTAAAGACAGGCCGAACGAAAGGACGGTGTATTGATAAACCTGACCGTCGAAGGCGAATCTCAAGAATGGCCTGTGACGGGGATTTATCTGAATCTGAAAGTAGGCATCAAGAGAAATAAACCAGTCCCCCTGGCGCACATGCGCGAGGAGTTTCCTGATTGTAAGCATTTTGAACCGTCTTTTTGCAAGCACTTTGTTAAAAAATCTGAGATCTAATATTGGTCTGAGGCCGCCGTCTTTCTTGGGGACAAGAAAATAACGGCTGTAAAACCCCGACTCGCTCAGAGAAGGCGGCACTCTCTCTATGGCCCTTTTGCACAGAAGGTAGGGCTGGGCGATATATCGATATAAAAAATATATCGATATATTTGTAAATGCGATATTGAATTAGACCATATCGCATATATCGATATAGTTCAAATTTGCGCTATGATCCTTGCTCCAAGCAAGCTGCTGTCTGCTTTTGTAGAAATATGTATATCGTGCATTCTATCAGTTGCAGTTCTGGCGCCTCCGTCTCAATAGCATTAGTGTACAACGCGACAGATACTCACATCAAATATTAACGAGGAACGGGACACATCATTTCATTGAGTTCACAGAAGTTCATTATTTGCATGTGCTTTAAAGCCTTGCCGGTTAAACATGTCATTCACTGCTGATGCGCTGTTCTGAGCGCGAACACCCGACGCGCACATGCACTAAAAGCCTGTCTAACAGTGCCTGGTTACTGGACTAAGTTATCTTTCGAGTCTTATTTTGCTAATACTCTCAAATACACACAAGGTTTACATAAGGATAGTTGGTTATGTCTAAACTGAAAGCAAACTGAGAAAATTGAGAGAAATCTGCTGACCTATGGTATAGACGCGTCGCGTACAGGTCTTAAAGAGACAGTAGCCCTAATAGTAAACATGCAGCGCTTGTCCTTAAAGGGATAGTTCACCCAGAAATAAAAATGTTGTCATTATTTATTCACTGTAATATTGTTCCAAACCTGTATTAATTTATTTCTTGTGCTGAACACAAAATAAGATATTTTGAAGAATGTGGGAAACCAGACAGTTGCTGGTCCCCATTGACTTCCTTAGGGAAAAATATGGAAATCACTGGGGTACATCAACTGTTTGGTTACCCACATTCTTCCAAATAACTTCAACAGAAGAAAGAAACTTATTCAGGTTTAAAACAACTTGAGAGAGTAAATGATGACAATTACATTTTTTGGGAGAACTATCTATTTAATGTTAATAAAACCACAAAACACAGGAAATCACTCACTGCTCTTGACTGATAACTTTAATAGTAGCTTTAATAAGAATCAATGTATAATTTATACAGTGAAGACTATATTTGGCTTTGACTTCGACTGAACATTTGCTCTCACTTTGCGGAAAAAATATCGGGATATATATCGTATATCGATATGCAGCCAAAATATATCGGGATATGACTTTTGGTCCATATCGCCCAGCCCTAACAGAAGGTTTGCTATTTCTGAACGAAGCATGCAGGCTGCTTCTGTGTTCACAGTAGTTTCGAGCCGCGCTCGGAAGCGGGGAGGGCGGCGATCGAACTGTAGCAAATAGCCCTGTTTTATTTTGCTTAACCCCCATTTGGATATCCCTGGAATAGCTTCCCACGCTTTGATGCATAACGCTAGAGGGTGAATGGACATATCGCCCTGATTGCGCACAAAGCGAGCTGAACAGAATGTGTGAGCGCGCCTTCTGTGCTTATGCATGACTGCTCGCAGACAGCAGGGACAGGCTGTTCTGTGAGTGACTTCCCCATTGAGGTCAATGGGGAAAGAGTCACATCTGTTAAGTGACGCGCGAGCATAGTCACAGGCACGGGACTTACATATAGAGAGGTGTTTGCTGGCCGTGTGACAGAGCGGGCAGAGAAGGGGCGCGCGCACGGACTCGTGGGCGCGTTTATTGACTCTAACACTCGAGCGGGCTGTGCCCGCTTTATGGGAGTGGGCTCTGATAGGGACTGTAATGCTTGTGTGTAGGGGTGAACACTGGATTGTGGGCACATTTTCTACACATAAGGCATGTTTGCTCTTTAGAAGATTTCTCTGGGTCGTCGTGAAAACAGCGTTTGGGTGCAGGCAAGCGGGTAGTATCACTGGCTTGTTGGCTGCTGAATCCACCACTGCAGTAGCCTGAGAGAAGGGGACTGACAGGGGGCGAAGCTTTGACGGTGGTCCGGCTGCGGCGGGATTGAGCCGTCGTTTTCTCAACGTAGTTAGGAGGACTTCGGTTGCTCAGGCTTCAGCACAATCTTAGGCCAATGGGTGAAAGCAACCTTGGGTGGCTTTCTGGACTTCCGAGAAACGGTCAACAATGCCACTCACCGCGGAACCAAAGAGACCGGAAGGAGAGAGCGGCACGTTGAGGAACGTGGCGCGTTCAGATTCTCCCATGTCGGCAAGCGTTAGCCACAGATGTCTCTCGGTCACAGTCAGCGCGGCCATGCACTTTCCTAGGACTTGAGCTGCAGATTTGGTGGCGCGAAGGGAGAGATCCGTCGCGCTCCTTAGATCTTAAACAGCCTCTGGGTGCCTGCCTTTCTCACCCCACTCCCAAAGAAGGTCTGCTTGGATGATCTGTAAGACGGCCATGGAATGCAGAGCGGATGCGGCTTGGCTGGCGGCGGCCTAGGTGTGGCCAACACAGGCGGAAGTAGTTCTGCAGGCTTTAGACGGGAGCACAGGCTTAGACCGCCATCTCGCAGAGGGCGGGCAAAGGTGTGCTGCTACCGAATCCTCGACCGGGTGGATGGAAGAGTAGCCCTTCTCGGCGGCGCCGTCCACCGAAGAGAGAGAGGTGGAGACGTGGGACCGGGTGCTGGCCAAGAGAGGCGCGTTCCACGATTTAGCGAGCTCGGCGTGGAGTTCCGGCAGGAAGGGAGCGGCCCAGGCCACGAGCTCCGTGCGGCGACGGCTCTGAAGAAAGCAGCCGTCGAGTCTGTTGGGAGCCTGCTCAGGGGTTGGTGACCACTCGAGCCCGAGACGGTCGACGGCCTGTGTGAGGAGGCGCATTAGTTCCTCTTCGACTCCGGCGCGGGTCCTGTTGGATTCCTGGGCCGAGGAGGAGGCTTGGGAGCCTGACCACTCCTCACTGTCCGAAGCCATGGAACAGCAGTCCTTTTTCTCCGCCTCGTCCTCCGTGATGGCAGCAGTGCGGCCGCTCGGCGGCAACTGTGCGTCCCGGGGGGGCGGGGGAGGGTGAAAGCGAGGCTCGAGGGAGAGGCTCCGGGGAGACAGTCGCTTCTAACACCGGTTCTGGCAGCCTTTGGGAGCGGCGCTTCTTCTTGCGCGGCGAGACGAAAGGTGGCTGGCGGCTTCGGCTTTAACTGCTTCCAGTCGAGCCCACAGGGTCGACATCGGAAGCTCCTCGCAGAGGTCGCATCCGCCGTCACCAAGGGCGAGCTCTGCATGCTCCAGTCCTAGGCAGAGAGCGCAGATGATGTGGCGGTCTCCGTCGCTGAGAGAGGCGCGAGGCATCTTTAAAAAGACGCTCATTGCTCTTTTGTGAAGTTCGCTGAGGAACTAGCTTCCTCTAAAAAGGATACGTCGCCGGATGGTGTAGATCGCAGAATGGCTGAAGGTGGTGAAGACGGCCGGCTTCTTCAAGCACTGTCCAAGCTTGCTAGATGCCCCTCGAACGGCGACGCGGCTTCTGAAGAGATGCGAAGAGCTTCGCTGAATAGATGTAAATCAGGGATTCAGCCTACGAACTTCGCTTATGAACACTCTAGCCACGCCCATTCTGGCGGGCTATGATACAATGACGGCGCGGACGCCTCTCATTGGATGCGAGTTCACTCAAGTTCATCTATAGAGCATCACAGTCCTGCCCAAAGCCAGTGCCGGAAGTAAAAATTCAATACAATTTCTCCATTGACATTTGGGATATAAGCCATAAAAACGTAACCATACATGGTAGACTTAAAACCAGCTACGGCTGTACTAAGTGATTGTATATGCTCATATAAATGCCAAAAGCTCATGGGGCATTAACCTTGTTTTAAGATAAATTCCTTTTATTCGCGATGTATTGGATAAGTCAAGTCAAGTCAAATATATTTATATAGCGCTTTTCACAATACAGATTGTATCAAAGCTGCTTTACAGTATCAATCAAAACAACTCATCAATGTTTGTTTATTACTGGACATCCAAAAAGGACATCCAAGTTTGGTAGAGCTGATCAATGGTATGATTGTTTAATTAATTTGAATATCCCTAACTGAGCAAGCCAAAGGCAACAGTGGCAAGGAACCGAAAAACTCCATCAAGTGACCTAATGGTGTCCTAAAACTCCATCAGATCACCCAATGGAGAAAAAAAAACCTTGGGAGAACCCAGGCTCAGTCGGGGCCAGTTCTCCTCTGGCGTTTATGAACTAGAGGCCGAATTTACAGTAACTGTAAGATAAAAATTTATATGAATGCCTGGCTAAATAGATGCGTCTTTAGTCTAGTTTTAAACTGGGAGAGCGAGTCTGAGCAACGAACAATATCAGGAAGGCTATTCCAGAGCTTCGGAGCTAGATGTGAAAATGCTCTCCCTCCTTTGGTGGATCTGGATATCCTAGGAATGACCAGAAGCCTCGAATTTAGTGATCTTAAAGAGCGCGATGGATTGTAAGGCGATAGAAGATCCGTTAAATAGACTGGAGCTAAACCATTTAGAGCTTTATAGGTCAAAAGCAATACCTTGTAATTAATACGGAACTTTATAGGTAACCAATGAAGTGATGATAAAACTGGTGTTATATGATCATATTTTCTTGATCTAGTAAGAACTCTAGCGGCTGCATTTTGGACTAACTGTAGCTTGTTTATTGAGGATGCAGGACAACCAGCTAATAAAGCATTACAGTAATCTAGTCTCGAGGTCATGAATGCATGAACTAACTTTTCTGCATCAGAAACAGATAGCATATTACGTAGCTTAGCAATGTTTCTAAGGTGGAAAAAGGCAGTTTTTGTAACATATGAAATATGCTTTTCAAAAGACAGGTTGCAGTCTAATATAACACCCAGGTCTTTTACTGTAGCGGATAAAGTAACAGGGCATCCTACTATGTTAAAGTTGTGTTGTGAGAGGTTTTGTAGACGGTTTTTAGAACCGATAAGTATTACCTCTGTCTTATCTGGATTTAATAAAAGAAAGTTACGCGTCATCCAATCTTTTATATCTTTAACACAATCTGTCAATTTGGATAATTTAGCGTATTCATCTGGCCGTGATGAAATATATATTTGAGTGTCATCAGCATAGCAATGGAAACTAATTCCATGTTTCCTTAGAATATTACCAAGTGGCAGCATATATATTGAGAATAATAAAGGGCCTAACACAGATCCCTGCGGCACTCCATGGTTTGCCGAAGTCATGATCGATTTTTCTCCATTTAAGTAGACAAAATGGTAGCGAACACCACAACAACACCTTGAACACCAGTGTAATTTTGTAGTCGATCTAAGAGTATTGTGTGATCTATAGTATCGAACGCAGCACTAAGATCAAGTAAAACTAGTACTGAGATACAGCCTTGGTCCAAAGCTAAAAGTAGATCATTTATGATTCTAACAAGCGCAGTTTCAGTGCTATGATGTGGCCTGAATCCAGACTGAAACTTTTCATAGATGTCGTTTTCTTGCAAGAAAGAGCCGAGTTGAGCGGACACAACTTTTTCTAATATTTTTGACATAAATGGAAGATTCGAAATGGGTCTGTAATTTGCTAGGTTATTTGGATCTAATTGTGGTTTCTTAATAAGAGGTTTTATAACTGCCAGCTTGAATGTTCTTGGAACATGACCTAAAGATAAAGACGAATTAATAATATTGAGAAGAGGCTCTTCCACTATAGGTAACACTTCTTTCAGTAGTTTAGTTGGTATAGGATCTAATAAACATGTTGTTGTTTTAGATGAAGTGATAAGTTTATTTAACTCTTTTTGTTCTATGGTTGTAAAGCATTGTAATTGTTCTTGCGGGGTGATAATTGCGGCTGAATTATAAGGCGCGAGCAAAGATTGAACGTTTACGATTTTGATTCTGATGCTTTCAATTTTCTCGGTGAAAAAGTTCATGAAATCATTACTACTGAACTGTAACGAGGTATTTTGTTCAGACGACTTCTGTTTATTTGTTAGTCTAGCCACGGTATTAAATAAAAACCTTGGATTATTTTGGTTGTTTTCTATTAATTTGCTGAGGTGCTCAGCCCTGGCTGTTTTAAGGGCCTTTTTATAACGTGACATACTGTCTTTCCACGCGATTCTAAAGACCTCTAAATTAGTTTTTTTCCATTTACGCTCTAAATTACGGGTTTCTCTCTTTAAAACATACGTAGTATTATTGTACCATGGTGCTATACTTTTTTCTCTGACCTTTTTTAATCGAATGGGTGCAACAATATCCAATGTTCTAGAGAGAATGGTGCTCATAGTGCTAGTTAATTCGTCTAGTTCATCTGTTTGTTTGGGTTCAGGCAGCAGCTGAGACAGATCAGATAAGCTATTTGAGAAATTATCTATGGTGGATGGAAGAATTGTTCTACCTGGTTGATAACGTGGCGCAGCATGACATAATACAGCAGTACGTAGTATGCAAGTTACCATGTAATGGTCAGTGACATCATCAGTTAGTGGAATGATATCTATATCGGTTGGATCGGTTCCATATGATATAATTAAATCGAGTGTATGATTAAGACGATGAGTTGGTCCGGTGACGTTTTGCTTGACCCCGAAGGAGTTTAATAAATCTGTAAACGCAGCCCCTAACGCATCATTTAAATTATCTACGTGTATGTTAAAATCTCCAACAATTAATGCTTTATCGACGTTGACCAAAAGATCTGATAGAAAGTCAGCAAACTCTTTTAGAAAATCGGCGTAAGGCCCTGGAGGTCTATATACGGTAGCCAATGCTAGAGATAATAGGGATTTTTTTCTTACATCTAACAGCGTAACATTTAGCACAAGTACTTCAAACGAATTAAACCTATGACAAGTTTTCTGAGTAACATTGAGAATATCTCTATAGATTGTTGCAACACCGCCGCCACGACCGATCAGACGGGGCTCATGCTTATAACAGTATCCTGGCGGAGTAGACTCATTTAGACCAAAATAATCATTTGGTTTAAGCCAGGTTTCAGTAAGGCACAGAACATCGAAATTATTATCTGTGACCATTTCATTTACAATAACCGCCTTAGGTGTGAGTGATCTAATGTTTAGAAGACCTAGCTTTAGAAATTGTTTTTGTTCACTAATAGCGAGAGTTTTTGTTTTAATAACAATTAGATTTTTTCTAGATCCCGCAGTAGATTTATTATTTGATCTTAGTAAACGAGGAATAGACACAGTTTCTATGCAATGTTCTACACTAGTATTAATATCAATTAAATTGGTGCAGTAGAGACTGTGATTTGGATTTTTGGTTACTAGTCAAACGGTATTTAACATCTTGGAGATGTTATCTGACAGAAGATCTGCCCCTATTCTACTTGGGTGTAAGCCATCAGCGCGGAAGAGCCTCGGTCGCTCCCAAAACAGATTCCAATTATTTACAAAGAGCAGTTTCTGCTCATTGCACCATGACAATAACCATTCATTAAGCGCGAATAATCTACTGAACTTTTCATGCCCTCGTCGGTACGTAGGAAGCGGTCCAGACACAATAATCGCTATTTCAGGCGATGTGCTGCGTACCGTATCGATAAGGCTCCTGAAGTCTTTCTTCAGAACCTCGTCACCGTTCAAGATCTCAGTTACCCGCGCAGTGATATCGAGAACACGAGCACCAGGAAAGCAGTGACTGTGCACCTTACTTTTACCTAACGTAGCATGGACGTGTCGGACGGTGGAATCGCCGATGATCACAGCATCGCGTTCCGTTTCACGAAGAGGGGAGAAGCGGTTCTGAGTGGAGATCTCGAAAACCGGGAGGGGCGAAAAGATTCTTGTCCTGGCTCGCGGCTTCCGCGGAACCACCCAGGCTTTGTGATGGTGTGTTGAAGCCGGAGTGAATGAAACCATGGCTGATCGTGACCTGGACTTCGGGACCAGTGCTGAGAAACGGACGGAGTAGACGAGGTCGGCGTCAGCGGGTTACTAACGTTAATCACTGATCCGTGTGCATCAGCGCGTGATGTTTCAAGAGCTAAACGCCGGTCTCTCAGCTCAGTTTGTCTCTCTAGAAGGTCACGGATCTGCTTTTCTACAGCTTCTAATTCAGACTGCACCGCGAGCAACTCAGATTTGTTCTCATCTGCACAAAAAGGTAGATAACATACACCTGATATATTCGCCATTTTAACAGATGGACAGTAAGTTAGCAACTTAGTGGTTAGTGGTGTTGGGTAACGGCTTGAGACGCGTCTGTTCAACAGTCCTAGTTATAATTATGTGTTAAATGATGGTTCAAAACAGAATAAAAGGAGGAAATACGGAAAAACACAAGGAAATACGAACCTAATACGAGGCTTAGACAGCCACGACGCAGACAAACAAACTCACGGCAGACAGCGAGGCGGATAAATCAGCTCGCCCTGCGATCGACCTGCATAAGTACTTCATTACCCACAATCCTGAACAATCCCACAATCCCACAGTGATGCATCTGATTGGTGGAAGTCGTGTCACGTGTCTGAAACCCCGCGAAGGCGCGTGAAGACTGAAGATCGCGTAATGACGTAGGGCTAGCTCATTGGTCGTACGTCAGAGACGACCCCGCGCCATTGGATGTGCAGTTGCCCCAGAACAGCCTATGAGCGAGCCAGATGCTCGATGTTTTAGCATGTGCATAAGCTTCAGTAAATAGACGAAAAGGAGTTTCCCTGCACATTCACTATATAAAATTCACTGGAGGAAAAAGTTCACGTTGCCGTCGTCAGATTTGGAAGTCACTCAAAAGGCTCTTTCACGGTGGCTTTCAGTCGACTTCAGTGAGGCGCGGTGGTTTATGGGAGGAGTAGTTCCTTTGCTCGGAAATGAAAATATGTACACAGGCTTGTACCTTTGACTTTTTTTGGATTTTCTCTTCGTTTTTTCACTCGAAATGATATGTTGTATGCTTATGAGTTCAGCCGTAGCTGGTTATCCTCAGACATGCTCTTATACTCTTTAGATATGGATTTTACAAAATGTCAATGGGAGAAATGAATGGGAAATTTACTTCCGACTGTGATGCTCTATAGGCTGCAGCAGTTGCCGCAGAGCAACCAATGAGCTCACTAGCTAGCCCGCTCAAGGTCTGCAGCTGCTGCACTGCGTTGACAATGGATACAAAATTAAGGATAATTTTTTGGCTTCAATATCTCAGAAAAGATTAATCTTTCCCATAGCGTAAGCTAGCTTACGCAATACGAGAGAACCTCTCGTAAGAGAACAAAAATTTACATTCAACAAACCAGTGACCACACAACAAAATTGTTACAAATCCGACCTTTCGTGAGTTGGGGAGCGCAATGTTCCTTGACACATAATAACATTCCAATCGTATTAGAGATGCGTGGATGGGCTATTATTTCATCCGCAACCGCATCACAAAACTCATTATCTGTCAGTCAACCATCCGCACCAAAGTTTTTTGACCAATTTTCAAAACCGGGATTTAAAGTGGTTTGTCGCTATACCGCAGAAATATCTTGCTTTTCAACCACGGTAAAAAAAAAATCCATACCGTCCCAGCCCTACTGTAACATTTGATTTGCCGCTTATGTTTCAATCTCATTTACGTTCTATTACGAAGACTGCATTTTACCTTCCTGATACTGACCAGGTCAACGAGTATGGGGTCTCTGCGGAACAAGTGGATGTTTTTAAATTTGTGTAAATCATGCATTCAAAATGATGCCCTTCACCCAACCTTAACCAACACTGTGACTTGGGCAAATCAATTAACACGGTCAAAAACACCCCTCTGTTTATGGCCTCCTCCACTGATCTGGTAACTCTATTACTGTCCTGCAGAGACCTATACTTGTGTTCAACCCTGTTTAGCTTCAGTAGTAAACCAGGCAAGAGCTGCAGGGTCAAACAACATTGAATATTGTAATCATATACCTAATGTTCTGTTTCTGAGTGAAACAAATTTCTAAAATGAAGTGGTGGTGATGGCGCAGTGGATAAGACACATGCCTTTAGTGTGAGAGACCCGGGTTTGAATCCACTATGAGACACCAATGTGTCCCTGAGCAAGACACTTAACCCCTAGTTGCTCCAGAGGCGTGCGACCTCTGAAATATAGCAATTGTAAGTCGCTTTGGATAAAAGCGTCAGTTAAATGAATAAATGTAAATCCTCCTTCCCTGACCCATTTAGAGTTGACAAAGTTGACCATCTGAATTAATTACAATCACATGAACTGATGAATATATTTCGTCAATGCCATGTCAGTTGCTTTGGATAAAAGTGTCCGTTAAATCATGCATTCATGTTGTAAATGTTCTACTGATCTGATTTCTGCTTTCATTATTATAGTGAGTGGAGATGATGGATCTGATTCATGGTCTGTGGGAAGTTCTGCTTATGGTTCATTCAGATCACGATCAGGAGCAGATCCAATCTTCAGTTTATCACATTCCAGAGATTCATCTCACACAAGTTACGTGTCAGGGGCCATAAAACGATATAACAGCAATGAATGGATACCACCAAACAGTGAGTGTCTTGTTTTATTTGGCACTTTCAGTTTATTTATTTTTTACAGCATTAGAGCTCATGTTTTCCATGTATACCTTCTGTTTGGTGGTGAAAATATAATATTTAGTCTACAATGTCATAAATTTGTCATCACATATTTTTCCCTAATAAAATTTGGACCCTTTCTACATCTTCAATTTTTGATAATTGAATTTATGATAATAAATGCAAACCTGATATAAAATAAAAAAGCACATTTTGTGGATTTTAAGCACTTGTTTATACTGATCATTTCTTCTCTTTAAATCTATATGGTCAACTTTAAATGCTTGCAATAAATAGCAATCAGGCTTGTAAGAAAGATATTTTATAGATAAAACATGGACAAAACATGTAAAATTCCGTCTGATTAATAAAGTATTTGTATAATGTTTTAATGATGACCAATAGACTCCATTATTTTAAGGAACATATTGAAAGTTTTAAATCTCAGAATTTTGTTCTATAAGAGTTTAGGGCTGGTCCGAATACCATTTTTTGAGCTTCGAAGCTTCGGTAGGAATGAACATCGAATATTCGAAGCTTCGGAATCTCTATACGTCTCAGACATCCCAAGTCTCCCGCATATTGGTATGGCTATTATGGCTATTATCAGGCTCCCTGCCTGATGCCCGCAAATTTGTTAAAATCTCCCGGAATCTAGCTGCTCGCGAGCTCCAAACCGTGTAGCGCACGTACGACAAAGAGGGAGAGACCTTGCGTGTGTCGTGTGTGCAAATGTGCATGTGTGTGAAAGTGTGCGTGTGTGCCTCTTGAAGCGCATGTGAAATGCGTATGATCATCATCAGCACATGATTATTATTTCGAGAACCGTTCATCCAAACGACTTCACAAGGGAGTGCAGTGTATTTGGTGCAATATAGATAGACAGGCGAGACGCGACACATTCCGAATTAATGAACTTTTATATAAACTACAGAACAGCGCGAGCGGGAAGCGGCGCGCCTCACTCGAGCAGACCTTATATGCTCCGAGAACGGACACAGCTCTGCACTAGTGATATAAAAACACACACGGGTCTGTAACTTAAGCAATATTTCTAATAAGGTAGGCTAGTCTAATAGTCTCACTAACAAATTACTGACAAAGTAGAGCAGATTTAAATAAAGAAGCGGCGCGCCTCATGCGAGCAGAGAATGAACTCCGATTAGGGATGCATCGATCCGATACTCAGTATCGGTATAGTATCGGTAAAACTATAAGGTATTTGTCATGGGTGTGGTGTGGATGAAGGCAGGCTGAGGCAAAAAGGCTTCAATTCCAACAATTTACTTAAGAACAAGACAGGAAACAGGTACAGGCAAAACGCTCTCACAAAACACTTGTAACATATACAACGACCGACAAAGACAGACTGAACAGAAGCAAACTAAATACAGGCATGAATCAAACATAACAAGGTGAAAACAGGTGACACAGATGATGATAACGAGGGACAGGTGGATAATGAGGGAGTGAGTTCAGGTGTGGAGACAAGGAGGATTCTGGGAAGTGTAGTGAAGACACAAAGACAGACTGGTGCAGACGAGGACTGTGACATTACTCCCCCCTCCCGGTAGGCGTGGCCTCACGCCGTAGAACAGGGGTGGGAGGGTGGGCATCCTGGAGTCCGTGACGGGAAGGCGGATCGGGTGCAGGAGGACGGACTCCAGGATGGATCAGGCGGCCATGGCAGAGCAGGATGGGGGCGTGGCCAGGGCGGAGCAGGATGAGGGCGTGGCCAGGGCGGAGCAGGCTGAGGGCGTGGCCAGGGCGGAGCAGGATGAGGGCGCGGCCAGGGCGGAGCAGGATGTGGGCGCGGCCAGGGCGGAGCAGGATGAGGGCGCGGCCAGGGCGGAGCAGGATGAGGGCGCGGCCAGGGCGGAGCAGGATGAGGGCGTGGCCAGGGCGGAGCAGGCTGAGGGCGTGGCCACGGCGGTGAGGCCCCTTCGGGTCGCCACGGCGGAGAGGCCCCTTCGGGTGGCCACGGCGGAGAGGCCCCTTCGGGTGGCCACGGCGGTGAGGCCCCTTCGGGTGGCCACGGCGGAGAGGCCCCTTCGGGTGGCCACGGCGGTGAGGCCCCTTCGGGTGGCCACGGCGGAGAGGCCCCTTCGGGTGGCCACGGCGGAGAGGCCCCTTCGGGTGGCCACGGCGGTGAGGCCCCTTCGGGTGGCCACGGCGGTGAGGCCCCTTCGGGTGGCCACGGCGGTGAGGCCCCTTCGGGTGGCCACGGCGGTGAGGCCCCTTCGGGTGGCCATGGACGGGACCAGCGGTGAGGGCTCGGCAGGGCTGGACGGGACCAGCGGTGAGGGCTCGGCAGGGCTGGACGGGACCAGCGGTGAGGGCTCGGCAGGGCTGGACGGGACCAGCGGGGAAGAAGTCTCTGGCTGGACGGTCTCTGGCTGGACGGTCTCTGGCTGGGCGGTCTCTGGCTGGGCGGTCTCTGGCTGGGCGGTCTCTGGCTGGGCGGTCTCTGGCTGGGCGGTCTCTGGCTGGGCGGTCTCTGGCTGGGCGGTCTCTGGCTGGGCGGTCTCTGGCTGGGCGGTCTCTGGCTGGGCGGTCTCTGGCTGGACGGTCTCTGGCTGGACGGTCTCTGGCTGGACGGTCTCTGGCTGGACGGTCTCTGGCTGGACGGTCTCTGGCTGGATGTGGCTGGACGGGGCCAGCGGTGAAGGCTTGACTGGGCTGGACGGGACCAGTGGTGAAGGCTCGGCTGGGCTGGACGGGATCAGTGGTGAGGACATGGCGTGCCATGGGAGAAAGCTTTCCAGACATTTGGAAACTGCCTCTCTCCAGTCCAGACCGGAGAGATCTGGAAGCTCCCTTGGGTCGACCACCTTGGCCCCCCGCCGGTAACATGCCTTGATTATTTCATCGCCCAGCGAGCATGAAGCAGCGAGTGGAACAAAGCCCCAGGTAAAGTGAAACAGATCACGGCTATCCAGCGCCAAAGCCGTGATCTGTCCCGCGAGCTCCCAGCTCATGATGTGGTCGGTCGTTCTGTCACGGGTGTGGTGTGGATGAAGGCAGGCTGAGGCAAAAAGGCTTCAATTCCAACAATTTACTTAAGAACAAGACAGGAAACAGGTACAGGCAAAACGCTCTCACAAAACACTTGTAACATATACAACGACCGACAAAGACAGACTGAACAGAAGCAAACTAAATACAGGCATGAATCAAACATAACAAGGTGAAAACAGGTGACACAGATGATGATAACGAGGGACAGGTGGATAATGAGGGAGTGAGTTCAGGTGTGGAGACAAGGAGGATTCTGGGAAGTGTAGTGAAGACACAAAGACAGACTGGTGCAGACGAGGACTGTGACAGTATTGCAGTTGTTTAATTAAATTAGTGGAGATCATAAATCATATTGATATGTTATTAACATTTGAGTGTTTTTTGATTAGGCTACTTTGTAAATCCTATTTTTTTTATCTCAGATTTATATAAATTTGCTAAGGGGTAATTAAATGTAACAAATCATGTAAAAGTATAATCTTTCAAAAATGTCTGTCAAAAAAAATATAAAGTACAACACATGTTGAATGATGTTCACTAACCCGTTAAAGTTTTTCAATTGGATTGGTGTTTTTACTCTTTAACCTGCAGTGTAAAGTATTTCACTCGGTTCTGTGATCATTCCGATTACATATCAGCGAGTGAAGAACAAACTCATTATATATCATGTACGTTATCGTCTCTGACTGAAGCCGCTCAGGCTGCCATGTTCTTCCTCTTCTCGGAAAAGGATGATGTAGTCGAACATCTGGTAGTGTGTGTTTTCCAGGTAATGCATGTTCTGCCTGGACCGCTATTTTTAGTTGTAATATTCCAACCGACGACGAGTTTAGGTTTTTGACGGACGTGATAACGTGTGTGAGGGGTGAACTGTGTTTGATTGTTGGGTAATTATAAAATGTGCTGGAGATGTTAGTGCTGGGCGTTATTCCAGTTCATAACGAAACCGGTGTTTATTTTTGTTATGATTTGAATTTTTTATATGTCGCTTACAACAACATTCAGAATGCCGCCCGACACTGTTTCAGAGGGTCTGTTTTCAGTGTTGCACTGTGGTGAGGCACAACTGTGTTACTTAGCATGACGGGGAAGATGGATAGGTTAAACTATAATTGATAGCTGTCAAATTATATTCAGTGTTTCCCATAGATTGGTTCACAATATCATCACTGCCCACCACAAATTGATTTTCCAAAAGGCACCTATTTGTAAACAGCTTTGCAAACCTGTATATTCACTCATGACAGTAAAATAGGGCATTCTACGTCAATCTACTGCAGTAGCCTATTTCCTCTCTCAATCAGTAGACAAATGTGGTTAACACCCAGTCATGCTTGGAAAACAAGTAATATACCGTGAAACCGGTAGAATTAAATAAAAAATGCTGTGATATTAACTTTTTGTCATACCGCTCAGCACTAGTAGATGTTAATAAATTACAAGAGACTGACATGTTTGTTTTTTTTAAAACCAGGAACGGAGTTTTTTTTTTCACGTGTAATCAGACAGATCTAAAGTTATATTTAAAATCAACATTTCATCGTAATGCACTGTGAAGGATAATTGTGAAGGACACAACTAGCCTGTTCAAAACTCTCTTCTTGCCTTAGCTCGATTCAAAACGGTAAGCTTGTGGTAGTAATGTTTTTAGTTCCAGCGGTAGGCTACTGGTGGATTTCCGCGGGAAATTCAAGCATGTCTTTGGGTCATTACGTCATATCTGTACACAAAGAAGACGAGGATGTTGGAGATTTTGATTTTTAGTCTCTTTTCTCACAGCACTTGATTTAATTAAACTTTTTTGATGGCAGATCCAGGAAGGTTCAAACGACAATCATCAGTGACAACTGGAGATTCACCCGCTGTAAAATACAAAAGACTTTGGATTCGGAGTGGCTACAGAAAAAAAGCGACTGAAACCGGCCCACGTGAAAACAAGGATAAATATCGGAAGAGCATTAAATGTAGTCACGCAATGCTGTTGTTAACATTGACAATTTGAGAACAAAGTATAATTTGCACGCTTTGACGTGATATGATAAGCGATCTCTCTGTACTGATCAACTGCGATCCGTTCCACGTGGAAAAAGAAATTTAATCATCTCTTTTGCAGCTTTGCTCAGGTAGTTTGCTTGCTTGGTGAAAGCAGATTTAGCTAAGGTCCGCTCTTGCTTCAGTTGCTTGACTGTCTTCCCAAGAGTTTCCATTGCCATGGTGAAAAAGTTTTCAGTCAATTCTTCCTTTGCGTTGACAGCTTGACTTCAGGCCTTTTATCCTTATTCTCACTGCCACGCTGGTTATCAACTGTCAAGTTCTGTGTGTTTTTTTATTGATTACAGCTCAGCCCAAACTTGAAAACTGCTTTTCTCTCTGAAGAACGCAAGGAACAACTCAATCTGTTCACTTCTTGATTATTTATTTTCTTTGAGATGGTTTGATAGAACAGTGATGGAATAATATGGTATAGTTTCTTGAAGATGATTTGATTGATCAGTGATGGAACAGTAGATATAGGTTGATAACCTTTCAAATACACAAACCATAACATGAATTAGTTACAGATACATCATGAATCAGTCACACATACATCACAATACCACTTTCTCACAGAAATAATAAATAAATGCTATTGAATATTCAAACACGATCATTGTTTACCCTAGGATTTTAACAAGAAAATACCAATCCCATAATTAAACTCATGCACATGTTACTTCTGTCAAGTTCAACATTCACATAACAAAATCCTCATTACTTATTTTAAATTGCACATTACAATCCAAGCAGAACCTGAACATTTAAAACTCAACATATTCAAACACAGTCAATCATAAATTGTCCTACCAGTTGCGTCTTTAAATGATCAGGAGCTGTAATCATAGTATCCTTTTCCAGGAATAACTGAGAGAACCAACTGAACTCTCTACAAACATTTCAATGCCATGCTCTAGTGATGAGACGCACGGCACCGAGGCTTCGAAGCTTGTATCAAAAAAAACGAAACATCTCACATGAACCACTGTACCGGAGCTTGATTCGTCTTGCCATAACCATGTGATCAGTGACATCCGAAGCTTCGTTTCGACACACAACCACGTGACTGCTTCATATTCTGATTCATAAATAGCGCGAACCCCTTGCGCAATGCGCTTTGGTAGTGAACTGAGACAGACTGAGACTGAAACAGAGAGTACGCTCTTTTCAATTTTCAGCATGGAACCAGCCAAGAAAAGAGGCATTTTCATAATAAACAATGTATATGAAAAAAAAGTTAAAGGGGGGGTGAAATGCTGTTTCATGCATAGTGAGTTTTTTACACTGTTAAAGAGTTGGATTCCCATGCTAAACATGGACAAAGTTTCAAAAATGAAGTTGTAAGTTTGATGGAGTATTTCTGTTCCAAAAATACTCCTTCCGGTTTGTCACAAGTTTCGGAAAGTTTTTTTCAAATACGACTCTACGCGACGTCAGAGTGTGCGGAATTTCCTTATACGGGTCTTAAGGGCAATTCTCCCGGAAGTGCGCGCGCGCATCTGTAGCCTAGAGCGTGCGAGAGTGAGAGTCCTATGCCATCAGAGCGCTGCAATAAAAAAAAGGCACAAAAAAAGTGTGTTTTTGGTTGTCAGGGCAAGACAACACTGCACAAATTTCCAAAGAACCCAGCGTTAAGGGACCTGTGGATGGATTTTGTTTTTCCAGAGCAGCAACGGAGTTGTGCAAGTGACGTGTTCTTGTTTGTTTTCTTCATTTCGACGGTTATAGTTAACGTTATAGGCTCAGTTCGGATTTGCAGATCGCCTAATACTTAAAGATGGAGCAGTCCCAACGATAAAGGTTCACGGTCGTGCGTTGGAACCGCAGGCGGTGAGTAAAACTGCTTCAAATGTCTGTGTTGTTGTATATTGTGTTAATGCTTGTGACTACATTTCCCATGATGCACTTTGATGTTTGTTTCCCGGATGTGTTCCGGTGTTAGGAGAGTGACAAGAGAAGTAAACAAGCAGTCACGCTAAGTTTGTGTGTGTGTCATATTTGCCTGGTATCTCCGTAAATCTACCAAGACACAATAAATTGGCGACGAGGATCGTGTTAATCCGCGTGTGTGGTGTAAATGCGGAAATGAAGCGACTTGACGGCGAGATCGCTGGACATGAGAAATAATACAGCCTGCTGCTAATTACGTGTTGACTGAAGAGGGAGAAGAAGACAACGATTCAGATAAGTGACTGAATTGATTGAAACGACAGAGAACGGTACAATATGGCAGCAGTTTTTGGCAACATTGGTCCCTTTGATGAGAGTAGTGAGCAGTGGAGCTCTTACACAGAAAGATTTGAGTACTTTGTAGCGGCGAATGCCGTTACTGAAGAGAAAGTTGTACCCACTTTTTTAAGTGTGATGGGTCCTAAGACATATACCCTACTGCGTAACCTCCTGCAGCCAGAAAAACCGGGAGCGAAAACGTATGATCAAATAGTGGAAACTCTCAAATCGCATTTCTCTCCAAAGCCCTTAGTAATTGCAGAGCGATTTCGATTTCACAGACGAAATCAGCTGGAAGGAGAAACCGTGACAATGTTTGTAGCTGTGCTAAAAAAATTAGCTGAACACTGCGAATTTGGTGAAGTGCTAAATGACACACTTCGGGACAGATTAGTCTGCGGACTCCGCTGTGAGGGCATACAAAAAAGACTGTTAACGGAGAGCAACCTGACACTACAAAGAGCAATTGAGCTGAGTGTGTCTATGGAAATGGCTGCTAAGGAAGCACAGCAACTGAGCTCAAACAGTAAAGTGTATAAGATGGAGACCGGAAAACAAACTGAATATAAAGGCCCATGTTTTCGCTGTGGTAAGACAGGACACTCGCCCGTTTCATGCTGGTTTAAAGATGTGGAGTGCCGCAGCTGTAAGAAAAAAGGACACATTGAACGTGCATGTAAAAATAGAACAGAAAAGAAGGAAGCGCAGCAGAAACCAGTATACAGAAGGAAGCAAAAGCAATGCGTATTTGCAGTTGAGCAGGAAAACCAGGAGGTTACTGATACATCTGATGAGGAATTTCCTTTGCATGTGCTCACTGTCGTAGGTGGAACCAAGGCTTATAAGGTCACTGCGTTGCTGGAAGGACAGCCTGTGAAAATGGAGATTGACACTGGTGCTGCTGTGTCGCTCGTGTCGGATGCGGTATACAGTGAAATACTGAGCCACCTGCCGCTCACACCACCTGATGTGGTTCTTAAGACTTACACTGGTGAAGCGGTAACCATGATGGGACTCACTCAGGTAACAGTTGAACTGAATGGACAAACAAAAAAACTGCCATTGTATGTGGTCTTGGGTGGTTACCCCTCGTTGATGGGACGTTCATGGCTGGAGCAACTCAAGGTGGACTGGCCGGCCATACATATGATGACACCTAAATCACTGGACCTTGAAGGTATTCTCCAAAAACACAGTGATATTTTCAAACAGGAATTGGGCAGCATGAAGGAAATCAAGGTGAAATTGACTGTAGAGCCGGGAAGCCAGCCAAAATTTCTGAAAGCCCGGCCCCTTCCATATGCGCTGAAACCCAAGGTAGAGGCAAATTTAGCTGAACTTATGAAGGAGGGGGTGCTGGAACCAGTCAGTGTGAGTAAGTGGGCAACTCCCATTGTTCCAGTTTTAAAGAAAGATGGAGGCATAAGGATCTGTGGGGATTTTAAAGTCACAGTAAATCCAGTGTTGTCAGCAGAACAATACCCCTTGCCTCACATTAACGATCTTTTTGCTGGTCTGACAGGAGGACAAAAATTCAGCAAAATCGACCTCAACCAAGCGTATCTGCAGATGCATGTTGAGGAACAGTCCAGAGAACTTCTCACCATCAACACCCACAAAGGCCTATTTCGGTATAAGCGGTTACCATTTGGAATTACTTCGGCTCCATCCGTTTTTCAGCGAGCGATGGATCAGATTCTGGCGGGGTTTCCTGGAGTGGTGTGTTACTTAGATGACATTCTAGTGACTGGCACTGATGAAGAGTCGCACTTGAAACATCTTGATGCTACCCTTGAAAGATTAAAAGAATACGGATTGAGAGTGCGCAAGGATAAATGTGAATTTTTCCAGTCTGCAGTCGAGTACTTAGGCCATGTCATTGATGCCTCTGGTTTGCATACATCTCCATCCAAGGTTAAGGCCATTGTGGATGCTCCAGTGCCCGGAAATGTAGGGCAGCTGCGGTCTTTCCTCGGGTTACTAAATTATTATGGGCGGTTCATTCCAAACATTGCCACGCTGTTGAAACCTTTGCACAAATTGTTGTGTCATGAGAAAAATTGGAGGTGGACCTCTGAATGCCAGGAGGCATTTAAAAGAGCAAAGGAGACACTTTTAAGGTCAAATGCCCTCACTTATTTTGACCCTGCTCTTCCCATCCAGCTGGCCTGCGACGCTTCTCCATATGGCGTGGGAGCTGTCTTGTCCCACATCATGCCAAATGGTCAAGAGAGGCCAATCGCATTTGCTTCCAGGAGTCTGAGTAAAGCAGAAGCAAACTATGCTCAGATCGAGCGAGAAGCGTTGAGCATTGTGTTTGGAGTTCGTAAGTTTTACCAGTACATTTTTGGGAGGAAGTTCACGTTGCTGACCGATCATCGGCCACTCACTGCAATTTTTGGCCCACACCATGGCATTCCATCTCTTGCTGCTAGTAGGATGCAAAGGTGGGCTTTGTTGTTATCCGCTCACACCTATGACATCAAATATCGGAAGTCGGAATTCCACGGAAATGCGGACGGTCTGTCTAGATTGCCTCTCGTTGACAGGATGAAAGAGGCACAAGTGGCGGAAATTTTCTATTTCAGCCAGGTGGAAAGGGCCCCGGTAACTGCTGTACAAGTGCGTAAGAACACACGAAATGACCCTGTCCTGTCCAAGGTCATGGGGATCGTCATGACAGGAAAAGGGGAGAGCGATGACCTGGAGCTAAAACCATATATCTCTCGACGACGTGAACTTTCAGTGCAGTCAGGCTGTTTGCTGTGGGGAAGGAGAGTGATTATTCCCCCGGCTCTGCGCAAGCAAGTGCTAAAACAGCTGCATGTGGGACATTGTGGAATGGTCCGAATGAAAGAAATTGCCAGGAGTTACTTCTGGTGGCCAGGAGTGGACGGCCAAATTGAGGAAAAGGCAAGAACATGTACGTCATGCCAGCGCATACGTAACGTACCCCAACTGGCACCGCTGCACCCATGGGAATATCCAGAGAAACCATGGCATCGCATTCATATTGATTTTGCAGGCCCAGTCGAGGACAAAATGCTGTTGGTTGTCATGGATGCACACAGTAAGTGGCCTGAGGTGGCTATCATGAAATCTACCTCAGCTGAAAAGACAAGTGAGAAATTGGGAGAAATATTCAGTAGATTTGGAGCTCCAGTGCAGCTTGTCTCAGATAATGGCCCTCAATTTACATCACACGAGATGGCCACATTCTTACAAGCAAACGGAGTACAGCATATCACGTCAGCACCTTACCATCCTGCAACCAACGGGTTAGCAGAAAGGTTTGTCCAAACCATGAAACATGCGCTGAAAGCTTCACTCGGGCAGGGAACATTTCATCAACGCCTTCATAGCTTCTTGCTGTGCTATCGCAGTACTCCGCACGCAACTACCAAAGTGTCACCAGCGTCTTTGTTGTTCAATAGAGAGCTCAGGACAAGCTTTGAGCTGCTTAAACCAGCAACACTCAAGGAAACTGTCTTACGACAGCAAAAGAATCAGGTACAGGGACGGAATCTGCGAGCTAAGGACAGAACATTTTCAATAGGCTCGCCAGTGCTGGCCCGGAACTATGGTGGTGGTCCGAAATGGGTTCCGGCTACTGTGGAGGCCCAAACGGGTCCAGTCTCGTATAAAGTCAAAACTGCTGAGGATTTTTCTTGGAGGAGACACACTGATCAGTTGCTTAAGGGAGCCAAGGCATTTACGGATGTTCCTGAAGTCGTGGATGTCACTGACCCAATTAGTAACAGTACGCCAGCTCCAGAAGTACTAACCACTGAGCCTACCAAGACTGCAAGTTGTCCATCTGTAAAGGAACAGGCATCACCTGAAAATGGAAACCAAATAGGGCGCCGATACCCAGTTAGGGAGCGGAATCCACCTCAGCGTTTCTTGGATTATACTTAGTTAGGAGCTACCCTCATTGCATCGGGGCAGAATAATCCCCAAAAGGGTCAGCTAGGGTTTGAGGTAGTCTACCCTCACTCCCAGGGAAGTAGATGTGTTCATATACATAAGAGAAAAAAAAATGTTAATAAGAGAAGTTAATTTTCAACAATTACTGACTTATTTAGTAATTTCTGTTAATTGTTAATCTTGTGTTAGACCTCAAACAGTAAGGGGGAAGGAGATGTTGTATATTGTGTTAATGCTTGTGACTACATTTCCCATGATGCACTTTGATGTTTGTTTCCCGGATGTGTTCTGGTGTTAGGAGAGTGACAAGAGAAGTAAACAAGCAGTCACGCTAAGTTTGTGTGTGTGTCATATTTGCCTGGTATCTCCGTAAATCTACCAAGACACAATATGTGTGTTGTTAACTATCGGCGTGTAAGCACAGCAAGTAAACAATATGATCACTTACAGTTAATGTATCTATGAAGCATGCGATGTATGGTGTGTGTGTGTGTGTGTGTGTGTGTGTTTAAATACATTTGTTTAGCTGGCCACTGTAGATGTCAGTTTGTTTATTGTAAAAATAATTCATGTCCTCATAAACCACGAGTCTGTCTGTTTACAACACACGCAAAAGCTTCGCGCGCTCCCGCTCACACGGCACGCCTCCAGCCGCTCGGGTTTTTCCGGAAAGACTCGGTACAGCCTAGATGTTGACACACACGTGACCCATTAGTTGAGGAGTTTCAGCGACTGAATATACAAAATAAAGGAAAATTCTAGCTTTATATTCTAATAATTTGTCTATAAGAAATACATAAAATACTTCTTTAAAATTTAAATAATTAATAACAAAAGTAAACATTAAAGTAGGCTCAGTCTCTGTTTTTGTCAAGTTTATTTATATATTGCTTTATGCAATAAAATTGCTTCAAAGCAGCTTTACAGAGAAATCAATGTAAGCCAAGTGTTATTTTAGTATAATTGAGATAGGTACTATTAGTTTTTATTAATATTTTGATCACAGATTTTTTTAATTACACATTAAGTTCTTTTGATTTTTTTTTGAAAGTCTATAGAATGTCTATGAAAGGCTTATTAATACTTTTGTTTTTTCTCGCATTGACTACTGCAATGCACTTCTTGCTGGGGTTCCTAAAACCACACTGAACAAATTACAATGTGTACAAAATTCTGCTGCTAGGATCTTGACTGGAAGCAGGAGAAATGAGCATATTACACCGATTTTAAAGTCTTTGCACTGGCTCCCGGTCAGGTTCCGAGTTGATTTTAAAATCCTTATGCTCACATATAAGGCACTGCATGGTCTGGCACCTCAGTATTTGTCTGCGCTTTTAACTTTATACACACCCAAGCGTAATTTACGCTCCTCACAAGCTGGTCTATTGGCAGTCCCACAGACTCGGTTGCGTACTGTAGGGGATAGGGCTTTCTCATCCTATGCTCCTAGGCTTTGGAATGCCCTCCCTCCTAATATCAGAGATGCACAGTCTTTAAGTATTTTCAAATCTCTTTTAAAAACGCATTGTTTTAGATTAGCTTTTCCTTGACTTTTTTTTTTTTTTTTTTTTTTTTTTTTTTCTCTCTGAGTGTTGTATTTTAATGTTGTATTTTAATTTTGCTTGTTCTGTTATGTAAAGCGCCTTGAGAAGCTGCTTTAAAGGCGCTATATAAGAATAAAGTTATTATTATTATTATTATTATAGTTTTATTAATTGTTTTAGGTCATCGAGTTAAACTAAATTAAAATGAGGAACGTTGATATTGCTATACCAGCAATTTCCATTGATTCATGTCTTTAAGACATGCATCACATTTAATCCATTTTATTCCTGACCATAAACATTCATAGGGCATATTTTTGCTCTTCAAGCCGTTGAGTCATTATCACCTCAAGTTAATGGACACTAATCCCACATTCTTGGCAGATATTGTAATGCTTTTATACTCCCGGGCTTTGGAAATATTGGTATTTTGTTACTGTCTTTTTTGGGGTTTACTCCCACCAGATATAGGCCTACCACATATAACACACATTCCCCAAAAATGCTTTATCACATTTTATCAGTGATGAATCCCTGCCTGTTTTTCTTGCTTTTTTCGTGTTCAATATTTGTTGCTGTATAGTTACCTTCACATTTTTGTTATGTGTTGTTATTAGACTTATATTAGTCTCAATTCTAATAACTTTTTATCTCTACTAGCTTGAGCAGCTCTTTTTAACTTGTAGATAATTTTCTTGCTAAGATTCTTTCTTTGCCTCGAGGAGTGAGGAGGCTTCCAGAGGAGTTATGGTGTTCAAGTCATCTCGTAAAGATCGTATTTTTACGCACATTAACGCACACGATGTCGTAAAATCGAGTGGGAAGCTCAGATTTTCTTTATGCCCCAGGGTGCTTCTCAATTCTTGTTTGTGCATCCTAATATCCTCTCCTCGCGTCCCAGCTCCAGTCCTGTAGTGCGAGAGGAGGACGCAAGGAAAGAAAAGGAGGACGGAGGAATCGAAGTAAAGCTTATTTATACTGTAACAAGTCTAAAGACGGATTATGTTCAATATGTAGATGCATGTATTTTCTTTCATGTGTTATGTGTTCTGGTTGTGTGGGGCTTTAAGGCATGGGCTGTTCTTCTGGAGAACGCAGTTATGTGGGGGCGGGGTTGGGGAAAAGGGTTTTTCCAGGAGGGAGGTTCGATCATGGACTATGTTGAGGCAAGAGCATCAGCCACACAGGTGCTCACGTTAATAAAAGAGCATTAAAACTGTTAAGTGAGTCTATCATTTTCTCCGATCGTTAAAATACATTGGAACAGCATACTTAATCACTCGAGCATCACTTCACAGCGTCATCAGCAGCGCTCAAGGATCTGCCTTTATGTTGTTGAAGTTTGGTTATTTAAGAAATTCATAATAAATAATAATAAAGCAAGATACCCTGTTGAAATATGTGAGATGTGTGTTTATTTAAACTACAAAGGTAAAGTATAAATTAAAGTGATTGTGACTGCTGTGAAGGGGGAGGAGAATGTATAGCCGTGTCGTTAGTTGAAACTCTTCTGCAAAGGACCCGTATATCCTTGTAAAACTGGAGAAACTGGAAGAACTGGAAGACAGCACAACTCTCTGAGAAAACAAAGGAAATCAACAACACATCGACATGCTGAGATCACCTGAAATTCACCAAAAAAAAAAAAAAAATGGGTTAATGTGAATAATCATCATACGTATTACACGTTTGATATCATTCAGTGCGTCATTATCATCACTCAGTGCGATTGGTACAAGGGTCTCATTCACAAAGAAGTAAACCAGAAGGTAATAAGGTATTTAAGAGTTTAGAAATAATTCACATACTTAGGGTGTGTCTTCCAGGCAAATGATCTCATGCTCTCAGAAGGTGAACATAATTCAAATTCCCATTGCTTGTCCCAAGCACTCCGTTCAAGTCATGCCTTAAAGATGTATTTAAAAGTTGACAGCACATGAATGCCACAACAATGTCGTTAATACAAGCTCAGGACTTTTTAAGCCCCGATCTTTACGAGTTGGGGGTGTTCCAGTGAGAAACATGGAGGAATACCACAGAACGGTATAGCAGTGATTGTCAGGCTTTTCTATTTAAAGCTAAGTAGGTTAATTGCCTGCACAAAATACAGTATGATAGCATTATATTATAACAATATAATAACGATAAAGTTTACAGTGACTTAATAAATTCATTAAAAAAAACATAAAAAAGCCAAAAACACCTGATTCACATTACTTGTTCTTCATTTTCTAGAAGAAGAGTAAGAACCTTGCAGTATTTTTGTGTAATTAATAAAGAAAAAGTGTACCGCCATCTTACTCCGACGAAAGTGACGTGAACGCGCGTACCTGTCATTATAAACACGACTCACCTACAGCTGTAGCGCCGCCCATGCGCGCCTCCGTTCTGAAAACCAGTCAAACATTCATCGAAAGATAAACACTAGTCCACTAGAGTGCTGGTAAACCTAAATTCCTACTCTGAAACTCCGACTGAGACGGTGTGAATGAAAATGGACTTAAGTAAGTATTTATTATTTGAAAAATTTATCGTCTTTTCCTTGTTGAGTCATAGTAAATATGACTTTTAATCAAACTCGACGTGTTTAACCTGACGTTTCTATTTCTGTGAGACATTGCTACTGCTTTCACTTTCATATTTGTCTAAGCTAAATCAATTTGATAAGACACTTAGGGCTTGCTTTTGTTCTCCATATAGTCGTTTATGCTTATACATATGGCTTGTCACGGTCACGGATTGCGTTTTAGGTTTATTTGTAGAATACAGTCGTGTATTTTAAAGTGCGTCACTGTGCAGATGCGTGTGAGAGGAGTGTGTGCCCTCGCAAGAGATTTATTCATTAATTTAGTTTGCCTTTTCACATTTGCATATGTTTAAAGGATATATAATTTCTGAAAACTTGCTATTTGAATGTAGCCCTGAGTTTTATGTAGGCTAATCTGTGTTTTTGTTTTCTCCTGAAAATTAAACAATTCTAATTTCTTCGTAATTTAGTTAACCATGGTCCATGGATGATGAATAACGTAACTCCATTCATGAGGCATTTATATAATTATGATTAGCATATTTTTAGTAGGCCTACAGCTTTCTTGTTAATTGTGAAAGCACACACTACATGAAATCCATGTGTTTGTTCTGTATTTGTTGCAGGTGATGCCCAAGGTCTCTCAGAGCTCAGGATTGTGTTGATGGGATATAGATATGCTGGTAAGAGTTCAGCTGGAAACACCATCCTGGGCAGAGACGAGTTTGACTTGAAGAAATCTGCTCAGTGTGTGAAGAGACATGGAGAAGTAGCAGACAGACACATCACTGTCATTGAAGCTCCAGGATGGCTAATGCATTTCCCTGTAGAGTTCAGTCCTGAGTTACTGAAACAGGAGATTTTGCTCAGTGTGTCTCTGTGTCCTCCAGGACCACACGCTGTACTACTGATCATACGCGTGGACTACGCATTTAAAGAGACTGAGAGAAAAGCATTGCAGGGGCATCTGGATCTTCTCAATGAGAGAGTCTGGAGTCACACTATAGTGCTGTTCACTGGTGGAGACTCTCTGTTAGACACATCTATAGAGCAGCACATCGAGAGTGAAGGGCAGGATCTCCAGTGGCTGCTGGACAAATGTGGGAACAGGTTTCATGTTCTCAACAATCACAACAGGAGTGACGACACTCAGATCAAGGAGCTTCTGGAGAAGATTGAGGAGACAGTGGCACAAAACAACGGCTTCCATTTTGAAATAGACAGAAAGATTTTACAGGAGGTGAAAGAGAGAAGAAGAGCAGAGGAAGAGAGAGCAGAAGAACGAATGAAGAGGATGCAAAAAAGGAGAGAAAACATCAGATCACAGATGAGTGAGTCCATATACTGTATAATGAAGATACACTGAGTATATTACGCAAATCATGAAAATGAAACAGTCACAGCAATAATAGCCAGAAACTTCTTGTCATTAACCGCTATTTGTAGAGGCATTCCCAATAGATCGATTCAAAGCAGCTCACAGTGACTTCCCATACAATCTGTTACTGAAGGAAATAAACACTTTCATGTCTTAAATTATCATGTTCTTCATAGAGTGTGCTTTTGATAACAGAAATACATTTACCTAATTCATAGAAAACAATAAAAAAAGAAAGAAAACTGCAAACATCTTCTCTTGAATATAATCTTAAACATCAGCTTTACACCTATAGAGACGCCTCATGTTTGTTGCTGTTCTGAAGCACCAGGAAGTGAGTCCTGTCAAACACTTTAAAACATTACAAGTAAAAACTACTAGACTGCTGCAGGGGCGTAGCCAGAATTTTATTTTTGGGGGGTCCCGTCTTTAAATGAGGGGGCAACATACACACACACACACACACACACACATATATATATATATATATATAGAGCCAGATTTTTATATATACAGGCCTATTTTGGTGGGTGCGGTGATGCGGTGGCGACTCATGTAACATGTAAGGGTGGCGCTGCCAATAAAGCACCTAAAAGCTGGCACAAAGAACCGGCAAAAGTAATGATTATGAATATGTAAAATATAGCAAGGAGATATTTTAATTGTTTATTAATAAACAAGTGTTTTCTTAGTCGGCTAAGATGAAGTTGACGATGCTGACTCGCGATCTTCAGTAGTGAACGCGCCAGAGAGAAATGCACATTTACGCCCGGGTTACATAAGCAGAGAGCAGTCTGTATTCTTTTGTTTTGAATTGTTCTGTTTAAAAGTAGACATTTCTGTGAGGCAAGTAGGGAAGCCTACCTTATATGCTGAGTTTCGGTTCATTATGAGACGAGCTCCAGTTCACGCCCCGGCGCCTCCGTTTCTTATCCATCGTCTGCTATATTTGAGAAGCTCTTTTCCAAAACGCGATAAACGCCATTTAAAAAAAAAAAAATAGTTTGTCATGTCATTTTGCTGTGTTCTGAACCTATTCACTGCTCCATCAATGTTTCATGCCAAGTCGCTATATTTCCTTGTTTAAAGTACTGCAACATGCAGTTCTTTTCCAAACCGCAATAAGCGCCAAACCTATTTTTAGCCTAAACGCAATAAATCCTCTCTAGACAAATCAGACTTCAGTGAGCGTTCTACGCAATCCAACATCAGCGCTCAACAGAGGTTTGTTTATGTTCATTCATTCCTCAAAATGAGTGCTTTAAACGGTGATAACAATTTTGATGGCCTTGATGAGCCAGTGAGACCTACACATGGGGGTAGATGCTGCTGCCAAAGGTTTCTGTCTATTTGATCATTTCTGCCAAAAATGGCATTCGACAATCAAGGAGCAAAAGTCGAATATCGTTCAAAAATCGAAATTTTTATTTTATTTTTATTAATCAACTGTTTTCTGTGTGTCTGTGTCAGTGTCTTCAAAGAGGAAATTGACGATCCGCATTTCTGTATAGAGAGAAACGCCTGTAATGGATTACATAATCAGAGAGTATGCTATTTATTTTCGTTTTTAATTGTTTCGTTTAAAGACATTTCAAGCTTTCTATATAGATATATTTCTCATGTCTGGGAGGCACACGCTGAATTTCGGTTAATTTATGATGAGATGCGCTCCAGCTCACGTGCAATGCAAGTGACGGCGGCGGCGCCTCCATGCCATGATTATATTATTTATTTGCTTCTTATTTATTAAATCCAGGCAATTGGTTGATGAAAATATTATTAAAATTAAGATACAATTTATACTAAACGAAATTCACTTTAAAGAAAGGCTTTCTACAAAACAAAACTTAATTAAGCGGGCAAAATCATCCATTTTTGGAATTTTTTTTTGTGTGGATTTAGTATAGCGTTTTGAAAAAAAATTAAATTAACTTTGAATTTATCATCAACAATATTGTTGTTTGATTTAATAATCATTGTTCAACATGTTCAGACTGAGAAAAAAAAAAAACATTTTAACAGGATAAATTGAATATTCACAAAATGTGTGGGTCTAGGTAAGAAATGTAATTTTCCTGAAAACTATTGAAATGGATTTATCGCGTTTTGGAAAAGAGCTCCTCATTTACTTCTTGTTTATTGAATCAATTGGTTGATGAAACATTGATTAAAATTAAGATACAATTAATACAAAACGAAATTCAGGTTAAAGAAAGTTTAAAATTCAGGTTAAAAAGTGCTTTCTATTTGATGTCTCTGTGAAAGTTTTAAAGCATCTTTTAGTGCCGCTTTCAGGGCGCTCACGTCTGTAACGGAGAACATGTCCGTAACATTGTTTTTTCCTCATAAATGCGAACACGAAAAATAAATAAAATAAAATGAATATTTTATGTACTGTGGAGACTGAGAGCCAACCCTTCTTCATCCGGTGGATAGTATTACTTTGGTTTGCGCAGTGTAGGCCTAATTCACATAATCACTAAAAAATATTTTGCTTCCTAGTTTTTTTTTTTTTTTTTTTTTAAGCAATCAGAAATATGAGGCTACGCCACTGGACTGCTGGTGGATCTACATTTTATTTGGAGCTTCAACTAAGGCAAAAATATGTAGTGTAAAATGGACATTTGTAAAATTAGAAGCTATTTTTACGAAAGAAAAAATGTCAAAATATTCACGTTTTTTGCGAGACTCTTTTACTGCTTTCATATTGGTTAAAGCAGCACTATGCAGGGATTTCCGTTTTTGTCAAACAGTGACCCCTAGAGTCGCTGTGGGATACTTGTACTGTCGTAAATATCACGCACGCAGAGATGTCTCTGCACTCACGGCCGGATCCCCTCCCCCTGTACACCGGTACCTGTTCAGTAGGATGAAAGCTGTAACGAGTGGAAATAAGGTGTGGCCCCTTTAAAGGCCAATTTATACTTCCGCGTCGGGTGACGCGCACCTCCTCAAAAATGTAACTACACGTCGCGACAACGCGGACCGCAAGATCTGTGATTGGTCGGCTTGGTATCATCGCGTTTCCTCCTACGCATTTCCGGAGTGTTCTTCTGCACCGCCCGCCATTTTTCAATTCTAAGTACAGCGAAACTGTTAAAAAAAACTAAAAATTAACTGCTTTTCCACCTCGATGAGCTCCAACTCCAACGTGATCCGCTCTCTTTCAGTCGCCATTGCTTGTAGTAACCTAAACTCAAAACAGTCGCGAGGAATCTAAAAGTGGAACATTAAAACCCTCCGCCGCCAGCTAGCATTTCAGCGCTGTACTGCAGAGCAACGCAGACCTAAACACAGAAGTATAAATGCTCACGACGGCGTCGCCTACGTGCGTAACCTACGCCGTACACTACGGCGTACACGACTCGACGCAGAAGTATAAATTGGGCTTTAGAGCTGTGCCCGCCCTGTTTAAAGGGCCGGCCCGAGGCATAAGCGAACTAAGCGGCTGCTTGGGGCCCCCCAATCGAGTTTTTAGAAAATATATATATATATATTTTTTTTTTAGATGACTTAAACAAGTGACATGAATGAATGAATATGACTGAATGAATGAATGAATTCAAGACAAGAAAATTCTGATTTCATGATCAATATACCTGCCTACAACTGCTGCTGTGTCTCAGCGTTTAAGTCATCCGCATAATCTAGACACCTCGCGCGTGCAATTCGTGCGCAACTGCGCATAGTCACGGTATCGGTTTAAGTTGGAGAAAACAGCCGCAGGGGAACTTAACCTTCTAGGTGTAAGGGTAGCAGTTTGAATAAATAATAAACATAGCAGTTTGAACTCTTCTCCACTTCATTATTCCACACATCAGATCACTAACTCCAAAAACCCGCGACACTCAAGTACCAAGTGCGCACGACCCATTCCTATTTACGGCAAGCCCCGAGGGAAAAAATACATTGCATACACACATACAACGAGCGCCAGTACATCATTACCGGTATTATAGTAACAGACTTTGTTGTATTCTGTCATGTACAATCCAACAAAGTCTGTTACAATAATAATAATAAAAAAGATTTTGAGGACAGTTACACTGTATTGAGACAGTTGAGAAATAATAATATTTGTACAGTTTTCAACAATAATTGTCATTGTTGAACCCTTGCTCTTATTATGTTTCTGATTTCTCAGTTTTGTCATTATTTTAGCAAATAATTTATTTTATATGTTTTAAGACAGTTTGTTTCAAAGAGTTAGTAAAAGAGTAAAGTAAAAGTTAAAACTTTTTTATTTAAGTAGGCATCTATTTTTTATTAAGTATTTATTTTGTATTAAAGCAGAATTCGGCAACATCTAGTCTTCTTCGCTGATTTTCCCTTTTGTTATCGCATGTTTTCCCCACGAGCTCCCCCTACAGCTGTGGGCCGTATATTTCACAACACTATCGTAAAAAAAAACTCACTTGCAGCACCCTTCTCCCCCGTTCCACGTGCATTTGTTATTTTCGGAGCCGGCCAACTTTACTTGCGGAGCTTTCTACCGAGATGGGTAATACATCATACACATTGTCATAGAACATTGAAATGTACATTTTGTATTCTGTTATCAACCCGTAAAGCAGTTCGTGTTTCTCGCTCGTTCTCGTTCTCGTTCTCGTCTCGCTTCTCACGAGACTTCCTATTTTCATTTTGCGGGATGGTAGTCCCCATGTTGCAAGGTTGGTTTTCCGCCTGGGAACTGCGAGACGACCACCATTCAACACGAAATCAGTAATATAACCATTACAATGACTCCAAAGCTGTTCGGTTAAGGTAAAAAAGTTACTTAGTTCACCTTTAAAGGGTACCTATCATGGAATTTTGAAAATTACCTTTCATGTAGTGTGTAACATAGATCTAAGTGAACGAAAACATCCTGCAAAGTTTTAAATATGAAAGTTCACCGTATACAAAGTTATTATCTCTCAAAAGTAAGAGTCGACTCTGAGTCGTTGATATGAATCGATAGACGAACGATGCACTTTCGTACGTCACTTGTACTAGTTATTTGAATAAGATACGCCCACTCATTGCATTAGGAGACACCAGGGAAAACATCATGTCGACGAGACGCTGCTGTGTTTTGAAGTGCGACGCAAAAGCAAACTTATTTCATCTGCCCAGTGAGGAGCATTTGAAGACAGTGGCTACAGTTCATAACTATACCACAGAAGTATTATAGCCCGAACTCGTTCTGTGTTCGCGTCATTTTGAAGATGATTGCTTCACAAACCTAAATGCTATAAAGTATGAATTTGCGAGCCGGCTGATACTGAAGGAGGGAGGTTCAGTACCGAGTTTATTTGGATCAGCTTCCTTCTCCGAATCACAATCTGTAAGTAGGCTGTTGCTTTTATGTTTGTATCATGTTCTATAATTATTTTGTGTGTTGTGTACGCACAGGCACAGCGCAGCTTCTAGCAGCTAACTTAGGTCTTCAATGTCAATTGTATTGAAATATGTGAAGTGTTTGTCGTTGTTAATGGAGTTGTCACAGGGCTCTCGAGTGTCACGCATCACGCATTGAGCGTGACAGTCACTCATTTCGGTCTTTTGTCACGCTCTCCGGCCACACATTGTATTTCTCACGCTGAAAAACTATTTGTAATATATTTAATATGCCGCAGTGCCCAAAACTCACTCGCTGTGGAACCGGCAGGATTCAAGCGCGTCTCCTCCAGTGTTGCCAGGTCCGTATGCCTGGACTGTTTCCGCGGGTTGTTTGTGTAGTGCACGCTGGTTGACGCGATTGTTTTATCCACTGGAACATGATTGTTATTGAGGAAACACCCGGGAACGCTATTTGAATATTTTTGGCCGTGATTGGGTTAGTTTGATGAGCAATTGGGCTGGTTTTGTTGTGCAGACCTGGCAACCCTGGTCTCCTCTGGTGTTGTTCGTCTGGTGTTGTTAGCCAATCAGAAAATAGCACTGTTGTATCTGGGTAAGATCTAGCGCAACAACCAATGACACCCCGTCGGCTGGGTGTCTAACATATCACCACAGATTAGCGTCACGCAAAGGCGGGGTTTGGAAAAATGACTCGCTAAACGATTCATATGGGAGTCGGTGAGCAAATCAGGTAAAAATAAATGCATATTATAAGACAACAAAAGTGTTTTTTGTCATTGCATGCTTGTAAAACTGTTGTTGGGGACTCCCAGAACAATATTAGGAACATTTTAAATGCCATAATAGGTACCCTTTAATACAGATAGGATTTTGGATCTGTTTATGTAAATTTAGGCAGATTTTTTCCCATAAAATTATTTTATAAATATAAGCAGTCACAAATGGTCTTTTTTGGCTTTCTTTCCATCTAGTAAATGAATGTAAATGTAATACAGTCGTGTATTTGCTAATGCTAATAGCCACCAGTGCATTGATAATGCTTTCCCAGTCGAGAACACACACAAGAGAGAGATTTATTCATTGGTTTAAAGGGAAAACTTAATTATTTTTAAAGAATATACTTTCTGAAAACATTATTCTGAAGCTATTTGGAATTTAGTCTTTCTTGATCTGTGTGTTCTCTTTCATAGGTTCTCTCAACGCTGCGGAAAGCGCAGTGGGATATTCTCTGAATGTGCCGATTGTCTGAAGCCTTATAGAATCACGCCAATTCATTGGCTGATGGCGTCCGCGCAATATGGCTCCGCCCCGACGCTCTTACGTCGCATCATACGTATTCGCGCGCGCGCCATCTGCTCCTCAGATTTCTCTGCCTTCAGAACGAAGCGGTCACGTTTGCCCTTCGCTCGTGATTTTTCTGAGCTACAATTACATCTAGGATTATTCTCGGCGCTTCTGCGACTGTTCAAGCGGAACTCTGTTTCTCCTTACGGTGAAGCTGCCATGGATTACAGACGCTGTACTCCGCCATGTGCTCGTTACATCGCTAACGACGACCCACACAGTAAGTGCGTTAAATGTTTGGGTTTTTCACATGCGCGTGAGGCAGTTATAGGATCGTCTAAATGCAAATTCTGTGAAAATTTGTTGCTCAAAACCCTCAAATTGCGGCTCGCGGTCTTTGAGAGGGAATCATTCGTCTCCCCCTGTCGCGCTCCCGAGGCCTCTCGAGGATCCGCGACCTGGGGTTCGGATGTAGAGCTTGAGGATGCGGAGTTCGAGCAGACGAGCCCCGCTCTTTCTCTCCCTCCCTCCCCTCGGCACGCGCGAGACATGCCAGTCGAATTTTCACACGATTATTTGCGCCCCAGCCCGGGAGCACGCGACGCGGTTTCTTTCGGGCTGGAGGATATACTTTTTACCGAGGCTTCCGACTCCGAGGATTTCGGGCCTACTCTCGCCGACGAGGTTATTCCGCCGAGCGGCCAGGAAGCGCGGCCTACTGCGGCCTACGCGGAGCTCGTTGACGTGCTTTCGCGCGCTACGGAGAAGCTCACTATTGATTGGCCCGACGAGCCACGTGAGTCTCAGTCGTCGAAACTCGACGAAAGGCTTCTCAGTGGCCCTAATTCTAGGCCTCAACGGAGGAAGCTGCCATTTTTCAGTGATCTGCATCATGAGATCTCCAGATCCTGGAAGCAGCCTTTCTCTTCGCGCCTCACTAATGCGGCTGCTGCTGATTTCACCAACCTGGTAGGTTCTGTGGAACAGGGCTATTCCGCCATTCCGGCGATTGAGGAAACTTTAGCCGACCATCTTGCTCCGTCGTCTGCGCCGTCCTGGAAGTCGCGCCCCCTTCTCCCTTCTAAAGCATGTAGGACTACTTCCTCTCTCATTGGGAAATCCTACATGGCGGCTGGGCAGGCAGGCATGACCCTGCACACTATGGCCATTCTTCAGGCCTACCAGGCGGACGTCCTGAAGGAAATGGACGAGGGTGACGGTGTGACCCCTGAAGCGGTCAAGGAGCTTCGTAAGGCTACGGATTTAGCCTTAAGAGCCACCAAGCATACCGCACGTGCTATAGGTCGCTCTATGGCTGGTTCTGTTGCGGTGGAGCGCCACTTGTGGCTTAATCTCACGGAGATCCGTGATAAAGAGAAGGTTTTCCTCTTGGACGCCCCCATTTCTCAAACAGGGTTGTTTGGTGAGGCGGTCAACACAGTGGTTGAGAAATTCCGCTCCTCCAAATCCCAATCGGCCGCGTTCAGACAGTTCATGCCCAGGAGGGCTAGGGAACCTTCTGCTCCCCCCCCGGTGCGACCCAGAGAACGTCCCTCTCATAGACCGGAGTTCTCTTCCAGAAGAAGCGAACCAGGGCATCCCCCACCTGCCACGGTTTGGGGAGCCCGCGGTCGCCCGTTTCCCCGTCAACGGCCTCACAAGCGCCTCCAGTTGAAGCGGTCCGACAAACCGACTGCTCCGGCGGCGCAGAGCCGTTCCTGACCCTCCGGTCAGAAAAAGGAGAGCTCCTCTGGTTCCTCAGGGTTGGGTCAGACCGCGCAAGCGTTTCTGCCCACCTCCCAGCTCTCCTTTCCTTGCCCTGTCACCTTCGCCACTCAGAGTGTCTCGAAGTGCAGGCCATATTTCACCTTCTCTACTCAGTCTGGTGCGGGAGGAAGGAGACGCTTTCGGCTTTCTCCCCTCACCCCCCACGCTCTCTATAACTACCGGCCGCATCCTCGGAGGCACTTTTCGTTTTCCTCCGAAGCAGGCGGACCTGGTCACCATGACCCCAATCTCGATGCCTCCCATCACGTGCCAGGACGCCGATGGACCTCCTGCACAGTCAACCTCTTTACCCCAGGAGCGTCAACACGGCACCCTTACTCAGGTATGTCGTCTGCATTACAACATCCCTCCTCCTCTGTCACATTTCCTTCCAGAGTGGGAACGCTTACCAGGGGTATCGTCCTGGGTTCTTCGCACAATTCGGTTCGGCTACACTCTTCAGTTTTGCCGCAATCCCCCCTGTTTCAACGGGGTGTTTCCTACTGTAGTAGACAGCGTCGCTCAGGCTTCTGTACTGCAGCAGGAAATTTCTTCCCTCCTTCTCAAAGGAGCAATAGAGGAGATTACTCCAGGGGAAACCGAGCGGGGCTTTTACAGCCGTTACTTCCTGGTCCCGAAGAAGGGCGGCGGTTTGCGTCCCATACTGGACCTCCGCCGGCTGAACTTCGCACTTTACAAAGGGAAATTCAAGATGTTGACGCTGAAAGCTATCATATCTCAGATTCGGCCAGGGGATTGGTTCGTGACGATAGACCTAAAGGATGCTTATTTTCACATCCAGGTTGTACAGCGACACAGGCAATTCCTCAGGTTCGCCGTTGGAGAAAGGGCGTTCCAGTACAGGGTCCTTCCCTTCGGCCTATCTCTAGCTCCAAGGACATTCACAAAGTGCATGGATGCAGCTCTGGCCCCATTGCGGCTCCAGGGCATCCGTGTTCTAAATTACCTGGACGATTGGCTCATTTTAGCCCAATCCAGGGAGCTAGTGGCCCACCACAGAGACGTCGTTCTGAGTCATATCCAGTCTCTCGGTTTGAGGTTGAACTCGGAGAAGAGTGTTCTTGCTCCGGCTCAAAGCACCGTTTTCTTGGGGGTGAACATGGATTCCGTTCTCATGCAGGCCCGTTTGGCCCCTGCACGGATTTCCAGCTTGACGACATGCTTGGCTCGTTTTTCACTAGGCCATCATGTGTCTGTGGGCACCTGCCGCAGGATGCTGGGCCTTATGGCTGCGGCCTCCTCCGTGCTACCGCTGGGCCTACTCCACATGAGACCCTTCATGTGGTGGGTGAAACTCTCAGGGGTTCGACCCTCCGGGTCAACCCTTCGCCTACTGAAGGTATCGCGCAGTTGCTTTCGAGCCCTGTCAGTTTGGCGGGACCCTCTTTTTCTTCGGGAAGGGGTCAGCATGGGTGCGGTATCTCGTCGCCAGATGATTACGACGGATGCCTCTCTCACCGGCTGGGGAGCGGTTTTCGAGGGCAGACCAGCGTGTGGGGTCTGGACCGGAGAGGCTCTCTCCTGGCACATAAACTGCCTGGAGTTAAGGGCCGTTTTTCTGGCTCTGCTTCATTTCCTCCCTCTTTTGGAGGGTCACCATGTCATTGTCAGAACGGACAATATGGCAGTGGTGTCTCATGTGAACCGGCAGGGAGGTTCTCGGTCGCGCACCCTAGACAGGCATGCGCGTCACCTTCTCCTGTGGTCTCAGAGCAGATTCCTATCTCTAAGAGCGGTTCATGTCCCAGGGGTTCTGAACCTCGCAGCAGATTTTCTGTCGAGACAGAAACTCCGATCGGGAGAATGGATGTTGAACCGCCAGACGATGGCTCTAATCTGGAAGGTTTTTGGAGAGGCGGAGGTGGACCTCTTTGCATCTCAAGAGTCATCCCAATGCCCTCTTTGGTTCTCCCTGAGTCCCCCGGCCCCATTGGGGATAGATGCGTTCGCTTACCCTTGGCCAACGCAGAAACTCTATGCCTTCCCGCCCATCAAACTGATCCCGGCGGTCTTGGCCAGAGTGAGAGAGAGCGGAGTCCGCCTCCTCCTGGTAGCTCCGTTCTGGCCATCTCAGCCATGGTTTTCGGAGCTAGTTCCTCTACTGGAGTCTCCCCCCTGGAGGATCCCGGTCAGGGAAGATCTGCTGTCCCAGCTACAGGGCAGGATATGGCATCCTCGCCCAGACATGTGGAAGCTGTATGTTTGGCCGATCAGAGGCCGTTAGCATTAAGCTCTGGTCTCCCAACTGACGTTCAGGAGACTATTGCGAGTGCTAGAGCTCCTTCTACAAGGAGATTATATTCTTCCAAATGGAGGGTTTTTGAGACTTGGTGTTTAGCACATGATAGGAGCCCAGTTAACTGCCCTGCTGGTTCAGTACTGGAATTCCTGCAGGAGAAGTTTGCGGCTGGAGCAGCCGCTACCACTCTCAGAGTTTATGTCGCGGCTATTGCAGCGCATAGGGAATCGGATGAGATTCCCCTAGGCAAATTAAGGTTAGTTTCTGCCTTTATGCGTGGGGTGAAGCGCCTGAAACCGGCTCGCTCCCCTAGAGTCCCCTCATGGGATCTTTCTGTTGTCCTAGAGGGTTTGACGAAAGCCCCCTTTGAGCCCTTGGAGTCAGCTCCGGATAGGATTCTGACTCTTAAGGTTTCTCTTTTGTTAGCTTTGTCCTCATTAAAGCGGGTGGGAGACTTACAAGCTCTTTCTGTTAGCGAGTCCTGCTTGGACTTTGCCCCTGGCCTGGTCAAAGTTTCCTTGAGGCCGAGACCAGGGTATGTCCCCAAGGTTCTTTCCTCAAGTTTCCGCTCTCAGGTAGTTAACCTTAAGGCTTTCCACCCTCCTCCATTTTCATCTGAGGAAGATAGGGAGCTTAACTTGCTCTGCCCAGTTCGTTCTCTTAAGATATATGTAGACCGCTCAGGCGGTTGGAGGAAATCTAACCAGCTTCTGGTTTGCTTCGGTGCTAGCCGCCGTGGGCTTGCTGCATCGAAGCAGAGGATTTCTCACTGGGTCACAGAGGCTATCTCGTTGGCTTATGGGGTGCGTGGCTTGCCTTCACCTCTTAACATTAGAGCACATTCCACCAGAAGTGTAGCATCTTCTCAAGCTCTTTTCAGAGGAGCACTTTTGGAGGATATTTGTGTTGCGGCAGGCTGGTCCTCTCCGCATACTTTTGTAAGGTTCTATAGCTTGGATCTTGACGTGACCCCGGGTTCCCAGGTTCTTTCTGTTTGAACTCGTTTCGGTCGTTGTCTCTTTTATCTACCAGTCATAAAAGCGCTCTAGCTTGGCGAGTTTGGTAGTCCGTTCCCACTGCGCTTTCCGCAGCGTTGAGAGAACCTATGAAAGAGAACGTCTCTGGTTACTTACGTAACCTATGTTCTCTGAATAGGGAACGAGACGCTGCGTTAGCGGCCAAGCTCCTCGCGCTGCTGACAGTTCTTTTCGGCAGAGAAATCTGAGGAGCAGATGGCGCGCGCGCGAATACGTATGATGCGACGTAAGAGCGTCGGGGCGGAGCCATATTGCGCGGACGCCATCAGCCAATGAATTGGCGTGATTCTATAAGGCTTCAGACAATCGGCACATTCAGAGAATATCCCACTGCGCTTTCCGCAGCGTCTCGTTCCCTATTCAGAGAACATAGGTTACGTAAGTAACCAGAGACGTTCTGTGATCTGTTGTTTTGTGTTTGCGCAGATCATTGAAATTAAGCACTTTTCTTTTCTCCGTAATTCATAATTATTGCCCATCGATAACTTTTGTTCAACTCTGTTTTAAGAGGTTCATTAATGTGAGATAGACTTATGTCATTTTTGATCAATAACGTGTAGTTTGACACCCATACACCGATAAGATTAACCTAATTTCAGGAACCCCTTTTTCACAAAGAGATTATTTAAGAAGATTTAAGATGTCACCCTCCTTAAGAAGTGTGTTTGTTCTGTATTTGTTGCAGGTGATGCCCAACGTCTCTCAGAGCTCAGGATTGTGTTGATGGGATATAGATATGCTGGTAAGAGTTCAGCTGGAAACACCATCCTGGGCAGAGACGAGTTTGCCTTGAAGAGATCTGCTCAGTGTGTGAAGAGACATGGAGAAGTAGCAGACAGACACATCACTGTCATTGAAGCTCCAGGATGGTGGAGGGATTTCTCTGTAGAGGAGAGTCCTGAGTTACTGAAACAGGAGATTTTGCTCAGTGTGTCTCTGTGTCCTCCAGGACCACACGCTGTACTACTGATCATACGCGTGGACATTAGATTTAAAGAGACTGAGAGAAAAGCATTGCAGGAGCATCTGGATCTTCTCAGTGAGAGAGTCTGGAGTCACACTATAGTGCTGTTCACTGGTGGAGACTCTCTGTTAGACACATCTATAGAGCAGCACATCGAGAGTGAAGGGCAGGATCTCCAGTGGCTGCTGGACAAATGTGGGAACAGGTTTCATGTTCTCAACAATCACAACAGGAGTGACGACACTCAGATCAAGGAGCTGCTGGAGAAGATTGAGGAGACAGTGGCACAAAACAACGGCTGCCATTTTGAAATAGACAGAAAGATTTTACAGGAGGTGAAAGAGAGAAGAAGAGCAGAGGAAGAGAGAGCAGAAGAACGAATGAAGAGGATGCAAAAAAGGAGAGAAAACATCAGATCACAGATGAGTGAGTCCATATACTGTATAATGCAGATACACTGACTATATTACGTAAATCATGAAAATGAAACAGTCACAGCAATAATAGCCAGAAACTTCTTGTCATTAACCGCTATTTGTAGAGGCATTCCCAATAGATCGATTCAAAGCAGCTCACAGTGACTTCCCATACAATCTGTTACTGAAGGAAATAAACACTTTCATTTCTTAAATTATCATGTTCTTCATAGGGTGTGCTTTTGATAACAGAAATACATTTACCTAATTCATAAAAAACTGCAAACATCTTCTCTTGAATATAATCTTAAACATCAGCTTTACACCTATAGAGACGCCTCATGTTTGTTGCTGTTCTGAAGCACTAGGAAGTGAGTCCTGTCAAACACTTTAAAACATTACAAGTAAAAACTACTAGACTGCTGGTGGATGGATCTACATTTTATTTGGAGCTCCAACTAAGGCAAAAATATGTCATGTAAAATGGACATTTGTAAGATTAGAAGCTATTTTTACGAAAGAAAAAATGTCAAAATGTTCACGTTTTTTGCGAGACTCTTTTACTGCTTTCATATTGGTTAATGCAGATAGGATTTTGGATCTGTTTATGTAAATTTAGGCAGATTTTTTCCCATAAAATTATTTTATAAATATAAGCAGTCACAAATGGTCTTTTTTGGCTTTCTTTCCATCTAGTAAATGAATGTAAATGTAATACAGTCGTGTATTTGCTAATGCTAATAGCCACCAGTGCATTGATAATGCTTTCCCAGTCGAGAACAAGAGAGAGATTTATTCATTGGTTTAAAGGGAAAACTTAATTATTTTTAAAGAATATACTTTCTGAAAACATTATTCTGAAGCTATTTGGAATTTAGTCTCGCTTAATCTGTGTGTTCTGTGATCTGTTGTTTTGTGTGCAGATCATTGAAATCAAGGACTTTTCTTTTCTCCGTAATTCATATTTATTGCCTATCGATAACTTTTGTTCAATTCTGTTTTAAGAGTTTAATTGATGTGAGATACACTTATGTCATTTTTGATCAATAACGTGTAGTTTGACACCCATACACCGATAAGATTAACCTAATTTCAGGAACCCCTTTTTTCACAAAGAGAGATTATTTAAGAAGATTTAAGATGTCACCCTCCTTAAGAAGTGTGTTTGTTCTGTATTTGTTGCAGGTGATGCCCAACGTCTCTCAGAGCTCAGGATTGTGTTGATGGGATATAGATATGCTGGTAAGAGTTCAGCTGGAAACACCATCCTGGGCAGAGACGAGTTTGACTTGAAGAAATCTGCTCAGTGTGTGAAGAGACATGGAGAAGTAGCAGACAGACACATCACTGTCATTGAAGCTCCAGGATGGTGGAGGAATTTCCCTGTGGAGTTCAGTCCTGAGTTACTGAAACAGGAGATTTTGCTCAGTGTGTCTCTGTGTCCTCCAGGACCACACGCTGTACTACTGATCATACCCGTGTACTACACATTTAAAGAGACTGAGAGAAAAGCATTGCAGGAGCATCTGGATCTTCTCAGTGAGAGAGTCTGGAGTCACACTATAGTGCTGTTCACTGGTGGAGACTCTCTGTTAGACACATCTATAGAGCAGCACATCGAGAGTGAAGGGCAGGATCTCCAGTGGCTGCTGGACAAATGTGGGAACAGGTTTCATGTTCTCAACAATCACAACAGGAGTGACGACACTCAGATCAAGGAGCTGCTGGAGAAGATTGAGGAGACAGTGGCACAAAACAACGACTGCCATTTTGAAATAGACAGAAAGTGTTTACAAGAGATGGATGGTAGAAATAAAACAGAAGAGCAACTGGACAAATGGAGAGAGGAATCCAGATCACAGACTAGTGAGTGATGTCATAACATTTTATGGATATTATTTAGCCTACATATAGTCTCAGATATGTTTACTCATTGTTCTAGACTATGGGCCTAATTTTTAAAATGTGTCAACGCACAGAATTGATCTTATAGTGTGTGTACTCAAAAAATCCATGCCAACATTAATATTTATAAAAATGGTCTTTGACGTGGAAAACTGCTTAGTGCCACATCAGTGTCTAAGCAGACATACACACTTTTTTCTTGTGACAGAGTCGGAGAACTGCAGGTATTTGGAAATTCTTGCCGTTCTTCATTCTTAAAGGGGGGGTGAAATGCTGTTTCATGCATAGTGAGTTTTTTACACTGTTAAAGAGTTGGATTACCATGCTAAACATGGACAAAGTTTCAAAAATGAAATTGTAAGTTTGATGGAGTATTACTGTTCCAAAAATACTCCTTCCGGTTTGTCACAAGTTTCGGAAAGTTTTTTTCGAATACTTAACTACGTGACGTCAGGGTGGGCGGAATTTCCTTATACGGGTCTTAAGGGCAATTCTCCCGGAAGTGCGCGCGCGCATCTGTAGCCTAGAGCGTGCAAGAGCGTCCATCAGACCGCTGTGCTCTGCTGCGCTGCAATCAAAACAATGGCACCAAAAAGTGTGTTTTTGGTTGCCAGGGCAAGACAACACTGCACAAATGTCCAAAGAACCCAGAGTTAAGGGACCTGTGGATGGATTATGTGTTTCCAGAGCAGCAACGGAGTTGCGCAATTGTGTTCTTGTTTGTTCCCTTCATTTCGGCGGTAGCTGCTAATAGTTTTATAAACAAGGCACAGTTCGACGATTTGCAGATCGCATAATACTTAAAGATGGAGCAGTCCCAACGATAAAGGTTCACGGAACCGCAGGCGGTGAGTAAAACTGCTTCAAATGTCTGTGTGTTGTTAACTATCGGCGTGTAAGGCAAGGCAAGGCAAGGCAAGTTTATTTATATAGCACATTTCATACACAATGGTAATTCAAAGTGCTTTACATAGGAGAAAATAAAATAATCAAAACAAATAAGAATAATTAAAACATTTTAGAATAAGAAATAAAATAAAGTACAGTAAAAACAGTCGGACGAACAGTGGCACAGTGCTCATTCAGTAAATGCATGGCTAAACAGAAGTGTTTTGAGTCTGGATTTGAATGTGTCTACTGTAGGAGCACATCTGATCTCTTCTGGAAGCTGGTTCCAGCTGCGGCTGGCATAGTAGCTAAAAGCAGACTCTCCTTGCTTAGAGTGAACCCTTGGTATTTCTAACTGATGTGATCCTAATGATCTGAGTGATCTGTTGGGTTTATATTCAGTGAGCATATCTGCAATATATTGAGGTCCTAGCCCATTGAATGATTTATATACCAGTAATAATACTTTAAAATCAATCCTAAATGTAACTGGGAGCCAGTGTAAAGACCTGAGGACTGGTGTGATATGTTCATATTTTCTGGTTCTGCTCAGAATCCTAGCAGCAGCGTTCTGTATGAGCTGCAACTGTCTTATGGTGTTTTTAGGAAGGCCAGTGAGGAGTCCATTACAGTAATCCACCCTGCTGGTGATGAAAGCATGCACAAGTTTCTTTAAGTCTTGACTGGAAACAAAGCATCTAATTCTTGCAATATTTTTCAAATGATAGTATGCTGATTTAGTTATTGCTTTGACATGACTACTGAAACTAAGGTCTGACTCTAGAGACACACCAAGATTCCTGACTTGATTTTTAGTTGTTAGACCTCTAGAGTGAAGGTATGCATTCACCTTGAGAACTTCATCTTTGTTTCCAAACGCAATGACTTCAGTTTTGTCTTTGTTTAACTGAAGATAGTTTTGGCACATCCAACCATTTACTTCATCAATGCATTGGCACAGGGAGTCAATGGGGCTGTAATCGTTAGGCGATAGGGCTAAGTAGAGCTGTGTGTCGTCTGCATAGCTGTGGTAAGAGATTCGGTTCTTTCTCATTATTTGGCTCATTGGGAGCATATACAGGTTGAATAGGAGTGGTGCAAGAATTGAGCCTTGGGGGACTCCGCATGTCATGGATGTCCACTCAGACTTATGGTCTCCTATACTCACATAATAACCTCTCCCTTCTAAGTAAGACCTGAACCATTTTAGGACTATCCCAGAAAGCCCCACCCAGTTTTCAAGCCTGTCAATAAGTATGTTGTGATCGACAGTGTCAAATGCAGCACTGAGGTTGAGTAGTACCAGCACTGATAATTTGCCTGTATCAGTATTTAAGCGAATATCATTTATTATCTTTATGAGCGCTGTCTCTGTACTGTGATGCGATCGGAAACCAGATTGAAAATTGTCAAAGTAACCATTCAAGCTTAAGAATTTGTTCAGCTGATTGAAGACAACTTTTTCAATGATCTTGCCTATGAAGGGAAGATTTGAGATCGGTCTATAATTGCTTAATATGGTCTTATCTAGATTGCTCTTTTTCAGGAGGGGCTTGACAACTGCAGTTTTTAGGGAGTTTGGAAAACTCCCAGAGAGAAGTGAGGCATTTACCACTTCTAGGAGATCTGCTTCTAAACTGTTTAACACACTTTTGAAAAAAGATGTGGGAAGTGTGTCAAGGGCGCAGGTTGATGTTTTAAGGTGCTGTACGGTTTCTTCCAAAATTTTGCCATCAATTTCTTCGAAAACAGACATAGTAACTACTTTCTCAGGTAGTGGTCGGATCTGTTTGACCCCAGCACAACTCAAGGATGTGCTGATCACCTTTCTGATATTATTGATTTTCTCAGAGAAGAAAGAAGCAAACTCACTGCACTTGCTGTCTGAGAGCATTTCACTGGGAATCTGGCTTGGGGGGTTTGTCAGTCTCTCTACAGTAGCAAAAAGAGTGCGTGTGTTGTTTAAGTTGCTGTTTATAATATTTGAGAAGAAAGTCTGTCTAGCTTTGCCTAGTTCCATATTAAAAGCATGGATGCTGTCTTTGTAGATGTTATAATGGACTACAAGTTTTGTCTTCCGCCACATGCGCTCTGCTCTTCTGCATTGTCTTTTCATATTTTGCACTGCTGTTGAGTTTCTCCAAGGTGCTTTTTGTCTACCACTATTCTTCCTGACTTTCGCAGGAGCAATATCATCAATTACACTTTTAATTTTTGAGTTAAAAGATTCAAGGAGAAAATCAACAGAGTCAGCAGATATGCTTGGTTTTAATGATATAGCCTTCATAAATAGCACACTAGTGTTCTCATTTAAGCATCTCTTCTTGACAGACACAGATCTAGCTTCAATGGCAGGAGAGATCAAAATATCAAAGAAAATACAGAAATGATCAGACAGTGCTACATCCTTAATAACAATCGATGAGAGGTTTAGACCCGTACTGATAAGTAGATCTAGAGTGTGTCCACGATTATGTGTGGGTCCATTTACATGCTGTGTCAGATCAAACGTTTTTAAAACAGTTTTGATTTCTTTTGCCATATTGGTTTCTGCATTATCTATGTGAATGTTAAAATCTCCAGCAATGGCAAAACAGTTAAACTAAGAGGAAATTGTTGATAACAGTTCTGTAAAGTCCTCAGCAAAGGCTGGAGAGTATTTTGGAGGCCTGTAAACAATGATAAGTAAAATACGTGGAGCACCTTTTAACACAATACCCAGATATTCAAAAGATGGGTAATTCCCAAGTGATATTTGCTTACATTGATAGACATCTTTAAAAAGAGCAGCTAAGCCCCCGCCTCTCTTACCCGCTCTGCAAGCACTCATAAAAGTAAAGTTAGGAGGGGATGTTTCATTGAGGACTGTTGCACTGCAGCTGTCTTCTAGCCAAGTTTCATTTAGAAGCATAAAGTCCAGGTTGTATGTGGTTATTAAGTCGTTGACTAGAAGTGATTTATTTTTAAGTGAGCGGATGTTTAAAAGTGCTAACTTAACGGTCTTACTTTTTGTCCCCACAGCGATCTTAGTTTGGCGTGTAATAGGCACCAGATTAGATGGGTTTGCTGTACGGCTTTTGAAGGCCTTAGATTTTCTATCATGTAGTTGAACAGCAATAGGGAAAGATTCAGGCACACTGGGTTCCCGCTTGTTTTGTAAACATTTAAGAAAGTTACTGTTATCATAGCGGGGACCCGACACATATCACTGAGAGCTGGTATCAGTTGTTTTTGGTTCACCGCGAGCTGCTGGAGGAGGGTGTGAGCCCTGGCGCTGTGGCAGAGGCCGAAGAGCTCTCACAGGAGGAGAAGTAGGGGGAGGGCGAGCTGGGCCCGCAGGCTTTGGTGGTTGTGGGGCCTGCCGTTTTTTGGTTGACATCTGGGGGCTTGCAAAAGAGTGGGATAGTCTGGTTCCAGCATACACCAGTTGTTCCATTTTCTCTGAGAAGCACAGAAGTGGAGATGCTGGAGAGAGGGACAACGTGTCTTGCTCTGGTGTTATCGGAGGCTGTAATATGCTGTCCTGGATTTCCTGGCTGTTTTCCAGAAAGTCGTCCTTGGGTGCTGAATCTTCTAGCAGTTCTAGTATGTCACAGTCTGTCTGTGGTGAGCTCTGTGGGCAGGACTCAGCTGAGATTGTGTCCGTCAGCAGAGGTTGTTGTGGCTGAGTGGTGTTATCATTGTCCTTGTGTGATGTGTCAGCCGCATGTCCATTCAGGTGCAGAAGTGAATTCCTGTGGTCATTAATACTGTGTCCAGGTGTGTGTGTGCCATTTAGGTTGAGTGGATTGGCACATACTGCAGAAGGATGATGGATTGAAAAGAAGATATTGTCCTTTAGCACTCTTGAACCAAGTTTGTTTGGGTGGAGCCCATCCTGTTGAAACAGTTGCCTCTGATTCCAGAAAAGATTGAAGTTGTCAATGAAGTTCAGTCCTTTTATATTGCAGGTTTTTTGCAGCCATGTGTTAAGCCCAAGCAACCGTGAAAACCTGTTTGTTCCTCTTGCTGGGAGTGGTCCACTGATGAATGTCTGAACTTTCAGTCTTTCAAGTGTTTCAAAAAGTTTATTGAAATCCTTCTTAAGGAGTTCTGACTGCCCTTTATGAATATCATTCTTCCCCACATGAACAATGAGTCGATTTGCAGTCTTATGTTTCATCAGAATGTTCTGAAGTTCCCTGTTTACATCAGAAGTTGTTGCTTGTGGAAGGCAGCATGTAGTTGTGTCCCTGCTACTAATGTTTCTGATTATGGAGTCACCCACTATCAGAGTCCTGGGCTCGGCTGCGCTCTGAGCTGAGTGCCGCTGTCTGCTCGACCTTGAGCGCCCGTTAGCAGTGTTAGCTACTGGCTGATTCAGTCTGTGTTCGATCACATTCATCACATTCAGGGATTCCTCATTCATTAATACTGCATGAATGAGGTGCAGTCCTCATTCTGCACCTCACACAGTATTCATTAATACTGTGTAAGTTAAGCACAGCGAGTAAACAACATGATCACGTACAGTTAATGTATCGATGGAGCATGCGATGTATGGTGTGTGTTTGTGTGTTTAAATACAGTTGTTTAGCTGGCCACTGTAGGTGTCAGTTTGTTTATTGTAAAACTAAATCATGTCCTCATAAACCACGAGTCTGTCTGTTTACAACACACGCAAAAGCTTCGCGCGCTCCCGCCCACACGGCACGCCTCCACCCGCTCTGGTTTTTCCGGAAAGACTCGGTACAGCCTATTTTTCTTTTATAAATATAATAAATAGAGGTCGACCGATTCATCGGTTTTGCCGATTAATTGGCACCGATAGTTGATTGGTGAAACTATCGTTATCGGCAAAAATCCACACCGATAGTTTTTCCGGGCCGCATCTGTTGCTGGAGCGGCTGAGAAGTACGCGCGGTCATTACACAGCACTAGCGCGCTGAAGAGACTGCTGGCATTATACAGAGCGAGAGCGGCCTCTAGAGGACAAATAATAAACTATCACTGGCTGAGTTGTTTACATTAACACATGAGGCGCGTGCAGCATGGACCACGGAGAGAACACGCAGCAGAGAGAGCGCCGCTGACACTTCAGACTCGCATTTAAAACAGTCAGCGAAACGGTATGAATACATAACACTAAAGTACATATTGCCATATCATTATAAAGTAATTCTTATATTGACTAGATGCTGCATCAGCAAAGAAAGAACAGTAGTTTGCCGTCGAGGCTGTGAGGACTCTAACCTTACCTCAGTCAAGCGGTTTAAACAATGTGACAAAAACACACGCAGACCTGACCCAAATGTTTTATGGCGCAATTGTTATCATCTATTTGCATTATTTTATATCCGGCTGGTCACTTTTATGCATTCATTAGCCGACGAAGTTGCATATTTAAAACTAGTGACGTGATTGCTTTCTCAACATTGATATGTTCATGCAGCCGACAGAAACATAAACAAATCATAAACGTGTTCGATTTAAGATCGTTTTAATCACTACATACATCTTGTTATTTTGATTAGATAATTATCAAGTGTTCTAAAATAGAAGCAAATAAAGTGAGAGACTATATAGGCTAAATTACGTATACATTATACAGGTCTTTATTACATTTTAATGGCTATCTTTAAGCACGACTCTTTGGAATTATATGAAATGGTAGCACTTTACAATAAGATTCCATTTTTAGCATTAACTAAGATTAATACAAGTTGTAGAAGAATTATTCATTGTTAGTTTATTTCAATTTATTTTATTTACTAATGCATTTGAAATGGAGTTTTAATTCTTATTTTATTTGTTATTACCTTAATGTACTATGAACTAACATGAATGATAAAGTTATAATTGTATTGCTCATATTAATAGATGCAGTAAAAACGTATATTGCATAGTGCATGCATAGTTCATGAAAGCTAGCTAATACATCTTTGTTTACAAATGGGACTTGCAACGTGTTACTTATGAAATGTTTCTAGGTTATAGCTTTGAAATCTGTAATATTTTAATGTTTAAATTATTTTCTGTATAAAGTTTTTATATATTAATATTTATATATTTATTTAATTTAGCACATTTCAGTTCAGCACTGTTTTATTGTATTATGTTTGTTTTTAATCCAGCATCCATTTAAAAAAATATCGGTTGAATTATCGGTTATCGGCATGTACGGTCAAACCTAAATATCGTTATCGGTAAAATCCACTATCGGTCGACCTCTAATAATAAAACTAAAGACTTTTTGGAGATATGAAGGATGCAATACTACTCTATAGGTACTGTTGTGGCAAAAACTTCTGTTAAACACCATCACTGCGTAAGAGACACTCAGAGTCAAATTAATAAAAAGAGAAATATTTATTCTTGCAAGAAGGCCCAGTCGCCATCACAGCCGTTACATTCTGTGAAGTGAGTGGCGCGCACCAGGAAGACATGAGACAGCTTTTATACTCTTTTCAAGGTTCCTTCTCACCCGCTGTACTTTTCCACCCAGATAAGGCCCCCACTTCTGTTCAGTTTTTTCTTAAGGACACAAACTGGTACTGGAATAAACTAGCCAAACCTGACCATTCCTAAGGTCAAGATGTCCTGTCCCATATATTCCTGAACCGTCACGCACAAGCACGTACACACATATACTTTTACACATTGAATAGATTAGGAATAAATGACTATTAAAATTTCTACAACAATTCCACACTTTTTATCATTCAGATTACCCATAATCACAATAATAAACAAAAAGACAAATTTTAAGTCATATCATCACACTACTCTTCATCTCTGTTTTCACATAACTGATCACTCTTCTTAAACATTTGTGAAAATAACATTTTGAAAAGAAAAAGCTTAGGCTGTTTTTGTAAGGATAGTCCCTTAAGTATTAGCAAGCAGATAAAGAATTCAACTAAAGCCGGGCTAGATAAACAATCACTGTTGTTGTACCCCAAGCATAGCTTGACCCTCAGTCACCTTAGTTAAATAAGAAATAGTGTACAGACTAGTTAGAAAAACAACAAATCATCAATCCACAGTGGTTACATCAAAATATAAAGTATAAGAAAAGTATAATAAAACCCTTCATTTCAAAACCCTCTCCTTGTACCTTATCACATAGCGGATAAGCACAGCTTTTAACCATCTGTTCATAACAAAAACATTCATAGGAAGAAGAAAAAGAAAAGAAAAACAAACACCAAATGTCTAACACATGTCACTGTAGCTTCCACTACTAGAATCATCTTCATCACATTTCTTGTCATTGTCATCATCATTTGGATAAAACTGTCATTTTACCAATTTAACTGAGCTGGAAACACACAATATTGACAATCCTACCCCCGAAACCCCAAAGAGTAATCAAACAATCCATTCATTTTCCTAAAATACTTTCTAATTAATCAGTGACCAATCAAATCTCGTTGGCGTTGTTTAAGGTGAGATGTTTGGACGGTGGTGTTGCAATCTCCATCCTTGCAACCTTGTTTGTGGAGTGGACCATAGCCTCTGTCACCTGTGAATGGAGATCTTAAGTGTTTTGTTAGTGCTGCTGGTCGTCCTTCTGGTGTGACCTGTGGAATTTTCACCATTTGTTTACTGATTATATACATTATTAGTTCCAAATTTATTCTCAACATCTGGCCACTCCAACAACCTGAAACTCATTCAACTATTACATTAACATTCAACCCGCTTTACTCATGTCAACAACACAATATTTATACATTTTGGAACAGAATCAGTCCTGTTTGCTGCAATCCAATCCTGACATTCTGTGAAAGGAAAATTTTAAGTTATGCTCTGCTCCATTCTCTGTAAAGAAAACAAAATGTCGAGGTTATTTTCAGATAGTAAAACTACACGTAGTTTCTTTTGTCTACTGTTCTGCCGTGACCTTTGCTGCCACACATCTGCCCCGGCGTTTCCTGTTGAAACAGTCCTGCAAATACATTTACAGAAAGCAAATTTTGTTTGGGACGGCCTTTTACCCAATTAGACCCAGTGTCCTCCCAACATATATTGTCCCTTAGTAAACCATATTTGGCAATTGTTATACCATCTCCCTCTTGATGCACGACACAACTCGAGCATCAATTTAACATAACATTTAACATAGTGTTTTGATAAAGTTTGCATCAACACTAACCCAAAAGTTGTCCTTCAGACAAATTTCCTCCAGACATCTTTATCTGCCTCTGAAACAAAAATATTACATTCTTCACTTAAAGCCACATTATCATCTGCTCAACGAAGTATTTGAAGGGCAAAGGCCCTGAGCCTCACAGCGTATCCTGCTTTTCGGGCCTGTTGTTTGGTCTCTTAAATCAGTCATCTAAAAACATTTTCAAAGTCATCAATTGTTTCTATCAAGTCAGGTCGTGGTGTACAGACTTGGTCAATGTCAGTCAAATAACATTCTCATCCTTCTGCCCACAATAATCATACATTTTTAGGGGCTCTCTTCATATTTGATATTGACTCAGCCAATGTGTCGCTTTGTTGTTGCCATCAAATCTATAACATTTTCATTTATCTCAGCCCATGCCAGATGGTGATCTACAACTCCACAATTCCAATTTACACAAATACTTAAACTGATTCAGAACGTAATTCAAATCAACAAAAAGTAATTAATACCAGACAGAGCTTGATTACCAATCAACTTAAAGCTCGTTCTATCTTTTCATCGGATCCACTCACAATTATCGGCTTCTTTAAAGTTTGTCATTTGCTTAACCCATCTGTAATGATGAAACAATATACTCACTATTCAGGTTGAATATTAGTACCCCAAACTAATACATACAAGACCTAAAGTGCTGTCACCATCACACACACTCATACTAGACACACATATGTTAACTACTCATTCTCCATGTTCACCTTTCTTTATATTATTGCTAAAAAGATTTAAATTTTAAATAAGATTTTAAACTTCACATTTTCTGTAGCTTTTACCTAATTTTACATGGTCTCTTAAACAGTTCCAAAGCATTTCTGTTCATTATTCATTAGATTTTCAGTCTGCTGGGTTGCTTTGTTTAATTTTTTCCTTATCATTATTTTGCTTCAGCTTGCTCTAGCAGGCCGACAACAGAAAGACAGACACAGTTTACCATCCCTTCCTCCACTCAAACAGTCTCTCTCTCTTATTAACAAATAATAATTACATTAAATTAATCACTATCCTTTTACCATTAAATTTTGTTATCCAGACTTTTCTCAAATCAAAAACTGTCTTCATCTTTAGCCACCCACCATGTCAAACGACCTTCAGGAGTTAAAACATATTAGTTCAAAATCAACACTTCTATAAATTTTCTTATTCTTGCCCATGAGGCAGCCAATACATAAAAAGTTTTGTTCCTGTCTCCACAACAAACAATGGCAATCCCCTCATTTCTCAGCTGTCTCTTGAAAGCCCATTCCCGTTAGCTCTTTATCTATAATTTTCTCTTCAGGGTGTTGCCCCCTGGCATAATTGCAGATACTTGTCACAACCATTAATGCGGTTTCTTCTGGTGAGTAGTATGGAGGAGCTCACATTCTCTTGGGTCAGACATGCCGTAACTCCTCACAGCGCATCTCACCTCTCAATGCTATAAGGACGCTGCTGGCCTCACAGCTCCTGCTCAACTCTCATACCTTTTCTCACATATAACACCTCCTTCTGGAGATGCCCAGTGACTTTACGATAATCCCCTGGCTTAGGTTGCCCTCTGTCTGGCCAAAGAGAATCTTACCCGTCGTGGGGTGATTATCTCGTGCCCACTGGTGACCGCTTACAAACTGGTAACCGCTCTCTCCCATCACACAATCAGTTTCCTTTAACAGAACTCAGCTGCTTTCTGGAGCTTAGGAAAGGCACGTTCAAGAGTCACCAGAGCCATTCTGATTGCCTAATAGTGTTTACACAGGGAGACAGGTTAATAACAGCAGTATTTAATCACTAAAATCCATTAACCATCTTAAAATCATCAACCTAGCTATTTAGATTATACTCAGTGAATTTAGATCACAACCATACATTCAGTGTACTGTTACTGTACATCTGTAGCTGTATCCATCGGGCCTGTTTCAATGGTGGAGACTTAAGATAAGACAAAGAAGTTACTGGTCCTAAAATAAAATAATCAAAAATGTTATTTCTATCATTTAAGGTCTGCATTATTATTTTAAAGACTTCTTTAAATTCGTTCAGTTTTACATTTAAAACATTCACCAATACAAATTGCCCTCTTTATGGCAATGGTTTCTTTAACATCTCTGTGTCTGATTTTTTCAACTGAGACACTGTGCTTTACTATAAATAGCTTATTATTACTTATGACACAGACTCAGATAACAGCCTGTTAGCTGACATTTGACTGAGAGAGACTCTGAGGCACTCAGGACAGGTAAACTGTTCTCTCAAATACTTCTAATCATCAAACTTTTATCTATAATCTTTTAACTATCCCAGCTTAAGGCATCTTTGCCAGAAATAACATTTGTTTCCAAATAAACATCATTTTATAGTTGTCTTTTGCCCATACAGGGAATTTAGACATTACAGATCTCCACTCAGATTGAGTGTCTGTCGTACTGGCCGTGTACAGCCACAGCACACATCAGATTCAGATAAGCGAGCTGTTTCATTACAGCTCCTAACAAACTTATCTTTTAAAAGCAAAACATCAGCTTCTAGTTCTCTCATGGTCAACACTTTTCAAGCTGTTTGTTTAATCAGATGCCTTTTACATTTTACATTTTAGGAACTGTTAATTCAGTAGCCTACTGCCTCTGCTTATTTGATCTTAATTAATTATTCTAGTTCTATATAACCATAGTTTAATATCTGTCTTCAAAGTTTTTCTAGGAGTTTATCAATCTCCAATCAGGATTCACACTAAATTTGACAAGGCTACTCTGCATCTTTCGCAGTCATTATAAATCATCCGTGAGATTTGTCTCTCTATATTACCTGAATCCTTTTCCAAAATGTTGCATTAAAACACAATCATACTTTTAGTTACCTTTCTGCAACTCCCATTTGTTGGAGTCATTAATTTTGCATCAAACTGTATTCATCAATTCACTTATAATAATTACTATTATAGATATTTTCAAAGGATTCACTTTAAGACTTCAATCTTTTGACCTTGTTTTTTTTTTTTCTCTTATTCTTTCTCAGACGAAATGTTAATATCGTCACTTAAACACTGATCTACTTTCAAACCCACATTATTACCAGAAATGTGTCACTATCACATTTTCAAACCCCTTCTCAGTGAGCATTTACAGTTACATGTTAAATGGTCCTGCTGACCACAATTTAAACACTCTCCATCTGCTCTAACTTACTGCACACCCTTGAAGCAGTGTGTTCCATTGAGGAATGCAAACAGAGCCACTGATAAGCAGTGCTCCATATTCTTTTACAGTCCACCAATGGCAGATACAACAATAGCCGAATCATCATTATTACTGGCACAACATACATTATTGATTTCCGGAATCTTTGGACATAGCTGTCTTTACATTTTACTAATTTGCTATTATCATCAACACTGATTACAGAACAAGTGCATATCTAACATCCAAAAAGCCGGGCTGAATAAGCAAACACATTCGTTTTTTATAAAACTATAATTTCCAATTCCTTTCATAATAAACGAAGATGGATGGTAAATCCATTCCTTTTCACTACCCCATTATAGACCCCTTAGGTTCAAAACAATGATTGTCAAACTAAAACTAAACCTAATTTCAATCTTTATTTTACCATTAAAAATATAGAATTGTTCCCCATACTGCATACTGCATTCTTCATGTCATGTTAATCCCTGTCAATCATACAATGCCTTATTTTATTCTAAAACTGACTTTTCATACCATTTAAACAGTTAATTTGACTTCCATAAATTCTGTCAGACATTTTATTTTCATCACATATAGTTTTCTACTATATTTCTTCTCAATCTTCCCCTACATGCCATTTCTTTCTGTGTCCTCTCCTTTCTTTTCTCAAACATGCCAGTTCCTTCATTATCTAACCAGAACTTGATTGTTTGCACAATCCCCACATAAACATATCTCACACACCAACCTTCTTGTTTTCCCTTCACTTCCCTCTTCCATCAAATTTCTCACTTACAGTTCTCTCTTTTTCTATCACTCTATCACTCTATTTCACACAGACAGCCTTATTGCTGCTTGCTACTTCAATCCTTATCGTATAACTTTAAGTTCTATAGACATCTAATGTCATGCATCCATTTACTGGATGAAGAAGTAAAAACATTATTTCTCCTGGCAGTTCGACATTTTATCTTCAAGCCAACATTTCCTTATCTGTTCACATTTTTACACACATGTTGAACGCAGACACTTTTATTTCTCACTGCCCTGTTCAACTGTTCCCCGCACCACCTTTAATCTTGTGGCGCTCAATATCATACATTTCTGCCCTTAATTTTATCTCATTTGACAGAAAACCGGTGTACCAAATTTCGCAAGCTTGCTTTTGAGACATCCCCATACTGCTGCTTCTCTGTTCTCTGTGGATTTCTCTTCAACGCGCGTTTTCTTTAGTCTGTTAGGCGTCCCCAACAAACCCGATTCTTTTCTTTTAACCCAAATCGGTCGGGTTGCACTATTAGTGCCCTCCTAACTATGGTTTACCAAAAAATCTGTTACGATTGTTCTGGTTCCCCCTAATTAGCCTCAGCACCTAAAAACAAATTGCTCCGTGGTGGAACAACTCATTTTCAGGTTACCTATCTGTTTGAAATCTCTTGATCTGTCACAGTTCTCAATTAATCCCAGATTATTTATCTGCTTGAAATTTCTTGATCTGTCACAGACCTCAATTAATCTCAGATTATTTTCCCTCGTATCTGTTTGAAATTTCTTGATCTATATATAGATCTCAATTAATCTCAGATTACGTACCACAGAAACAGCCCTCAGCCAGTATGGTTCAGTTTCACTCTTTGAAAAATATTTTAGCCCAAAAGAAAAATATTTTAGCCGTCTCTTACCAGAGATGTCTTGAGTTGCCATGGGTTCGTTTTCATCTGATTCCAGTGGAGCTTCTCCTGGCCCTGATAGCGGTCGGCCCCTCTCTCTGAAACTTACGAGGTAGAGCTGGAACTGCTCAGTCCAGGTGGCCAAACACCGTCCGCTCTCAGGTCCAGGAGGCACTGCCAAGGAATCCCACTCTGACACCAAATGTTGTGGCAAAAACTTCTGTTAAACACCATCACTGCGTAAGAGACACTCAGAGTCAAATTAATAAAAAGAGAAATATTTATTCTTGCAAGAAGGCCCAGTCGCCATCACAGCCGTTACATTCTGTGAAGTGAGTGGCGCGCACCAGGAAGACATGAGACAGCTTTTATACTCTTTTCAAGGTTCCTTCTCACCCGCTGTACTTTTCCACCCAGATAAGGCCCCCACTTCTGTTCAGTTTTTTCTTAAGGACACAAACTGGTACTGGAATAAACTAGCCAAACCTGACCATTCCTAAGGTCAAGATGTCCTGTCCCATATATTCCTGAACCGTCACGCACAAGCACGTACACACATATACTTTTACACATTGAATAGATTAGGAATAAATGACTATTGAAATTTCTACAACAGTACTTAAGATTAACATGAGATTGAGTGAAACTGAGTATTTCACCCCCCCTTTAAGTAAAAAATTTGGACGTTGACTGGTGCATAAGGCAGCATTTACAATAAAGAGATCGGAAACCATTTTGCTGCACACAATCAACAAATCATTTGTGATTTATAAATATCACATCTGGAAGAGAGGCATACACTCGTTCTTATATACCGCCGTATTTAAAATAGTCACGTGACACCTACCGTGGGTCTGAGCTCATCACAGTCATCACCGCAAAAAAAAAACATTGGCCTGCACATGTGTGCACGTTGTGTCTAATGACATGGATTCATTGATTCTAATGACATGGATTGTGTCTAATGACAGTGTGTCTTACATGGATTCAAGGTTTTCTAAACAAAACTTATCATCAAAAGATGGAGCAAATCCGACCTTTCGCGAGTTGGATGAGCGCAATGTTCCATGACATCACAAAACTCATCCATCCGTCCGTCCGTCATCCATCCGCACCAACGTTTTTTGACCGATTTACAAAACCGGGATTAAAGCTATACCGTGGAAATTTCTTGCTTTTTAACCGCGGTAAAAAAAAATCCATACCGTCCCAACCCTAGTGTAACATTTGATTTGTCACTTACATTTCAATCTCATATACATTCTAGGGCTGTCAAAATAACGCGTTAAAAAAATAACGCAGATTAATCCATTCTGGATTGACCTTTGACTCTGAGCCGTTCTAGACATCATTCGACTGTAACATCGGGGAGACGAGAACGCGCTGCCTGGATCATTGATGGAACATTTAACCTTAACAAAAACGGCCTGATGGAAGCATTGATAAAAAATAAAGTCGTCTGCAATGTCTGCAGCAAGGAATTTGCATATCACCGGAGTTCATCTCTAAAGTACCACAGCATCCAGGAGTTAAAGGGGTCATATAATGGTACATGCACTTTTACAAGCTGATTGTACTGAAATGTGTGTTGGCAGTACCTGTACACAACTGTCATATAATGATAAAAATCCATCCAGTGTTTTTGTTTTAATCTCCTTATATGTTTTCCCCTGCCTCAAATCGAGCCGTTCGAGCCTGTGACGTCACAGGCTCGCACGCCCCTCCCGCGATCGTTGATTGACAGCACTGTTTCAACACAGACCCGCCCTGAGCGCGCTGTCCTCATAGTCCGTCATTGTTTACACTGGAGCAGAATGGCGGCCGTCTAAGCGATTGTGGTGTTCTGTTCTTGGGTGTAATAAGGAACACAGCAGTCATTTTAATGTTCCTAAATCCGAACCGCTGAAGACGCAGTGGCTGAGTTTTGTTTACGATGGGAATATTCCTCACGATCAATGCGTTCAATTCAACGTCAATGCGTTCGGTTCATGTTTGCGCGAATCATTTCTCAGCAGACTGCTTTATAAACGAGGAGGGTCATAAAGCTGGTTTTTCTAAGAAGCTGCTACTGAAAAAGGAATCGGTACCAACTATACGTGTTCCTGCTGGACCTCCAGAAGAACTGAAGTGAGTGTAGCGTTTTATTAACCTTTACATTAATCTTTGCAAATCGCTTGCACGCTTCACAATGATTGTGGCTAATGTTTACACTCAGGGTGCATTACGGCATGTATTATATGTAACGTTACGATGTTCTCAATATAATTCATAATCCCACGTTTATAATGAACAAGGCGTTATGGTTATTATTGTGTTATTAAAAACTGTGTACGCAGAGGGGCGGAGTCAGCAAAGCTCATGATCATTTAAAGGCATATGCACTGAAACAGCGTGCTGAAAACAGAGCTGTTTTTGAGCAGGTAAAATGAGTGTTTTCTTAAAATACTAATGAGAATTTTTAATAAAAGTATATTACAAAGTTTTTATTTAGACCCTAAAGATTCATATTAACTTGTACAAAAATGGCATTATATGACCCCTTTAACGTTAATCCGGAGGTAGCAACATAACTCGCAATAGCGAAACACCATTATGTTAAAAATCCAGCAGCTGTACGACACTGAAAAAAAGAAAAGAAAAAAGGAGATGTTTGTTTTGGTGGGAGAGGAATATATCCCGCTGACAGGGGATCACTGGACTTCAGTTAGCAATCACATTTACCTTGGTATTACGGCAAATACCGGTAATAATAAAAGATCTTTTGAACTTTAATGTCACTAATGCTGATTATTCATTGATTCATTTGAATTTAAATATTTAAAATACTTTCACAGCAAAAATTATGTAGGCCTATGCGATTAATTTAGATTAATTAATCATGGAGTATGTAATTAATTAGATTAAATTTTTTAATCGATTGACAGCCCTAATATGTTCTATTACCAAGACTGCAGTTCCTTCCTGATACTGACCAGGTTCAATGAGAATGGGGTCTCTGCGGAACAAGTGGACTTTTTTTAAATTTGTGTTTATGAATCATGCATTGAAAATAATGCCCTTCACCCAACCCCACCAACACTGTGACATGGGCAAATCAGTTAACATGGTCAAAAACACCCCTCTGTTTATGGCCTCACCAACTGATCTGGGAACTCTATTACTACAGAGACCTATACTTGAGTTCAACCCTGTTTAGCTTCAATAGGAAACCAGGCAAGAGCTGCAGGGTCAAACAACATTGAATATTGTAATCATATACCTAATGTTCTGTTTCTGTGTGAAAAAAAATTCTAAAATGAAGTGGATTCTCCTTCCCTGACCCATTTAGAGTTGACATAAAGTTGACCATCTGAATTAATTACTGTAGCAAAGTTCAGACTCAGGGTGAAGGAAGGAGACGGGTCGGCTTGTGGAGACTGCGGGTCTTTATTGACAAATCAAAAAAACAAACTGAATAAACTCAGGGACACGCCCACTGTCTGGGTCAGTCAAGATCTGGGTCTTGATCTTGAGAACGATCGTTCTTAAGTTGCTACTCTCAAGTTTAAAGGTTGTATCAGCAATTGTGGGTGACGTCACTTCTTTTTGTGTTTGAAGCGAGATCCCAAACAAACCAAGTTAGCTCGCCCCTCCCTCCCGTTTCGTGCATAATGAAAAAAAACGATCATGCATGCGCATTTCTTAAAGCGACAAAAACACACTATATTCAGATTGACGGTCTACCTCAATGATGGCTCATTCTGCTAAGTCATTATAGTTGTTTTTCTAACATAATTTTATAACCAAGTAAATATAATATCCGTTACTTACACTTTCAATATTGTTTTTTTAAAATAGGCTAATGCAGAAAATGTTTTTTTTGTTTTGTTTTTTTTACTTCGTATGCATGAACATTGCTATTAACTACATAGCTAGCTTCCAGCTTTTCTCCCAGCTAACAGAATAGTAATTTGTAATATAAATGGTTAGCTGAGGCAAGCAAACATTTGATCACCAAAAATAAATCGCAAAAATAAAATAAATAAAACAATACAACTAAAATGTGAACTTGGCTGCTTTGGATTACAAAGTATAATGATGTATATAAAATCTGCAGTCGAGCCATGTCATGTCATATACAGCTAGTTTTGCTGGTGCTTCACTGGAAGCAGCAGTATGATAAAACGTACCAGAATCAGTCATATAGCTACAGATCTAACGTTATGGGGAAAACTCATGGTAACAACAGCTATCTGGAATAATATTATAACAGCTTATTATTATTATTCGGCTAACGTTAGTCTTGAACGTAGGCTAGTGTTATTGCTAATAGTACAATATTATGGCTACACATCATAGTAGACACATATAACAGTCCCTCCAGGATTTCGTGGGCCTTTTTTGTGATTGTTGCGGCCTAAAATGCCTGATGTTGCGGCCACTTTTCTAAAAAGTTGCGATGAATGTGTAAAGATTCTGGGGATCTAATCCTCGGGGAACTTGCATATCATAATTAATAGTTGGTAATTAATAATTATTCATACATGTTTGGATTAGATCAGTCTTACATGTTAATAAATCTCCCTCTAAGGGAGAATGTCATTTTACCTGAATGTATACGTGTGAATCCTTTCATTTTAACGACAAGTTGATTGCAGTTAATTACACAGATCACGTCTTACAAAGCAGGCAAAATTAATTAGCTCAATTGTCAGAATAATATTGTGAGGGTTCCCCAATATCATCTTACTTTATAGGATTGCAGGAAACGCAATTCTCTGGCCAGAAGAATTGGGCTTCCTGCCCTATAACGAGTACTCTTTAAAAGATTAATTATTTAAATAATTAATTCGTAAAGCTTGTAGCATAAGATCTTTTTGGCACTTAAGAGACTTGAGAATGAGCAAAGAGATTGAATCAATCAGTCAAGTGAATATGATGATTTAATAAGGCATGTCTACTTATATATTTACTACGTTTACACGGGAGATATATGTATTTACAAACACATAGAAGTACACAAAACAAGACATCAATGAACGAGTGAGTGTGTGAGATATAGAGATAGGGATAAATTACACGCGTGAGAGCGAGTAAGAGAGAGAAAGGGAGTTACATTCACCTAGACAGACAACCTCTCTGAAACAACACAAAACACATTCTTAATGCTCTGAAAACAGGGTAACCTAATTTTACTTGCATGTGGAATGGTTCTCTCAGGTGTTGCTGTGTTCCTTGAGCGGCCTGCATGGTCTAGCCGCGTTTTGGACGGCAGATCTTTTGTTCTCCGTGCGCGTGCGTGAGCTGAATCCTTGGTTCCTTGGATAGTCACGTGATGCGGCGCGAGTCTTTGAACAGCGGTTGGAAGTCTTTGAGTTAACATTACCAACGGAAAATAGTTCGACTGAGTCCGTTTCACTTTGTGGAAGTGAACAGAGTCGACTACGAAAACAAAACTTTGACTAACAGGAACAAAAAATCTCCGAAGGGAGATCCCAGAGAAGCGCGTGGGCATCTCTCAGTACGACGCGTCATGTGGTTACGTGCGCGTGCTTCTTCTTCAGAGAGAGCGCGCGTTTGTTGGAGTGTCCCTTGTAGTTGGATTTGCTGAAGAGATATGTCACGCGGGGTTCTTTTCACTCGTCGATCGGAATTAAACCCGGGACTTATCTTAAGACTGAAAAACACAAACTAAACTAGAACACATAAAAGAAAGAACGGCGAAGAGCTCGCCGGAGGCGCGACGTTACATGATGACAACTAGGATCAGGAAGACAGAGAGTGTTTAAACTGGTGTTCAGTCCTTTTGAAGCCCTGACTTTTCCGCCTTCTTTTGGAAGAGGGTCCAATCAAGAGCTTTCTCTTTGGAGGGAGGTTTTATGGCCCATTGTGTTCTAACCAGGCATTTGACTCCCTAATTTCATTGGGTGTTTAAGGGAAGAATCTTCACAATTTTTATAATACTAGTGTGTCACCAAGTTTAGCAAAATGTAATGTCAATTAACAAATGGGGAACGAAGATTGGAGTTTATCAAGACCAAACTTGCCAGAAATGGATTTGGTTAAACTTAGTTTGCAAAGTTTAAGACCTTATACCATTAGTTTCCCAACACATAGATCAAACCCCTAAAAGACAAATCGTAAGATGAGATTAGATACATTGTTCGTACAATTCTAAAGGGGAAGTATAATAGAATATATATGAATGCAGAATTCATTTCTCCTTCGTTAGAATTCTAGAGAATACGCAGTTACATGTAAAAATACATAATGGTAAACTCAGTTATTTCAATGTAACATGAACAAACAAACACATAAAACACATTGAATATTTCTGTTTAAAATGTCTTTTAAAAAGAGAAGTTTCTTTTCTCTGTAGCATTCACTTCCTGTGGCACATTCCACATTCCTGGGGGATGTGTGTGTGGTGGAATGTGTGTGTGTGTGTGTGTGTGTGTGTGTGTGTGTGTTAATTTTGAGTCCTGGGGGAGGACGCTGGTTTGGAAGCAAGTTCCAGGCCTTTGAAGGCTCTTAGGATTTTAGTTATCCAGAATATGATTCATCCAAATACCCTACAAATGTTTCAATGTTCTTTGGCATTTGTTTTTATAGGTTAAAACGGCAAAAGGTAGTTACTTAAAGGGATACTTCACCTCTGTAAAGATGAATGTGTATTTAAAATGGGTAATTTACAGTTTTTTTACAATCGCTAAGACAATTTTTTCAATACTTTTAACAAATTTCCTAAACTCTTAACACAGTTAGCACTACAACCGTCTGTGTAAGCTATACTAGTAAAACATTTCTTGTTGCTTTAAAGGGATTGCAAATTAATTTTTTATATGTTTTAGCTTACCTCAAGGGCATCCAAGATGTAGGTGTCTTTGTGTCCACAGTATTTGCAATTTTGATATTTTTAGGTCAAACCGTTTTTTTGTCTGTCAGTCATATAATGCAGTTATATGGGTCCACCTCAAAGATCATACACAGAGAAGTCAAAATTAAACATGATTTAATTACTCGTAAATGTAAGTACACATTGATGGCCTAAGACACGAAGCAAGCGGTTTGTGTGAGAAAACGAACAGTATTTATATCATTTTTATCTCTTGTAAACACAGCGTCCAAGTGATCTGAGTTCGTGGGCGCTTCGGTCTTTTCCGGAAAGGCCCGGAAGTGATCTCTCGCGCGTGTACGTCATTGCAGCAATATTACAGTTTCATTACAGTAACCGTACATTCTATAAAGCACTATGAGATGGGTCTTTTTTTCATTGAATTTCTGCAGAAAAATACCTAAACCCAACGAAACTTCGAAAGAAACTGCAGTGCAAAACACAATCTATGATCAATACAATATACTGTGTGTTGTATAAGACCTGACACATATAAATAATGCAGTTTATGTAATTCCATCTGATGTTACTGTTTTTTATGACATTGTGCTATGATTGACTAAATCTTCCTGTTGGACGAGAACATATGTTCCCTTTCAGTCGAGAATGTTAGACGTAGTCGACATTCGACTGAAATGGGATCACGCCAGGGAGCCTATTGTCTTCGAGTAATTATTGAACGAGCCAAACTCCAATACGGAAGTAGATGCACGCACCATTTGCCTTTCGCTTCGGAGCCGAGCTTCATTTAGGTCTTCGAGTGTGTCGGTGCTTCTTCTGGAAGTCTCTCCTGGTGTTGGTGTTTACAGCGCGAGACAGCGGTGATCGCGAGCTTCCGAGCTCTTAACGGCTGTTTCCACAGCAACCAAAATTCTGGTTGTGCTTGTTTGTTTGACGGCCGGTTGAGGGCGAGAAAGTGTGTGCTTCACTGATACAGGCTGCATCATTCCTGTATTAGTGTTGCCGCGGTCATTCCCCTGTGTGCTTCGGCACTGGTGAGAGTTTTCACTTCCTGAAAGAGCAACACGGGTGTGTTTGCGTCTTTTTCAAGATGTCATTCCGCCCGTGCGTTTCTGGGTGCGGTTGTTCCCTGTCTCTCTCTGACGGTCACAATTGTTGAATCACGTGTTTGGGCTTACAGCACGCTGAAGCACCTTTTGTGGACAGTTCATGTTTACATTGCGGGAATATGACTGTCGCAGTGTTGAAATCAAGACTCGCCTTCGTCCGCGAAGCGCGAGTCCCCATTACCACGCCCCACCCTCGTGTGCCGCGTGCGATGGGTGATAGGAGGGTAGTGTTGGAGGTCTCGCCCGTTAACCATTCCCTGTGGGCTCCTCACTCCTCCCTTCCACTGCAACCGCTGGAGCCTCCTGTGGTGCGTTCTGGTACATTTGTAATGGATGAGCCAGCCATTTCGCCCGGGCTCCCCCAGAGGACAGGATGCCGATTGCAGCATCGGAGGGTGAGCTGGCCTCTGGAGATGATGACTCGGCTGCGTTGTCTTCCTCTGGGAGCGCAACGTTGCCCGACCTAGATCCAGAATTGTCAGCTATGCTGAAACGGGCTGCCGAGGCTGTCGGGCTCGAGTGGAACCATCCACCATGTCCTGCTCAGTCTCGGTTGGATGATTGGTATCTCGGGGGTGGGCCGTGCTGGTTCTCAGCCTGCCCCCCAGTGCCCTTCTTTCCCGAAGTGCATGGAGAGCTTACTTGGTCGTGGAAGGCACCTTTTACTGCTGAAAATGTCCTGAGTGGTTCTTCCCCCCCCCCTCGCTACACTTGTCGGAGGAGCGGTGAAGGGTTATGAAGAAGAAGAAGTTTTATTTATATAGCGCCTTTCCAAATGCTCAAGGTCGCTTTACATTGTACATACAATACATTCAGACACCCATATATTAGTCACATAGGATGCATATAATCACATTATCCAAAATGCATGTTAAAAAGATATGTTTTTAACTGGGTCTTAAAAGTAGCCACAGAAGAGGTATTGAGTAGTGTAAGAGGTAGTGAATTCCATAATTGAGGAGCATTAACACTGAAAGACCTTCCTCCTACAGTAGACAACCGGAAACGAGGGACGGACAGTAAACCAAGTTCAGCTGATCTGAGAGACCGTGTAGGACGGTAAGGGTGGAGTAGGTCAGACAGGTATTGTGGAGCAAGACCATTTAATGCTTTGAACGTTAAAATTAATACCTTAAAGTGGATACGTGATGCCACAGGTAGCCAGTGAAGTTCATAGAGCAGAGGAGTAATGTGCGCAGAACGCCTAGTAGAGGTGAGGACTCTCGCTGCAGAGTTTTGAACGTACTGGAATTTTGCAATACGTTTTATGGGAAGACCAAGAAATAAAGCATTGCAATAGTCGATGCGTGATGTGATTAATGCATGAATTAAGGTTTCAGCATCAGCTGAGGTGAGAGAAGATCGTAAGCGAGCAATATTGCGAAGATGGACAAAAGAGTTTTTAACAAGAGAAGAAATATGAGAGCCAAAGGATAGAGTTTGATCAAATAAGACACCAAGGTTACGAATCGATGACGAGGGCTTAATGTGAATTCCATCAATATCAAAGGACTGGCCAATCCTTTCGACTGAGGCAACAGAGCCAATCACTAATATCTCGGTTTTCTTATCATTTAGTTTGAGGAAATTCAGTGACATCCAATGCTTGATGTCCCTGATACATGCAGTGAGTGAGTCAGGCAGAGATGGCCTATCAGAGCTGGTGGTGAGCTAAATTTGAATATCATCAGCGTAGCAGTGGAATTTAAGTCCATGCCTGCGTATGATGTCACCGAGTGGATAGAGGTATATGATGAACAATAGTGGGCCAAGAACCGAACCTTGAGGAACACCCTGTGTAAGTGAGGCAGTGGCAGATCTAAACCCTTGTATAGTGATATAATACTTTCTGTCACTGATGTATGAAATGAGCCAGGAAAGAGCAGAGCCAGTGATGCCAATATCAGAAAGCCTAGAGATCAATATTTCATGGCAAACTGTATCAAAAGCAGCGCTTAAATCAAGGAGCATCAAAATGTTTATCAGCCCTGAATCCATGGACAAAAGAATATCGTCGACCACCCGAAGAAGGGCAGTTTCAGTGCTATGTGATGGGCGGAATCCAGATTGAAAAGGTTCAAAAAGACCATTAGCATCCAAATGTGTTCGTAAATGTGAAGCAAAAACCCTTTCAAGGACTTTGCTCATGAATGTTAAATTGGATATAGGTCGGTAGTTATCCATATTTAGGTGGTCAAGGCCTGGTTTTTTAAGAATCGGGGTCACCGCAGCCATTTTTAATTCGGCTGGAACAACGCCAGACGCTAAACTACAGTTAATCATATGTGTTATGAAGGGAGCGACCTCGGGCACACACAACTTAAGCAAAACAGTAGGGATAGGATCAAGCCGGCAGGATGTGGAATTTGATTTCACAATTACATCACTTATGGCAGCAAGAGTAGTCAGAGTGAAAGCAGAAAGGGAGTTTGTCAAGTGAGCGGAACCAGCTAACCTTAAATGAACATTTGAGTCACTTGTATGAGGAGTGTTTTTGATAATGGATGCAGTGATTGACCTCAATTTATCAGAGAAAAATTGAGAAAAGCTATTTACAAGCCCCACAGAGCCTGAAATAACATGTTGTGGTGGATTTGTGAGTTTGTTAATCATTGCAAATAGTGATCTGGGCCTGCATTTGGAATTTCTAATGGTAGAGGTGAAATAAGAAGATCTTGCATCATTAAGGGCTGTACGGTACCTAAGCAAGTGTTCTTTGAAAGCCAAAGAGTGCACGATAAGTCCAGTTCTCCTGTATAGTCTTTCCAGGCGGCGACCCTCAGTTTTGTGAACCAAGGTGAAGCATGAGTAGATGGAACCAGTCTATTTTTAACAGGAGCATTCATATCAAGTATTTGAGACAAAGCATTGTTGTATATACAGCAGATCTCTGATGGACAGTTAGATCGGAGACATTCAGACAAGGTAGAATCCCTTATTGATGCAGAAAAAGAAGATGGATTCACAGAGTTGATTTTACGATAAGTCAGTGTTTTCTTCAGTGGTGGTATAGCTATTGGGAAAACTACAACTGAAGCTTATGAGTTTATGATCAGAGAAAGCAAAGTCCGAACCATTAACACAGATATTATTTAAGCCAGATGAACATATGAGATCCAGTATATGACCTCTGGAGTGAGTAGCAAAAGTTACATGTTGAGTTAGGTTGAAACAGTCCAGTACAGACATCAATTCATTGCATTGTGCAGTGTTTTCATGTATATTAAAGTCACCAAGCAGAATAACAGATTGATAGCTACCACAGACAAGAGTAAGTAATGCACTAATCTCAGAGAAAAAGTCAGAGTTGGATTTAGGAGGTCGGTAAATTAAGATTACAGCCAGTGGTGTTTGGCCAGTCATTTTCAGCGCTAGGTATTCAAATGCTGAAACATCGTGAAACTCGATCCTGGAAGTTGTAATAGTCTCACGGCAAACTACAGCCAGCCCTCCACCTCTACGATGAAGACGTGGTTGAGAGAAATGGATGTACCCAGGCGGAGTTAGGAGGTTCAGGTTGAAAAGGTCATTGGGAACCTGCCAGGTTTCGGTCAACAGTAGCATGTCCAGGTTTGTGTCAGTGATTAAGTCATTCAACACTGAAGCTTTACCAGTTAGAGAATGTGTGTTCAACAGCGCACATCGCAGGTCTAAAGGTCTTATGAGGCTATCCCTCCGGTGGAGCGGGCTGTTGCGACACACCTGTGTCCAACGGCTGCTACATCCTGGACGGGCGATCCTTGTGCAGTATTGCAGTAATAAAGTGCAGTATTGCAATTAACAATGGAGAGTTAACAAGTCAAATTTACAACTTGTAACGAGTGGAAATAAGGTGTGGCCTCTTTAAGAGCTGCGCGCTCCCTGTTGAACTGTCGGCAGTATTGTATTGTATGTGCCGTGCGCCTTGAACACACCATGCAGGTAATTTCTGCTTGATGCTAATTTCTATCTTATTTTGTTTATTAAGTAAGGATGTGGATTGTAGAACGTGTGACAGACAGTAAGGCTACACGAGTTCGATTTGGGAATAAAGTGCGAGTTGTGAGATGCCAATCGCCTCCGTGAGTCTGTCTGGCCTCTGCATGCAATAACTTCAGTTGTGAGCTATCCCTATTTTTCTTCTTGAAGCAACGTGTTACAAACTGTACTTCAGTTTATTTGCGGGGACACCGCCTTCACCTGCCATCATGTCTATCGGCTCGCTTTCAGGTTAAACTCTTCGCGACTGCGCAACTGGGTTATAGGTTGCCAGGTTGAGGTGACAAACAGCTTGAAATTTTAAATGGTCTGTGGATTGTGTGAATATAATGCATTTAAATCGGGAGGGGTCCGGGAGATGGGGCTAAAAAAACGGGAGAAACCCGGGAAAAACGAGAGTGTTGACAGGTATGGTATAGCTGGTAGGCCTACTGGTAGTCAATATCGATGCATGCGCGCAGCTGGCCACTAGCGGCTGGCTGACCAAATCGCTCTTCATCCAACGCGAAAGGGGGTAAACACAGAGGATTTGAATGGGACTTATGTATCGATACTTGCGGCTTAAAAATCGATACTTTCTTGGGGAAAAAAATATCGATTTATATCGCAAAATCGATAAAATCGCCCAGCCTTACGAGCTGCACCCAACAGCTCTCCGCCGGCCAGGTGCAGACGGAGGCTCCCCGACACACCCTGTACCGGCGGCCCACTGTTGCCTCCACCCCACCGCCGGTCACAGTCTCCCCGTCTGCCCGTCGCCGAGGGCATTCACCTGCCGCTGCAGCCGATTCCGTGGGGCCTCCGCAACAGCCTTCACCTAGGCCCCAACATAGAGTCAGCAGCAGGCAGGCTGCCCGGTCTGTCTCGGTCACTGTTGAGCCAGGCAACAAGTGTCAGACGAAGCGTCCCTGAGACAGGCCATCCAAGGATGACAGGACAAGCTCTTCATATGGTTATTATTCCACCACTGGCTCCCCGGAGTCCAGTGGCACCTGTATCGTCAAAAGAGCGAGTTTCTCCGTCCCTGGATCCCAAGAGAGCGAGGCTGACGGTATACAACCCTGTGGATCGGTCTGGCACCCGCGTTCAGACTCCTGGACAGATTCCAGGCTGGCCCTAACTGGACATGGAGGTTCAGGTGGCTACCACAGGAACATGTGATAGCTACCAACACTTCTGCGAGCACTCCCTAGATTAGGAAGTTGTGTTTACGCCATTAGAAGTGGAACCTACTCGTTGAGTGAGTCTTCTCTCCGTGAGGAGATCCTGAGAGCGTTCGGTCATTCATTGCTCTTTTTCCTGCAAGTTGGGTTGGAGTAGGCTATTTCCTCCAACCTTAAAATAATGTTGCCTCTCTTTTTGACACACATCATGATGCTGAAGCATGGGTAGCATGTTCTGATCGTCAGGTTGCTGAGGGAGCAAGGGAATATCCTTGCACCCCTCTTTCTCTTCTTGGGCCTTATCTCTGGTGCAACTGCACTGCAGAGACCGCCCCTGAGCCACTGCAGGCAGTGAGTTAAAATTTCTGTGTTAAACAGTTCTCCTACTAGCGTGGTCTATACTAGATGATAGGGACTTGCTCGCTTTCGGCAACGAGTTGTGCCTGGAATTCGGGCCGGCTAACTCTCTGGATCTGAGACTCTGGCCTGGATATGTGCCCAAGGTTCCTACCACTCCCTTAAATGGGACTAGGTGGTGAACCTGCAAGCGCTGCCCCGGAGGAGGCAGACTCAGCCCTGGCTTTCTCTGTCCGTCCGCTTCATTGCAGGTTTCGTGCACAGAACGCAAGCCTTGACCTTAGACCAGCTCTTATCTGTTTAGGAAATCAGCAGAGAGGGAAGGCTGTTTCCAAGCAAAGTTGGCCCACTGAATGGTGGTGGCCTTCATCTTGGTGAAAATTCCGAAATGCTCATGTCCACTTAGGTGTTGAGCTCCTCTTAAATGAGTGTGTGCTCCGCCTAGGCGTTGACATAGTGCTTCACTGACAGATTCTAGAGTTGGGGGCTGGGCGACACCTTCTTGAACCGCTGCTTCCGCACTCCCTTCTCATGAAGCCAGTTCCGGAGCTCGGTTCAAAGTGTCGGCTTGTTGCGCCATTCCCCTCCTATGGACTGGATACGTGTGCCAATTTGCTCCAGTTGAGTTCCCTTTACCGAACCCTCTTGAGTTCCTCCGCACCCCTCTGACATCGGGCCTGGCGGAACGCCCGGTGTTAGGCCTACCACTCGTAAGCTTGTGGAACCTGTGTTAGGCTGGGTCCATATTAGGGATGCACCGAAATGAAAATTCTTGGCCGAAACCGAAAACCGAAAAAGAGGAAACGAAGGCCGAAAACCGAAACACCGAAAGAAATTATGCCAATTATTAGTAGGCCTACCATTGCATTTATGGCTATGACTGTGTACTAACTTTACTGAAATCAAGGCATTGCAATTGCATAAATTAATATTAAAGTTTCAAAGAATAAATCAATTACAAATTATCCAAATATTTATTTAGCAAATTGCAACAATGCACAGTATAAAACAAAATTCAAACTAAAATGGTAACGTGACCCCACTCATGTGTACATTAAATAATAATGTACAGGCCTACTGGCCTGCAAAAGGTTTTAAAATTAAATGTTCTCTCAAAGTGCATTTAGGTTCGCAACACGTTGATTTTTCTATTTTTTTTTTTTACTAAGCCTATTTAAAATCGTATTTGATTGCAGAGCGCCGTAGCGCTCTCTCTCTCTTCTCTGTGTATCTCTCGCACGCTCTCTCTGTACCTCTCGCGCACTCTCTCTCTCTCCGTACCTCTTGCGCGCGCTCTCTCCCTCTCTCTCTCTGTACCTCTCGCGCGCGCGCTCTCTCTCTCTCTCTCGCGCTCTCTCTCTGGGCCGTGTTCCTCTCATATTCAGCGTAGCGATCGGAATGTTTGGATTTCAGGTGATAAATTAAACCGGACGTCATCACAACATTTCGGCCGTATTGTTTCGGTAATAAAAGTCTTTCGGCCGAAAACCGAAAATGCACTTTTGGGCCATTTTCGGCCGAAAATTTTCGGTGGCCGAATATTCGGTGCATCCCTAGTCCATATGTTGCGATCCCTATGGTGATCCCATATGTGTTTTCCACGGTACGGCTCCCTGCGGTGAGTTTGTGTCTTCCCTCGGCAGACTCTGCTCTGCCGTCACTGTCTGGATATGAGTCTCCCCCCTGTCATAGGCTGGAGCTACCCCAGTCACATTCCGTATGTTGGACTGCCCGGTAATCTGCCCAGTTCATATGTGTATTCTCCACGTTTCCTCCCTTAGGTCAGGATGTGGCTTCCGCAGCATCCCTTCCTTCCATGTTCAGGGCACGCTTTCCCAGTGTACCAAGTCTAACTGAGCGGGTCTTGTGGAAACAGCAGTGACTTCCTGGCCTAAGCCCTATCCTCTCCGCTAAAAGGTCGGGAGGATCAGGAGGCTTATGTCTAGGCACTGGAAGGTGGCAGCTTTAGTGGCGTTTTCAATGGTATCCCATTTCAGTCGAATGCCGACTACGTCTGACGTTCTCGACTGAAAGGGAACGTCCTGGATGCGTATGAACCTGAAGGAGGGAACGGAGGACGTAGTCCCCTTGCCACTATCGCTGGACCACCGCTGACTCCGAGTTACGCTCGGCTCCTCGGCGAAAAGCAAATGGTGCGTGCATCTACTTCCGTATTTATACCCGCGCCGCGGGGCGGAGTGTGAGATGCATATCTCGCACGCCAATGTGTATTGGCTCATTCAATAATTACTCGAAGACAATAGGCTCCCTGGCGTGATCCCATTTCAGTCGAATGTCGACTACGTCCTCCATTCTCTCCTTCAGGGAACGGTGGGTTGCATACGCCACCAGGACGTTAGTGTTTTGAAAAATTATTTGATTTTGAGACATGTTTGCAGTGTTTTGGTAGAGATAGGCCTAGTGTATTGTTGCTATTTTGAAAATTAGTTGTGGAGTTTAGTTTACAATGTGTGATTTTGAGCATGAAATTAACTGTTTTGCCAATTGTGTGTTGGTGCGTTAAGAGTTTAGGATATTTGTTAAAAGTATTGAAGAAATTGTCATAGCGATTGTAAAAAACTGTATGTAGTAAAAAAAATTGAAATTATTTTTGAATTTGCTATTCCCAAGCCACGCCCTACCAGTAAGAGAGCGCAGTTAAACAACAAGGCTATCTACTAGTGAGTCTCCGTATCTTATCTACTAGACAAGTCTGCCCGGGATTTCAAGATCGCCAAAAATGTCCGGGTTTCGGCTTTTGCGTTCTACAGTCGCCATTCATTGTTTACTGTGGCGAGCAGGACGAGACTTTAGGAACACGGGAGAACGACGCGAGTGATTACTGATGAGCGACGCCTGTGAGACGCACCATTCTCGTATCTCTCACGGAGGAGCGGGAATTTTCTTTTATTGTTATATATCTTTTTTTTTTGTGCATGTTATAGGTTTACAAAGTGAAAAAGCCCAACGTCCACCCCAAAGGGACTTACCATGTCCCAGAGAAAACACTGTTCACCATCTGCTCTATTGTAGTCCAGCCTTTACTTCAGAGACAAATGTGCTCATTTTTTAACGCACGTTATAATGACCGCCTAGCTACAAAACAATAATGTTGCATGTAACTTTGAAATGTGTTTTACTTTTACCTATTGTGTGAGGAGAGTGAGCCGCTGCATGATGAAAGTGGATGACGCTTTGCAGGAGACAGCAATTATTGGTCAAATTTGCAGAAAAGTTGCGGTGATTGGTCAAAATCGCAAGTCGCACTGAATTCACGGGGATTTGTTGAAGTTCACGAAGTGAAGCGTTAATTGTTGCGATCGCAACATCGCGAAATCCTTGAGGGACTGATATAACAAACGCAACTCACACACTAAATCCCTACAATCTGATATTTGCTAGAGCTATCCAAGTTTAGTCGAGCTTCACTCATATTTTTTAAAGAATTATATTTTCAAAATATAAAAATAAAAAACACACTTGCAACTTTGAGCCGGCGGCCCGCCGGCCGCAGTATCAGGAAGTGTCGCGTCATATCAGGTCTCGCGATGTAACGAATTGCTTTACGGCAAAAAAGATTAGATAAAATGAGCATCAATCAGAAATAACCCGGCGCCGTATACATGTGGTGCAAGGTGAGGCGCACATACAATACAGACTGCCGACAGTTAAACAGGGTGCGCAGCTCTTAAAGGGGCCACACCTTATTTCCACTCGTTACAGCTTACTGAACAGGTACCGGTGTACAGGGGGAGGGGATCAGGCCGTGAGTGCAGAGCCATCTCTGCGTGGGTGCTATTTACGACAGTACAAGTACTCCACAGCGACTCTAGGGGTCGCTGTTTGACAAAAACGAAATTCCTACTTAGTGCACCATTGAAGATCTCTTAAATATTTTCTAATTTCACTAAACATTTCATTAAGTTCCGTGGAAATTTTATAAAACATGGATATTTTTATTAAAAAGGCTTATTATGCTATTGTAGGCTCATTTTGTAAACATAAGCAACTTATTTAGACAAGCAAACTCAGTGCCGATGCGGTGAGATGTACATGCTCGGGCAGATTCGGCTTGAAGTTGTTCATCCTTGGATGCGGCGCCGCGCGCGCTGTTACAAAAAAAGGCGTGCACACCGGCAAGCGAAATGGGGTCTTGCGCACCCAACGCGCACGACCGCCCACACCGCAATGACGTAATTTTTGCCGCGCACACACCTTCGCACTCGTGCGGACGCGTTGAGTATAAACAAGGCTTCAACTGTCACTCTAATCGTCCTACGCGCTCTCGCCGTTCTCTTTCCACTTTCACTTTCTGCTTACAGCTTCACAACGCGATCACCCGCAGATCTCCACTGGTCTCTCTCTCCCTGCTTCCCGCTTCCTGGACTGCGTTTCAGTCTACTTTTAGACACGCACTTGCAAACTTCCCTAAGCACTTCCCCTCGGGGGAATCCCTGCCACCATTTTGAAGTGCGTTCCACTTCGTGAAGTGGACGAGGGAAGATTATATGGACACGAACAGACCCTCGTTCCCTCGATTTCGACAGAGGGAGCGAGTCTACTTCATATGTACACTTCAGGCAGCACCATATAGACCCTTTTACAGCCCACGTGATCAAATAGTTGTATTATTTAAATAATTAAATAATAAATCAACTCCATAGCTGATTCCAAGTGATCAAGGGCTTAGGACGTTCCAGTTCAGCCCATTGCAGTTTCCGCCAGTGGGCACTCATGCATCGTAAACAATGACGTACATCCGAGTGAATGAGACTGAGGGAAGTTAGCGAGTAAAGGGCATGACAATTTTGGACTGGAACGCAGCCCTGGTGGCTTTTCCCCACGGCAATCACTGCGAGATCAGGTGTTCGTCATTTTGCACTTGACCTACTTACGTGCCACTCGCCTCCCAGCTCTTTCTCCCGTCACAGACATCGCTGAACCACGCCCCCCTCGCCACAATTACAATCGCATGAACTGATGAATATATTTCGTCAATGCCATGTCAGTTGCTTTGGATAAAAGTATCTGTTAAATGCATTCATGTTGTAAATGTTCTACTGATCTGCTCTCTGCTTTCATTATTATAGTGAGTGGAGATGATGGATCTGATTCATGGTCTGTGGGAAATCTGCTTATGGTTCATTCAGATCACGATCAGGAGCAGACCCAATCTTCAGTTCATCACATTCCATAGATTCATCTCACACAAGTTACGTGTCAGGGGCCATCAAACGATATAACAGCATTGAATTGCCACGACCAATCAGTGAGTGTCTTGTTTTATTTGGTACTTTCAGTTCATTTTGTTCTTCCTGTGACTTGTTTTTTATTTTTTATACAGGCTTAGAGCTCATGTTTTGTTGTGACAATATAATATTTAGTCTACATTGTCATAAATTTGTCACCACATATTTTTCATCATAATTAAATGTGGACCCTTTCTACATCTTCCATTTTCTCAATTTTTGATAATTGAATTTGACAAAATTCAATTCAATTTATAAAAAAAAAAAAAAGAATTTATGAATTTATGGCAAACCTGAAATAAAATAAAAAATCACACATAATATTTAGTTTGATCTTATGTTGATGATTAACATTTTGTGGAGTTTAAGCACTTGTTACTGATAATTTCTTCTTCTCTATACATCTATATGGTCAACTTTAAATGCTTGCAATAAACAGCAATCAGGCTTGTAATAAAGATATTTTATAGATAAATCATGGACAAAACATGTAAAATCCCGTCTGATTAATAAAGTATTTGTATAATGTTAATGATGACCAATAGACTGCATTATTTTTAGGAACATATTGAAAGTTTTAAATTTCAGAATTTTGTTCTATAAGAGTTTCAAACCTTTTACTGATTTAAATGTTTTTCCCCCAGTGAGTGGAGATGAGCGGTCGGGCACATCGTCTTTGGGAAGTTCTGCTTATGGTTCATTCAGATCACTATCAGGAGTAGACAGCGATTCAGTTTTTAGCTCATCACGCTCAAGAGTCTCATCTCTCAGCTCAGCATTCGGGTCTTTGCGGTCCATCCCGGAGTCTGTGGAACATTCAGGAACCAGTCAAGCATAGGGTGTGACCATGATCTCAAAACTTTTCCCAAGAAGATCAAAGAAGCATGATAAGCATGAAGACACTAAGAAAACTTGAATTATATCAAATGAATAAAAGAGAAATTGTGTCTTTATAATGTTGATGACACAATATTACTAAAACTATAAGGTATTACAGTTGTCTAATTAAATTAGTGGAGATCATAAATCATATTGATATGTAATTAACATTGAATGTTTTTTGATTACTTTGTAAAAAAAAAATGTTTTAACTTTCTTCATAAATCCTAATTTTAATCTCAGATTTGTATAAATTTGCTAAGGGGTATTAAATGTAACAAATCATGTAAAAAGTATCTTTCAAAAATGTCTGTCAAAATATAAAGTACAACACATGTTGAATGATGTTCACTAACCCGGTAAAGTTTTTCAATTGGATTGCTGTTTTTACTCTTTAACCTGCAGTGTAAAGTATTTCACTCGGTTCTGTGATCATTCCGATTAAATTTCAGCGAGTGAAGAACAAATTCATTATATATTATGTACGTTATCGTCTCTGACAGACTGAAGCCGCTCAGCTGACATTTTCTTCCTCTTCTCGGAAAAGGATGATGTAGTCGAAACATCTGGTAGTGTGTGTTTTCCAGGTAATGCATGTTCTGCCTGGACCGCTATTTTTAGTTCTAATATTCCAACCGACGACGAGTTTTTGACGGACGTGTGTGAGGGGTGAACTGTGTTTGATTGTTGGGTAATTATAAAATGTGCTAGTAGAGATGTTAGTGCTGGGCGTTATTCCGGTTCATAACGAAAACCGGTGTTTATTTTTGTTATGATTTGATTTTTTTATATGTCGCTTACAACAACATTCAGAATGCGGCGCGACACTGTTTCAGAGGGTCTGTTTTCAGTGTTGCACTGTGGTGAGGCACAACTGTGTTACTTAGCATGACGGGGAAGATGGATAGGTTAAACTATAATTGATAGCTGTCGTTCCCTTTCGAACGGTCACTTCGTATTGCGTAGCTATACGCAGTGGGAAAACTCCTTTTCCTCGGTTTTACTGAACCTTATGTAAAACGCATTTGCAGCTGCACAGCTGACGCCCTGAGCGTCTTGCTCGCTCATAGGCTGTGCTGCAGCAACTGCATATCCAATGGCGAGGACGACTCTGACGCGCGACCAATGGGGTCACTCCACGTCAGAGCCCGTCATAGGGGCGAGCCCTAGGCTATATAAGCCCCTGAACTCGCCAAAATAGCAGATTTTACTCCTTCAGCGACAAACTTTACGTCTCTGACTGTTTTTCACTGAGCCTTCGCCGTTGAACAAGCCCTTCAGCCTGAGCGAGCATTATTCAGCGGATTGCGTCTTTCAGCCGTTCGTCCCCTGACGCCGTCTCACCTGTGGCTATCCGGCGAAATCATTCTTCGACTATGTCTCGCTGCACCACGTGCGCGCGCCATCTGCACGAGGCCGATCACCACGCGAGATGTATCTCATGCCTGGGACTCGACCACGCGGAGAAGGCCTTCTCCTCCGGCGGATGTGCGGCCTGTGAGAGCATGCCCATTTCATCGCTGCGGACGCGACTGGCTCTTGCCAGGGACGAAGACGCCGCTTCACCCGCGCCTCCTCCCTCGACTCTTCCTCAACCTAGGAGGAAGAAGCGCCGCAGTCAACGGCAGCCCGAGAGCATGGAGCTAAGCGATCGCACGCCGGCCACGTCCCCGCGTGCCTCGCTTTCTCCCGCCCGGTTGTCTCCGGTCTGGTTTGAAGGAGATCAGCGCCCCCCCCACGTGGCGGGCCTCGTCTCCTTCGGCGGGCCTAGCGATCATGACACCCTGTCCATCGATGCTTCTGAGGACGAGTGGCCGGGCTCGCTTGACCCTGTCACTGCTTCTCAGTCAGCATCCAGCGCGCCTGCTACCAGGACTAACTCCGACGCGGAGATGCTTCGGTTCCTGACTCAGGCGGTCGCGGACCTCGAGCTCGAGTGGGCCGCGCCCGCCGAGCCTCCTCGGAGTCGGCTGGATGGATGGTTTTTGCCAGGAAACCAACAGGCCCCTCGTCATAAACCAGCGCCGTTCTTCCCTGAGGTTCACGAGGAGCTTACCAAGTCATGGCGCACTCCCTACTCCACACGAGGCGCCGCAGGTTCCGCGACTCTCTCCTCGGTGGACGGTGCGGCGGAGAAGGGCTACGAGACGTTGCCACCTCTCGACGAGGCCGTAGCCGCTCATCTATGCCCAAACACGGCCGCTAGCTGGCGGACCAGAGCCGTGCACCCCAATAAGCCGTGCAGAAACACGTAAGCCCTCCTCGGACGCGCGTATTCCGCTTCCGGGCAGGCTGCTTCAGCCTTGCACACGATGGCCGTGTTGCAGGTCTACCAGGCCAAACTCCTCCGCTCTATGGACGAGGCGGGCCCGGATCCGGAGGCCTTTCGGGACCTCCGCAGCGCGACGGACCTGGCCCTGAGGGCTACCAAGGCTACAGCGCAGGCGATCGGGAGGAACATGGGGAGCTTGGTCGTGGCTGAACGCCCTCTCTGGCTGAACCTCACCGACATCAAGGACTCTGAGAAGTCCAAGTTCCTCGATGCTCCGGTTACCAGCACCGGTCTCTTTGGCCCAGCGGTGAAGGGGTTCGCGGAGCGTTACACCGAGGCGCAGAAGGCGTCCCAGGCCATGCGACACTTCCTGCCTAAACGCTCTAGCTCTGCATCGAGCAAACCCAAACCCGCTTCATTTACGCCTCAGCCAGCGAAACCGAAGCAGCAGGCCTCTCAGCCCCGCCCTGCGGCTGATGCCCAGCGCCCGACAAGAGCTGCGAAGCGCTTCCCGATGCCCCGGCGCCAAGGCCCGCGGCCCAGCGCTGCGCCCGAGGCAGCACCGCCGAAGTCGTCCTAGCAGGCGGCACAAAGAGAGAGGGCGAGTGTCCCGCGCTGGCCGGACCACCCTCGAAAAAGCCAACGAGACTTCCCACAACCCCCTGTTCAGTTCAGGTGGATGGGGATTTTATTTCTGTACACAGGCCCGCAGTAAGTGTGTCTTTACAACCAAACGCCGTTTTCACGGCGACCCAAATAAATCACAAAAAGAGTATGTTTCACAAGCACAATGCATGGGTTCACGGTCCCCCTCAGATAGGTGGCCCCTCCCCTGTGATAACACTGACTTCCCCACACGCAAATGCCTGTACAGTCAGTCAAGCACTCGATGTATGCACAAATCACATTATAAGGGTTTCAGATCCCCCTGTGTTAGGTGGCTCCCCACTTCCAGTGTGTCAGTCCCTAGCCACACGGGTTCTAGCCTGGCAATCTTTTCCCCGGGTGTGTCGAGTTGGGTCATAAACATTATAAAGCGAGGCTACTCGCTCCAATTTGCTCGCAGACCCCCGAAGTTTCAGGCGGTTATCGAGACCTCGGTGAGAAGCGACGTGGGTCACGTGCTTCGCACCGAAGTGCAGAAATTATTAGCAAAAGGGGCGATAGAGTTAATCCCTCCTGCGCTGATGCAAGCGGGTTTTTACAGCCGGTATTTTCTGGTTCCGAAAAAAGACGACGGTCTCAGACCCATACTAGATTTGAGACATTTGAACAAGGCGCTCATGCGCGGTCCCTTCAAAATGTTGACTACCATGCAGATCCTCGCGCAAATTCGCCCAGGGGATTGGTTTGTTACAATGGATCTGAAAGACGCTTACTTTCATATTCAAATAAACCCTCGCCACTTTCCGGCTTGCGTACGCCACAGGCCTCAACCCTCCAGAATGCTCCTGATTCAAAACGGCCCCCAGTCCACTCAGACTAGCGTCTACATGCAGTACATAAGGCTTTGCAGGATCCGCGAAAGCAAGTACTGGGGCATGGGTGAGACAGTCAATGATTTTATGGAAAGCTGCGGTACAGGTGTCGTCCCAACGCTCTCTGAAGGGTTCCGATATTTTGAAGTATATCTTCCCATCACTTGACTTGCTGTTTTGCCCGGATGTTGGTGGGTAACCTTTAGTGAGCTCTGTTAAAGGCCTTACAATGGCGGAGTAATCCTTTATGAATCTCCGGTAGAATCCACAAAACCCCAGGAACGACCTCAATGTCTTCAGGTCAGTGGGCCTTTTCCAGCGTGTTACGGCTTCAACCTTGGCTGGGTCTGGTGATACTCCAGCAGCTGATACAATGTGACCCACATACCGAACTTGAGGCTGGCAGAACTGGCACTTATCAATTGACACTTTCAGGCCACACTCTCTCAGACGGTCCAGGACTTTTAACAGTCTCTCTTCATGTTCTTCAAGGGTGCGTCCGAACACAATGATGTCATCGAGGTAGACTATTACTTGGAGGAGATGCATGTCACCAACAGCTTTCTCCATGAGCCGCTGGAAGGTGGCGGGAGCTCCAGTGATCCCTTGAGGCATACGTTCAAACTGGAAGAATCCCAGGGGACAGATAAACGCAGTCTTTTCTTTATCTTCCTCCGCCATGGCTATCTGATAGTACCCACTGCGGAGGTCCAGCACGGAAAACCATTTACTACCAGCCAAACTGTCTAAGGCATCGTCGATCCTGGGAGTAGTGTACTGATCAGGGATAGTACGAGCATTTAGAGTTCGATAATCGATGCACATTCTGATTGCCCCACTCTTCTTCCGTGCTACTACAATGGGTGATGCGTACGGACTCCTTGACTCTTTAATTATTCCCGCTGCTAACAGGTCTTTGATGTGACGTCGTACATCCTCGATGTCCGCAGGAGCGATGCGTCTGGAGCGTTCTCTGAATGGTTTTGTGTCTTTCAGTCAGATGGGATGCTCCACTCCACAAGCTAATCCAACATCCCATTCTTCAACAGAAAACACATCACCTCTGGTGGCCAACTTTTGGCGCAGTCTCCGTTCCCAGGCCTCAGGAATAGACGACTCCCCAAACTTAAACAAACTTGGGTCTATTGCTTGAGCGCTCTGTTCTTCAGACCTGGCAGTAAGTGTGTCAGTTGGATATACATTTGCAATTACAGTTCCCGCCGGAATGGAGATATTTTTTGATGTTTCATTATGGATCATCACCTGGATGCATTGTCCTTCTACGGCAGATGATGGTAGTACCACTGGGGTTATGAATGTTCCAGCTGGAAGACTAGCGTCCTCAGGCGTGTCTACAACAAAGATATCTTTTCTTAACGGCTTGTCAGTCTTCAGTTTACAGACAGCACACACTTCTCCCCTCGGGGGAACTACACAATCGCCAGGTCCTATCCATCGAACTTCCCCTTCAGGTGAATCAGGAAAAGGGTCTGGTTTCTTAACGCACATGCAACACTGGATCCTTCTGTATCCTGGCTAAGAGCAGCAAGGCGTGTGAAGAAGCTGGCGTTGGTACCAATAATAACTGGTAGCTGGGAAGGACCTTGGGGTTCAGGACATACAAGAGCCAGGATGGACAGCGGCTCCTCCACCCCAGTGACAGATGCGGGAAAGGTGACATCCACTATGATATAGCCCTTATAAGGGTAACTGGAAGAACTGAGGCCCCATATGGATAATCCAGTCAAGGGGTGAATGGGCACATCAGGCAGGTTTTTGGAGTACCAGCTTTCAAACACAATTGTTACTTGTGATCCGCTGTCTAACAGTGCTTGACATACATGATCATTAAGCTTCACTTTTACAGTGGATGCTGGTCCTACTAGTCCTTTAGGAAGATGGCTGGATTCATGGATGGTGGTCTGGCTCTTTTTGGAGAAACAGGCTTGGTTTGAAGCAGTGATTTTGTCATCCACCTCGTGTTGCCCACTCTTTGCCTGCCTCAGAGAACGAATCAGCTTCTGAATCACCTGATCAGAATTGGGTGGAGCTTGACACTTTGTTGCAATATGACCATCTTCTCCACACCTGTAGCAGAAGTAGTCATCTCTTGTTCTGGCTGGCTTGTATCTTAAAGGCGTGGAAACAGACTGGGATGGTTTTTGCCGCTGCTCTGGAACATGAGGTGAGTATGGAGTAGAACTGACACTCAGAACCGCCAACTGCTGCTGTAAGTGTTGGACCTGTTTCTTTAACTCTTGTACTTCTGAATCAACAGGTTTTTCAGTCTTCTTGAATGGTTTTTCTTTAGTTCCAATGACTAATGATGAAGTAGACATGGCTTTGGGCTCACCTCCGCTTATTTGGGTTCTCAATTCTTGAAGCTCAGCCTTGAGTTCCTGGATAACAGACGTGCTGGCTCTTTCCTCTTCGTGAAATTGTATGGCCTTAGCTTTTGCAGACATTCTGTGGCGAGCGACTTCACTCTCCTCTGCTTCACGTATTTCCTTCAGCAGATTTAGAAAAGAAGGTGGGTGATTTTTTCTTTCTCTCAGCCTCAGTTGGAGCAACATCATGTCAGAATTCACAGCCCCTCTAATCAGCTGTTCCACTCGTACTTTATCGACCATACTGAGGGTCAGTCCATCTCGTTCCACGACTTTGCTAAGGGTCTTCTCCATCCTCCTCAGGAATTCAGATAAAGCCTCCCCGGTGCCCTGGCGCATAAGACGAAACTTGAAGTAAAAATCCTCACCAGACTCAGATGATCCAAAGGTGCTCTCCAACGCTTCCAGATACTGTGAGGCACTAGCTTCAGGATCAGAGAATCTGACAGCTCTTACAATATCCATTGCAGGTCCCTTGAGGCTTTCCACAATTCTGCGTCGTTTTTCTTTTTCGGAGCAGTCACACTCAGTTATCAGCAGCCTGGCTTGATCAATCCAATTTTCCATGTTCTCCTCACCCATGGGGGTTGGAACTATGGCTGAAAATGTGCGCAGACGTCAGTATGTGTTGCTGTCACTCGAGTGCTTTACGGTCTTTTCCAGGACCTCACCCATGGCACGTATGATTGACTCAGGGGAACTGTCAGTGGCACTGTGTGGAGAAATCAAAGCTTGTACCTCACTGAGAGACTTTCCCTCTTCCATCAGGAACTTTGCAAACTTTTCAGTAAAACCTGCAGAAGCGGTGTCAGCGGCAGACTCCTTTGTCTGGATTACAATGACTTTCCAGGGCTCTTTCTTTTCTCCCCTTGACACTTCAGGAGGTATGCACGTTGGGTCAATGGTTTGTCTGCACTCACACAACACCAGCAGGTAATGTGAAGTGGGTCCTTCTCTCGTGTCCCTTACACAAACTCTTCCTAGAGCTTTTACTGCTTCCATCACCTCTTCAATTTCAGCCACTTCTGTGTGAACAGGTACGTTTAACAGCATTAAAGCATGAGTCTCATCAATGCTAGCATCTTTGCACCAGTTGGCCAACTCTGCTTGGAGACTGGGGTCTTTTGTTAGAGCCATGGTGACACTTTATGCACTTTTCAGTTAATTATGATGTAATTACTGGGGTGTGTTGAGCTTGATTTCTTTCTTTTTCTTCTTTCAGCAAACTATTTTGTGACTTGCAGAGGGAGATCCCGGACGAGCCCCCACGTTATGTGGCGCCCCCTACCTGTCTTTATTGTAACTAAGTAGGACGGCACTCCAGATTCTTTACTAAATGCCTACAGGTGTTGAAGTTAGGCCCCTCTAAAGTCACAATGTAAACTCTTCTTTTGGAAAGTTACGAATGATTCAATTTATACGCACCTTAACAAATCACATCAACAAACACTTTTGAAAGAATAAAAACGCTAGTAAAAGTACAAATCATATAGGATTTAATTGGAATAGAGTTGGAACAAAGTTATTAAATGTTAACTAGCTCAAACAATGAATTTCGGAATGTGAAGTATTCACACAATCACATTCACATTAAATATGACACAATTCAATACCCGTAAGGCAATATCTCAGATGCCAGACCTACTGAAATTAGTATACAGTTCAAATAAACTCAGTATATCTTAAACCCATGACCTCAATGGGATACATGTATACAATAACTCACAAATTATACCAAATATACTCTGAATATAAACATCACATTTTCAGTGCACTGAATAATACTAGATGAACCAATATTTACTGCTGTGGGCCCACACACACACACCAGTCATTCACTCAACCCACCCCGTTGCAGGCCTGAATCGTTGCTCGTGTACGTGGTGGCCAGGAAACTGACAAATGGCCCCTTCACTCTTCTGAGCACAAAAAAAATCAAACAGATACCTTAAATTCCACTGGAAACGATGCAGCGATCCTCCCGATCCTGAAGTAGGCCTCGCGCAGCTCCTCGTCCTCTCGCTCGCTCGTAGACCCAACGAAACGCTCCTCCCACGTCGCCAGAGGAACCCCAAATAACACGGGTATCTGGGGCGCTATCTGGTCCTCAGAGATCCAACGGTGAATAGGCAACAACGGCGATAACTGTCTTCAGTCTGTATACTGAATGTGTATACAGCATTAACGTTCAGAGGCACAGCAATCCACGGTTAATGTTTCACTAAACACTCTGTATACGACCAGACGGCCGATTAAACACACGGTAAACTGACCGTAAAACACTGGTAGCGAACTAAAACAAGCACACCAACGAGATTACCTCTGTGTCCGTCGTTACCTCAGATCTACATTCGATTTAAAGATATTTTAAACCTGTAAAATACGTCAATACAATCACTCTCCTACCGCAAGCGCGTCTCTCCTCTTTGTCTCGTTTACTCCCTCCCCCACACACGTCAAAGCAAAAACTCTCATCTCCCCAACAACCACTCACGTTACACAAAACACAAGTGAGGGCGGGAGTTAATTCACATAAACCAATAAAATAATCAAACACCTAACTTGATGGTTAAAGCCACGTTTTCCACATGTACACCTCGATCAAACTTGTATCTCCTGCACGCGCGCTCTTAAAGGAACAAATACACGTATAACACAAACAAAGATGAATGGATAATTCACATTTTCTCTCTTAATTAAACTTAAATACAAACTAATAAATTGAGGTAATTTATTAACAGCATACTTAACCTACTGGGTTACATACGGGTCTTAAGGGCACTTCTCCCGGAAGGGCGCGCGCAGCTGTAGCCTAGAGCGTGTGAGAGCGTCCATCAGACCGCTGCAGTGTTGCCAACTTAGCGACTTTGTCGCTATATTTAGCGACTTTTCAGACCCCTTTAGCGACATTTTTTCAAAAAAGCGACTAGCGACAAATCTAGCGACTTTTTCAGACAAACCTCAGTAACCTCCAAATGTTGTCAGTCGCGCGAGCTCTTGCTTTCTCCCTGCCATCACTCTCTCTCTCTCTCTCTCTGCGTGACTGCGTCTCCCCTGTTCAGTGAATGGCTGAGAGGAGCAGCGGCTCATTCTTCTGTTGATCACGCACCATTTTTTTTTTCAGACGGACTTATCACTTATCTGCTTCTCTGTTGTTTTATATTTAAAAAATGTAGTTTGACCATTTTCGTTTCCTTTTTTCTTGTGCTTTCATCCAGTTCCCGAACTCTATCAATTCAGATATTTTTAACATAGCCTACAAAATGTTGTCATTCACTATACCATAGCTAGTCTACTTGTTCTATTGTCTGACAAATAATATAGGAAATGAAAACAGCTTTATTGGACATTCGGCTATATTATATGATATGATATTAAAAAACAGTATGTGAGCATGAATTTAGAGAGAAAACACACAGGCAGGCAGAACGCAAGAACGACGCGATGACGTCATGAATATGCTAATTAACGTATGACGTCATCTAGCAACATTTAGCGACTTTTAGGGAAAGCGTTAGCTACTTTCCGTTGAAAATAGTTGGCAACATTGGACCGCTGTGCTCTGCTGCGCTGCAATCAAAACAATGGCACCAAAAAGTGTGTTTTTGGTTGCCAGGGCAAGACAACACTGCACAAATGTCCAAAGAACCCAGAGTTAAGGGACCTGTGGATGGATTATGTGTTTCCAGAGCAGCAACGGAGTTGCGCAATTGTGTTCTTGTTTGTTCCCTTCATTTCGGCGGTAGCTGCTAATAGTTTTATAAACAAGGCACAGTTTGACGATTTGCAGATCGCCTAATACTTAAAGATGGAGCAGTCCCAACGATAAAGGTTCACGGAACCGCAGGCGGTGAGTAAAACTGCTTCAAATGTCTGTGTGTTGTTAACTATCGGCGTGTAAGTTAAGCACAGCGAGTAAACAACATGATCACTTACAGTTAATGTATCGATGGAGCATGCGATGTATGGTGTGTGTTTGTGTGTTTAAATACAGTTATTTAGCTGGTCACTGTAGGTGTCAGTTTGTTTATTGTAAAACTAAATCATGTCCTCATAAACCACGAGTCTGTCTGTTTACAACACACGCAAAAGCTTCGCACGCTCCCGCCCACACGGCACGCCTCCACCCGCTCGGGTTTTTCCGGAAAGACTCGGTACAGCCTATTTTTCTTTTATAAATATAATAAAACTAAAGACTTTTTGGAGATATGAAGGATGCAATACTACTCTATAGGTACTCAAGATTAAGATGAGATTGAGTGAAACTGAGTATTTCACCCCCCTTTAAATAAAAGTGTAATTGAGCCGTTTAACAAGAGCCCCATCACCCCCCGCCCCGCGGCCCCCCGGCCTTCCCCTAGAACCGCCACTGATGAGAAGAGAGGAGGAGTGAGTAATTATGAAAAAATATCTCAGATTTCATCATTATGTAATGATACAGATATTTAACCAATAAACTTTGTAAAATGTGATTATTTATCTAGCAGGTTGAGCATTGTAATAAAATAAACTTAAATATCAATAATTGGAAAATTTTATTTGCAAGGACATCTACAAATATAAAGAAGTATTTGTTGAACATAGTCATTAATGCAGCATTTTGTATTATGTAATAATTCCACCACTCTCTGCCAGACGTTTCAGGCATCTTGCCTATCGTAGTTTTGTCAGCTGGTGCTGGTGATGTCTTGGCAGACACGTGCGTGTGGTCAGTCCATCGTGTGTTGTCCTGCGGATTTCGGCAGGAGTTTCCGGATGCTGGTGGGAACTATGTTGGCTTCCGGCCACCGCTGGATTGAACCTAGACACATGTCTAGAAATGAGATCCTCCTTTGCTGGCCTGTCAAACTGTTCTGATAGGGCAACTGGAATGGGTACTTTTCGTAGTTCCTCAACATAGTTGGCAGGGTCTTCAATGACCTCGACAAACACCAGTCTCATCAGATCTTTGACATATCCTGACATAAAATAAAAAAGTATTTATTGTTATTTGTTTGGTGTACTATTTCTAAACATTTGTGATACTTTTTGAAGTACTGTTATAATTTAATTATAAATGTATACACCATTTATTTGTATTGATAAAAATAGATTTATGAACAAACCAAAAGTAGGCTCTGTCTTCACTGTTGGTTGCTCCTTCTTAGATTTTGGAAACATTATTCTGTATTCAGCTTTGCCCTCCAAGTTCATTGCCTGTTCATGATCAGCATTCTCGTTGATATGCATTGCCGCAAGATACAGCCTAGAAAGATAAAGTGAAAAATAAGTTTTAAATTTGTTTTATTTTTTGTCTTAAAGGATTAGTTCACTTTTAAAAAAACTTTTGCTGATAATGTACTCACCCCCATGTCATCCAAGATGTCCATGTCTTTCTTTCTTCAGTCAAAAAGAAATGAAGGTTTTTGATGAAAACATTCCAGGATTTTTCTCCATATAATGGACTTCAATGGGACCCAAACGGTTCAAGGTCCAAATGACAGTTTCAGTGCAGCTTCAAAGGGCTTTAAACGACACCAGACGATGAATAAGGGTCTTATCTAGCCAAACCATCGCTCATTTCAAAAATAAATAAAAAAGTTTAAGTTTTATAAGCACAAATGCTCGCCTTGCTCTGTTCTGTGATGAGCGTTCGTGACTCTCCTGTTCGAACTCGTTCATCAAAATTAACAAATCTTTTTTCGAGTAATGACTCGAAAGGTCCTAGATAAGACCCTTATTCATCGTCTGGTGTCGTTTAAAGCCCTTTGAAGCTGCACTGAAACTGTCATTTGGACCTTGAACCGTTTGGTTCCCAATGAAGTCCATTATATGGAGAAAAATCCTGGAATGTTTTCATCAAAAACCTTAATTTCTTTTCGACTGAAGAAAGAAAGACATGGACATCTTGGATGACATGGGGGTGAGTAAATTATCAGCAAAAGTTTTTTTTAAAAGTGAACTACTCCTTTAACAACACTGGGTGATGTAAAGTATTAGATCAATTATTACCTGCATAGCATTCCAATAAAAGGAAAAACAACATTCTTCGGGGCAAATCTCAGAATGACACTGTGGAATGACTCAAGAGCTGAAGTTTGATGTTGGTGGCTCAGCTTTTCCACATCACGGAGAACTCTCTTGTTCATGAGCAGCTTCTCCACTTTATACAGGACCATGGTACCTATTAGAATAGAAACGGGAAAATGTTTAAAATGCTGAAATTTAGACAAATAGTAGATCATTTGTTTCAGAAACTATCAATTATAGTCACAAACCTGGTTTGAACCATTTACTAGGATCTCTGGACACACTGTCTGCATGAGCGCACTTGGGGAATACTGGATCTTCATGAATGTGAACATCCTGAATGTGATTGAATAAACTCTTCCACTTTGCAACTTTCTCTGGTCCTTCTGTGGAAGACATGGCTGACCAGTAGATGTGATTTTTTATACCCGGCAACCATTTTTGCAGCACTTGGCAGTCTTTGTGTCTTGACAATTTTTCCAATTTTTTAGATAGCCCTGTAATTACAAGTAAAAAAAAAAGAAACAAAATGAAAATCTTAAGCTAACTAAAGGTAAAATACTAGCTTGAAATTAATTATTTATCTATGTCCAATAATTGTTCGAAGATTTTGAAATAATTATCTATGTCCAGTAGTTGTTCAAAGATTTCAAATAAATTTGTACAGTAATATAAAAATAATTTTGACTCCCATTTACCCTTCTCTAGGTGCCAAACATCATAGTACTGTTTGATCTCTCTCTCCCTCAGATATTTCTGCACCTGGGTGTGGCGATCAGTCACAATGTAATCTACATGTAACTGGTTGGACTCTAGATGATCCAGACCTCTTCTGAGTCCTTCCTTCTCCATGTGTGCACTGCCTCCAACTTCATTGCTCTTTAAAAAAAAAAAATCATCTTACCAAATGCAGTCACATAAAAAAAAACATGAAGCTTACTACATACTGCAAGAGAAATGTACCTGTATTAGTTGAATGTCCAGAATTTTATTGCTGTCAAGATGCAATAAAGTATAGCTGCCATATTTGGCAGAATGTCCTAAATATAGAAAACATTTGTACGTTTATACAACACTCTATGTAACCAATAATATGTAATTTTTAAAAACCATTTTAAAAACCACCTGGAGAATCAGCAGCACGCATATCGCCACTCAGTGCAATTTTGCCAAGCTGTTTTAGTGACTGGAACATGGCCTGCTGATCCATCTTCCACTTGTGAAGTATGGATGGTTCCAGAAACAACCGAGCATGCCTTCTGAATGAACTGACCTGGTGTATTTGCAGATTCATAGCTCTGCAAATCTGGCAACATAGCAGAAATGGAATTATGGATTGTTTCCTTTGTGAATTATATTAAAGAATGTTCACATAATACTCTTAAAATACCTTATGCATTTGAATAAATGATCCACCAGTGAAATACACTGCCGCTGACATTTGCAGGTTTCCAACTGGGGTGCTTCCTTTCACAGGCTGGCTCTGCCATTTTTTGGTATATTGACAGTGTTCGCAGACCTGACAGAATGAGACAAATGTCCCAAGCCGATGTCGCTGTACATTGCAGATATTCTTGCAAAAAGGACATGTTTTAAAAAGCTCTCTGAGAGAGCTTTCAAAAACAATGTACTTTGCATCTGTGTAATCACAAGAGATGTCCATCCCACTGAAAGTAAGTGCAAAGTTTGGAATATCAATGATAAATTAAAAATAAACTTATTGAATAAAATTGTACATTGGAACAACATTACCTTGTTTCAGAAGGCTCTGCAACAGAGTATGTGGAGTCTAAATTTGGTCGAGTTTCTGATAAATTTGATTGAAACTCATCCTCATCCAGCAATTCTGTACGGGGCCTTTTAAATGGTGTTGCACCGAGTGCAGATGTGAATGCCTTTATTGGTGTAGATGTTTCATCCGGTGTTGTCTCAGTACTAGCACTTGTAAAGGAAACTGTTGCCCGTGTGCCTGACAGAATAAAAAAAATTGATTTAGGTACACCTTCAAATATAAAACATTGGCTTTAAAATGATTTATAAGGTAAAGGTAGTATGAACCATTTCTCATATTATATATATACCTTTGCTCCGTACATGTCCTCTCTGTTTCGTGAAAGAAAACGGTGTGGCAGCTGTTTTTTGAGATGGAAATAAAGTACACTGGATGCCTATAGATTTCATTAGTGGTTTGGCTTGCACTTTAACAGACACAGTTGTTTTATGTTCTGTTTGACATCCCATGTGCTTGATTAAAGCCACGTCCTGGCTGGTTGAAACATATGTAGATGTGCTCTATAAATAAAGAATAAAAGAAATAATTAAATACCAAAATGTGATTCTTTACTTGAAACAAGAATTCCATAATAATCACCTTGCTAGACTACAATCACAGTAATCCCTGCAGAACAAGGATCTAAACAATACTAAGGGCGCGTTCATACAGAACACGTTTTTGCTCACAAAAACGGAGAGGCATCCAGCTGCAGCCCCGCAGACTCACTTCTTGCTAGACACCAGTGGCTGGACACATAGACAGTATAAGAAGTGGACAGAGCCGTCTCATTGGAACTCAGTTGAAGCCCATTTTTAGTGATTTTTGAGCACTTCCGTTCCTGACGCGCAGACTCAAACCGACTCAAACTAAGCTTGATGACGTGAGCAACCTGTCTGACAGACGTAAATCTTCTAGTAGCTGTGCCTGAAAATTGCCAACGTTAAAGAGGCTATATGCTTTTTTCTGAAATTTAAACTCGCGACTGACACCTGTGGCCAAAAAACAGAACTGCTCTTCCTTTCTGCTCGCTCTCGCAGCCAGGGTTGCCAGGTCTGCACAACAAAACCAGCCCAATTGCTCATCAAAACTAACTTAATCACGGCCAAAAATAGTCAAATAGCGTTCCTGGGTGTTTCCCCGATAACAATCATGTTCCAGTGAGTAAAACAATCGCGTCAACCCGTGCACTACACAAATAACCCGCGGAAACAGTGCAGGCATACGGACCTGGCAACACTGCTCGCAGCGCTCGTGCGTGCGTGCACACTTCACAAGTCATCTGCTGCCTGCAAGGAGGTCAACATTATGTTTACAGAGGTAAGAACAGTACAAAAACATATATTGTTTGAGATAAGTTTGCGAGTGTAGGCTACTTGCTGACTAGCGGTGGTGGCAGAGTGATCTGAAACGTTTAACATGAACGCGCTTGACGTCACATCCGCAGACAGCGCGGGAAAAATCCGACCCGACAGAAAATAGGAAAAATAGGATACAGCCTTATAGGTGCACCCACTGTGAGCGGACAAGGTGTCAGTATGCTCAACAGGAGATGTTTGTGTCATAAATGGTAAAATAAAAAGGCTATTGTTACGTTTATTTTGGGGAAAAAGTTCCATATAGTCCCTTTAATCTTGCAGAGAAGGGGAACTTGAGCAAATAGTTCTTTGGCGTGAGTATTTTGTCCCATTGCTTTTATGGACTCATTATCTATGGGCTTCTCCCTTGACGGAACGTCCCCCGGTTGCCTGCGAGCTTCTCCTCCTGTCTGTACGGTCACTTCTGTACAGCGGGAGTGGTTATGACGCAATCGTTAGCCTATTTTTACAAAAACTGTTTCTACGGGGCCATAATGTAACATAGAAGGTAATGGAGCCCTTTATACATTGTCGTGTTTCTTTAGAAATAAATGGACAAATTGAGTCTTTAAACGCCTCAGATGTAAAGTTATTCGCCGTCAAAGTGACGCCAAAATGAATGGGAGTCAATGGAAATGCTAACGCAAGTGAAGTTCTGCTACAAGATGGCGGCTCCCGGCCGGCTTCAACTTCCGGTCGATGGATTACCCCCTTGTCTGGACACCAGTGGATGGACAGCAGACGTCATTTCCGTATCGTCATTCACTTTTCAAATTTGACGCGCCATGCAGATGTCAAGAAAAAATAATAAACTGTCGATGGTTTATAGGTCATGTCAGAATTCAAATCAAACTAGCTAGTTAAAAAAAATCGTCTTGTTTTCAAGGTAGACTGTGTCGTGTTTTTTAAAGGTATTAGTGAACTCTGGTGTGCCTCAATTCTAGAGCTAGGTTGCTAGAACACTTGTACTCTAATATAGTTAAATATAAACATGCGCATTCTAATCATATTGTACATCTGTTCTTGCCTTAGGTGTGGTGAATGTCAAAAAACTGCCCCAGGCTGTAAGAGACATGTGTGTCCCTTTTAAAATTGTACAATGCAGAAATTGCAGATGTTTTTTCAAAGACTGGGTGAGGTACTGTGGAAACGGGAGACGTGGAGACCTGCGAGGGTTTTATACAGACCCTGAATTTCCTGAGCATTGCCCAGACTGCCAGTTTTAGGGGGCATGAATGAGGTGTGCACAGTGTGCAATAGTTTATTTGGAACTGTTCATGTTTTATTTTCTCTTGAAATAGGGACTTCCCCCATAACCTTACGGGCCTGACTGTGGCATCTTCATTCTGATGGTCAGATTTTACTAATTAGATTGTGTAATTTCCAAAAAATATTGCAAAACCATGAAGTGTTAATTTGATCTGGATTGTTTGGTAAATTGTCTGATCATGTGAATCTACGTATATTTTAAAAACAGAAGTAGTTACATTTACAAAAAAAAAAAAAAAGAAGAAGAATTGAATATCCAAATGGGCAAGGTCACTGTGGTCAATTAACATGTACAAGTCTGTTGTATTGACAAAACGTTATAGTCTATTGATCTAGGCTGAATTTAAGTCACAAAAAATAGTGATATGATCTGAACAAATTTTTCAAGGTGGTTCTTGTGAATGCAGTTTGCATGAAGTATTGATGTTATAATATTAAGTATATTATTGAGAATTGTTTTATGTAAAGGGATATGATAAAGATCATATTTCAATTTGCACACAGCTTTTATATTATATATTTTTAAGTCATAAAAGTATAATGACAATACGGAAAAGACGTGTGCAATTAAGCCTGCAAAGAATGCTGTCTATCCAGAGGTGAAAACAGAAAATAAATATGCTGTCTATCCAGAGGTGAAAATATAAAATAAATATGCTGTCTATCCAGAGGTGAAAATATAAAATAAATATGCTGTCTATCCAGAGGTGAAAACGGAAATTAGCGGCGAAACGGAAATGACGTGGGCTGTCCATCCATTGGTGTCCAGCAGTGAAATGGGAGGAAAACACAAGGTCTCGAGTGTTATTAAAAGTTATAAATGATTTGAACTTGAGCGCTGTGTTTTTAGAACACCATGTCATGCGCGAGTTTTAGAACATTTGTGTGTGTGTGTACCTATTTTTTACAGTCTATGGTGTGTACTCGTGGTTTATGAAGACATGATTTGGTTTTACAATAAACAAACAGACACCACAGTAGCCACCTAAACAAATGTATTTAAACAAACACACACCATACATCGCATGCTCCATAGATACATTAACTATACGTGATCATGTTGTTTAGCCTACTTGCTGTGCTTAAGTTACACGCCGATAGACACACACAGATATTTGAAGCAGTTCTACTCACCGCCTGCGGTTCCAACGCAAGACCGTTAAACTTTAGTGTTGGGACTGCTCCATCCTTGAGAACTAAACGGTCAGCAAATCCGGCTTCGAACTGGGCCTTGTTTATAAAAAAATCATCCTCGAAATGCATCGAACAAACAAAAACACTTTTACAACAACGGTGTCGATGGTCTGAAAACACGAACTCCATCCATTGGTCCCTTAACGCTTGATTCTTTGGGAATATGTGCAGTGTTGTCTTGCCTTGGCAACCGAAAACACACTTCTTATGTCCCATATTGCAGCGCAGCCGATGCACAGCGCTTTGATGGGCACAGGTTACGGCTATCGCTAGACTACAGCTGCGCGCGCGCCCTTCCGAGAGAAGTGCCCTAGAACCTTATGAGGAAATCCCGGCGCATCTGACATCATACGCGCCCATACTTTGAATCCATCTACCGGAAGTTGAAGTCGGCCGGGTGCCGCCATCTTGTAGCAGAACTTCACTTGCGTTAGCATTTCCATTGACTCCCATTCATTTTGGCGTCACTTTGACGGCGAATAACTTTACATCTGAGGCGTTTAAAGACTTCATTTGTCCATTATTTATTTCTAAAGAAACACGACAATGTATAAAGGACTCCATTACCTTCTATGTTACATTATGGCCCCGTAGAAACAGTTTTTGTAAAAATAGGCTAACGATTGCGTCAAAACCACTCCCGCTGTACAGAAATGACCGTACAGACAGGAGGAGAAGCTCGCAGGGAACCGGGGGACGTTCCGTCAAGGGAGAAGCCCATAGATAATGAGTCCATAAAAGCAACGGGACAAAATACTCACGCCAAAGAACTCTTTGCTCAAGTTTCCCGTCTCTGCAAGATTAACGTTGGCAATTTTCAGGCAAGGCTACTAGAAGATTTACGTCTGTCAGACAGGTTGCTCACGTCATCAAGCTTAGTTTGAGTCGGTTTGAGTCTGCGCGTCAGGAACGGAAGTGCTCAAAAATCGCTAAAAATGGGCTTCAACTGTCTCAAATGAGTTCCCATGAGATGACTCTGTCCACTTCTTATACTATGATACTCGAAAAAAACTTTCCAAAACTTGACAACCAGGAAGGAGCATTTTGAGAACAGAAATACTCAAACGTACAACTTAATTTTTGAAACTTTGTCCATGTTTAGCATGGGAATCTAACTCTTTAACAGTGTAAAAAAACTCACTATGCATGAAATAGCATTTCACCGCTCCCCCTCCCCTCCGTTTAATGCATTAACATTATGCCTTCATTATAAAAAGTAAACTTAAGTAAAAAAAAAAAAAAGTAGTATGGTCTATAATGGGGAAACTTCAATAGTCAACATTTGAAGTGGATCAAAAGTTTAAAGTTGTTCTAAGACAAGAACAGGTTTTGTTCAAAACTTGTGTATAACATGAATGAAAGGTTTTGATCCACTTGACTACTGTAATTAAAATCACCACCAGAACTTTAAACGCTTTAGAGCATTAATTCTAGTCCAATTATAAACATGGCTCATAAAGACTACATATTTACATTTAAGAAGTTATACTATGGAACAGTTTAACAGACACTAAAAAAGGCACAATGCTCTTAAAGCCCATAAACATGAAATCAACATCCAACAGACCAGCAATGAAACGCCACACACTCGAGTTATTTTCAATTTTTATTTTCTTTATTTAGATTTACATAATCTACTTGGACCTTCCTGTTTGCTGTGAGAAATGTGATGTTTGTGCCCTGTACAGTCCAGTCCCTCTCGTGTACTCTGAGGGAAGGAAGCGAGTGCAGGAGGGAAGGAATGAATCGGGAATGAGAGGAGAGTAAAGCGCAGAGGTTGGGTTACAGTGGGAGACGTGTCGTTCAGCGGTTTATAACTTGTCCAGGAAGTTGTCGAGTGCCGGCATGCCCTCTTTCAGGCCCTTGCGTTTGCGTGTTTCGGCGACGATCTGGAAAGGCTTGGAGGCGGCGTCTTTGGGGTCGCCGGGCAGAATCTGCCAGTGGTCGAACACACACTGAGGGAACGCCTGGCCGCCGGTGTTAGAGCGCAGATCCGCTGTGAAACCTGCACACACACACACACAGAACATTAGCATTGCTCACATTTGCAAAGAAACAGACATGTTTTTATATTAATAAAATGTGACTTAAACGAGTCGTTAAATAGTGGTCGATAAAAGTGTGTTTTGGTAAAAATCTACTTCGAATACAATGCTTTTGTCTGAAATTATTATTTTTTTTTTAAATGCAACAAAGAAAGCAGCAGTTGAAGAGGAATCGGAATAGCCTCGTCCTACCAGACTCATTTAATTTGTACAGAGTCTGGCCTCTCCCCATTGACAAGCGTTAACTTCCTTGAAGGCAGGTACTCTGTTGTCGAAGTTAAAAACTATTGGATCTCCCATAACCAAATTACTAACGTTTGGTCGTTACTAGACTAGCGCACGACCTCAACGTCATCGTTCTCAGCCACTCCCTCTGTACACTGATTGGACCGGTAAAAATTGGCCGGAGAAAAGCCGCCAATATAACGCAAACCCAGGCGACGTACTGAAGGAAAATGAAAATTGAGCGGAAGTACGTAGAAGGGCGGAGCCAGTCCAGCATCAGAACGGTTACTCACCGAAAGACTCGTTGACGGGAAGGAAGGCCTTGACGATAAACATGGGCGTTCCCATGACCTGAGACTCCTCGAACACGTGGCCTCGTTTTCTGTTCAACACGCCGTAGATGCCGCCGACCACTTGCTCCGGGCACTGAGAGAGAGATGCGGGTGAGAAACATTAAAATACTAGACATAATGTATAATAATGCAGAATATTTGTGGGCCCTGATAGTAATATTTTAATAAAAACTATTGCGATAGTATCATATCGAATAGTGATGTGTATCATGACACCCCTAATTATACTTTAATATTCAAAATGAGTGTCCAGGAACAACTGTCCTTCAAGACAACACTAGATCTGTAGGTGTTCATGTCTGTGGAGGTCTCAGATAATAGTGGTAGGGGTTATCCATCACTTCATCAGAGTGGTGCATGATTTCTCATCATAGACCAGCCAGGACATAAACCAGGGTTCCCACACCTGGGCTAACTTCAACATTCAATGACTTAATGTGGGGACACATTTGCTGTGTCCAACAACAAACATTGAGGTGTCATCGTAGTCATTTTATGCACATGTGGGATCATGGCAACGTACAACACAAAGTGAAAGCGCAGGGAATATGACATTTGAACTAATTAAATTAAAGAACCTTTCAATGACCTGTATCCATGAATGTTTATTTATTTATTTTTCAGTTTCACAAATTTTAAAGGATTTCAAGGACCCGTGGGAACCCTGATAAACAGAACCGTTAGATGATTTTAATATATATGGTTTATTATTCTTGCATGCGTGCGCTCACCTGAATCTCCACCAGGTAGACGGGCTCCATGAGTCTGGGCTCGGCTGTGATCTGACAGGCGTACAGAACCCTGCGGGCCGTGGGGATGATCTGGCCACCGCCGCGATGGATGGCGTCCGTGTGGAGAGTCACGTCGTGGATGTCGAAGCGGACGGCACGCATGTTCTCCTCGCACAGCACTCCCTGAGGATTCAGATGGTTTTATTTAGTGCCATGCCAGCATCCAAGGCTATTTTCATGGCAAAAATTCAATTACAAAAATGCAAATATCATACAAATACAATAAAAACTAAAACGCAAGTCATTATACAAGTTTTTTACAAAAATAATGCTAAAAATAAAATAATCTTACTAAACACCCAGAGGAAAGAAACAAGACCATGATAATGTGTTCTCACTCGCAAAACTTCAGCAATTAAAGCTGAACATCAGGAGCAAGAAAGTAAAAAAAGGACGGGGAGAAAAAAAAAAAAAAAAAAAAAAAAAAAGTCTTAAAACCCCTAATTATTAGAAAATCTAAACCTGAGAGATTTCAGTCTCTCCATTTTAAAGTCCATTTCTCAAACTTAAATCCAAAGAGTGTCAAAGGCATTGTAAAATAATCTGATCTAATCCAAATCTTCTGAGACACGAAGGCGATTATCATATCATGAGTTCAGTATTTGTATCGAATCATAACGAATGACACCACTAATTATAATAAAATTATTCAAAATGAATGTCAAAGAACTGTCCTTCAAGACAACACTGGATCTGAATGTGTTCATGTCTGTGGAGGTCTCAGATATTAGTGGTAGGGGTTATCCATCACTTCATCAGAGTGGTGCATGATTTCTCATCATAGACCAGCCAGAACATCAACAGAACCGTTATTAACCCAACCCAAATCTGACATCATTCTGAATGTCTCTCACCTCTTTAGTGGCCCACTGGAAGCCAGCAACAACGCTGTCCTTGATCTCGTTCAGGTACTGCACTCCCTTGGTCACGTCCACCAGGACATTGGGTCCGGTCCCGTCGGGTCCGAAGCACCAGATCTTACGGGCCTCTGTGACCTCCCACTCGTATTTGTCGGCAAGATAACGGGCTCGGGTCTTGAGCTCCTGACGGGACGACACGTCACCCTTGTCGATGTCTTCGGCGAGACCGTCTGGGAACGGTCTGGCCTTCATGTAGAGACGGTTGTGTTTGTTGGGGGACTTGGACAGGCACATCTGGTCTGATTCTGCACTGACCGTCTCCCTGTATGACACAACGGGGTCCGATTTCTGTTGGAGAACGAGATCCACGGGTTATAGGTTACATCAGGTTAGTTGCATTTAAATTTAATGCTAAATCAGCTTCACGGACTGATTGTAATACCACAGATACAACAGACACTAAAATTTAGGTTTTTCTGGGTCCATCTTACAAAAGTTTTACATCATTAAAGAAACTAGTTAACGTGACCATATTATGCACATTTACAAGTTCATCATAAATTTTTTTGGGGTCTGCTAGAATACACTTACATGATTTAGATCAAAAAAATATTTTTATAACCTGTATAGCCTATTGCTGCAGCACTGCTTTAGGGTACATTTACACGACAACGATATGCTTAAAACGGACATGTTTTTCCTTTGAGGTCTCCACTTTTTTTACCAGATGGTGCAATTTCTTAGCCTCGTGAGACCATCCTGATCTCGCGAGCTTTCAAGGTTTCACTCGCAGATCAGTCTGGATACTTTCCGTTAAAGAAAATTTGGGAGCAGTTCACCAAACGAACGTCCAATCAGCGTTGGCTTTGAGGCGTGACGCAACGAGAAGCGCGACAGTTCAGTCTTAAGAACATGGCGGCTTCAGCGGATGAAACTAGCATCAGAGTGGCTATCGAGCAAGTTTTATCGGAATTACAGAGTTATTACGGAATTACAGAGCTAACGAGCCTTTACCTGCAGCAGCAAGAGTAGCCTGGCTTGTGGTTGTGTTTTCGTCGTCGCTCTCATATGCTTCGTTGATCTGATTGGTTGATTTGGCCCGTCTATCACCAACATAGGCCAATCAGCTAACCAGTATTTTCGCCCCTTACCAAAACTACTTCAACGGAAGGTTTCCAGATGGATATGCGGAGCAAATCCATCTGGTGGAGTCAGGTTAGCAATTTCTAAAGTTTGGCCTATAAAGCAAATACTTGTTTTATTCCATTTTTCTGCTTATGCATGTTATATAGTGAATTATGCAGCTATAATTTTGCGTGGTTGTGTTGCTATGGATGTCAAAGAGTGTAATAAAAAAAATGTGCACGTGTAAAATTGGAGAGAAAAACTACAGCAAATCACAAAGTCAACCACTGTGTCCCAGTGAGTTTTGCTGGCAACTAAAGCCTTGTTCACACTACATGATTTTAAAACGTTGGGCTGAACTGTGCAGTTCACACTACATGACTTGCTCTCTGTGAAATCAGGAGTGTTCAAGTTGTTGAGCTGTTCACACCACACGACACAACGTGATTGATCCACAACAGGAGGTAACGCACTACAGGAGTTGACAACAACTCTGTCACCCAACGATTCTACAAACCACGTTTTGTCACGAAAAATCACGTGATAAAACGAACCGGGAATGACAATAAACAGAATTACAGTAAGATTTAATGTACATTTCAACCTATAACATTTTGCTCACCTGGGTGTTTGAGGGCGTTTGTAATTTCCGTCCACCTTTTCTCTTTCTCACATCTCATGTCCAACATCATAAAGGCATGCATGCTCCTGCCACAGTTCGATTAAACTTTGCTCCTAAAATTTGCTGTTGAGTCCATTGCTTTCTTGACGACATGTTGCTCATCTTTCTGTAAACTCGTCTTGGTCGTGTTTGTTTGAAAATCGCGCATTTCGCGTATTTACCGGTATTTACCATGGTATTTGCGGTGACCTCAACCCATGCCTTGCTCTGATTGGCTCTAGCTCATGACATCACTGAGATTGAGTCGCGCGACAGCTCTGGATATCTAGCACGCTAGATATTTTTCTGGGCTCGGCGACGCGTCTGCGAGGCGTCTGCGAGCGTCTTTGATGCGTTGTTGGCTCTTTCATACTAACAGATTGGCGAGCGTTCATCGTCCGCTAATCCCCCGCGATTTGCACGCGATAACACCCTGACCTGTCGGCGAGCTCAACGATTTGCAAATCGGGCTTAAATCGGGCTTAAAATCATGTAGTGTGAACTTGGCTTAACAGGGAAAATCTGGTACTGCACCCAAACTAAATCTTACTGAAAGCTTATTTTTTGAGATATCAACTTAGAACACGACTTTAGATTTTTGGCATTGATTTTCTAGCAGTTTTAGATTTTTGGCATTGAATTTCTAGCAGTTCAACATGTTTCATAAAATATACATTTTATATAGACAGTTTCATCGGACGCATGCGCGTAGCCAGAGTTACGAGCTGGCCCAAAGTTAATTCCGGTCTGTGTTTGTAATGTGGCGCCGACTACAAACGCAGTTAAACTTCATCGCAATGATCCAGGCGGAGTGAAAGCATCTGACCCGCCTCGATTTCCCCATAAACGACACAGGTATTTCCATCCGTGTGTGTTAATTTTTTTTTTTACTTTTCCAGGTCTGTAGAAAAAAAATGTTTGCCTCAATTTTGTTGAACGGGTCTGGTAGTGCGTCACATTTAAGTTTGGCCAAGAAACGTCTGTTTTCTTCTATTAGTCCCAAATAATACTGACTTGACATACTTGCCAACTAATGTAAGTTGCGTGTTTCTACAAATGAACTGTTATTGATTCTACCGGAAGTTAAGTTTGGACCACAAACATTTGTTTATGTTGTTGCCGTTAAAACAGTCTATAAAAGGGTTCATAAACCTCTAAAACTTTTTCAACTTTACATCAACAAGGGTCTTCTTTAAAATGAGACCAAACTTAAGTCTTTGCTCCCAAGCTTCACATCACATTTTTGTCTTCTATGGACCGGTGTAACTTTTTTAATTGACGCATGAGTTAAGACAGTTGTTCACGCACAAACCTTAAGTGGAATGCAAGCATGGTCCTCCTCCAGATCTTTAAGGCAGATTTCCAGGTGAAGTTCTCCAGCGCCAGCGATGATGTGTTCTCCAGACTCCTCAATGATGCACTGCACCATGGGGTCGGACTTGGCCAGACGTTTGAGTCCCTCCACTAGTTTGGGCAGGTCGGCAGGATTCTTGGCCTCCACCGCCACTCGCACCACAGGGCTGACGCTGAACTTCATCACACGCATGTTGTGGGCATGCTCGAAGGTCGAGATGGTCCCAGTCTTGATCAAATACTGGTCCACACCAACCAGACCCACGATGTTACCGCATGGCACGTCTTCAATGGGCTCAACGTAACGACCCATCATCAAAATGGTCCTGGAATTGACATTCAGGGTCAGAAAGGAGGTACACTTTTTTTTTAATACCTAGTTTGAGTTAATCCGAAATATTGGCAATGAATATACGGCCAAAACAAAAAACGCCAAATGTTTTTAATGTATTATATACAGCTCGGTTTGAGTTTATTACATTAACTATTTTTCAGTTAACAAAAATGTAGGGCTAGGCAACTATTAATCACATCCAAAATAAGTGTGTGTTGACATGTGCATTTATATATCCAAAATTATTGTGTTGACGTGCATTTATATATCCAAAATTATTATGTACTTATTTTTAGTACTAATTATTAGTACATAGTATACACATATGCATGTATACATAAGAAATGTGTTTATATATAACATAATTTATTATGTGCATTTATTAGGGGTGTAACGATACACAAAATTGACGGTTCGGTTTTCCCATGGTTTTAATGTCTCGGTTCGGTTCGGTTTAGAAAGCTAAAATTGCTTCTTTTTTTTTTTTTTTTTTAAACAGTGGTTTAATGAAAAAATTGTCTTTGTCTTTAAATTAATTCAATTACAATTAAACGTTTCACAAGGATTAAAAAAAAATCTGCTAATGCTGTAAACTATAGAGGGGTTTCACCGACGTCACTTTCTGGGAGGTAACCCGGATGCGCAGCCATTATGGGGGCACTCGGTGTAAACAACTGAATGGAGTACAATGGAGTATTGTGCGCTTTGGATACTTTAAGTGAATTGTAGCCATGTCTAAACAACAGAAAAGCTCATCAAAACGCGTCCAAGATGCAAAGGCATATAGGGAAGGACTTGGGCCACAAGAAAAGGCGCGATATTTCGAGAAATTACGATTTATTGGCGGTGCAGATCCCTACGAGTTAGCTCCCTCTTCTTGGATCCATGACAACCCGGTGATTCTTCCTTCAGTTGCATATCCTGATATAGTCAACTACCTGGTTTTCTCGCCGAGCCCATACACAGCAGAAGACCTTAAATCCTACAAAGGTTTGGAGGCCTATAACCAGATGGTGTGTGGATGGGTGAGGGAGACGCAGTACCAAGTTATCAACGACTGTTGTGTTGTGAAGGCCAAAGTAAGTAATGCAATAACGTTTTTAATAAACCTAATCTTACCTGTATGATATCATTGCGATACTCAAAGTGTAGCCAAGTGGCTCTCAATCTTTTCTCTTTTTTTTTTCATTTAAAAGATCCCCAGTTTGCTATCTACACTGTACACTATCTGAGTTAGTTTCATAGTATTTTATTCTTTCATATATATGCACATGTACAATCTGACAACCCCAAAAAACACACTATTAGATCGAAAAAGAGTAGGCTGAAGCCATCAAGCTTATGCTTACCCTTCGGTTAAAGACGCCTGGGGGCCTCAATTGTGAATCAGTGATGCAGATAAGCCTATCTGTTATTATTTATTGACTTTTGATTTATTGAATTTTTTGACATTTTTTTAAATAAGTGGTGAGTAACTATTTTGTTATTCTTAGAGTCTTATATTTGTTTTTCTTGTCTTTTATTTAGGTACTCCATTCTCAATCAATCCGAGAAACACCCCTTGAACCCTGGATAATCGCTGAGAAGTCTGGTCGTATACTTGGAGCCCACTGCACATGTATGGCAGGCCTCGGAGAGACATGCACACATGTTGCTGCATTATTGTTTCTCATTGAAGAATCAGTGAAGTTGAGGGACTCAAAAACAGTGACGCAAGACAAGGCATATTGGCTGTTGCCTACTGCACTGTCAAAGGTGGAATACAGAGAATGCCAGAAGATTGACTTCACTGTAAAAAAGAGATCTCAAGTAAAAGAGTTGGCAAGATGAATTGTGCTGCTCATGGACAGTCACTTGAGGAACAAAGTGCTAGTGATTTTTCTAATGATGCAGTTAGGAAAACACAACCCCCAACCAGTGATGAACTGTCATCTTTATTCAGTGCTCTTAGCGCAACTGGATCAAAGTCTGCTATTTTGTCCCTGATTGAACCTTACTCTGACAGTTTTGTCCCCAAAGTGATTGGAGAAAACTTCCCTCCTGTGTTAACTGAATTGCGAAAGGATGAAGCAGTTCACATGGACTATAGTGATCTATTGTCCATGTGCAAAGATGTTGACATTTCAGTATCAGAGGAGCAAGCAAAGGCAGTTGAGGCTGCTACAAGGGATCAAGCTTCCTCTAAACTGTGGTTTCGATTTCGTGCTGGTCGAATTACAGCATCTAAAATGAAAACTGCATGTTGCACTGATCCAAAACAACCATCACAAAGCTTCATCAAAAGTGTGTGCTATCCTGAGTCATACAAATTCACATCAAAAGCCACTACCTGGGGATGTAATCATGAGAAATTTGCACGTGACATGTTTATAGATGTACATAAGGAATCTCATGAAAATGTAAAAGTACATGACACAGGTTTCTTCATAAATCCAAGTGTGCCATTCTTGGGTGCTTCTCCCGATGGCTTTGTTTCTTGTGATTGTTGTGGTGTCAGTGTAATTGAAGTGAAATGTCCATTCTGTGTGAAAAGTGCCAAGTTAGAGAGTGTATCTTACTTGGAGAAGGACAGTGAAGGGAAACTGACACTTAACCGAAACCACCAGTATTTCTACCAGGTGCAAACTCAACTTGGGGTGTGCAAACTTGAATCTGCCTATTTTGTTGTTTGGACAGAAAAGGATTTGCATGTTGAGCAAATTTTATTTGATGAAGAGTTCTGGGGTATGATATGCCAGAAAACAAGAACATTTTTGACACAGCCATTATGCCAGAGTTAGTTGGCAAGTTTTACACAAGGCTTTCATCTAAAATTTGCCCCAGCTGAATCACATGGCTCTGATTGTGCTGCAAGTGCCAGTGACCAAGAAAAAGCCTGGTGTTTGTGTGGCCAGGTTGAGTTTGGAAAGATGATTCTATGTGATAATGCAAAATGTCATATTAAGTGGTTTCACTACTCGTGCATTAATGTTAAGATTGCACCAAAGGGAAAATGGTATTGCCCACAGTGCCAAAAGCTAACCCAGTCTCTGCCAAAAAAAGGAAAAAAACCTCCAAAGTAATAAAACAAAAAATAAAACTTTTTTAGTTGCCTGCTGTGAAGTTTTGCACTTCATGTGATCTGTTCTTTAAATATTTTTGGCATTTGATTTCAAGTTGGTGAGATTTTTGTAAAGCTATTCTGACAAAAAAGTTATACTCAAGTTACATACCAAATTGTGTTTACAGTTAGTGTATTGCACTATATTACAATGTATAATTTATAGTAGTGTAAAGTTTATAAGTGCTTTAATAAATCTGTGTTCTGATGATCGTGATATGCTGTGTGTTGTCATCCACAACAAAACAATAACAATGACTTAATGACTGTAAATTAACAATCATTTATAGATCATCTTAGGCTTAATAGACAAGTCCAGACATGGATTCATTTATATTTTTATTGGCAAAGTGCATATAAAAATATACTTTAGTCAAAATCAACTACTGATGGACAAAAGTTCACCAGAGCACAACAGACAAGTCCAATCTTATCTATGGTACAATACCCATCACTATCTTTGTACATCAATAAATCAATTGGCAATATTCCCCCCAAAATAGTATATTTCTGGCGCACACAACCAATCACACGCTCAACATGAATCCTGACGTGGGCAATTTTTCTTGTGGTTTCTAAGTCAACAGGAGCTAACTGTGACTTTCCACGAGTGAAGGCTGGAATTTGTACATGAGCCATTCTACAACCTAAAGTGGCCTGAATATTAAAGGGTACCTATTATGGCATTTAAAATGTTCCTAATATTGTTCTGGGAGTCCCCAACAACAGTTTTACATGCATGCAATGACAAAAAACACTTTTGTTGTCTTATAATATGCATTTATTTTTACCTGATTTGCTCACCGACTCCCTAATGATTCGTTTGACGACTCATTTGTCCAAACCCCGCCTTTGCGTGACGCTAATCGGCGGTGATTGGTCAGATGACGCAGTCAGTTATATTTTGCGTTAGCCCAAAGCTTAAACATATTGATAAAGCACTGCAGTACTACAATACGCTTCACATAATTTCACATATTTCAAAAAACAAAAAAAATGACATTGGAGACCTAGAAGCTGCTGAGCGTAACTCACTCTCACACACACACACACACGCACGCACGCACGCACGCACACACACGCACACACACACACACATAAAAGCAACAATTATTAATAGTACTTACAGGTTGTGATTCGGAGGAGGAAGCTGATCCAAATAAACTTGGTATTGAACCTTCCTATATCAGCCGACTCGCGAATCCACCATGGAATCCACACTTGAAAGCATTTATGTTTGTGAAGCGATCGTCATTAAAATAACGCGAACACAGCTCAAGGTGGCTATACTTGTGTGGTATAGTTGTAAATATAAACTCTAGCCACTGAGTCTTCACATGCTTGTGAAGTGGATTAAACTTTTCTGTAAATAACTTCACAGAGATCTTTGATTCAGAAACAATTAGACTTTATTCTGGAACGCCGCTCCGTTCCATAGAACGGCGCTCCGACAAAGCCGAGCGCACTGGCCATCCGGCCCACTGGCGCTCTCGAGTCTTTTTGGGTTCAGAGTTAAATACATACATCATCTTCCATAGAAGGTAACACATCCTATAGATGGGAGAAGGTCCTGTACCATGTGACATCTTAGAATAGAGTTGACTGCTGCCTCAACCTTTAAGGTCTTGTTACAGGCACACAGAGGAAATCCAAAGTCAAACACAGAGAAATAAATAATTGTGTATTCTTGTAAGGCCAAATTACTTGTTTTGTAAATAATAAAATCTTCAACATTCCCTCCTCTGGGGCTTACAAGCCCCACTTTCACTATCCTTTTCCCCGAGTGTAGTTTCAAAATCCAGCTCCTTCAGTTATGCTACCTAGTGACTCAATTTGAGTCACCCATTCTCTTTTCCAATTACTGGATTAAGCCGCCACCACACTCCGGCGGAGCACAAGAACCAAACATCTCTCTCCATACATTTTTATTTCTTTTAGTTGTTTTTTCGTTCTTTCCTTTAATCGAGAGAGTAAAAGATTCTCTACTCCTTAATTAAAATTAAACAAAGAATAAGACATTGTTATAAGTGTGTGTACACTTGTTCCAGCATTGCATGTTATTGACACAGTTATGTAGAGTATGTCACACATAAAGCCTCTTATACTGTTAAAAGTGTTCTTGCAGTGTAGACTTTTTCGACCCAGACACTTTACGCATCATCATCTTCTTCGTCCTCCTTCTTGAGGTACTTGAATCAACATCCAGGGTTGTAGATATCAATTTGGTTGCCCTCTCAAATTAGTTTTCATTATCTTTTTTTTTCTTTTTTTTTTTTCTGCATTTCCATTCGTTTAACCGTGGTTTTCCAATTAGTGATCTTAATATACAAGTACACAACAGATTAATAACCCACTTTCAATATAACCATAATTTTCCCATCTTTATATTAAGTTTTCCTTAACTTCTGCTCTTAAGTTTTCTTTAACTTAATCGTAATCGCTAAATTTTTCCTTCGTGCACAATATTATTTAGTAAACTGCAACAATGATCTCCTAAAATAAGTCATTTTACTTTTTCATCTAATTGTTCTTCTCCTAATGCAGACAAAGAATTATAATAAATCTCTGATTATCATAGTTGTCTAATTGATTCATTATGTATTTTAGTTTTGCATGATCCATATGACTATTAGTTCAAAATATGGCTGGGTAAAAATAACTCTCTCATTTTTATCACTTTTTAATCAAAGAATATCAATTCTTAAATTAAAAGAATCCCTCTTTTAGTCAGTCATTTTTAGCTGATGAACGAACAGAACATTGTAGTGTACCTTTCTATTCAATAAATCACACTATGTTTTGCGTTTTGTCAAAGTTTTTCATTTCCCATTCTGTTTATTTTTATTACCAAATTTAAACAGTAAATACCATTTTGACTTTTTAATCTCACGTGTTGCTTCCTATTCTCATTGTAGCTCTTCAGTTCAAGACTCCCTTAACTGAAAACTTTTTCTTCTTTTCTACTAATTTCTAAATAAACTATCATGAATAAACTAATTATCGGTATGTCTCATAAACTCTAACTAAGCTTCAGAGCAATGTTACATTTACCTCATAAAAGTCATTCAATAAACTCTTTAGACAATTAGAAAAATAACTCTAGAGAACAACTTTTTGCACTCTTACATATTCCTTATATGTTCATTTCTTTTTCTGTATATCTAACAATCTAAAAGTTTTTATATCAACCATTTAAACCATTAGCATTATAACTTCCTTATTATTAAAACTTTTCTTTATTATCAAAACGTCCTTGTGTTCGTATGCAGCTTATTTTAAATCTTCAATACTTCTGTTTAGCTGACTTTTTATCTGACGTTATTTCTGATAGACTTCTAATCTAAGGATTACTTCTCTATTAGAGATTTAATTTCTGTTCCTGACCCTCCTCTGTTGATCTCATTGCTTTTACCCATCTATATCATGATACATATTCCTTACCAAATATTTACTAGTTTTTCTGATACTGACATATGGCCTATTTTTGTCACTGTTCTTTTCTTAACTTTGTTTTTGCCACAATATTTCACAAAACTTTGCAATCATGCCTTTTATTTTAAATGCCTTTCATTTTAACTTAATTTCCTTATTAGGGCCCAAGCCCTAAGGGCGAAGGCCCTATTGTTTTCCTAAGGATTATTTATTATTATTATTATTATTATTATTCTTCTAATTATTTTTTTACTACCTTTTGGACACTTTTGGAGGCCTTAACATGCTCAAAAACTCCTGAAACTTTGCACACATGTCAGAACCCGCGGCCATCAGGGCCGGGCTGAAGATGGTACCCGGGCGTGGCAGGGGGGCTCGACAGCGCCCCCTGGAACGGGGTCCGAAAACATGGTCCATAAATCAAACACGCTTGCATGTAATAATATGAAACTCGGTACACATGTAGATCTCATCGTTTCATATATACTTCGCACTCTCACTTTTTACCCCAGCCAAACAGGAAGTCGGCTATTTAGGCTTGTTTGGAAAACGCATGCAAAGGAATGTGAAACACTCCTCCTAGAGAATTCAAACACACGGCACGAAACTCGGTCAGCGTGAAGTCAAGACATTGAGGATGAAAGTTTGCGAGGGGATTTTTGATATCTCGAACGGTTTGGCCGTGGCGAGGAAACGAAATTATGGATTTCTGTATAAAATAAAAAATCCCGAATAATCCAGACCAACCAGAGCACACTATTTCTACAACATCATCAGTGCTGAAGCGGGACTACCAGAGCCGTTCGGCAGATAGCGAGCAGATATTTTGTGTCACGTCGTGCACAATAACCCTAAAGGCACCAGGGTGGCGATGCCACCGGCTTTATATATATATATATATATATATATATATATATATATATATAAATAAATATAGCTGCGAGCAGCGACAAAGGGCCAAAGCCGGCGGCACCGCCACCCTGGTGCACCAGGGTTGCGGTGCCACCGGCTTGGGCCCGCAATCGCTGCTCGCAGCTACATTTTTAAAATTAATTTTGCTTTTATTTTAATTTCTCTTAATTTTAATTTAATTTTAATATTATAACCTCCCCCCTCTGCGTACTGGTTTAATACCATTACGCATCTGGATTAAGCCTATTTAAAAGTATTGTTGGTTCAATAATCTATGCTTCATATGAATGCCAAATATTTATTTTTTGGACCCCCCTCTGGTGCAATTTAAATTGTTTAGAAGGTCCTGTTTGTTATTGTTTCAATAACTTCCTGTAAGTCTATAAACTTTCTATAAACACTATTTGATTTAATTTTATAATTAGTCAATAGCATATTGAATCAATTCATAATCTTTCAAATTAAAATTTAATCATTTTTAATACCCAATGTTAATACTTGCTTCTATTTAAACTGTAGCCGTATGAATGTTGTATATACCCTTGTATTGCCCAATTGCATCTTAATACCCATTAAGATTTATTTCAAAGTTCTTTTTAGTTCTAATTTTTTCCTTCATGAATTAATTATTCCCACTATGCTATATCAATTTCTTAAATTAATCGTTATCATTATTTTAGTTTCTTTTCTTAACTTGTCATTATCATTGTTTTTACGTTGCTTTAATATATTTTTCTCTTTAATCATTTTATTCTATTCTGGTGGGGTTATTATTAAGTTGTTACTGACTTTTATTCAAGGGCTGAACATTCAATCATAGGAAAATTTGGTTGAAGTTGACTTTTGTTTGAGGTTTTTACTCATCTCTGGTGCAGCTTCTCCTCTGCACAGCTCTTCTGGTCAAGTTTGTCTTCTTTTTCCCATCCATGATTTGATCATTCTGTTAGCTGTCTTGTCATCTTTACTTGTTTTGGCCAGGTGATGGTGCCTTTGTAATGGACTTTTGGTCATTGTCAGGTTGTCCTTGCCCATGCCCTCACTCCCTGTTTGGGGGGTTTCTGAAGTCGGTTGGTTTATTTTAAGTCGAGAGGTCAAGTGTCACCTGTTGATCTATGCACAAGCTTCTTCTGAAACACAAAGCACAGTCAATGGTTCTTTTTATTTATTATTTTTCAGCCTTGTCCCAGAAACCGACCTGGAATTGAGTTGCTGCTATCTGTGAATTAAAGCTTAATTATTTTTGTTAGTGACAACAACATGTAATTTCAATCATCTGTTTATCTGTTTCATTGTCCTTCTGGTGTTCCCTGTAAAAAGGTCATGTGGGCTGAGTGGTGTCCTTTCTGCTTTCATTAACAGCAGTGCTTTAATCCATATATTCCTATTGTTTTTCATATAGTTCAGCTCTTTATCATTATAATTGCAATTTCTTTACATTTTTCTCATAATAATCTTCCCATATACTTTTACAATTAGTCAATTCAACTTCAGTTATCTCTTTATCTTGAGTTCCACTATCAGCACACTGTTTATTATGCATCTGGATACACTCAACCCACTTTGATAAAAGACAAAAGTTATCAGACAGTATTTCATACTTTTTGACAAAGATCAGCTCCTCTTGATATGCTGTAAAGAAAGTCAGATATGTTATGCTGCAAAGAAAGCAAGGTATATTATGCGCTGCGCAATTATGGCACTGGTTTTCAATTTTTATTTTCTCTTTTTCATCTTTCTTTTTCATTCTTTGTTTTTTCTCTCATTGCCACTATAGTTCCAACCAGGAACTTTAATCAATTTTATCCATGGTCATTATTTTATTGGGCATAATTTGCCCTGTGGGCCCACATGTTATAGTTTCAATACAGCTGTATTGGCAAAATAATTGATTTGCCTTGGTGTCTCTTCCACACCATCTCTCATTCCTTTCATCCTCAGTCATTCCCACACACACTGTCATACGAGCTGGCCAGCATTCTTTCAGGTTGTGGTCTAAATTTTGCCACAAGGTCCAGTCAGGTCAACACAGCTATGTCCCCAAAAATGTCAGCGCTGAGAAGTGTCTTTGGGTTTAGTTAAAACATTTTTCCTTTTACAAATTCTAATAGCCTAAGTACTTTAGAATAGTAGGCCTGTCAATTGTATTTTTTCAAATGCATTTGTTCTTTTCTCATTTGTTGGTCTAATTTTTCCTATTCTTTTTGGTTTTTGCTCATGAGCTTTAAGAAGAAAATAGGAGATCTCTGCATAATCTCAGATCCATGGCCAATAACATTTGTCTTCTCATTATCCCAGTTTTTACAACGTTTGTGATTTCATAATTTTGGACTTTTGGAGTAATTTTTTCTCCAATCTATCTCTAGTAAATTATCAAAAACAAAATGGAGTGACCAGTATCATTGTTTTGCCAACAATAAGTATCGTTCTTTGACATTTTCCCCTATTTTTTCTCTTTGCTATATAATAATTATATCATGCTTTTTGCCCTATATTTGTTTCATAACTAGTCCTCACTATACCAAATCCAGCCTCCGTTGTAATTGTTCGATAATTTTGGCACACACTTTTCTCTTTCAGAAAGCTTTCTTTTCTTTTTTATAGGGCTGGATTTAACCTACTGAGAAAGGAGCAGAGAGGGTTAGTTAGCAGAGAATAAAGAAGTGCTTATGAGACCAGTGAATAATCAGAATGAATAAAGTTAATCTAATAATTAACTAAATTTGAAGCAGTCTCTATTGAGTGATCATTGGAGTTTGACACACCTGTGTTGTTCGTATGGCAAGGGTGTCAGTCAGTTTCTCTGTTTTTAGATATCTCTGTCTCTTAAAGTTGCATGGATCTCGCTCTGCATGTGTCATCAACTGTCACTCAAAGTTCTTGGTGTTGCAGACTGGAATTTAGGCTCTGCTGTTTCTCTGCCTCTTCTGAGTTTAGACGTTGATAGAGATTTGCCACAGCTTTGCATCTCAGGATTTTCCTCTTTGTCCTGAGGAAAAAGTCTTTAGTGAAATAGTCAGAGTTTCACCTTTTCCAGCTTTACTCAGTCTTTCTTCATGTTGAGTTTGCAGAAAGTTTCTTCAGGAGGGAGATGAAACCCCTCACACACTCTTCTTCTCTCTGCAGTCGTCACTTTGACCTTTCACCTCTTCCACTGACACTGAAGCCATCTGTAATTTGAACACTCAGAGAACTGCATGAATCAAATTGAACTTTTACAAATAATAATTCAAACTGTCCTTGAACTATTAGCTCTTTCTATATTCACAAAAATTATCCAAAGGATTTAACCATGTTTTTCACTAGTTATTTATAAAAATCACTGGTTGACAACCGCAGTTCTTCCATTCTGTTTTTTAGTAAAGCAATTCTTCTTTGCAGGAAAGCAAGCTATTTCAATAATCTAACTTTAATTATCTTAGTATAATCCAATTAAATAATTTTTCCTATCATAAAATCAGCCTTCAATCTTTTCCTATATGCATGCTGCTTAAAATAATCTCTCATGGTGAACAAACTTTTTCCTCAGCCATTTTCAACAATTCCCATTTACTACAGTTCTAAGATTGCTGTAAATTATTTATGACTTTTGAAACTTGGTCACCCAATCTTGTTCACTGCACAAGTTATTTTTTCTTAGCACAAACTTAATCTACAATGGAAGCATTTTTTCTCACTTTGTCTTCAGGGATAATGAGATACAAATTTTAGACGTCTTCAGATATAAGATATAATATATTAAGCACGTGCATTTTTATCTTTCTTTTATCTATTAATATCTTTCATTATATTTATTCATTAAATATATATTTTATAACTTTAATCTTATTTCATACTACAATAATCTGCAAGATTAATATCTTGAAGCAATTGTTTTCTTTCACTATTTCCTTTACTTATCATTCATGCTTGTCCCTCAAGCTCACACACATTCCTTCGCACCTATTTTTACCCAGTCACAATCAGACACACACACAACACAGGATCCTACAGACAGAGCTATGTTCTACTCACAGTGTTTCTCACTGTTTTTACAAATACAAATACTTCAAATACTTCACTGACTTCCCCAACACAGTGAAAAACAACTTTAAACTATCACAGACCTCTGCGATTCAATTTAGCTCTCCTGAGCAGCCCATTGTCATACCTATGACAACGCCTTATCTGTGTACATGCTATCCTATTATCCTTAATAAGAAACACAGATAAACAACTGATAACCTTATCAGTAATGACATCCTTGTCATTAAACTTGCTAGCCTTAACAAGTAAACATAAATAACTGATCATCCTTAATCAGTAATGACATCCTTGTCATTAAACCTGTTAGCCTTAACAAGTTCTAAAAATAAACACTGATTAGCCTTAATCAGAAAATGATAGCCTTATCATTAAACTCACATCCGTACGTACGTATGACAAAAACTTTTTGCGCTAAATCAGCAGCACCAGTGATCAAACAATCCACCTAGAATTATATGAGCACTAGCAAATACTACCGGAGCTCCGCCGCGCTATTACTCACATCACATCACATTTACATTCACTCGACATCATCAACAACAATGCATGCACTTGTTTCTGGAAATCAAAGATCTTTCAATTTTTTAGTTCTTTAAATTTGGAGAAGCTTTTAAAGGGGCTTACCGCAAGGAGCAAATGTCTGGGCGAAAAACACAAACCCCCAAGCAAAACTGCTTACCTTTAGTTTGTGTTCCTCGTCCAGCAAAGCCCCGCAGTTCAGCATCATCAGCTCCTGAACCAGCCCCACGTTGGGCGCCATTTGAAGTGGATTAAACTTTTCTGTAAATAACTTCACAGAGATCTTTGATTCAGAAACAATTAGACTTTATTCTGGAACGCCGCTCCGTTCCATAGAACGGCGCTCCGACAAAGCCGAGCGCACTGGCCATCCGGCCCACTGGCGCTCTCGAGTCTTTTTGGGTTCAGAGTTAAATACATACATCATCTTCCATAGAAGGTAACACATCCTATAGATGGGAGAAGGTCCTGTACCATGTGACATCTTAGAATAGAGTTGACTGCTGCCTCAACCTTTAAGGTCTTGTTACAGGCACACAGAGGAAATCCAAAGTCAAACACAGAGAAATAAATAATTGTGTATTCTTGTAAGGCCAAATTACTTGTTTTGTAAATAATAAAATCTTCAACACTTGTCCCTGGGCAGTGAAAAAAAAAGTTTGCTTTTGATTCGCACTTCAGAACAGAGTCTCGTGGACATGATGTTGTCAGGTTTCTCTGTCTGCTGTGCGCGCGCACTGAGTGGGCGTGTCGAATTCAAATAACTTGTACAAGTGACGTACGAAAGTGCATCGTTCGTCGTTCGTCATTCATATCAGCGACTCAGAGTCGACTCTTACTTTTGAGAGACAATAACTTTGTATACGGTGAACTTTCATATTTAAAACTTTGCAGGATGTTTTTGTTCACTTACATCTATGTTACACACTACATGAAAGGTAATTTTCAAAATTCCATGATAGGTACCCTTTAAAGCCACGGTCAGCAAGAACTAGATCACCAGGAAGTATGTTGTCCAAAAAGCCACAGTTTTCAGTTATGTATTTGTCACTTACTCTTCCTCCCCATGCATTTGAAATGTAGGAGACTGTGCCCTGGGGTGTAATACCAATCAAGAATTTAACTGTGTTATGGTGCTTGTAAGAAGACCATGTTTCTGCTCTGGCTATAAGGTTAGATGGACGTTCTATAAAAACCTCAAAACAGTCAATAATAACAGCACATTTTTTCCCAAAATGTTTCCTGAATTGCATTGGCATGGTTTTTTGCAATTTATCTCTTTCTGGCCATATGATAAGTGGCTTCATGCGAATAAACATGACATCAATGACATCAGTGACAATCCTTGAAGCAGTGGCTTTTGACACATTGAATGCATATGACAGGAAGGTTGTGGAAACATTAAGCCTAAGACGCATCAATGTCAGCATCAACTGCTTAAACTTATCAAGTGACTTCCTCACAGGGAGGTGGGGACTAAGGAATGTGAAGAGTACTAACAGTATCTGGTATGTAGGTAGGCCAGTGAAAAATAAAACCTTTTCATCCTTGTCAACAAAGGCACTTTGGTCATAGGAAGTGGACACATGTGCAACATCAGAGCTCAACTGAATGTTTTCAGTTCTAAGATTTTGAAGTTCAGTGGTCATAGCCTCAATGACATCACCAGTCCATTCAGTTTGAGTCCCTGTGCAGCAAAAATTGTCGCTGACATAATCACTTGTGGTGGGGTCATCATCAGTCTCAGCAGCAGCAGCAGCACTAGAAGCAGTAGCAGCTTCAGCCTTCAGCCTCTGCTGGGTTCGATTCATGCGACGCTTGTAGCGTGAGTTCCCCGTTTCTTTGGTTGACTGAGGTGAACCTCCTTGCTGACCTGTCAGTCCAACAGATGGCACCCAATCTGGGTCATCCTTTTGGTAAAGGTCAGACTTTTTACCTGGAATATAATGAGAAATACAGCACATTTTAGCTCTACATTTTAAGAACAATAACAATAACATATTAAGTCATTAATGCCACATGCGGTAGCTTGATATGAATTATATTATGTCAATGTCAGCTTTGTTTATATAGAAAATTTAAAATAGCCAGTGTCCTAACGTTACCAAAGTGCTTTACAGTAAAATAAGCACACATAATTACTATTTACTATTCAAAATATATATAGCATTACTCTAGAAAATGTGTTATAATCAACATTTCACAATACCTGACAAGAAATGTGCCGAACAAATCCGGTTATTGTCCAGATTTTTCCCTCGTAGATCTTGGTTGAGCTTTGCCAACCACAAGCGCCTCCTTTCCTCTGATAACTTCTGGCATTCCTCTCCTTGGTTTTTAATAACTTTTGGAAGTCGATAATATTCCAAATGTTTTTCTCGGTTTTTCCTATTGGTACAACCTGAAACACGGCAATAATTAACCATTTTCCTTGACGACGTTCGGGATATACCTCAGTGCCTGTGCTTTGTTGTGATGCGGAGTACCTCCATAATGGCCGACTTCCGGATTGATGACGCGTCGTGAAACCCCTCTATATAGGGAGGCGCACATTACTATAACATTAAAGGTTGTAGCCTAGACTTTTAACCTAAATTCAGATGCTACTTATTTTTTAGATATAATAATCAACACAACACATTGTATGAAAACATGTAAACTGAAAATAAGGCAGTTTTTGCATTAACTTGTGTTTTTACTCTAATTTGTTATTGAAATATAATAATTTACACAGTTGTCATTTTCATGAAAGATAGTTTAAACATACATTAAATAATCAAGATATCATTAACAGGTTAAGTAAAATATAATATATAGGCTAACATAGTGCACTTATTTAGTGCAAGAGTTCATTTATAGGAACCAAAGTTGTGGACACTGAATCACTTGCCTGTTGAGATAAATATAATGCTAGTGACAAGCTATGCTGTTTTACTGACGTCTTTCCGCTGCTGAAACACTGATTGAGCGATTACACGAGTTATGATGCCTTTCAGTAAGTATACTGCATCTTTCAACATACCTTCAGGTGTCCATTCTGTAACTGAGGAAGAGATGATCGCGTTTACTCGCGCGCCGCGCTGCCGCTTAAAATGAGGAGCTTAGTAGGCCTACAGCGATCTGTCACGCCACATCAAAGAGCGCCAGAACGCCATTTATTGTTTGAATTTCGTGATCTAATAGACAGAATTTGAAAGATTACACCTTGCTTATTATCGAAAGTAACAAAACACGGAGCTTGTTATTTGGTGTTAATGGTGGTTAGGCTACAAAACTGAATGTGTACTGTACATAAGACATGAGGTCCATTGAGCCGGGCTGGGCGGGGCCGGGTTAGCAGGGGCGGAGAGGGGCGTGTTCGGTATGCAATGAGAGTATCGCGATTCGAATCGTGTGTTCTGTATCGCGGTTTTTCGGTTCGGTTCGGACAGTGCTTGAAGTGGGGAAAGAAAGGTGCCGGTACTCTCTTGCATTGGGGGGGTTATGTAATTACATTATGTAAAAATGCAGAAAGTTGTGTGTGATGGATAAGTTTAGAGGGAGGGTTAGTGTAAGGGGATAGAATATACAGTTTGTACAGTATAAAAATCATTATGCCTATGGAGAGTCCCCACAAGATAGCAGACCAGACGTGCGCGTGTGTGAGTGTGTGTGTGTGTGTGTGTGTGTGTGTGTGTGTGTGTGTGTGTGAGAGAGAGAGAGAGAGAGAGAGAGAGAGAGAGAGAGAGAGAGAGAGAGAGAGAGAGAGAGAGAGAGAGAGAGAGAGAGAGAGAGAGAGAGAGAGAGAGAGAGAGAGAGAGAGAAAACGGAACTCCTCCAAGCTGCAAGTCCAAAAATACATTTATGGTGAGATTACTACATTTTATTTAATTAAATGCATTTATGGTGAGATGTTTATTTTTTCATGTCAATCTGTGTGTTTTGACCATGGTTTTGACCACCACGAACCATGCGCTGTCACTTTAATTCAGCGCGTGCAGCACAGCAGAAATAGACTCGGAGCGATCTCTGCACTGCTGGACCGCATCTGCGTGCATTGAGCGCTCTAACCTGTTAACATGGGTACGGGGGTGAGAAATACACACCGCATACGCACTGCAAACGGAGTATGTGTGAAACAGGCGTGACACTGACGTTTTATCTGTCAGTGGCCGAGTACCGGCTACAAGCGAGAAGTAGCGGTACGCAAGAAAAAGTGCAGGTACGCTTAAGAGTAAAATGTAGAAGTGCCGGTACTGCGTACCGGTGAGTACCGCCCCACTTCGAGCACTGGGTTCGGATATCGTTACACCCCTAGCATTTATATACAAAATTAGTATATGCACACTTTTATGTTGGATGCGATTAATCGTTGTCCAGCCCGACTAAAAACCTACATTTTTCAATTATTTTAGTGCATCACTAGTGTTAATGCATCTGGAGCACTACAGACCTCTGGATGGGTTTCAGGTAAAGATCCTCCTTTTTCCCAGGGGTGAAGTTTGGTCCCATGATTCGCACTTTCAGCCCAGTGGACACAACACCAGAGAACACACGGCCGAAAGCATAGAAACGGCCCTTATGTTGGCACCATTTTTGAGATGTACATCATGAGGGGAGCCTTCGGGTCGCAGTTCTTAACACCTGTGAAGAGAACAACCAAATCAGACATATAAGAGATAGTCAAAGGCTAACTGTGCATTAAAACTTTATTAAATGCTAGGGCTGGGTAAAAATATCGATTCATCAATGCATTGCAATTATTTGTTTCTCAATTCAATATTGATTCATCAAATCCTATGAATCGATTCAGCCCACCGGACAGTGGCGGCGCTGTGGGCAACACTCTAGTGAGAGCGTTCAGACGCTGTTTTTATCATAGAGAATGTTTAAATACCATGCGCGCTGACACGGAGAAAAGCCTTGTTTATATTCAACGCGTCCGTTTCTTTTACTGTCTATAATCCGCACGAGCCTCATTTCGCTTGGCTGTGTGCAAGGCTTTTTTTGTAACAGCTTGCGCGGCGCCGCGTCCGAGGATGAACGACTTCAAGCCGAATCTTCCATAGCTGTACGTCACCGCACCAGCACCCAGTTTGCGCGTCTAAATTGCAGTTCATTGCAAAGTTTTTTTGTTAATGTTTTGTTTACTGTTTGTGATTCATTTAACGGAAAGCACATTCACTTCTAGTTGTCTTGCTGTTAATTTTAAATAAACATAGAGCAAGTTGCTAATCAGTGTCTGCTCGTTTATTCAAACTAAGTTGTCCTATATAACAGACGAACGTCGCAACGTTAAAAAATACCTACATGTGCACTAGTTTGATAACAAATGCTTCAGAGTTAACATGTTATATATTGTACTAAAATGTTATGAGTTATATGATGGAAATGTCTGTAATGTATCCTACATATAGGCACAGTAACTAAGCCAAAGGTTCTCTGATCAGCTGGTCAGTGTTATTTATTTTGTTGACAAATATCTATGGCTGCACTTTGTTTTATGAGTATGCACATTTTGTGCTTCTGTTTACATTTCTTTTATAACTTGAATGTATAGGAAGAAAGAAATATACTTTCTACTACTTACAGTTACATGCACTTTAGAGGTGTTAATAAAGCACCTGTTTGTTACAGTTGTGGTTTGTATTCAACACATGTACAATATTGTACAGTTTGTTCTTGAAAAAATGCTTCTGGTTGGTAGCACTTATAAGACACAAGTTGCCAGCTCAGGGTGCTGCTGACCCACCAAAGACTGTCCGATTAGAGACGAAAACGAAGATGCAATCACTTTCTGGGAATAACCCATTTATTGTCACCACTCAACAGACTGGCTTGTATGGTTGTGGTTTTCTATAAAATAAACAGTAACATGAACATGAATATACATAATAATAATTACACAATTAAACATATAGGCAATAATGTAGCACAATAAAATTACATTAATAATTAAACATGCACATTATTAGGAAAAACTGAAAGCAAATGTAAGGAAGGCTGAAATTTCTATATTATATGCTGCGCACAGCTGTAATCTGACACCTTGTAAGGCTGCGAAGCTTGTATAGCGCCGCTCTGTCTGGGTTATGACAGCGCATGCGCGTAGCAAATTATTTACCACAATTCTCTCGTTAAATATAGAACAAATACAGCGAACTTCACTTCAACAATAACTTGACGTAATAATGAGACAAGTGCAACTCTAGTGCAGACAATAATCTGTGAAGTATGCAAACATACGAGCTAAAGTTACAAGCATGAATACACGATGGGGAATACACACTCGTCTATGGTGTATCGTTACATCACGGGCATAATAACATAAATGCAGTCCTCGTCGAGTGTATAGTTAAGGATTGCAAACTTACTTTTACATTCACGCACAACACTTCATCCGAAATGCGATATTTAAACAGTTTATACTGCTGTAACTTCAGCGTCAGTCTCCGTGTCCCGCTACATTGTCATACTGTCTCTGTGAGGGCGGGGGGGGGGGGGGGATCACGTGGTCAAGATTCTGGATGCTGATTGGCTCAGACAAGGTACAGTGTGTGCGTGTGCCTCAAAATACAGAAGGAGAGATTTTAGAGAGAAATAGATTGATAGCAAACTATAGCCTTTTTTACAGCCGCCCCCAGATTTACGTAAGAAAATATGTACACATTCAAAAGGCTTTTATTCTACTGTCGGTTACCATTACTTTAATCAGGAATAGCAGGTAATTGAATAAGACGTGCAACTGGCCGAGTGTACGTTTTTTCTCCCACCTGAACCTTGGCTGTCCTCACTCTGGTGTCAGCCCCAGGGAGTACTTCCGACACCTTTCCTACAGGCCAGAGAGCTCTGGGTAGTTGCGGATCGATAATCAACACAGTAGTGCCAACCTGGATGTCTGGAATGTCCTTTAGCCATTTTTGACGGTTCTGAAGCCCCGGGAGGTAGAATTTAAGGTAATGTCTCCAGAATTGGTCCGCAAGGATCTGACTGTGACGCCATCGCCGTCGGCTGATCAGCTCAGATTGGGAATATACGGTCAGGGGAAGTGAAGCGTCTGGCCGCCCCATTAGGAGACAATTTGGAGTAATGGGGTCGGGATCAGAAACATCAGATGATGTATATCCCAGTGGTTTGGAGTTCAAGATCCCTTCAATCTCCACCAGCACAGTTTGAAGGACCTCAAAGGTCACTGATTGAGTTCCTAGAGTCACCCTCAATGCATTTTTCAAGGAGCGAATTTCTCGCTCCCAACAACCTCCGAAGTGTGGTGAGCTAGGAGGGTTGAAATGGAATTCAATTTGCTGTTTAGCCAATTGTCTCTGCAGATCTGGAGCAAGAGCTGTAAAAGCTTCCTTTAGCTCTCTTTCTCCTCCTCTGAAGTTTGTGCCTTGATCCGACAAGAGCTCATGAGGTTTCCCTCGTCTAGCCGTAAACCGTCTGAGAGCCATAAGGAAGGAGTCAGCTTCCAGACTATGGAGGATGTCGATGTATACTGCTCTGGTGGTGAGGCATTTGAATATTATTCCCCATTTTTTCTCGCTGCATCGACCCACTTTGACGGTATAGGGACCAAAGCAGTCCACGCCAGTGGAGTAAAAGGTGGGCTTGTACAGACGTACAAGCTGGGGGGAGGTCCGCCATTTTAGGTACCTCTGGTTTTTTTCTCCACTTTTGGCACTGCACACACTCTCGCTGCATATGCTTGATGGCCTCTCTACCGCGTAGAACCCAATTTTTAAGGCGGAGTTCAGCGAACACCCTTTCAGGACCTGGATGGCAAAGTTTGGAGTCATAACTTTGGATGATAAGTTTAGTGACTGGGTGCTTTGGGTCCAGTACTATAGGGTGCATGTTGTCAGGTTCAAGGTAGGGACTATGCCGTAAACGTCCGCCAACTCTAATTAATTTGGTTTCTCCATCAAGTTCTGGGGCCAGTGCGCCTAGTCGACTGTTCCGTGAAAGTGGTTTACCTGTCCTTAGTTGTTCTAAGTCTGATGAAAAGCATTCTTGCTGTGCTTTCTGTAGAACACTAATCTCGGCACTTCTGTAATCATTGGCTGTGGGCTCACCATTGGCAGCCTCTTGAAGAGCAGTGGACTCGATTAGCTCCTCGAGTGTCTTAAACTGACTGAAATCAGAGGAGGTGAAGCAGACAAGAGTACTGAAACCAGTCTTGCGAAGTTCATTCTTATCTATATCAACTGAACTGGGGCATTCGGGCCACAGATTGGCTGGCTCTTTCAGGAAAGGCGGTCCTTGGCACCAGCGTTTTCCCGGGCCAAGCTCTCGCAGACTCATTCCCCGAGTGATGTCATCGGCTGGATTATCTGCGGAGGGTACATATCGCCTGCTGTGTTGATCTGTTAGGTCCTGAATTTCCGCTACCCGAGTACCAACAAATACTTTGAATCGGCAAGAGTCTGATTGTAACCATGTGAGGACGGTGGTGGAATCAGTCCACAAGATCGTTTGGCGTATGGGCAGGTTCAACTCATTGCTGAGTACTTTGGCAAGTTGAGCTCCTGTCAGTGCAGCGCATAGTTCCAGTCGGGGAATAGATTGTTGTTTCTTTGGTGCTACACGTGATCTTGCTGTTAAGAAGGCTACCTCTGTCTCCCCATGTTGATCCTCTGTTCGAAGATATGCCACGGAGCCATAGGCCCGTTCAGAGGCATCACAGAAAACGTGTATGTCTCTTAGGCTCGTTTCTGCGTCCTTAGTGGGGCTACAGTAGCACCGAGGAAGAACGATATTCTGTAGGGCTGGTAGCTCCTCCTCCCATTCAGTCCAGGTTTGTAACAGATCTGTGGGCAAGTGTGGATCATCCCAATCCCGTTTTTTCTCCCACAGGCGTTGTACGGGGACCTTAGCGTGAGTGGTATAAGGGATGAGGTAACCCAACGGGTCGTATTGACTGGCTAGGATTCTGTATATGTTACGCATGGTAGTCTCACTACTGACCTTGGCACGGTATTTGTAGGAGATTGTGTCAGACTGATGGTTCCAGAGGAGTCCCAATGTTGATTCCTGAGTGTCTATTCGGCCTTGTGAAATCCAGAGTTCTGCACTGTCAGACATAGCATCGTGAGGTAGGTGACTTATAGTTGAAGGGGCATTGCTGGACCACTGCCTCAGCTCGAAGCCTCCATCTGCCAGCAGGTTCCTTATTCTGTCAACGAAACACTTTGCTTCTTCTGCTGAAGTGAAACTTTGTAGGCAGTTGTCTACATAAAAAGATTTCAGCACTGAATTGCAGACATCATCTCCAGGCTTGCTATGATCAAGGACGTGTTTCTGGAGTGCAAACACGGCACAGCAGGGGCTGCAGGTAGTGCCGAACGGGAGAACTTGCCATTCGTACACACTGGGCTGTTCCTGTATGTTTAGATCTCTCCAGATGAAACGTAAGAGTGGTTTGTCTTCTTGAAGTAGTCGAATTTGGTGGAACATCCCCTTGATGTCGCTGCTGACTGCCACTGAATGTTCCCTAAATCTGAGTAGCACAGCAAGTAGGGATGATCCCAACACTGGTCCTGGGAGCAGAAGCTCATTCAAGTTTTGTCCGTGATATTGGAACGAGCAGTTGAAGACTATCCTGTTTTTCCCATTGTGATGCACCATGTGATGCGGGATGTACTAGGAGCAGGACGGATCTGTCTCAGCATTCTGTGGCAATTTGCAAACATAGCCTGCTTGTTCCAGTTTTGAAATCTCAGCAGTATAAGCGGCTGCTTGCTCTGGATTTTTTGTCAGTCTCTTTTCGGTGGCCCTCAACTGTGATAAGACTGCCTCTTTGGGTGCTCTGAGTTCAGGCATGTTTTTAACACGCAAGAGAGGGGTCGCATACCGCTTGACACCATCCACCTCAACCCTAATTGTTTTCTTTTCTAAAAGCTCCACCGCCTCCTGGTCCTGTCTGGACCTGATGCAAATCTTTTCGTTGCGCCAGGGCAGTACGTCCATCTGCCATAATTTCTCCGCTCGCTTGTAGAGATCTGATTCTGGGGACGAAACTGAAGTGAAGAGACAGTGCTGTCCAGTCATCTCCTTCTGAAAGTGTTGGACCGGGCCCTGTAGTGTCCATCCGAGACGTGTCTTTATAGCCGCTGGTCCCCCTGGAGGACCTAGCCTGACTGGTTCTACTGGAGTGATCAGATGGGGGTAATCAGATCCAATGAGCAGCACGGGACAGACTGCTTCAAAATCATCCAGTGGAAGCCCTTTAAGGTGCTGATATCTCTTCCTCAGATTCTTCACTGGGTGTGAGTGTTCTGCTAAACTTAGCTGTTGCGCACTGAAGGCACCCTTGATGCGATACCGTTTAGTGGGCTGAGCCATTGGGGAGATTGTAAATGAGACTGCTGCACCTCTGAGAACTTGAAACTCCTGCCTGACTGTTCGAAGGGGAAGGTCTTCAGGATGACCTTTGAGTCCCAACTGCTGAGCTGCATCGTGGAGGAGGATAGTTCTCTCAGATCCATCATCCTGGATTGCGTATGCATCCATTTTCCTCTTTCCATTTCTGAGAATCACTTTGATGATTTTCAGTAGAACTTTCCGGCTGGTAGGCGGCTTATGAATCAGGAGAATCTCGTTAGTAGTGTTAAGCAGACAGGTGTTGGTATCAGCAGTTTCATCATGAACAGACTTTGGATTTTCCGGCTTCCCAGCACTGATGTCATGCAGAGCCATGAGGTGTCGGCTGTTGCACTGTCTGCATCGCATTTTTAGGTTACATTCTGCTGACTTATGAGTTCTACCACAGCGCCAACATCTGTTGTTGTCTTTGACCCAGCTTCGTTTTTGATCTTTATTAAGCAGCTTGAAGTTGGTACAGTTGTTGAGGGAGTGCTTACTATTGTCACAGTAGGTGCAGTAGGGTCTCAGAGAAGTCTTAGATGTTGAAGCAGATGGTGTAGACTCAGACATCGCCTTCTCTGTGCTCAGAAAGATTGTGGTGCTTTTAGCGGCTGGCTTAGAGTCTCTAGTAGTCTCTCTTGTTCGTGTTAAGGGACCTCTTCGTTGATTGGTTGCAAACCGTGTAGTGTCCTCTTGAACTTGGATTTCAAACTCCAACCATTCTGCAAAATCAAGAAGCGTAGGGATCAGTGTTGTTTTTGGCAGCCCTTTTAGTTTTAGTCTTAGTCTTAGTCTTTTGGACGAAAATGCTTTTTAGTTTTAGTCACATTTTAGTCACTTATAAACGTAATAGTTTTAGTCAAGTTTTAGTCGACGAAAACGCAAAAAGGTTTTAGTCAAGTTTTAGTCAATTTTAGTAAAAAAAAAAAAAAAGTCTTTAAAAAATAGAGAAAATAAAAGTGCAGCTGTGTCAAAATTTGTATCAAGTTCAAAAATAGTAAAGAAATAAAAGTGCCACTTTGTAATCTGTTAAAAAAAAGAAAATAATAGAAATCCATTTGGCAAGACAGGTCTATTTATCCCTGCTTTAGTGGCTGCATTGCACAATTTCTCAAAAGTCATGCTCAATGTTCAGCTGAGATCTGTACGTTGTTTTCAGTGAAGCAACAGCTGAAAAGCCCATCTCACAGAGATATGATGTGGCAAAGGGAAGACAAATACACACAGCTCTCTGCCTTTACTTAAAAACGTGATATTTTTTTAAATAGATAAAATAGACCTAACACTGTGTTTGATATGTGATTAAAATGGTGGGTAGTGTATGGGCAGTGAAGATATAAACTAATGATTAATTATTGTAATATTCCTTTGTTCCGATCAGAGCATGTGAGCGGAGAGAGAGAGAGAGAGCATTTCTGAATATTCCTCCGCTCGCTCATTCAGCTCAGGCTCGCGCGCTCAACCCAATGGCCTGCTGGTTCGAGAATATGTGGAATAAGAGCTGCCTCCGACTAAAGTTTTTATTCTAGTCGACTAGTAGTTGTTCATTTACCACAAATCGCCCTATTATATTAATTCAATTACTTAAATAGGCTATACAGGATAATGAGCTCGTTATAGCCGCACTCAAGCGCACGACCGCACGCATAAAGCTTGCCACAAAGAACCGGCAAAAGTAATGATTATGAATGTGTAAAAAATAGCAAGGAGACATTTAATTGTTTATTAATAAACTTGTGTTTTCGGTGTCGCTGCAAAGATGAAGTTGACGAAGCGGACTCGCCATGAACGAATAAAGATATAAAACGGAAAATTTCCTCCCGTTTGGAGGAGACCTGTCACGCCAGTGGGGCGCGCCCCTTTGAGAACCGAAGGATTATACTGAAACTGAAAGTATGTCCATAAATCATCTCGGCGTTTCCGACCACTTAAGCCCGTTTATTGGCTTCGCCGCCATCCTTCGGGAAGATGTGTGGTGAGTGACTAGCCGCAGCCGCAGGTGTGTTGTTGTTGTTGTGTGGAATCTGGTGCGCGCGCGGCATGGGTGGTGGGCGTACCCAAAGCGGCAGCATTGCTGATACTTTTTTTTAGCTCACATCAGACATAATTCACGCAAAATAGGCAGAAATTATATGCATTGCAAACGTCAGACTTATAGTCATTTTCGTTCCGTCTCGTCTTGTCAACGAAAACTCGAAAACGTCTCGTCATGTTTTAGTCACCTTAGAGCCATTTTTAGCTAGTCATCGTCACGTTATCGTCATAAAAAAAAAATCGTCAACGAAAACATTTCGTTATCGTCATCGTTGACAAAAACAACACTGGTAGGGATGGGCACATGATGTGGATGTGCGAACCTCCGAAACCCTGATCTGAGGTCATGTGGAAGCTTTCCAAGCAGCCGAGACACGTGAGACCCACACTGTAACTCAAAATTGCCCTTCTCACCTAACTGTTCCAGCATGCCAACCAGGGAACGGACCTTGAGAGCGAAAAGTCTAAAGGCCTTCTGGTCTCCACTAGCTATATTTGTGCCATCCATTAACTCTGCTATCCGTTGTAGAGCTAGTTGATGTGGCTGACCATACTGCTGATCCAAAGCAGTCATCGTCCTTGTGTAAGGGTGTTGAGAGTGGCAGTATGAATCCGCAATTAGCAGAGCCTCCTCTAATTTCAGATGGTCCATCAGTATCTGGAATTTGAACCTTTCTGTAGCATTAGCTGGGAGGATATTTTCCAGAGCAATTTTGAGTCTTGAGAACTCTCTTGGGTTAGGATGTATAAAGTCAGGAATTGTGGGGGTTGGACCTCGATACATCAGTTCTGGTTCAGGTGGAGGTGATGGCGTGAGTGACCGGCATGGCATTTGTGGAGGCCTTGCAGTATCTTGAGAGACCCAGTCTGGAGGATTTAAGTATTCCTTTCTGTGGGAGTGATGTCCCTCTGATCTCTGAACCCCTTGTGGCCTAAAGTGGTAAGAAGAGCTCTGTTTAATATTGGAGGCAGATGCTGGAGTTTGGTGGTGTGGAGGACTTTGAAACTTGCTCTCAGTCTGATACTCCCTTTGCGGTTTGAGGCGCGGAGCGGGTACAGGTGGTCTAAAGCTCGGTTCATCAGAACACACCTGTCGCTGGGCACGTGGTGCAGGTATAGGACGACTGGAGTTATACTGCCTTACAGGGATGGCAGGCGAAAGGGGCTGACTTCCAGGACGTTGATGCTCCATCTCAATTTGGAGCTGCTTCATTTGCTGCTTAAGCTCAGAAAGCTCATTTGCATACTGGTCATTTGTGTTCTGAACTGTGTTCCTTTCCTCCTGTAACATTTGCAGAACTTTGCGGAGATCCTTATTCTCTCTCCTTATGATGTCTAATGCAGATTCACTCTCCTCATCGGACCACTGTAGCGGACAGTCAGCTTCATAACCTGGTAGCAGTGGAGTAAAGCCAGTTGCGCCTTCCTCTGCCAGTCTGGTTGAATGAGTGGGTGGTGACATGGGTTCTAAAACAGGCTTAGAGCGGGTGAAGCCAGTGAGATCATACTCGTTGTAACGTGCGGGAAAGACAATCTTCCTCCTGTAAGGCTGCGAAGCTTGTATAGCGCCGCTCTGTCTGGGTTATGACAGCGCATCCGCGTAGCAAATTATTTACACACATTCTCTCGTTAAATATAGAACAAATACAGCGAACTTCACTTCAACAATAACTTGACGTAATAATGAGACAAGTGCAACTCTAGTGCAGACAATAATCTGTGAAGTATGCAAACATACGAGCTAAAGTTACAAGCATGAATACACGATGGGGAATACACACTCGTCTATGGTGTATCGTTACATCACGGGCATAATAACATAAATGCAGTCCTCGTCGAGTGTATAGTTAAGGATTGCAAACTTACTTTTACATTCACGCACAACACTTCATCCGAAATGCGATATTTAAACAGTTTATACTGCTGTAACTTCAGCGTCAGTCTCCGTGTCCCGCTACATTGTCATACTGTCTCTGTGAGGGCGGGGGGGGGGGGGGGGAGATCACGTGGTCAAGATTCTGGATGCTGATTGGCTCAGACAAGGTACAGTGTGTGCGTGTGCCTCAAAATACAGAAGGAGAGATTTTAGAGAGAAATAGATTGATAGCAAACTATAGCCTTTTTTACAGTTCTGCTAAATAAACCATGACAGGAAACATGCTGGGGTCAATTTGTTCTTAAAGGTGCCCTATAATGTTTTTTTTTATTATTTTTATAATGTTTCCTGGGTTGCCCTTATACTGTTAGTATGTTTTTTAGATCAAAAATAGTCATAATTTAGAAATAAAAGACATTTTTCCTAGCCTGATTTTAGTCTCTGATTTGAACACTCTGTTTGAAGGGGCGTGTCTGCTGTGAGAACCGGCCACTGCTGTGATTGGCTGACCTGCTTGCATATGAAATATGACATGTGAAACTCTCTCGAATACTTTCACTACAGCTGTTAAATACGTTTTAACCATTACAGCTATCGAGATTAACGAATCATGAGATGTTTTTAAAGTATTTAGATCTATTCCCATCACATAAAATGTTGCTGTGATGTACATTGAGCAAGCAGATGACAGTCGATCGCGAGACAACGCAGTTTCTCTCTCTCATGCTTTCACCAATGCAAACAATGTACATACAGTAAGAGCTTCGTTGTGCAGTGTAACAGCGTCATTGATTTCATAACGAGTTTGGCAAGAGAGATAAACTCACGCTGTGTGCATTGTTCTTTGACCGCTTTCTGTATAGTTTATTCACTGAGAATTAGCCTATTTAACGTTAGTTATGTATGCTAGTTACTTGGAGTTTAATATTACTGTACTAGGATCTTGCACTGGATCTAACACAGTGTAAATTATCTTTAATAAAATCACTACTTACCGGTTGCGGGAATATAGTTGGAATTACCCCCTTCTTCAGTTTGAGACGCTGAGAGAAGCTTGATATTGTCCCAGGTTCGAAAATAAGTCCGTGGTGAAATGGGCAGAGCAAACTAACAACTTCGAATTAAACTGTTGCAGTATCCGATTATAGATAAACATCAACCATGCCTGTTGACATTTCTTTTCTATGGGAAGGGTATGAAAAGTCCTCACATCCCCTGCACAGCCTGGAGCTTAGCATTTATTTCCATGATCTGCCATTTTCTCTCTGATCCGCTTGTTTCGATGACTCGGCTGCGCAGTGCTTGTCATTGAGGGCCGGCCTATGCAAATCTTTGGAGGCGTGATCCCCGACTGTTGCGTCACAGTCGGTATTATGTGGAGATTCGCCTGTTTTTCAGGGGTGTTTTTTAAAAACGAGATTTAAATAAGAAGGAGAAAACAATGGTGTTTGAAACTCACTGTATGTCATGTCCATGTACTGAACTCTTGTTATTTAACTATGCCAACGTAAATTCAATTTCACATTATAGGGCACCTTTAAACATTGGTAATACTGCACACATTATTTAAAAAATATACCCAGGTACTTAATTACTTGTGTATTTACTTATTATTAAATCGATATCGAAGCTAATAAATCAATATCGAATTGAAATCGAATCGAAATCGAATCGAATCTTCAAGAATCGAAATCGAATCGAATTGTGAAATTCCTAACAATACCCAGCCCTATTAAATGCACAATGTAGAAGCAATGAACCACCTGACATGAAGTGGAGTGCATTCGAATGGTTTAATGCACACCTAGCTCTGGATTCTCCCACTTATACCATGGTTATTTACAAGCATTAACAAGTTAAAGCTGTTATTAATGTTTGTAGCACATTATTTGACCGGAAGGGTAAAAATTACGTTATTTCAATCAGTTACGGCTCATTAGATACGGATCATTTTCCCAGCTTTAGATCAGACTCTGATAAAATAGTGCATAAGATATTTAGTTGAACAAATAGCATTCATGTCAATTAATTATCGAGAGAGCATATATGCAGCATCTTTCTACTAATAGTGCGCTTAGAAGAAAGCAGCACACTAACAGAGAACGATGATTCAACTTTAAACCGTTTTAAAGCATATCTTTCAGCCAATCAGAGTATTCAGATGAAACATAGTAATAACAGTAAATTATGAATAATTACAAGCAACTAACCCTCAGCCAAACCCTAATCTTGCCCTAACCCTAGTAAGTACATGTAGTTAATTAATATCACTCAGTACTTAAAGAGCATATTGCAGGTAAAAAAAAAATCTAAATTAATATATAACCTTGTATTAAAATACCATATTAAAAGGTAATGCAGGATTTTAAATGTTTTAAAACGACATAAGGGCACCAATTTAGTAGATAAAGTGAGCGTTTCTTTGACTGCTCATAAAAAACGCTTTTTTTTCAACATCGCGTCATTTTACGTCACGAGAGGAAGGGAGCCTCCGCAGCGCAGATAGGTTTGTATTCAGTAAGAGCGGGTACATTTGCTTTTTTATACTGAGAATGACAATTTGCAATGTAAACAACAACATATTATACAGTTATTTGTTTTATTAGGAAAATACCATATACATAAAAAGAATTGGGCTTTTTTTCACATTTTATAAATGACTTCAAATTATATGTACATGTTTTGGAACAAACTAAAAACAAAAATGAAAACATGTAATGCTTTGAAAGCACTGGATTTTATGTAAAACGTTTTTTGTATTTTTTATTTCCTGGCTGCTAATGTTAATGTGATATTGTGACTATGTAAAACCTCTTGTCCTTGTGGCATTGAATTAAAACAGTCAGTAAGAGCGGTCCTGAATCAGTGTTTTTGGTAGTTTTAGTATTTTAATTTATCATCGTCATGGTAAGTTATTGTGTTTGTGGAGGTTAAAACTCCGGCCTGTCAGGACATCGAGTCCACAGGTTTATTAACAAGAAAAAGGACGGTGCTATTCGTGCCTGGGTGCGGTTTGTGCTATGGGTTTGTGCAGCTGAAGAGACGGGATTTCTCTTCCGCATCAGCTTCGAGAAACGCGATCGTGTGTAGTGAACACCAGATCGGAGGAACTAAAACGTTTATCAGGAATAAAAACATCTCTCTGTCTCTCGTTGAGAAACCGCTAAGTTATATCACGTAACGTTAGTCTGGACTGATATTAATGAGCATGACATACGCGCAGTGGCGGCTGGTGAAAAATATTGCAGGTGGGGCTATCAATGGCGGGGGGTATGGGGGTGCTCCCCCAGACAATTTTGAATTTCGTAGATGTGATTTCCTGCATTCTGGTGCATTTTAGGCCTTAGGCCATGCCCTTGCCTATACCAATAAAATAACTTAAATCAGTCAATACCAATGGTCTAAAAATACAATAGGCTATTAATTGAACTGCCATGTAGAAATCAACAGTTTCACAGGTAATGATAATGAACAAGTTGCATGTTTATTATGCTCCGTGTCCAGATAGAAAAAGTGCAAAAACATAACAATAAATTATAATAGGGAATACAAAAAATAATAGGGAATACAACAATCTAGTTGTTTAATCAATCCCCAGCTGTAGACTACATATCTTTAAAAGTTCACTGTAGACAAATTGACAATTGGATAATGGATAACAGTATGTGTTGATGAGAGAGAGAAGAGGAGAGAGAGGAGAGAGAGAGAGAGAGAGAGAGAGAGAGAGAGAGAGAGAGAGAGAGAGGAGAGGAGAGAGAGAGAGAGAGAGAGAGAGAGAGAGAGAGAGAGAGAGGAGAGAGAGAGAGAGAGGAGAGAGAGAGAGAGAGAGAGAGAGGAGAGAGAGAGAGAGAGGAGAGAGAGCGAGCATACTTTTGGGCGGAACACCAAGTATGAGAAGAAAGACTAGTTAACTAGTATGAAACAGTAATCTAGCTCAGAACTTAAAAACAACAAAAAAACAAAGCAAACATACAGTTACATTCCTATTAGTATTTTAATGCCAAATGTGTGTGAAACATGTGTATGTGTGAGTGAATGAGTGAGTGTGTGTGTGTGTGTGTGAGTGAAAGACCGCAACTGTGTGTGTGTGTGTGTGTGTGTGTGTGTGTGTGTGTGTGTGTGTGTGTGTGTGTGTGTGTGTTGTGTGTGTGTGTGTGTGTGTGTGTGTGTGTGTGTGTGTGAGAGAGAGAGAGAGCGTAAAGGCTCGTACACACCGGGACGAATATCGGCTCGCGTTATTCGTCAGCGTTTTTCAACGCGTTTTTTGTTGTTCACACCCAAGCGTTTTTCGCTGACGATGAGCCGAGTGAACATGCAAATTCATTCCCTGACATTAGATGGCGCTAAATGTACAGAAATACCCCGGTCCACAAAGTGCTTCTGACACTCGCTTGTCACTCAGAAGAAGAGAGCAAGTTTGTCGCGTTTGTCATACAGTTCTTTATTCTCATTGGTGTCTCTTTATATAGACACCAACAAGACCAGCAGCTCTACATTCATCTGGCCTTGCATCTTCCTCGTCTTATTTCTTCCCGGCAGAGTGTAGTAGACGGACGCTGTGTATCTTCTTCGCCATTACGTATGTGTGCTCGGCAAGACCGTTTTGTGTTTGAGCGCCCCCAAGTTGTGCTTTACTGTAACTTCAGAAGCTCCAGACACATGAGCAAAAGCCCCAATCTCATTGGTCGGATAGTTTTTGACGCGGCGCGTCAAACTGAAAAAACGAACCCGAGGCGTTTTTTTAAAAATGACGCTTTTACGCGTGGCGTTTTACGCGTCGGTGTGAACACTCACATTGGCGCCCTTTGTTTAGTCACGAGGCGTTAAACGTCGGCGAATAACGCGCGCGAAATTCGTCCCGGTGTGAACAGGCCTTAAGAGAATGACAGCGAGAGGTGTGTGTGTGTGTGTGTGTGTGTGTGTGTGTGTGTGTGTGTGTGTGTGTGTGTGTGTGTGTGTGTGTGTGTGTGTGTGTGTGTGTGTGTGTGTGTGTGTGTGTGTGTGTGTGTGTGTGTGTGAGAGCGTAAGAGAATGACAGCGAGAGTGTGTGTGTGTGTGTGTGTGTGTGTGTAGAGATTTAACTGCATTTGGAGCTACCTCGACTCCCACGACTACATTAATGCTACTCAACGTCGTCGGCGCCGCCATTCTGCACTCTCTGAGGTAACTGTGGTGCGCATATTTTCAGAGCCCCCAAACCATAAAATTCGACGACGCTGATTGGCGAAATATAAACTTTTTTGCGTAGCAACCGGGGAACCATTGGCTTAAATTCCAGCACTGTAGGGCTGAGCGAACTGGAGCCCCGAGAAGACAGCCTATTGGCTACTACTACACTAACATGATAAACGTAAGGAAAGTGAATGCAAATATCATTCTGGAGAGTTCAAAACACATTTCAAAGTAAAATGTGTTAACATTTAAAGTAAAATTGCATTATTATCATATAATTAACACAGATTATTTTTCAAAATGAGAGATTATATAAAAAAAATATATATAAAATATATATAAAAAGAAAAAAAACAGACAGGCAGGTCAGCGGGAGGTCGGCGCCCCAGCGCCCTCTATGGGCGAGCCGCTGCTGCATACGCGCCTGATCAAACCTTAGTTTCTGTTATTGGTAAATTCCAATACTCCTAGATGACCAATAATAGCTTTGCTATTAACTGATATACAATGGTAATAATCTGTACAACATTGTGAGCACAATGTATATCGTTAGCAAACGTGTAGGCTAAGTTATATCTATAAGCTAGCAGCGGTCTCTCACCACGACACCTGCCGTTCTCAGTTGCGGCATTTCAAAAACCTAGAGTATTCCCCATTACTTTGCATGTAGAACAACAACATTACCGAAAGATATACACCTCACATTTTAAAATAACAGAATGAACGATGCACTAAAACTCTATTACAGTATTAATTAAAACTCACAGTGAACAGCATTAAACATAAAAACACACATGCCTTACCTTTTTGTTGCAGTGCAGTTTTTATTGCATAAGTGGTAATGTTTTGCCGACAGCATACAGTCCTCATTTTTTATTGCAGCTTCCATTCTCCTGATTGCTATTATTTAATTTCTTCGTTAAAAAAAAACATCCAGGGAAGACTGAATATAGGCTGTTTCTTTTAATGTTTACTCAGTATCTGACAGCTAGGCTAATCAAAAAGACGTGCTATTAACTGCAGCTGCACACACTCACTCCACACACATTTTTTTTATAATAATACTTTTGCAATAATGTGTGTCTCCTCTGACCGTTGTTCTAACATTAATCCTGGCCTGTCCCTGCTCTCTCGGCAGCATAGCAGGCTCATAATTGTATGGCTGTGGTCCGTCGTCCGTCATACGAATGTCATTGCGATCCATTGTTTTCCTGATGTTTGAATGGTTTGAATCAACCGCTCTCCCTCCAGTTGCGTCACGCCTGTCACGCCCATTTTCAGATGCGGAAGTAAAATTTTCTCACAAAAACGACCCCAGAAGCCAATGTAGCGTATTTATAAGTATATTTTAAAGAAAATCTAGTTACTACATTGTTTTTCTACACATTGACTCGTTGGGTCCTCTAACCTGCAATATGCCCTTTAAATATATAAATTACACTGCAATGACACCTTCAAATAAAGTGCAACCCAAAAATGATATACATTTCTCCCAGACATGCAATAGGCACGTGCCTAGAGTTTCTATGCATAAGCATAATCCAGCCCTGCACACAGTAGAGAAACGTATAAAGCGACTGCCATGGCAGCTTCGTCATCTCCAGGTCCTTCGTACAGCAGCTCGCAGCGGTACCTCTGGGCCGTGACGGGAGAGGGCAGGTGGATGGTGATCATCTGAAGCAGAGCTTCTCCGGCGGGCAGCCAGCGGCGCATCACAGCTTTCAGCAGCGGCTTGCCTTCCTTCTCCTTATCCTCCGCGTCAAGCTTGATGTCCAGCTTCTCAATCAGTTTGGCGGTGTCCTCCTTCTTGAAGTTCATGATGGCATCGAACACCTGGAGATTGAGGAAGTGAGGTATGATCACCAGAGTATCGAAAACAGACATGCGTTACTCATGCGTTACTGTTAAAAAAAAAGTTGCTATCCACAAGTTTCCGGGGGCGCTACTGTAAAAAAGAAAGTGGGTACAACTTCCGGTGAGGCGGCGGAAGTAGTATACCAATGGTATTTTCTGTGTTATTTAGCGAAGAGGCTAGAAGTTTTTCGGATACTTTTTTTACTATTTAAAGTCGCAAACCTTTATGAAAGATGTCGTTACGGAGCTCAGTGACAACATGTGCTGTTCGCGGATGTACGTATAACCGGACTAAACTAATTCAGTTGCTTAAACGTGAGTGTTTTGAACATAAGCCTAAAACGAAATCAGAGTGTTCCTGCCAACGACTGTACAGTTTCCATCACCTCCCAAAAGACGACGAATCAAGAAGAATATGGCTGAAGAATTTAAAATTAAAAACACCTGTTTGAGTGCTCATTTCACTTCGTAGACAAGCCAACACATGATAACCCGTACCCAACGCTCTTTCTGGGTTATGAGAAGCCACCGGAGAAGAGACGCCGACCCAAGAGTAGACATGGCACAACAACAACAGGTAACAATGAAATGTCAACTAGTTTGCTAGTTTTGTTTATGCAGGTATTTTTGTTTAATACCTTAGATATTCTTGAAGTAACGTTATTTATTATTAATGTATGAAAAACTGTCTGCCATGATGGTAGACGGGTAGCCTGATATTTTTACATTGCATAAACTTTTATTGTGACGAGCTTGGAGGGCACAATGGTACACAGTGACAGATGCTAATTTCATTTCCTCTTTTTATTTAACATTTAACGTTACAGAATATCTATATTGATAATAGTAAACGCAGTCTATGTGTCTAGATGTTTGTCAAGACGCTAATGTCCCCTAATAGTTTTTTTTCTGCCACTAAACAAATCGTCATTAAAGGACTAACCACACAAACCACGGACCGCCACTGCTAAATATGTACTTAATTGTATTCCCTGCAGATGAGCCTGGTGTGATGGAGGTTTCTGGGGAGCCAGATCCTACCTCACAGACCTTCCATGATGCCCAAACACAGTGGTCAGACCCAGCAATGGAGGACCACACCTACTCCAAAGGACCTACCATCACATGCGTTATGACAACTGCTCCATCCTCTAAGAGTTCGCTGCCTGTTGCAGATATTGTTTTAAAAGATGATACAGACTGTCTGCTGTACACAGGGATTCCACTGCTTGAGTTCAAAACTCTTGTGTCGGGCTTGCAACATTTTGCCCCCACATCATCAGTATTGTCAGCAGAGGACCAAATCCTGCACTGTAAAAAATATTTTAGCAATTTAGTTATTTCAACTTATTTTTTTAACTAGATTGTCCAGACAACAAGAAATTTTAAGTTTTCTTGTCCTCAACTTATCGAAATAAGTTAGTTAAACTAAAAAAAAACCCATGCAAAAAGATAACTCAAAATAATGAGTTAACTTTTTTTACAGTGTGTTGACATTGATGAAGCTTAGGCCCCATCCACACTACTGCGTTTTAGTTTAGAAACGGAGAATTAAAACATATACGATCTCCGTCCACACCAGCGTTTTAGCTGCGATCTCCGTCCACATTAAAATGACTGAAAACGCGCATCACGTGACCATTCACCTACACTGGGCATGCGCGTACCAGTGTAAACACCATAGCTGCGTCCCAATGTGCATACTATGCCCTAAATAGTATTGACAATTACTAATGTCACATACTATTTAGGATGGATAGTATGCACATTGGGACGCAGCTCATTACTCAGGAACCACAACTTCATTGATAAAATTATCCCGCACGCGCTGGTTCTTCCCGGCTTAACCCAAAACCAACGCTCCATGTTCGGTCCACGGTTCGTGAGCCTCTGCGTCATCGTTTCTAAAGTCCTCAGTTTTGTCCCGTCTTCACTAAAACGTCCTCCGGAGATTCAAAACGCAAAACGGGTCTGCAGCGTTTTTAAACTTCTCCGTTTTAGGTCTTCGTATTTGCCGTTTTAGTCTGGACGGGAGGTGCAAACGTAGCAAAAGGTCTCCGTTTCTAAACGAAAATGTAGTAGTGTGGATGGGGCCTTAGACAGAACTTTGTTATAGCTGATTTAGCAAGACGCTTCAAAATGTCACCTGGTCAGGTCAGTAAAACACTGAAATTCTGGATAGATGTGATTGCTGAGCACACCCAGGATCTCATTCCATGGCTGCCTAGAGAAACAATAAAGGCCACTTTGCCACAGATTTTTATGGACAATTTTCCAAACACAACTTGTGTAATTGACTGCACAGAAAGTGTCTTGCAGAAGGCTAAAAATCTGGACTCAAGAACTGAATCTTATAGTCACTACTATGCAAACAATACTGTCAAGCAGTGGTTAAATTGGGCCGGGGCTCTCCGGGGCTCAGCCCCGGCACATAAGCCTGCTCGTTTGCAGTCAGTTGACTACTAGAAATTATGTCACATACAATTTGATGAAAGTGATGCTTTTGAAAACATATTTCTGACAATAAATGAAAGATTTTTGAAATGGCATGTCTATTTTGTCTCGGCGGAGCTGAGATGAGAACAATCGGAACACGGCCGTAATTTTGTTCAGCTGCTTAATCTCGTTGTCAGTCGACCATGATCGCGCACCGCTCGCGCATGCGCATCTGACACGTACGCAGCAATAATGAATGTTCCTGGGAGACCGTGGTTGCGCGGGATGTGGATGTTCCAGAAATGTCAAAAAAGTGCCCTGGCCTTGAATGACAAGGTAAGGAAAATAAGACTAAATCAAAATTAAATAACCAGGACTAGGTTGACCATGTGATTTTTCTCAGGAGATGTTTTGAGCATTTTACTTCAGATACCGGATTATCAGCAAACTGCCAAGAGAACTGCTAATTTAACGTTAGCTGGCTACTTAAAATAAACTAGCAATCTATTCAGTCAGCATATTTGTATTTGATCTGTGTGAATTACAGAAATATAAGACTTGCTAGACCTAAGTTACTTTTAGCTAAGTTACCAAGCTCTGTGGTTAATGAAAATTAAATCAACCATTTATTCTCCAACTTTCAGAGATAAATTGAAATGAGTGGAGCATATCCACCCAAGAAGAGGAAACTGACTTACTTCTTCAAAAGGTGGGGTGATATTCCAGACATTTTTAGCATGACTAGCTCTGTAACATGTTGGCAGTAGAGATGGGACAGTATGAAAATGATCAAAATTATCACAGTGTTCGGTATTATTGCGGTATTTTTAAAAGTGTGTTCAATATGTTCAGAAAGCACTGACAGCCTGTCAGTGACAGGCCTACACAAGCTGAACTAGTTTCAAAAAGTGTAACAGTGCTTAATATATTACAAAAATATAGGCAATATGCTTGTAAAAACTATTGAAAACGGTCTGAAACACTGTGAAAGAACTTGAACCAGATATGTCTGGCTGAGATCCAGGAAGATTTATTTACAACTCCAACGTGAAGTCAACTATGAAGTTGTATTTGAGGTTACATGTGAAGTTGGTTGTGGTTCTAAAATATAAACAAATAATAATGCACAATAATAAGCATCTGACTTACTATGAAAATTATTTACCAGTACTAAATATTATAGCCACCAGCATACAAGAAACAATACTAAGAATTACATTAATTTCTCTGTAATAATTAACATAATTTTTACCGTTACACCGGCAATGATCTCATCCCTAGTTGGCTGCAGACTTTACAGTGATGTACTCAGCAGACTTACCAGATGATTTAATTGATATCATATCAACATTCTATTAATGTTAAAGTTACAGAGTGCACCTGGCGTGTAAGAAAAGGCAGACTAATACTGAGGTGTTTGCATACCAGCCATTGTGGGAAGTAATGAAGTTATAGATGAGTGATGAGTTATAGATGTGTGTTCTCTGTACTGTTTTTAAGAATGTGTATGAAATTAAATGTAAAATCAAAATTAAATTACAAAGGTAAAACACAAATATATTCAAATGTTGATTATAAAACTAACCAGTTGTCACGTTTCTGTATGTTTAAGCTATGTTTTGTGATCTTGGTTTCCCCTGTCTTTGTGGTTTTTGGTTTAGCCCTGTTAAGTTTTCCCGCTCCTCGTTTGTGTTCAGTTTCATCACCTGTGTTCAGTTAATTATCCAATCATTCCAAGTGTATTTAAGCCCTGTGTTTTCTCCCTGTGTTTGTCGATCGTCGTCTTTAAATGGTTGTGTGTTTCCTGGAGTTTTGTTCCTGTTTGAGTTTGGAAAGTTTTCATTTTGGAAATTAAAAACTATTATATTAAAATTCCGTGTCCTCGTCTTCAGCACCTGCACAAACCCTGACAGAATGATCGACCTAAAATAAAGATGGACTTGGTTGGCCGTGACCTAACTGATTACCTCATCAGGATTCTGTTCGAGAGAGGTCTCCGCATCACCATCACCCCAGTGATGCCTCCAGCCATCTTCGCCACGCCGTCCATCCACATCCATGCAGCGCCAGAGCCTGAGCCCGTCGCCTGCCCGCCAGAGCCTGAGCCCGTCGCCTGCCCGCCAGAGCCTGAGCCCGTCGCCTGCCCGCCAGAGCCTGAGCCCGTCGCCTGCCCGCCAGAGCCTGAGCCCGTCGCCTGCCCGCCAGAGCCTGAGCCTAGCCCCAAGCTCCCTGAAATGCTGGTTCCGCCCAGTTCCGAGTCCCCTGATGTGCTGGCCCCGTCCAGTTCCGAGTCCCCTGATGTGCTGGCCCCGTCCAGTTCCGAGTCCCCTGATGTGCTGGCCCCGTCCAGTTCCGAGTCCCATGATGTGCCAGAGCCCGTTGACCCAGAGCCCGTTGACCCAGAGCCCGTTGACCCAGCGCCCGTTGATGTCAAGTCAGTTCCCGATCATGAGCCTGTCCTCCCCAAGAAAATTTTGGGGGGGCGCCATACGCCTTCGCCGTGGCCGGCCAAAGATCCACGGAGGCCCGAAAAGATAACACCGCCATGGCCACCTGAAGGGTCTGCACCGCCATGGCCACCTGAAGGGTCTTCACCACCACGGCCACCTGAAGGGTCTTCACCGCCCTGGCCACCTGAAGGGTCTTCACCGCCGTGGCCACCTGAAGGGTCTTCACCGCCCTGGACGCCCGAGGGTCCCACAGCTCCGCCCTGGACGCCCGAGGGTCCCACAGCTCCGCCTTGGACGCCCGAGGGTCCCACAGCTCCGCCTTGGACGCCCGAGGGTCCCACAGCTCCGCCTTGGACGCCCGAGGGTCACACAGCTCCGCCCTGGACGCCCGAGGGTCCCACAGCTCCGCCTTGGACGCCCGAGGGTCCCACAGCTCCGCCTTGGACGCCCGAGGGTCCCACAGCTCCGCCTTGGTCACGACCACAGCCTGCTCCGCCTTGGTCACGCCCGCAGCCTGCTCCGCCCTGGAGGCTTCCTGGACCTGCTCCATGCCCTCGTCAGCCTCCAGGGCGCCCACCCTCCCACCCCTTTGGATGTTATACGGCGCGAGGTCGCGCCTTCGGGAAGGGGGGAGGTAGTGTCACGTTTCTGTATGTTTAAGCTATGTTTTGTGATCTTGGTTTCCCCTGTCTTTGTGGTTTTTGGTTTAGCCCTGTTAAGTTTTCCCGCTCCTCGTTTGTGTTCAGTTTCATCACCTGTGTTCAGTTAATTATCCAATCATTCCAAGTGTATTTAAGCCCTGTGTTTTCTCCCTGTGTTTGTCGATCGTCGTCTTTAAATGGTTGTGTGTTTCCTGATTTCCTGGAGTTTTGTTCCTGTTTGAGTTTGGAAAGTTTTCATTTTGGAAATTAAAAACTATTATATTGAAATTCCGTGTCCTCGTCTTCAGCACCTGCACAAACCCTGACACCAGTGTTATCATTTTTATATCTTAAAGCTGCAGTCCGCAGTTTTCGCCATCTCTGTTCGAAATCTGCAATTGCAGTTATTCGTGGAATTATCAACTTTACGTGGGTTGTGTAATGAGGCAACCACTGGAGCCAGAAATCAAAACTTTGCCTTTTTATGTGTGTGTGTGTTGTCGTAGTAAAGAGAGAGAATGGGAGAAGGAAGTTTGTATGAGGTGGACCTGGTCACCACAGACCCAAATCTTCTCAGCTGTTGCTACTGTCATATGCTGCACTGTCTCTCCATGTGGCACATTATGTTTAGCACATTGTATGGGTCACTATATCATAACAAGGTAATACAACGTGTAATCAAGTGATGACTGATTAACAGTAATGTAAATGCTAAATGTCCTAATACCTGTTGCAAAGTAAATGCTCTTAACCTTGCAGTTTTTCACATATCATGTAATACTCAATTTCTCCATTTCTTTGCACAAAACTCTCCAGAAAGTGCTATTTAATGGTTTATTTTTCAAAAAAAAAAAATCCCGGGGGGGCATGCCCCCGGACCCCCCTAGGGAGAGCACCCCCACTTAATAAATCCCAATTTAACCCCTGCTGTCAAGTATCTAGTAGTAGCAACTGCTCCATCTGGAATAGTTATGTACATTTATAGTGGCAAATGTAGCGATAGATTCATCGCACAGAACTCTGGGTTTCTCGACCATTTGCGTGCTGGAGATGAGGTGATGGGGGACCGTGGCTTCACCATCAGGGATTTGCTAGACTAGAGGAACGGAAAGTTCGTTTGATCACACCAGCTTTTACGCGAAAGAAATACTAAGAATCTGTGCAGCACTTGTAAATCTGCGAGGGGAGCTTATTTCTAGAACAATCAATTTAAAGGGTTAGTTCACCCCAAAATGCTAATTCTGTCAGTAATTACTCACCCTCATGTTGTTCCAACCCTGTAAGACTTTCGTTCATCTTCGGAACACAAATTAAGATATTTTTGATTAAATCTGAGAGCTGGATCCTCTGAGAGCTCCTCCAATGAACGAAAGTCTTCCGGGGTTGGAACAACATGAGGGTGAGTAACTGACAGAATTAGCATTTTGGGGTGAACTATCCCTTTAATCTTTTATAGACTTTTTCTTTTAGTTGTTGTTTCATAGACAGCTATTTTCTTCTTACTGTGTAAATTTGTTTCAATTCTTAATATTCTATAAACTTTCTCAGCATGTGATTGGCTGTTCGCTACAGATGTCACACCTAAACTCAGGCTTAAAGCCTGAGCTGACAATACCACTGTTAACCAAATGTGCCAGTTAATGTATTCAAATGGCACATTGATTTATTATTTTTAATAAACTCTAAAGCACAATGACTAAGTGTGTATTTTTTATTTTAATTGTTTGTCAGCTCACACAACTGTCTGTCACCATGCCTTAATGAGTATTGATTATTAATATTATAATATTAATGAGAACAGTGTAAACCCTCCCCCAACTACCCATTAAAGATCTGCAGGTATGTTGGACAGAGATTTATCTTCTTGTCAGCAAAATCATCAGCCAACCTAGGTAGCATGTGTAAAAAGTGCATATGCAGAACATGAATGACACACAGTAAACATTTCAGTTTAGTACATTTATTAATTAATTAATGATATCACAATGCAATACATTTTCGTGTTAATTATCCTTACTTTACTGACGTTTCACAAAAGTGCTGCTGCATGACTACAAGAGCGTCCTGGCCCTGCAATACATGAACAACCCGCTGTCTGTACTTCACCTGTCACTGACGCTAGCACCCAAGCCTTATGATGCGTTACGTGTAGGCTCTGGCTCGGCTCAATGTCAGCTTTAAGATACATAAGGTCATTTCCGACGTCCTTAAATAACACCCGACCAACTTTATTACTGTGTAAATACTGATATGTCTCTGAGCTTTTTAAATTGCTCATCGCCTTACTATCAGGCTACTGAATCTACAAAATAGCTAAAAATACTACCATACGTGATACGCGGCCACTTCTTCATGTCATCCTCCCAACTATCTACTGCGGAGGGTAAATGTCACCAGCACAGGTCAGGGCAGGCACCAGATGACCAGCCTCGCCCCTCAACCGTGCACCACCGTGGGGAGCCGACACCGCAAGAACACAAGCAGACAGAATGGGGTTTAATAAGAACAGATTCTTTATTGAATTAAAAAGTCTATAGGGGCAACATTCGTTCTGTTGGCCACGGGACTCTATAGAGAGGCCTCTTCACCGCAGGACTCAAGTGGAGCCGAGCGGGAGTCAGAGTTCCACCACCGCAGTCAGATCCCTGCAAAGTTCGGTGCGGGCGGAAGTGAACGAGGATTCTGATGGCGGGAGGGGTCAGTACTAACCCGCTTAGCTGCCCACTCACAGGGCTCAGGCAGAGAGGATGATGGTATTTCACCAGCGCAGCTGCACACTCACAGGGCTGGGGCGGATAAGATGAGAAGTATTGCACCAGTGTAGCTGTAGACTCACAGGGCTCAGACAGAGAGAATGGTAGTATTTCTCCAGCGTAGCTGCACACTCACAGGGCTCAGACAGAGGTTGATAGTAATTCACCAGCGTAGCTGCACACTCACAGGGCTCAGACAGAGGATGATAGTTTTTCACCAGCGTAGCTGCACACTCACAGGGCTCAGACAGAGGTGGATAGTATTTCACCAGCGTAGCTGCACTCACAGGGCTCAGACAGAGAGGATAATTATATTTCACCAGCGTAGCTGTATACTCACAGGACTCAGACGGAGGATGATAGTATTCCACCAGCGTAGCTGTACTCACAGGGCTCAGACAGAGAGGATGATAGTTTTTCACCAGCGTAGCTGCAGACTCACAGGGCTCAGACAGAGAGGATAATTGTATTTCACCAGCGTAGCTGTATACTCACAGGACTCAGACGGAGGATGATAGTATTCCACCAGCGTAGCTGTACTCACAGGGCTCAGACAGAGGATGATAGTTTTTCACCAGCGTAGCTGCACACTCACAGGGCTCAGACAGAGGTGGATAGTATTTCACCAGCGTAGCTGCACTCACAGGGCTCAGACAGAGAGGATGATAGTTTTTCACCAGCGTAGCTGCACACTCACAGGGCTCAGACAGAGGTGGATAGTATTTCACCAGCGTAGCTGCACTCACAGGGCTCAGACAGAGAGGATAATTATATTTCACCAGCGTAGCTGTATACTCACAAGACTCAGACGGAGGATGATAGTATTCCACCAGCGTAGCTGTACTCACAGGGCTCAGACAGAGAGGATGATAGTTTTTCACCAGCGTAGCAGCAGACTCACAGGGCTCAGACAGAGAGAATGATAGTATTTCTCCAGCGTAGCTGCACACTCACAGGGCTCAGACAGAGAGAATGAGAAGTATTGCACCAGCGTAGCTGCACACTCACAGGGCTCAGACAGAGGTTGATAGTAATTCACCAGCGTAGCTGCATACTCACAGGGCTCAGACAGAGAGGATGATAGTATTCCACCAGCGTAGCTGTACTCACAGGGCTCAGACAGAGGATGATAGTTTTTCACCAGCGTAGCTGCACACTCACAGGGCTCAGACAGAGGTGGATAGTATTTCACCAGCGTAGCTGCACTCACAGGGCTCAGACAGAGGATGATAGTTTTTCACCAGCGTAGCTGCACACTCACAGGGCTCAGACAGAGGTGGATAGTATTTCACCAGCGTAGCTGCACTCACAGGGCTCAGACAGAGAGGATGATAGTTTTTCACCAGCGTAGCTGCACACTCACAGGGCTCAGACAGAGGTGGATAGTATTTCACCAGCGTAGCTGTACTCACAGGGCTCAGACAGAGAGGATAATTATATTTCACCAGCGTAGCTGTATACTCACAGGACTCAGACGGAGGATGATAGTATTCCACCAGCGTAGCTGCAGACTCACAGGGCTCAGACAGAGAGGATGATAGTATTTCTCCAGCGTAGCTGCACACTCACAGGGCTCAGACAGAGAGAATGAGAAGTATTGCACCAGCGTAGCTGCACACTCACAGGGCTCAGACAGAGGTTGATAGTAATTCACCAGCGTAGCTGCACACTCACAGGGCTCAGACAGAGAGGATAATTGTATTTCACCAGCGTAGCTGTATACTCACAGGACTCAGACGGAGGATGATAGTATTTCACCAGCGTAGCTGCACTCACAGGGCTCAGACAGAGGTTGATAGTATTTCACCAGCGTAGCTGCACACTCACAGGGCTCAGACAGAGAGGATAATTGTATTTCACCAGCGTAGCTGTATACTCACAGGACTCAGACGGAGGATGATAGTATTCCACCAGCGTAGCTGTACTCACAGGGCTCAGACAGAGAGGATGATAGTTTTTCACCGCTGCTTCACCACAAGGGATTCCTCTTCAAGAAGATACCAGAGGAGATCGGCACGTTGATGAAACAGGCCCACCACTGCCGCAGCAAACACCCCCGAACTCGTGTTCTGTTACAATCTTCACAAACAATCACACGTGAAAAGGAACACAGCAAACACTGCAAATCACTGCACTCACGAAATTAAGGCTCTAGCGTGGGGCTCGGTCCACCACCCGTGCTGTATATTCGATGGAGATCAGTGGTGAAGCATTAGGCACATCCAGAAAACAGCCAGTACGTCCGAGGCTTCCGTTTCTATGGTGTTCTCTCCCAGACGCTTGCTGCATGAAACAATTGTACTATAATCCAGTTCCCAGTATCACTCATCTGTCTCAGCCACCAAGTCTCCCTCCACTCTCCAACCGAACTCCCGCTGGTGTCACTTCCTTGCCCGGTTTCCGATCGTTCGTCACATCTGCTTCCTGAATCCCCTTTTTGGCCCAACACAATCAAACTGAAACCACTCCGTCCACAAGACTCGACGACCATTAACTTCCTTCTCCCTGTCACTCCTGCTGCTCTAGAGCGATGTACTGCCTTTTTATCCTCCCTTCCGTCAGCGCGGGCTCCAATCACCACACCCCCGCACCGGTTTCTAATCACTGTTGACGAACTTCGCCATCGGCCACTATCGCCGAGCCCGGAAACTTTCCCAGGTTCCTCACCGGAAGCTTCTCCTCCCGGAAACTCTAGCTCCCATCAATGGTTCCGCCTCGAACGATTTGTCACCCGTGACATCCCCCCCCACTGATGGGTTCTAGTCCCTAGAACCGTGATGCTTCGATCCATTCCCCGTACCTTTCAGGGGCCCGTCCCTGAGTGCTCCGTTGGGAGCGTCGGGGTGGCGACGGAGTAGCTGCTCTTCCTACTTCGGCCTCCAGATTTCCAGGGACTACCGCCCATCCCATCTGGGGTACCTCGGAAGTCACAGGGGCCACTGGGGTTCTTTCTCTCGGTGCGGGGTAGTTGGGACAAGGTCGGAGCAAGTTCCGGTGGAGCACCCGTTCGGGCCCCGGCCTCCCCTCAGGCCGAACCGTGTAGACTGGGAGATCAGCCCCTTGTTGGCGCTCCACCACGTACGGCATAGGCTCCCATCGATCCCGGAGCTTCCCCTTTCCCTGGCGTCGGTTATCACATACCAATACCCGCTCTCCGGGCAACAAGGGGGCTTCTCGAGCTGTCCGGTCGTACAAGCGTTTGTTCTTACTTGCTGCCGCCCCTAGACGATCTGTGACTCGGCGGTAGGCATAATTAAGATGTTGATGATGCCGGCCCACCCATTCGGTAGTACTAGGAGTCCCCTCCGCGAGCTCTGTCCCCAGGAGCAGATCCACAGGCAAGCGCAGATGTCTCCCGAACATAAGGAAGGAAGGGGCATACCCGGTAGTACTATGTACGCTGTTATTATAGGCCTGCACCAATGCAGGGAGGCACTCTGCCCACTGGCCCTGTTGCTCACTTTCTAAGGTCCCCAGTAGGCCCAGCAGAGTCTGGTTGAACCTTTCACAGCCACCATTACCCTGGGGGTGGTAAGGGGTCGTATGGGTCTTCCTGCACCCATATAGGCGACTCAGCTCCTGAATAATCCTGGACTCAAAGTTCGGACCCTGGTCCGAATGGAGGGTCTCCGGACAGCCAAAGGGTTGTATCACTGTCCGCCAGAGCGCGCTGGCTGTAGTGACAGCCGTCTGGTCTACCGTAGGGACGGCCCAGGCATACTTTGTAAACAGGTCGGTCATCACCAAGATATTTTGAAACTGGTCTGTCGGCCGACCCAGCGTCAGGAAATCAATTCCTACAATATGCAGGGGCGCCTTAGGACATATGGGGACCAACGGGGCTCTCGTCTCTTTCCTGCTCTTAAACAGCGTACACCGGGGGCAGCCTTGAACAAACTTCTCAACCGTCGCCTCCATCCCGGACCAGTAGAAATACCTCCTCAGTAGAGACAGCGTTCTCTCCTGTCCCTGGTGCCCGGTATGCGTATGGTACGCCGTTAACAGAACCGAGACTTGTTCTTCGGGCACCACCATCTGGTATACGGTCTCCCGAGTCCCAGGATCCTGAGCGGAACGGCAGATCACCCCTTCTCGCAGACTCAACCTCTTCCACTGCCCCAAGAGCCGCCGCAATGCCAAGGTCTGGGCCTGTCTCTCCACCACTCCTGGCCCAAAGCCCCGCCTAAGGTACGAGGAAAGCTGCACCAGACCCCCATCTTTCTCCTGCAGTTCTTTCCATCGACCTGGGTCCCACCCCCAACTAGGGGGAGCTCCGTCCAAGCGGGATCCCGGGGCCTCCACTATTCCCACCAACAACTCTTCCTCTGGCTCGGGCGAGGAAGGGAGCATTTGACGGTTCTTAGCAACCTCCGGAAGCCTGGACAGCGCATCCGCATTAGCATGTTCTTTGCCAGGACGATATTGGAGCTGGTAGTCGAAATTGGCTAACTGCGCAACCCAACGCTGCTCCACAGCCCCCAGTTTGGCAGTCTGTAAGTGGACCAGAGGATTGTTGTCGGTCACCACCGTCACTTTGGCTCCCCACAGATAATCTTTAAACTTCTCTGCCATCGCCCATTTCATCGCCAAGAGTTCTATTTTAAAGGAACTGTAATTAGCTACATTCCGTTCGGCTGGGTGGAGGCTCCGACTCGCATAGGCGATCACCCTCTCTACTCCCTGTTGTCGCTGCGCCAGCACTGCTCCCAGTCCTGCGTTACTTGCGTCGGTGTACAGAATAAAGGGTAGGGTAAAATCGGCGTAAGCCAGAATGGGAGCCCTCAGAAGTTCCATTTTGAGGCTTTGGAATGCAGTCTCACACGCCTGGTCCCAATTCACAGAAGGGGAACTCCGGCCACGAGAATGCCTGGCACCCGTGAGGAGCTGGTTCAGGGGCTTGGCGATTTCGGAAAAGCCTTTAATGAAACGGCGATAATACCCTACAAAGCCCAAAAAGGATCTCACTTGGCGAACGGTCCGAGGCGGTTCCCATCCTTGGACAGCTGATATTTTCTCGGGGTCCGGAGAAATCCCTGCGGAACTGACGCGATGTCCCAGAAATTGCACCTCCTTCCGGAACAGCTGGCACTTATCTGGACGGAGCTTCAGCCCGTACCTCTCCATGGCTTGGAACACCTCCTCCAGATGACATAGATGGGAAGCGAAATCTGGAGAGAACACAATCACATCGTCGAGGTAGACCAGAGTCGTATCAACCAACTGCCCCCCCAGGCATCGCTGCATCAGTCGCTGGAAGGTTGCCGGGGCGTTGCATAGGCCGAACGGCATCCGGTCCCACTCGAAGAGCCCAAACGGAGTAGTAAAAGCGGTCTTCTCCCGGTCTCGTTCCTCCATCTGCACCTGCCAGTACCCGCTGGCCAAGTCCAACGTTGAATACCATACCGCCTGGGTCAAACTGGTGAGGGAATCTTCAATACGCGGCAGCGGAAATGCATCCTTTTTGGTCACACTATTTAGTTTCCGGTAGTCGACACAGAACCTCCATGCCCCGGTTTTCTTCTGGACCAGGACGATTGGCGCCGCCCATGGACTGCTGCTCTCCCGGATGATCCCTCCATCCAGCATCCCCTTCAGCAGGGTGCGGACCTCCGAGTAAAGGGTGGGTGGCACCGGACGGTACCGTTCCCGGCTTGGCATCGCATCACCCGTGGGGATTTGGTGTTTGACCACTCCCGTACAGCCGTAATCCTCCTCATGAGTCGAGAAGATGTGTTGCCATCTAATCAAGAAGTCCTGGAGCTGAAGTTGTTGCTCATCCTCCAGGCCCTCTCCACTCAAGGAGCTCCCCACCAGATGCTCCGGTACTCCGTCTCTCAAAGGATCCGTTCTTGGTTCCACCTGCCGGACAGCCACCTCCACTACTGCAGCGCTTACTTGATTAAAGCAAACGTCCTTACTCTCACGCACTTGTAGGGGACTCACCGGGGTGACTCGGACTAAGCGCTGATGGCGACGAAGGATGACAGGGTAAGAATGTACATTCCGTACTCTCACTAGTACTCTGCCTCGACGAACTACGGCCAGTCCTCGGGCCACTTCAATGGACTGACAGTCCAAATGAGGTTCAACGAGAACCCAGTCGTCTGGCCCACGAGTCCCAGCAGGCAACTTGACGCCGATGACAGCCTCGCTCCGCGCCGGGACCGACAGAGCATACCGGCAAACCACCCGGCCAACGTCTTCCCGGTCCTCCCTTCTACCGGCGGCATAGATTCTACGGCAATCGGCCAAGATCTGCTCCCAATCTTGCTTCTCGGAGGACGGGGGTATCCGCGCCGGTCGGTTCGCAAATAGTTCCTTCCAGCAATCCGAAATGACATTCATGCCGAGTAAAGCTCGATGGAGGCCCAGGCAATGGTCTTTGACAATGACAACTCCCTTTTGCTGGACGGGGACCCCTTGGATGTGAAAATCAACCACCACATACCCAGTATAGGGGATGTCAAGTCCATTTGCCCCCCGCAATGTTAGCCGCGAGGCTTCTGCTCCTTGGAGCCGATGATCTGTGAACAGTTCCCGGGACAAGCTCTCCGAGAACAAGGTGACTTGAGAACCAGTGTCAACCAGACATCTTATCTTTACCCCGTTGACCTGGATCTCCACGGTGGGACAACGCCCGACCCAGTTGTCTGTAGGGGTAGGTATAGAAAGGGGGTCACCAGGAGGGGCCCCGGCCACTTGACCCACAGTGGCCGGTGAAACTAAAAACCCCCTTGCGAACCACGACGGGAACTGCACTGGCGACTGAGGTGTCCAGGTTCCCCACAGCTGTTACAAATAGGCCTACCCTGGTCATCCCACTGGAACCTGGGGGCGACAGGGCGACGGCCAGGCCCTCGTCCTCCATCAGAATAAGACCGTTCTCGTGCCATTGGCATATCCCCAGATCGGCCTCGACGCAGCTCGTCCAAAAGACTCTTGGATAATTCCGCCATCTGTCCCTTAACATCCTCTAAGAGTTCGGCCCGCAATTTCTGCTTCCAATCAGTCAGCTCGGTCAACGTGGGGCCACCTGTGCTGCTAGCCGCCATACAGACTGGAATGCCGGCTATCTCTCCCTGATCCGTCTCCAAGGCCAACGCCTCTTGACGAAGAGCTTCAAAAGTCAGTGTGGAATCCCGGCGGAGTTGGAGCCGTATGCCCTGACGCACTGGCCCCTCACGCAGCCCCAGGACAAACTGGTCCCGCAATAGGGTCTCGCCATCCCCCAACCCATGATCCTGTCGCCCCTTCAACCGGCCAAACAGCTCCCTCAACTTCAGGGAGTAGGCTCGAAGAGTTTGTTTGGGTCCCTGTCGATAGTTGAAGAATTGTGCCCTAAGGGCAGCCACCGGGGTGGCATCTCCATACAACTCTGTCAAGAATTCAAAGATAGCCCCAGCAGTAGCCCGCACAGCTCCAGATGCGGCCAGCACTTCTCTCTTGGCCTCTCCTTCCAGAGATCCCAAAACGAACTGCACTTTCTGCTGTCCATTCAACCCCTGTAGTCCCGCCAGATATTCGGTCTGGGCTTTCCAATCTTGAAGACTCAACTCTGATCCAGGTCCTCCATATCGCTGGGCCCAGGGGGCCCCCATGAACACCGGCATAACTTGCGGCCTTACCGCCGGTGCTTCTTCGTCGGCCATCGTGCCCCTGCGGTCGCTTCAACTCACGGTGGACAGACCCTGCCGACTACGCCACTTTATGTCACCAGCACAGGTCAGGGCAGGCACCAGATGACCAGCCTCGCCCCTCAACCGTGCACCACCGTGGGGAGCCGACACCGCAAGAACACAAGCAGACAGAATGGGGTTTAATAAGAACAGATTCTTTATTGAATTAAAAAGTCTATAGGGGCAACATTCGTTCTGTTGGCCACGGGACTCTATAGAGAGGCCTCTTCACCGCAGGACTCAAGTGGAGCCGAGCGGGAGTCAGAGTTCCACCACCGCAGTCAGATCCCTGCAAAGTTCGGTGCGGGCGGAAGTGAACGAGGATTCTGATGGCGGGAGGGGTCAGTACTAACCCGCTTAGCTGCCCACTCACAGGGCTCAGGCAGAGAGGATGATGGTATTTCACCAGCGCAGCTGCACACTCACAGGGCTGGGGCGGATAAGATGAGAAGTATTGCACCAGTGTAGCTGTAGACTCACAGGGCTCAGACAGAGAGAATGGTAGTATTTCTCCAGCGTAGCTGCACACTCACAGGGCTCAGACAGAGGTTGATAGTAATTCACCAGCGTAGCTGCACACTCACAGGGCTCAGACAGAGGATGATAGTTTTTCACCAGCGTAGCTGCACACTCACAGGGCTCAGACAGAGGTGGATAGTATTTCACCAGCGTAGCTGCACTCACAGGGCTCAGACAGAGAGGATAATTATATTTCACCAGCGTAGCTGTATACTCACAGGACTCAGACGGAGGATGATAGTATTCCACCAGCGTAGCTGTACTCACAGGGCTCAGACAGAGAGGATGATAGTTTTTCACCAGCGTAGCTGCAGACTCACAGGGCTCAGACAGAGAGGATAATTGTATTTCACCAGCGTAGCTGTATACTCACAGGACTCAGACGGAGGATGATAGTATTCCACCAGCGTAGCTGTACTCACAGGGCTCAGACAGAGGATGATAGTTTTTCACCAGCGTAGCTGCACACTCACAGGGCTCAGACAGAGGTGGATAGTATTTCACCAGCGTAGCTGCACTCACAGGGCTCAGACAGAGAGGATGATAGTTTTTCACCAGCGTAGCTGCACACTCACAGGGCTCAGACAGAGGTGGATAGTATTTCACCAGCGTAGCTGCACTCACAGGGCTCAGACAGAGAGGATAATTATATTTCACCAGCGTAGCTGTATACTCACAAGACTCAGACGGAGGATGATAGTATTCCACCAGCGTAGCTGTACTCACAGGGCTCAGACAGAGAGGATGATAGTTTTTCACCAGCGTAGCAGCAGACTCACAGGGCTCAGACAGAGAGAATGATAGTATTTCTCCAGCGTAGCTGCACACTCACAGGGCTCAGACAGAGAGAATGAGAAGTATTGCACCAGCGTAGCTGCACACTCACAGGGCTCAGACAGAGGTTGATAGTAATTCACCAGCGTAGCTGCATACTCACAGGGCTCAGACAGAGAGGATGATAGTATTCCACCAGCGTAGCTGTACTCACAGGGCTCAGACAGAGGATGATAGTTTTTCACCAGCGTAGCTGCACACTCACAGGGCTCAGACAGAGGTGGATAGTATTTCACCAGCGTAGCTGCACTCACAGGGCTCAGACAGAGGATGATAGTTTTTCACCAGCGTAGCTGCACACTCACAGGGCTCAGACAGAGGTGGATAGTATTTCACCAGCGTAGCTGCACTCACAGGGCTCAGACAGAGAGGATGATAGTTTTTCACCAGCGTAGCTGCACACTCACAGGGCTCAGACAGAGGTGGATAGTATTTCACCAGCGTAGCTGTACTCACAGGGCTCAGACAGAGAGGATAATTATATTTCACCAGCGTAGCTGTATACTCACAGGACTCAGACGGAGGATGATAGTATTCCACCAGCGTAGCTGCAGACTCACAGGGCTCAGACAGAGAGGATGATAGTATTTCTCCAGCGTAGCTGCACACTCACAGGGCTCAGACAGAGAGAATGAGAAGTATTGCACCAGCGTAGCTGCACACTCACAGGGCTCAGACAGAGGTTGATAGTAATTCACCAGCGTAGCTGCACACTCACAGGGCTCAGACAGAGAGGATAATTGTATTTCACCAGCGTAGCTGTATACTCACAGGACTCAGACGGAGGATGATAGTATTTCACCAGCGTAGCTGCACTCACAGGGCTCAGACAGAGGTTGATAGTATTTCACCAGCGTAGCTGCACACTCACAGGGCTCAGACAGAGAGGATAATTGTATTTCACCAGCGTAGCTGTATACTCACAGGACTCAGACGGAGGATGATAGTATTCCACCAGCGTAGCTGTACTCACAGGGCTCAGACAGAGAGGATGATAGTTTTTCACCGCTGCTTCACCACAAGGGATTCCTCTTCAAGAAGATACCAGAGGAGATCGGCACGTTGATGAAACAGGCCCACCACTGCCGCAGCAAACACCCCCGAACTCGTGTTCTGTTACAATCTTCACAAACAATCACACGTGAAAAGGAACACAGCAAACACTGCAAATCACTGCACTCACGAAATTAAGGCTCTAGCGTGGGGCTCGGTCCACCACCCGTGCTGTATATTCGATGGAGATCAGTGGTGAAGCATTAGGCACATCCAGAAAACAGCCAGTACGTCCGAGGCTTCCGTTTCTATGGTGTTCTCTCCCAGACGCTTGCTGCATGAAACAATTGTACTATAATCCAGTTCCCAGTATCACTCATCTGTCTCAGCCACCAAGTCTCCCTCCACTCTCCAACCGAACTCCCGCTGGTGTCACTTCCTTGCCCGGTTTCCGATCGTTCGTCACATCTGCTTCCTGAATCCCCTTTTTGGCCCAACACAATCAAACTGAAACCACTCCGTCCACAAGACTCGACGACCATTAACTTCCTTCTCCCTGTCACTCCTGCTGCTCTAGAGCGATGTACTGCCTTTTTATCCTCCCTTCCGTCAGCGCGGGCTCCAATCACCACACCCCCGCACCGGTTTCTAATCACTGTTGACGAACTTCGCCATCGGCCACTATCGCCGAGCCCGGAAACTTTCCCAGGTTCCTCACCGGAAGCTTCTCCTCCCGGAAACTCTAGCTCCCATCAATGGTTCCGCCTCGAACGATTTGTCACCCGTGACATCAAGGTACTGTTATTTCAACCTTTTTTATTTCGTTTAGGTTGTGTTCCCACATCGTTTGCAAGTTTGGACCGCTATATCTTGAATGACTGTCAACTGTTGAATGAATGAGTGTTCGCGCTTTGTTTACTTCGAACCGGAAGACGCGCCCACTTTTGACGCAAAGCCTCATGGGACGTAGGAAACTTGTGGATATGTCAAAGATTTTGGATTTTTTTAGCAGTTTTCAGAAAAGTCAGTTGAAATGAGTAGAACAGACAGGTGTTTATAACTTTCGATATTTATTGCACATAGACAGACAGCAAGAGGTTTATCCTGCACTTCAAGTATTATCTTTGTAAGATAAGTAAACAGTTACACCATATAAAGTGCATTTAACTCTAGCTCCTGACTCGCCATCTCTGCTGCTTGATCAAATCTCTGTTTAGCTGTGTGTGTGTGTGGCGCATGTGCTGGCATGTGTGTAAAAACACTGGCTACCATGAAACATGACTCTGCCATAGCCAATCATAATCGCTTACCTCGTTATTAACCCACCTCCTCACTAGCTGTGTGAGCCAGGTGTGCATTCGGATTACACAGTTTATTCAATCTATACATAGTAACGCACATAGGCATCAGATTTCGTCATGAGTCATTTTGTACCCACCACTTTTTGAAACATTGAAGTGTAACTGGTATCTTGTCTGCATTGTGTTTTTGGTTGGCATGAGAAGAACAGGACAGCATTCCGAAGTTTCACTGATCTTTTTATTCCTGATATAAAACAAATGCAATCAGCCTCTTAGGGTGTACTCACACTAGCCAGTTTGAACCGTGCCCGAGTGCGTTTGACCACCAAAGCGCGGTTCGTTTGACTAGTGTGAGTGCTCCGAACCGTGCCCGGGCGCGGCTCGATTAGCCGGCCCTGGCCCGCTTGGAAGAGGTGGGCCAGAGCACGGTTCAGTTGGACTCGGGCGCGGTTCGCATGCAGTGTGAGCGCTAACCGTGCTGGAGCACGGAACAGCATTGTGTTCAGAGCAGCCCGTTCTCATCCCAAGGCGTCATACAGGTGACGCGCGTCTAAATCCGACGCACATGGCATCCTTTAGCGTCAATATGAGACGCAGATCCCAAGGCGTCATAACCTACGCGACCCCAGACCTAAACCTACCCATAACAGTGCGTGTTATATTGACGCTAAAGGGTGCCATGTGCGTAAGATTTCGACGAAATGTCATATGGCGTCACATATATGACGCCAAAGGATGAGAATGCGTTGGTTCAGAGAGCCTCCGCTCTTCTTGTTTATCCAAAACCGTCGCACCATAATGACGTAAGCGTGCTCCGGCACGAATGCTGAAACCCTATGTGAGTGCAGGCCAGAGGGGGAGTGGGGAGGGGGGACAATCGTACTCGGGCCCGGTTCATGGCAACCGTGCCTAGTGTGAGTACACCCTTAGTGTGTTGCATGTCCGATGAATTACACAGCAACTGCCATTTGTGAATGTAATGCTTTTTATTAACAGCTCTACTTGTCAACACGATCCCGTATATTCAACTGCCCACATGCGTGTGTATGTTCCGTACATGCGCATCACGGGGGAAACAGACGTTCTTAAAGAGCCCAGCACATTTAAAGTAACATGTTAATAATACACAAATTATATTGTATTTCTGTACGGATCATAGGGCTGGGCGATATGGCTGAAAACTGTATCACGATATCAGTGTTTCATATCGGTCGATATCGATAATTATTGATTTTTTTATGACCCATTTAAAATAAGGACCAGGAGAAAAAATATATTACATTTAAATTTTTTTATTTTAAACTTAACCTTCCTCTGATTATAATCCCAAGACAGAAATGTCAACACAACTATGGAAAACTCAAATAATTAAAATGTAAACATACCGTAAGTCTAAATTCAGTTCAGTTCAGACACGATTCCGTACGATTTCGGTACAATGGAGTAAAAAGCAAAACAGAAATATAGAAGGCTTTTTTATAAATGTCTTAAGCCTTGTATTTTTTAAATAAGTTTAAAGGCATAGAACCAGTTTATTTATAGTGCACTGATAATAGTTTTATCTAATTAGTTTATTAAATTAATAAAAAGATAAAAAGACCTTGAGATATGTTTGGTAATTGTACCTGAATGAATTTAAAATTTGCAATATTTCAGATCAATACTGTATATTTGTTTTCCTTAATTTTAATTAACCCGAACTTTATTCTCATCAGAATTATAAATAATTTATTTTTTTTTAATTAATGTGTAACTTAAAAATAAACCAATAGTGCTCTGTTTTGAGGACAATAAATGAAAACCAATGCGATAAAAGATGGAACACACAGACTGTTTTAAAAAGGGGTTGGATAAATATGTTTTGCTTTTAAAACGGTGTGTGTGTGTGTGTGTGTGTGTGTGTGTGGTGTGTGTGTGTGTGTGTGTGTGTGTGTGTGTGTGTGTGTGTGTGTGTGTGTGTGTGTGTGTGTGTGTGTGTGTGTGTGTGTGTGTGTGGTGTGTGTGTGTGTGTGTGTGTGTGTGTGTGTGTGTGTGTGACAGTTGTAGGTTACAGTTTGACAAGAAAGTGTGAAAAAAGCACAATGTTGTGTTTTATTGCGAGTATAGGCCTACTCAAATATTAGTAAACACTTTGCAGACTGAATGATGTTCTGTATTAACAAAATGACGGAGTATATTTTTATGTCTCCACTGTTAGATCGCGCCCGCGTGTCTCACTCTCTCGTGCCTTTCTCTCTCGCGCCCGTGCCTTCTCTCTCTCTCTCGCGCGCACACACACGCACACGCACACACACACACACACACACACACCAGCATTGGAATCTTGACATCGCAAGCCTGTTCATTATGCTGTGTTCACATCAAACGCGAATAGAGCGAATTATCCAATAATGTTTCGCAATTCTAGCCTGCATGGCATGCAGATGAAGGCCACTCATTTTCTGCTTCTCAATCGCCGGTTACTGAAGAGGAATCCAGCAGCACGAGACAACGTTATGGCGCAAACAAACTGACACCGTTACATGATTGCCTGTAAGCGTGTCACTCCCCATGGTCACTCCCTACGTTGCTAGGTAGGTTACCAGAGAGTGCGTGCCTTTGTTAATGCAACCAAACTTGCTTCACAACCTGTGGTTTCTTCCGACGAAGAAAAAAAATATCGAACGTTTTATCGAACACATTTTTTATTGATATCGATCACGTGTCTATCGCGATACATATCGTTATCGTTTTATCGCCCAGCCCTAACGGATCATTTAACACAATGATCTACATCCCTTTCCTTTAGCTGAAACTACCAATTGTAGAAAGAGAATAAACATACTTAACAACGATCAATACTGTAGTATGAAATTAACTTGATCAACCATCCAAGAACATGAATGACTCCCTTGTAACAATGTATCCTTTGCAGTGAACAACTGTACAAATGCAAATCAAAATATGATCTCTATATGCACAAAGAAAATGCATAATGAAGAATGATGCTGACAATATGAAAATGAGCATAATCAACACAGAATACTACTCAGAATAAGAACCAGAGCGAGTGTCACTAATTCTCCCATTGTTGGTACCTTGGATTCGGCTTGCAAATGCGACCTGAACGCGTTATGTAAGGTGCATTATTGACCTTAGTGGGAGACTGTACTGTGTTCTTTGTCAACTTAGTTGGTGTGGATTCTGGTTGTGGGAGGTGTATTTGTGGTGAGTCCGGTATATGGGGAACAAAGTCCTCTTTATGGGTAGTGGTGCTTTGAAAGTCAATGTTCTCTGGGGTGAACCGTTATGGGGGGGGGGGGGGGCTCTGCTACAGGAAGGATGTGGCGTCGGTTCCTCCTGTATGTTCTCCCATTGCATTGGATGGTGTATGAGCGAGGCTCCTTGTTCACCTCTTTTACCGTGCCAAGGCGCTCATATCCTTTTGGCGTTTGCATTCTGACAACTTGTCCCTCTGTCAATGGCTGCAGAGGATGACTTGATGTATCGAAGTATCGCTTTTGGGTCATCCTCTTTGCAAGAAGCTGTGCAGTGACTTGCTTGGTACATTTTGGGGCTGGCTCCAACAGTCTAGAGTTAACAGGAATGGCTGACCGTGTCTGTCGTGACAACAGGCGTTGTGCAGGGGAACCCAATGTTGGGTCACGAGGAATGTTTCTCAGATTCAGGAGGTTAAGAAACACGTCCGTGCCATCTCTGTGGGATTTCTCCATCAGCTGTTTTGCGCTGCGAACCGCTCTTTCTGCCAGGCCATTCGATTGTGGGTACTCTGGACTACTGGTGACATGAAGTAAGTCCCACTGTTTGGCAAAGTCTCTGAATTGCTGACACGTGTACTGACTAGCATTATCAGAAATGAGTGTATGAGGTGTGCCGTGCACTGAGAAATGCCTCTTTAGTTTCGTGATTACAGCTGATGACGTTATGTTGCGGAGAAAGTCAATCTCATACCAACCCGAGTATGAGTCCACAAGCACCAGATAATTTTGTCCATGCCACTCGAACATATCTGTTGCCACTGTGGACCAAGGCAGGTCTGGAACTGGGTATGGTCTTAAAGGTTCTTTTTGTTGGTGCGGCTTTGTGCTGTTGCAGACTGAGCATGAGAGGAGTTCTGCCGTGATGTCAGCCGTCATCGTTGGCCAGAAAATGATACCTCTTGCTCTGTGTTTGGTAGCGTCCAGCCCTGGGTGGCCTCTGTGGACTATTTCGATATATTCTCTCTGCAATGAGCGAGGAATGACTGTTTTGTGGCCTTTCATCACTATTCCGTTTTCCACAGCTAGCTCGTCTCTGTAGGGAAAGTACGGACGCACAGTGGGCCACACGCCATGTTCTTTAATTGGCCAACCTCGTTGAATGACAGTGCTTAGATCCTGTAACACATCATCCTCTGCCGTATGCTTTCTGAGTTCCTCCAATCTGGCAGTGGAAATGTAGTTAATAGACATGGCCTCGAATGTGTCATTTTCAGTGTCTGGTTGGACTTGAGTGTCTGGAGCTCTAGATAGGGTGTCTGCAAGGTACATGAGCTTACCCTTCTTGTACACCAGGGTGATGTCATAGCACTGTAAACTGAGCATCATCCTCTGTAATCGTGCAGGACCTGTGTGGATTGTTTTTTTCAGAATCGTTACCAGGGGCTGGTGGTCCGTCTCAACGAGTGTAGGTTTTCCATATACATAGTCCCTGAACTTTGTACAGGCAAATACGACGGCTAGCAGCTCCTTCTCTATCTGCGCATACCGTGTCTCTGTGTCTGTGAGTGTGCGAGACGCATATGCAACTGGTTTTCCCTCCTGCATGCATGCAGCACCCAGCCCGAAGCTGGAAGCATCGCAGGTTAACGTAACTGGTTTCTTGACGTCGTAGTATGCTAATACAGGTGGAGTGAACAAACATGACTTGAGTGTGTCAAATGCTTGTTGGTGTTGCTGGTACCAGCACCATACTGTCTCTTTGTGTGTCAGCTTTCTGAGGGGCGCAGCAATGTCGCTGAAGTTTGGGATAAATTTCCCGAGATAATTTACCATTCCGAGGAAGCGCTGTAATGCAAGGACATCCTTCGGGGCTGGCATCTCAGAGATTGCTTTTGTTTTGGAAGGATCTGCTTTTAGGCCGTCTCTTGTAAAGATATGGCCCACATAGCTGACTTGGTCCAGCCGAAATTTGCATTTGACAGGGTTTAGCTTGAGTTTGATCTCACGTTCTCTGTTCAAAACCCTTTTCAGGTTGATGTCATGTTCAGCAGGGTTGCGACCTCCGATGATGATGTCATCAACAATAATCGCACAGGGGTACCCTGAAAAGAGCTGCTCCATTGAGCGCTGGAACACCTCGCTTGCGGAGTTAATGCCAAAGGGCATATGGAGAAATCTATAGCGCCCAAATGGAGTGCTAAATGTTGTCATCATGGAGGACTTATAGTCAAGGCGTACCTGCCAGAAAGAGCTCTTTGCGTCTAGCACGGAAAATACGGTTGCTCCTGACATCCGAGATGCTACTTCCTCTACTCTGCGCATAGGGTGATGGGGTCTTTTTGAAGCCATGTTAAGATCCTTTGGGTTAATACACAACCTGATTTCTGGCCTGTCCTTTTTGTGTGTGACCACCATGGACGAAACCCAATCCGTCGGCTCTGAGACTGCCGTTATGACGCCAAGGCTCTGCATGCGGTCCAGTTCTGCTTTGACACGGCTTTGCATTGCTAGAGGAATGCGATGAGCAGGGCGAACTACTGGCTGCACGCTGGGGTCTACTGTCATAGAATATGTAATTGGAAGTTCTCCGAGCTGGTCAGTAAATAAGTCCTTGTACCTTGTGCTGCCCTCCATACTGACATGATGCACATCTGGGCTGATTGTAACGATCGCCATGTCAAGGCATGCACGGAATCCCAACAGCGGTTGAACATCTTGATCCACCAAAAAGAATGACAGTGGATAGTTTTGCCCATTTAGGCTACATTGCAATGAGACCAAGCCTTTCGTTTCAATTTTAGCTCCACCATAAGCTACAAGGTTAGGTGTCTCTGAATGTTTCGCTGGCCGTTCGTTGTTGGCAATTTGTTCGAAAGTCTTTTGTGAAAGTACGTTACATTTTGCCCCAGTCTCAACTTTCATCTCGATTGGAGTTTTGTTTATGTGTACAGTGACAAATCCCTCCTCCAGCACTGGCATGTAAGGGTTAACAACGTTGACACACTTGTCAAATTCAATGCCATCAACATAAAAGGTGTCATCATGGTCAGGGGGTTTGTCTACCTCAAGTTCATGTACCACTTTCCTGTGATTGAATTTCTTCTGACCAAATTGACTGCATGCTTTGCAACATTTCTTGTAGTGATTCATTTTCTTGCAGTTATGACATTGTTGTCCGAAGGCAGGGCATTTTTCTTTCTTTGCTGCATGATTACCTCCACAATTTCTGCAATTGGTTATAGTTGAATCATGTTGTTCTGTTCTTTGTTTATGTTTTGCGTTTTGGCGCCACCTGCTGGAAAATGGCTGTATTGCATCAACGTTAGTTGCAGTCTGAGGTAGGCTAGCCAACGTCTTATTATTTTCTTCTGTCACTCATTTCATGTATGTGACAAATTGAGACTGCTTTGATCAGGGTTAATTCGCTGTCTCTTAGCAGTACTTTCCTTAAGCTTTCATTGTTGATGCCACACACAATCCGATCACAGATCAGCTCATCTGTCAATTCTCCAAAATGACAACTTTTAGCTTTAATTCTGAGATCACTGATGAAAGCCTCAATAGCTCACACCTTGTTTCTGATTCCTTGAGTGAAACTTGTGCCTCTCCATTGTTTTATTTTGTTGTGGGTTGCATATTTCACGAAATTTCCTTTTCAGGCACTCCGGATCCTCTCTGGAATCCGCGGGAGTTACGATCGCGCCGCCCTCGCCTGGTGCACGCACCTCCGCAGCATAGACAAATGAACGCTCCCGTTCAATGGCTTCCGACCCTGCAAGATTGAGGAGGATATATGCCCATGTCCTGGCAGGCTTGTCATAATGTGCTGCGGCGATGAAAATGTCATACTCTTGCTCAAAAATTCGCCAATTGTCGGCGATATTTACATCAAAAGTGAGTGGGTCTGGTCTTCTAAAACAGTCCGCCATTATCACTCACTGCGTGCGCGGTCGTGAGAAAACTATAACGGGCAGTTCCGCCTGTGTCTTCTTACACCGTTGGTTTACTCATGGGCGAAAGGTCCGTGTCGTCTTCTGACACCATGTTGCATGTCCGATGAATTACACAGCAACTGCCATTTGTGAATGTAATGCTTTTTATTAACAGCTCTACTTGTCAACACGATCCCGTATATTCAACTGCCCACATGCGTGTGTATGTTCCGTACATGCACGCTTGGCAAAAGGTCTACCACTAAACCACTTAAGAACTTAACATTTGTGGATCGAAGGATTTATTTATGGGTTGAGCAGAGAGGCTGCACAGTTTGACAAGTTTGTACCCAGCACTTCTGAAAACGCACTTCCAAATGCGTCTCTGTCCCCAGCACATTTCAAACCAAAATGACGCCCGTGGTAACGCACTGCATTTAACGTCCAGTAACGTTAACGGCGTTGTAACGACGGGAAAAGTAATTAGTTAGATTACCCCGTTACTGAAAAATTAACATTTTTACAAACATTGGTCATATGTAGTCGAAATGTAAAATAAATTTAGAATTTTTGTGCCTTCTTGACCTAGAAAAGACAGAAAATAACTTTAGGGCGCATTTGTATGTAAGACAACAACTCCTACAATGCACCACATTGCACAGCTCCGCAAGCAACTCCCACTAATCCAAAACAGCACCTATGAGGTATCCGCCTATCAGAGAAATCACTCTTCCGTCTACAAGGCTAGCTACCACCAAAGCTTGAAATTCATCTTATCCAGTTCGTCCATCAGCCTCAGCTGCTCTTCGCTATATTGCGGCTCGTAAAAGTAGCCACAAATATCTGATTCGAGCACCAGACTTTCAAAATCCTCTTCATCCATATCATATTGAGTACCTTCCGCCATATGGCTTCACAGCGATTGTTAGCTTAGCTTCCAAACAAGATGGAGGATATTGTTTTTAGTTTCAGAAAGTGAAGTCCCACCCACTGATCTGTAAGGTCTGTAGTGTGAGTGGGTCCCACACCCTTAAAAAATGAGGAACGAGTGTTTGTAGTTTCAACCCCTCTACAAAGATATGGGACTTCCTGCTTAGAATGAGGCAAAATGACGATTTTTACATCATTATAAGCAGGAAGGGTAACATTAAAATCTTCCATCTCAGGGGAAAATGAGCGAATAATGCACGACCATTCAAAAATATTTCTTGTTTTCTGACGATACAAAGCTTAATGCTAATGGGTGAAGTGTCCGTTTAAGAGTTGACCATGACCATCTGAATGAATTACAATCACATGAACTGATGAATATATTCCTTCAATGCAATGTCAGTCGCTTTGGATAAAAATTTCTGTCAAATGTATTTATGTAAATGTTCTACTGATCTGCTCTCTGCTTTCATTATTACAGTGAGTGGAGATGATGGATCTGATTCATGGTCTGTGGGAAAATCTGCTTATGATTCATTCAGATCACTATCAGGAGCAGACCCAATCTTCAGTTCATCACATTCCAGAGATTCATCTCACACAAGTTACGAGTCAGGGGCCATAAAACGATGTAACAGCACTGAATTGTCTTGTTTTATTGGAGTGGATCAGGTAGTCCAAGTTGATGTGATGGAGGCGGGGACTAATTTGCTCGTAAATGAAGCAAAGGTGAAAAGATATTTTAGGGCATGAAGAAATTATTTTCACAACGTTTTAATATGTCATTTTGATTATCAAATATGAGTTTTAAGGGATATAATAATCGACTGCAGGGAGACAAAATAATTTGTTAATGCGACTGTTAATAGTTACTTTTTTTTTCTTTAAAGTAGCCTATATGATATCTAGTGTTCATTGTGGGATTAAGAGTAGTTTATAGGTTTAAGTTTGCTAGGTGGCGTCACTTCACACAAACACAAAATATCTGGATTTAAAGATAATCACGTTTGAAAAAATTGCCAACATCATATTTTTGTGCATAAAATAACCTTGAACATCACCTTTGCACCCTACACGTACAACTACACCTGTAGACCCGCCCATGTGCGCCACTGTTCTGAAGCACCTTATGTAAGTCCAGTAAATCATTCATCGAAAGATAAACACTCTTTTAGTGCTGGTAAACTTACATTTACTCTGGAACTCCGACTGAGACAGTGTGAATGAAAATGGACTTAAGTAAGCATTTATTATTTTAAAAACTAATCGTCTTTTTAAACTCAACATGTTTAGCCTGTTTCTGTGAGACATTGCTACTGCTTTCACTTTCATATTGGTCTAGTTAAGATTTTTTTGTAAGACACTTAGGGCATTCTTTTTGTTCTCCATATAGTCGTTTATGCTTATACATATGGCTTGTCACGGATTGCGTTTTAGGTTAATTTGCAGAATACAGTCATGTATTTTAAAGTGTGTCATTGTGCAATTATGCTTGTGACAAGAGTGTGCGCATGCAAGAGAGATTTATCCAATACTTTAGTTTGCCTTTTCTTATTTGGATATTTTTAAAGGATATATAATTACTGAAAACATGTTATTTTTGCAACAAATGGCAATTTAGCCCTGAGTTTTATGTAGGCTAATCTGTGTTTTTGTTTTCTCCTGATTGAGAAAATTAAACAATTCTCATTTCTTCATAATTTAGTTAACCATGGTCCATATATGATGAACATAACTCCATTCATGAGGCATTTGTATTATTATGATTAGCATATTTTTAGTACAGCTTTCTTGACAATTGTCCAGAAATGAAAGCAGTGTGTTTTGTTCTGTATTTGTTGCAGGTGATGCCCAACGTCTCTCAGAGCTCAGGATTGTGTTGATGGGATATAGAGGAGCTGGTAAGAGTTCAGCTGGAAACACCATCCTGGGCAGAGACGAGTTTGACTTGAAGAAATCTGCTCAGTGTGTGAAGAGACATGGAGAAGTAGCAGACAGACACACCACTGTCATTGAAGCTCCAGGATGGCGGAGGAATTTATCTGTAAAGTTCAGTCCTGAGTTACTGAAACAGGAGATTTTGCTCAGTGTGTCTCTGTGTCCTCCAGGACCACACGCTGTACTACTGATCATACGCGTGGACATTAGATTTAAAGAGAATAAGAGAAAAGCATTTCAGGAGCATCTGGATCTTCTCAGTGAGAGAGTCTGGAGTCACACTATAGTGCTGTTCACTGGTGGAGACTCTCTGTTAGGCACATCTATAGAGCAGCACATCGAGAGTGAAGGGCAGGATCTCCAGTGGCTGCTGGACAAATGTGGGAACAGGTTTCATGTTCTCAACAATCACAACAGGAGTGACGACATTCAGATCAAGGAGCTGCTGGAGAAGATTGAGGAGACAGTGGCACAAAACAACGGCTGCCATTTTGAAATAGACAGAAAGATTTTACAGGAGGTGAAAGAGAGAAGAAGAGCAGAGGAAGAGAGAGCAGAAGAACGAATGAAGAGAATGCAAAAAAGGAGAGAAAACATCAGATCACAGATGAGTGAGTCCATATACTGTATAATGCAGATACACTGAGTATATTACGTAAATCATGAAAATGTAACAGTCACAGCAATAATAGCCAGAAACTTCTTGTCATTAACCGCTATTTGTAGAAGCATTCCCAATAGATCGGTTCAAAGCAGCTCACAGTGAAGGCCCATACAATCTGTTACTGGAGGAAATAAGCACTTTAATTTCTTAAATTATCATGTTCTTCATAGGGTGTGCTTTTGATAACGGAAATCCATTTACCTAATTCATAGAAAACAATAAAAAAATTAATTAAAAAAACTGCAAACATCTTGTCTTGAATATAATCTTAAACATCAGCTTTACACCTATAGAGACGCCTCATGTTTGTTGCTGTTCTGAAGCACCAGGAAGTGAGTCCTGTCAAACACTTTGAAAGTACATTACAAGTAAACACTACTAGACTGCTGGTGGAACTATATTTTATTTGGAGCTCCAACTAAGGCAAATATGTAAGATTAGAAGCTATTTTTATGAAAGAGAAGTCAACATGTTCGTGTTTTTTGCGAGACTCTTTTACTGCTTACATATTGGTTAATACAGATAGGATTTTGGATCGGTTTATGCCAATTTAGGCATATTTTTTCCCATAAAGTTCTTTTATAAATATTAGCAGTCACAAATGGTCTTTTTGGCTTTCTATCTAGTAAATGTAATACAGTCGTGTATTTGCTGATGCTAATAGCCACCAGTGCATTGATAATGCTTTCCCAGTCGAGAACACGCACAAGAGAGAGATTTATTCATTGGTTTAAAGCGAAAACTTTATTTTTTAAAGAATATACTTTCTGAAAACATTATTCTGAAGCTATATGGAATATGGTCTTGCTTAATTTGTGTGTTCTGTGATCTGTTGTTTTGTGTGCAGATCATTGAAATTAAGCAATTTTCTTTTCTCCGTGTTACATTCTCCTCCCAGTCGGGGTCAGGAGAGGAGGTAATGAAATAAGATAAGATAATAAAAAAGTAACATAGAGGTGTAAAAATATGTGTAGAACACACTTCAGTCTCAGAGTGAAAACATACACAACTTTAAGGAAAAGTAAAAGTATTTATTTCCTTCATATATCAAAGTTCAACAAAAGATGGGAATGAGTCTTCAGGAGAGAGCATGGCCTAAAATAATAATAAATAAAAAAAAACAGAAGCTAACTAAGGTTTAAGGGAGCTACCTACCCTGCATAAAAACAAAGATGAAAAGCAACACAAACTTCCCTGAGCTTTCTCTCTATATAAAAACAGGAGAAAAAAATGTATATACAAAATAAAAAGGCACCCTCTCCCTGCATTTCCCAGATAGTCATAAATAAGTGAACAGAGTTAATAAGTTGTTATACAATACATTTTAATTACCCACAGCTAAAAAGTCAACACTAGGATGTAAGCTAAATAACTGTTGTTATCACACAACAAATGAGCATAGGTTCCACTACTAACTCAAAGACAAGCACAGATTCACACTTTCCAGTCTAGGCTGGGGTGAAGTGTTCCTCAACACAGGCTTTTCTGAGTGCACCATTTATACTCCTCTGCTCAGGCATGCTCACAATGGCCCTCATTTATCAAAAGTGCGTACACCAAATTTACAGCGTACACCTGGCGTACACCCAAAACCACGGTGACTTTGAGATTTATCAATATGGACGTTGGCGTACGGCACGCTCAAATCCCACGCCAGCTCAGGAGGTGGTGTACGCACGTTTGAGTTAGTGCGGAAATGCGCAGAAAAACGTACTCGGTTACTAACGTAACCTCGGTTCTCTCTAGAGAGGGAACGAGTACTGCGTAATATCTTACGCTATGGGGAAACACTCTTTCCTCGAGATATTGAAGCCAAAAATTACCCTTAATTTTTTTAATCATGCAAAACGCTTTTGCAGCAGCAAGCAGACAAGGGCGAAACAGCTCGCGCGCCCATTGGCTGCCTCGCTGGAAAAGCTGCAGCCTATCGAGTGAAGGCACTGCGTGACGTAATGACGAATGAAGACGCTTCGCGCTCATTTCGTCATGTCCCGCCAGTATAGGCGTGGTCTCGCCCTATGAATACCCCTCGATAGCTGTATTTCTCTGATTTTGTACACCGAAGCGAACCAGAGCATAGTTCAAGCACGGCAAGATACGCAGTACTCGTTCCCTCTCTAGAGAGAACCGAGGTTACGTTAGTAACCGAGTACGTTCTCTTACGAGAGTATCTCTCGTACTGCGTAATATCTTACGCTATGGGGACCCCATACAAAACGCCGTGCGGACAGGGATCCAACACCAGAGTCCCGGGGCCAAGCCCGGGGCACATCTAGTGCATAATCACCATAACTCACATAGAGTAGAGGAGGAGAGGCTAGAAGCATCACTCCTTCATAAAAGTCCCGTAGGGGTACCGACCCGTAAGGGCAACATAGCCGCATTGGCGGCCGATAAGCCCGAAGTTCAGACCGCCAAAAGCTTAGCTTGTAAGGCGGGCACCTCCAGGTTATAGTACTTGATAAATGTCGACGGCGAGGCCCAGCCCGCAGCCGTACAGATATCCTGCAGGGAGACCCCGCTATACCATGCCCACGACGAGGCCACGCCTCTTGTGGAGTGCGCTTTGACACCCAATGGGCACCGCAGGCCCTTGGAAGTGTAAGCCAGCGCTATGGCATCCACTATCCATCTGGATAGGCTCTGTTTTGAGGCGGCGAGTCCCTTAGAACGGCCGCCAAACAAAACGAAAAGCTGCTCGGTCTGCCTGAACCCAGCCGAGCGGGACACATAAGCCCTTAACGCCCTGACAGGGCAAAGGAGACTCGCGTCCCTCTCCTCATCGAGAACCGGAAGGGCTGACAGGGAAATTACCTGGGCCCTAAACGGTGTATTGAGGGATTTTGGCACGTAGCCGTGCCTCGGTTTGAGTACGACCTTTGAGTCGTTAGGCCCAAACTCCAGACATGACGCGCTTACAGAAAGCGCCTGTAAGTCCCCTACACGCTTCACTGAAGCGAGAGCCAATAGAAACACCGTCTTAAGGGACAGGTGCTTCATATCCGACAGCTGGATCGGCTCAAACGGGGCGCCTTTCATGACCTCCAAGACCGTGGAAAGGTCCCAAGCCGGGACTGAAGGGGGCCTGGGAGGGTTTAATCTCCGAGCTCCTCGTAGGAAACGCACGACTAAGTCGTTTTTCCCCAGTGACTGGCCAGACACCGGTTTAGCAAACGTTGCTATGGCCGCCATGTACACTTTGAGCGTGGATGGGGTCCTTCCCTTATCCATCAGCTCCTGAAGGAAGGCAAGCACTTCCTTAACCCCGCAGTCCACGGGTGAAAAGCCACGGGCTCGACACCAAGTAGAGAACACCGACCATTTCGAGGCATAGAGCCGTCTGGTAGACGGAGCTCTAGCCTGCGCGATCGTGTTTAGCACTCCTTCTGGGAGGCTAGCGGGTACCCGTTGATGACCCATGCGTGCAGGGACCACAGTTCCGGGTGAGGATGCCAAATCGAGCCCTCCGCCTGAGAGAGGAGATCTCTCCTCAACGGTACAGGCCACGGGGCAGTGCTGGTCATCCGCATCAGGACCGGAAACCAAGCCTGGTTCGTCCAGAGCGGAGCCACAAGCAGCACTGGGCATCCATTTTCCCTGATCCGCTCCAACACCTGAGGCAGGAGCGAGACCGGGGGAAAGGCATACAGGGGACCGCTGGGCCAAGTATGGGCCAGCGCGTCCCTGCCCTTCGAGAAGAATACTGGGCAGTGAGCGTTCTCGCGGGACGCGAACAGGTCCACCTGCGCTCTGCCAAACGTTTCCCACAGCAGCTGGACCGTCTGCGGATGCAGCGACCATTCTCCTGTCGGGACGTTGTCTCTGGACAGCTTGTCTGGACCCGTATTCAGGTGCCCAGGCACGTGCGCCGCTTTCAGAGAAAGGAGGTTGCGCTGGGCCCAGACCAAGAGGGGTTCCGCCAGCCTGCAAAGGCGTGTGGACCCGATGCCGCCCTGGCGATTTATGTACGCCACCACTGACATGTTGTCCGACCGGACCAATACGTGGTGGCCTATTATCTGGGGACAGAAGCGCCTTAGCGCTTTGTCGACTGCCATTAATTCCAAGCAGTTTATGTGAAGGAGCTTCTCCCGTACTGACCATAGGCCAGCTAGTGGTCTGCCCTCGAGCAGCGCTCCCCGCCCCGATGTGGAGGCGTCCGTAGACACCACCTTCACACCCGAGGCGATCCCCAGACTCACACCTGACTGATACCAGCCGGTCACTTTCCTCGGTTTCAGAGCTGAAACGCACTGAAGGTCGACCCTGAGGCGAAATAGACCCGCGGTCCACGCCCTGGGGGAACTCGTGCTTTTAGCCATAGCTGCAGTGGGCGCATGCGGAGCAGGCCCAACTGGAGTACGGAGGCTGCTGAGGCCATCAGACCCAGCATTTTCTGAAACCTTCTGAGCGGGACTATAGAGCCGTGGCGGAAGGATCTCGCGACGTGCTGAATATTTAATCCGCGCTCCGGTGACAGGCGTGCTGTCATGGATAGCGAGTCCAACACTGTTCCCAGAAGGAAATTCTCCGACTGGGGAGCAGTGAGCTTTTCGCCCAATTGACTGTAAGGCCCAGCTCCTCGAGATGCTCGAGTAATGCGGCCCTGTGTTCTATGAGCTCCGTTCGTGAACGAGCTAGAATCAGCCAATCGTCCAAGTAGTTCAAAACTCGCATGCCCCGAAGTCTCAGGGGGGGCGAGGGCCGCGTCCATGCACTACGTGAACGTACGGGGTGCTACGGACAGGCCGAACGGCAGGACTGTGTATTGATATGCCTGGCCCTCGAAGGCGAATCTCAAGAATCGCCTTTGATGGGACGCTATTTGTATTTGAAAATAGGCGTCTTTCAGATCTATTGACATGAACCAGTCTCCTTGGCGCACTTGCGCGAGGATTTTCCTGGTCGTAAGCATTCTGAACTGGCGCTTCCCGAGCGTTCTGTTCAGCAGTCGCAGATCTAGAATGGGTCTGAGCCCACCATCTTTTCCGGTACCAGAAAATATCTGCTGTATAAGCCCCCTTCGCCCTGAGATAGAGGTTCTATAGCCCCTTTTTCTCAGTAGCTTCGCTATCTCGGCTCGAAGTAGATGAAACACTTCGCTATACACCGTAGTTTCGACTCGCGCCGTATAACGGCGGGGGCGTCGAGCAAACTGTAGCGAACAGCCTCTCGTTATAGTGTTCAACACCCATTCTGATACCCCGGGAAGCCTTAACCACGCATCTGCGTGAATAGCTAGGGGTAGAATGAAATCTGGGCTCTGGCCGCGGCAGGACGGCGGCTCGAGAGCCCCTGTGTACTGGGAACACAGCACCGTGTTTACAGCGTTCGAGGCGGGGGGCGCGCTGATCACAGCGGGCAGCCTGGCCGCGCTCAGCTTCTCTATGGCGGGACGCGCAGAGAAAGCGAGCGGGGCGAATCCTGTGGGATTCGGCGCGTGTGAGGGAATGTGGGCACATTTACTAAATGCGGCACATTTTCTACACTGAGAATACTGTCAGCTCGCGCGACTAAATCACTGCTGTGTATACAGCGTGCGAGGCGCGCGCTGATCAAAGCCGGCAGCCTGGCCGCGCTCAGCTTCTCTGTGACGGGTTGTGCAGAGAAGACGAGCGGGGGTGAATCCCGTGAGATTCGGAGTGTCTGTGAGAAATGCGGGCGCGAGACAGCGGGCACATTTTCTGCACGGAGAATGCTCGGCTCGCGCCGACTGAATCAACGCTGTGTTCACAGCGTGCGAGGTGCGCGCTAATCACAGCGGGCAGCCTGGCCGCGCTCAGCTTCTCTGTGACGGGTTGTGCATAGAAAGCGAGCGGGGGTGAATCCCGTGGGATTCGGCGTGTCAGTGAGGAAATGCGGAACAGCAGGCACATTTACTGCACTGAGAACACTGTCGGCTCGCGCAGACTAAATGTGTGTTAGTTTCGTTTTTACAGAAACCAAGGGACACGCATCGTGTAGTGTAAGCGGGCATTGTATGGGCGCGTTCACCACATTTTCTGCACAACCAACATGAGTTGGTTTTATTTGTGCTAGCCCTGCACCGTGGCGGGCTGTGTCTGGGTGTGGGAATGGGCACTGGGACGTGGGCATTCTTACAACACTCGTAACACCATCGGCCGTGGCCGGAACACCAGAAAATGCACTCTTTATTGGATTTATCTGGGTAGCCATAGAAACGGCTTTTGTGCGCAGGCAAGCGGGCTGAGACACCGGCTGCTTCACTGCGAAATACACTGGGACAGTCACAACGCATGGAACTGAACGAGCGAGAAGTTTTGGTGGAAATCCGGCCGCAGCGGGATCTGAACACCGTCACTTTCCTAGAGAGACTAGGAAGGCCTTGAGACCTCGGGCTTTACCTCAATCCTCGGCCGGGGCCCGCGCTGAGGGGGGCGGCGTCCAGCAGAGCGAGAGCACGGTGTTTGATCTCGGGCCTGGCGGCGCTGCTAGTTAGCCGAAACGGCGGCCTTTGTGCGCAGGCAAGCGGGCTGTGGAACCAGCTTGCTCACTGCGAAATACACTGGAACAGTCACATTGCTTGGAACTGAACGAGCGAGAAGTTTTGGTGAAAATCCGGCCGCAGCGGGAACTGAACACCGTCGCTTTCCTAGAGAGACTAGGAAGGCCTTGAGACCTCGGGCTTTATCTCAATCCTCGGCCGGGGCCCGCGCTGAGGGGGGCGGCGTCCAGCAGAGCGAGAACGTCGAGGAACACGGAGCGCTCAGCTTCCGTCATCTCGGATAGCGTTAGCCACAAATGTATCTCACCATTCAGGCCGATGTAATCCACGGCTTGAGAGAGCGGACGCATCGGCTCAGTTTCAATGCCGTCTCCGGTAAGTTTGTCAAGCTCAAGTGCGGACGCGGCGGCAGACGGCGGCCGCTGTCCGTCTGGGAGCGACTCGAGCGAAGCCGGCGAAGCTGGCGGGCGAACCGGCGAGCTTTGGCGGGCTGGAAATAGCTCGGGAGCGCGCAGGGCGCGGCGCTTCTTGCGGCGCGGCATCACGGCGGGCTGGGATGCGGGCTCGGAGAACGACGCCAGGCGAGTCCGCAGAGTCACCATAGGCAAGCGTTTACAATGATGGCATCCGCCGTCAGCGAGCGCGGTGGCCGCGTGATCCTCACCCAGGCAGGACACGCAGATGACGTGGCGGTCCTCGTCGCTGAGTGGGGCTCGGCAAGAACCACAGGAAAGCATCTTTAAAAAGACGCAGCTCTTTTAGAACAGTAGAAATGGGTGTTGCGTCACGTAAGCAAACACACACACACTTAGCAGAGTAAAAGGATATAGTACGCCGGAAAGCGCAGCAGGTACGGCAGTTGAAGGCGGCTGGGCCAGCGACTTCAGAAGATGGCACGTCCCGCTGAGAAGGCTACAAGTCAACGGCGCGGCTTCTCACTCTGGATCCCGCGATGCGTGAGCTTCGCGTGAAGAATGAAAAATCAGAGAAATACAGCTATCGAGGGGTATTCATAGGGCGAGACCACGCCTATACTGGCGGGACATGACGAAATGAGCGCGAAGCGTCTTCATTCGTCATTACGTCACGCAGTGCCTTCACTCGATAGGCTGCAGCTTTTCCAGCGAGGCAGCCAATGGGCGCGCGAGCTGTTTCGCCCTTGTCTGCTTGCTGCTGCAAAAGCGTTTTGCATGATTAAAAAAATTAAGGGTAATTTTTGGCTTCAATATCTCGAGGAAAGAGTGTTTCCCCATAGCGTAAGATATTACGCAGTACGAGAGATACTCTCGTAAGAGAACAATTCCTAACGGCTCCGTACACTGACAAACTAAAACATATGACCAAAAAAAAAAAAAAAAAACAGCAACAACATAGTAGGCTAATTAAAAATCTGTCACAAAGAACCGGCAAATGTAATGATTATGAATATGTAAAATATAGCAAGGAGATATTTTAATTGTTTATTAATAAAGAAGTGTTTTCTTTGTGTCGGCTGCAAAGATGAAGTTGAGATGCTGACTCGCGATCTTCGCAGTAGTGAACGCGCCAGAGAGAAATGCACATTTCAGATTACATAAGCAGAGAGCAGTCTGCAGTCTGTTTTCTTTCGTTTTGAATTGTTCTGTTTAAAAGTAGACATGTCTGAGGCGGTTCATTTATGAGATGAGCTCAGTTCACGCGTCCTCCGTTTCATGATTATCTATCATCTGCTATTTACTTCTTATTTGTTAAATCCAGGTAATTGGTTGATGAAACTTAAAGTAAAATTAAGATACAATTAATACAAAACGAAATTCAGTTTAAAGAAAGGTTTGTGCTTTCTGTTTGATGTCTCTGTGAAAGTTTTAAAATATATTTTAGTGCCGCTTTCAGAGCGCTCGTATCATTGTTTTTTCCTCATAAATGAACACGAATAATAATAAGAATAAGAATATTACAAATGGACATGCAATTATTAATATGAAAGAATGGTACTCCACATCACATCATCGTCACTATTGTACGTGATACGATATTAAATGCTAATTGTTTCAAAACACCTGCTGTAAAATAATGCATTGTGATAGGTCATTTGATCTCCACGTCGGAGAAGTTTATCTTCTTTGCCGTCTTCCGTGTGTCCATGGCGTAAAATGAGGGCGTGGGGGAAGCGGAGACTTGAATATTTAGAGGCGTGTTATTCTAATGACGATAGTTTTCAGCCGCTGCATTTATCAAGGACAGGTATTGCGTACACCTAGATTTCAAAGGTACGCACAGCTTCATACATCAGGCGGTGAGAGGAGTGTAAGCATAATCTTACGCCAACATATACGCCCGTTTCTACGCAAGAATGATAAATGAGGGCCAATGAGTTGCAGCTGATGGTAATTAGTGAGAGAGAGTGAGGAAAAGAAACAGAGCACAACACAGGGCACACAAGCATTTTCCCACAACAAATTATATTAGAACACCCTGGGACGTAACACTCTGTAATTCATAATTATTGCCCATCGATAACTTTTGTTCAACTCTGTTTTAAGAGTTTAATTGATGTCAGATAAAAAAAAATGTAATCAATAACGGTAGTTTGACACCCATACACAGATAAGGTGAACCTAATTTCAGGAACCCCTTTTTTCACAAAGAGAGATTATTTAAGAAGATTTAAGATGTCACCCTCCTTAAGAAGTGTGTTTGTTCTGTATTTGTTTCAGGTGATGCCCAACGTCTCTCAGAGCTCAGGATTGTGTTGATGGGATATAGATATGCTGGTAAGAGTTCAGCTGGAAACACCATCCTGGGCAGAGACGAGTTTGACTTGAAGAAATCTGCTCAGTGTGTGAAGAGACATGGAGAAGTAGCAGACAGACACATCACTGTCATTGAAGCTCCAGGATGGCGTTGGAATTCCCCTGTAGAGTTCAGTCCTGAGTTACTGAAACAGGAGATTTTGCTCAGTGTGTCTCTGTGTCCTCCAGGACCACACGCTGTACTACTGATCATACGCGTGGACATTAGATTTAAAGAGAATAAGAGAAAAGCATTGCAGGAGCATCTGGATCTTCTCAGTGAGAGAGTCTGGAGTCACACTATAGTGCTGTTCACTCATGGAGACTCTCTGTTAGACACATCTATAGAGCAGCACATCGAGAGTGAAGGGCAGGATCTCCAGCGGCTGCTGGACAAATGTGGGAACAGGTTTCATGTTCTCAACAATCACAACAGGAGTGACGACACTCAGATCAAGGAGCTTCTGGAGAAGATTGAGGAGACAGTGGCACAGAACAACGGCTGCCATTTTGAAATAGACAGAAAGATTTTACAGGAGGTGAAAGAGAGAAGAAGAGCAGAGGAAGAGAGAGCAGAAGAACGAATGAAGAGAATGCAAAAAAGGAGAGAAAACATCAGATCACAGATGAGTGAGTCCATATACTGTATAATGCAGATACACTGAGTATATTACGTAAATCATGAAAATGAATTAGTCACAGCAATAATAGCCAGAAACTTCTTGTCATTAACCGCTATTTGTAGAGGCATTCCCAATAAATCGGCTCAAAGCAGCTCACAGTGACGGCCCATACAATCTGTTACTGAAGGAAATAAGCACTTAAATTATCATGTTCTTCATAGGGTGTGCTTTTGATAACGGAAATCCATTTACCCAATTCATAGAAAACAATTAAAATAATGAAAAACGAAAACTGCAAACATCTTGTCTTGAATATAATCTTAAACATCAGCTTTACACCTATAGAGACGCCTCATGTTTGTTTCTGTTCTGAAGCACCAGGAAGTGAGTCCTGTCAAACACACTTTGGAAGTACACTACAAGTAAAAACTACCAGACTGCTGGTGGATCTATATTTTATTTGGAGATCCAACTAAGGCAAAAATATGTCATGTAAAATGGACATTTGTAAGATTAGAAGAGATTTTTATGAAAGAAAAAATGTCAACATGTTTTTGGAGACACTTTTACTGCTTTCATATTGGTCAATGCAGATAAGATTTGATATGTTTATGCCAATTTAGGCTGTTTTTTTTTTTTTCATATAGTCATTTTATAAATATAAGCAGTCACAAATCATAAACACGTTACTCCTGATGCTTTTGAGATAGGCCCTGTCTCAGAGGAGAGGGTGAGATTGTGTCTATCAACATTGTCAACTAACAAAGCAACTGGACAGGACCTTATTCCTTCCAGATTTTTGAGGGATAGTGCCAATGTAATTTCTAGGGTACTCACCCACATAATAAATTTGTCTTTAAGTCAGGGTATCTTTCCAAGTGATATGAAAAGGGCTAGGGTAGTCCCCCTTTTTAAGAAAAATAGTAGATCAGATGTTGGTAATTATAGGCCTATATCAATTTTGTCAGCCATATCGAAGGTGTTTGAGCGTTTGGTGTATGAGCAGGTTGAAGAGTATCTTGTCAAAAAAAATCTACTGTATGAACTTCAGTCGGGATTTAGAACAGCATACTCTACTGAAACCTGTCTTATTCATTTATGTGATTATATTAGAAAAAACTTCGATGAAGGAAAGTATGTGGGCATGATTCTTCTTGATTTGCAAAAAGCCTTTGATACTGTAAACAATGCAATATTACTATCAAAGCTACAAAGTATAGGCTTCAGAAATACTGCTGTGAAATGGTTCACTTCTTATCTCACTGGAAGAACTCAAGTATGTGATGTTGATGGGACCATATCAGATCCTCAGGATATTACTTGTGGGGTGCCCCAAGGTTCAATCCTTGGCCCCCTTTTATTTTTAGTTTATATTAATGATATGCCAGCTGCAGTGAAATGTAAGCTGCTTCTATATGCTGATGACTCTGCATTGTTGGTCTCGGGGGATGATATCAGTGAGATTGAGAAGACTCTAGGAAATGAATTAAATAGTGTTATCAAGTGGCTTATAGACAACAGACTTTCAATACATCTGGGAAAAACTGAGTCCATTTTATTTGGAACAAAAAGTAAGTTGTCTAGAAAAAATGTACTTACGGTCACATGCAATGGCACTGAAATAGTGTCTCGGAAAAGTGTTACATACCTGGGGTTAACATTAGAGCAATCATTAACCTGTAAATTGATTGCTGACAAAATATTATCTAAGTGTGCAGGTAAACTGAAATTCTTGTATCGCAGTACAAGGCATTTAAATTTTTCTATCAAGAAATTACTGGTTGTATCATTGATTCAGTGTCATTTTGATTATGCATGCTCTGCTTGGTACTGTGGATTATCAGTTAAACTTAAAAGCAGACTACAAGTGATGCAAAATAATGTTATCCGCTACCTGTTAAAAGCACCCCCCGGACCCACATTGGTAGAGATGCTTTTAAAACGGTGGGACTGCTGCCAGTACATGTTAGAGTGGAGCAGTTAAAGCTGAATCATATGTATAATGTCATAAATGGCTCTGCTCCCAAATATTTATCCTCCCATATAAAAATGGTTAATACACAGCATAATCATAACACTAGGGCCAGTGTTCGTTCTTGTAAAGTGCCCAGAGTCAATAATGCAGCTAGAAGTTCTTTTTTTTACACAGGTATAATATTATGGAATAACTTACCACTTTCCCTCAAAAATGTAAATACTAGAGGGGCTTTTAGACATCAGGTTAAGGCTTTTTTATGGAATAGACCAATAGAGTAGCCAATCTTTTTAATTAGCGTAGACTGATTATTTAATGTGATTTATGATTTTAGAATGCTTTTGAATTTTGGATGATTTATGCTAAATGTTTTTGTCTTTGTCTTGTAATAGGTATTTGTTTTGTGTTAAGTGTTCTAACACCAAGGACCATGTTGGAAATAAGTGTTTACACTTTAACATGTTATCCTTTGGATTATGTTGTTTGTCTAATCCAAAATAAATCAAATCAAATCAAAAAAAAAACAAATGGTCTTTTTTGGCATTTTTTCCATCTAGTAAATTAATGTAAATGTAGTACAGTCATGTATTTGCTTGTGCTAATAGCCACCAGTGCATTGATAATGCTTTCCCAGTCGAGACCATGCACAACAGAGAGATTTATTCTTTGGTTTTAGAGGGACAATTTAATTCCAGGAACCCTTTTTTCACAAAGAGAGATTATTTAAGAAGATTTAAGATGTCACCCTCCTTAAGAAGTGTGTTTGTTCTGTATTTGTTGCAGGTGATGCCCAACGTCTCTCAGAGCTCAGGATTGTGTTGATGGGATATAGAAAAGCTGGTAAGAGTTCAGCTGGAAACACCATCCTGGGCAGAGACGAGTTTGACTTGAAGAAATCTGCTCAGTGTGTGAAGAGACATGGAGAAGTAGCAGACAGACACATCACTGTCATTGAAGCTCCAGGATGGTGGAGGAATTCCCCTGTAGAGTTCAGTCCTGAGTTACTGAAACAGGAGATTTTGCTCAGTGTGTCTCTGTGTCCTCCAGGACCACACGCTGTACTACTGATCATACGCGTGGACTACGGATTTAAAGAGCGTGAGAGAGAAGTATTGCAGGAGCATCTGGATCTTCTCAGTGAGAGCGTCTGGAGTCACACTATAGTGCTGTTCACTGGTGGAGACTCTCTGTTAGACACATCTATAGAGCAGCACATCGAGAGTGAAGGGCAGGATCTCCAGCGGCTGCTGGACAAATGTGGGAACAGGTTTCATGTTCTCAACAATCACAACAGGAGTGACGACACTCAGATCAAGCAGCTGCTGGAGAAGATTGAGGAGACAGTAGCACAAAACAACGGCTGCCATTTTGAAATAGACAGAAAGTGTTTACAAGAGATGGATGGTAGAAATAAAACAGAAGAGCACCTGGACAAATGGAGAGAGGAATCCGGATCACAGACTAGTGAGTGACATCATAACATTATATGAATTTTATCTACATATAGTCTCGGATGTGTTTCCTCCTCATTGTTCTAGACTATGGGCCTAATTTTTCAAATGTGTGAACGCACAGAATTGATCTTATAGTGTGTGTACTCTAAAAATCCATGCCAACATTAATGTTTATAAAAATGGTCTTTGACGTAGAAAAGTGCTTAGCGCCACATCAGGGTCTAAGCAGACATACACACTTTTTTCTTGTGACCGAGAGTCGGAGAACTGCAGGTATTTGGAAATTCTTGCCGTTCTTCATTCTCAAGAAAAAATGTGGACGTTGACTGGTGCTCTTTTACATGTTAATAATGACATTAATAAGGCAGCATTTACAATAAAGTGATCGTAAACCATTCTGCTGCACACAATTTCAAAATCATTTGTGATTTATAAATTTCACATCTGTAAGAGAGCAGGGGCGTAGGAGCCATTATACATGGGGGGGACATGTCCCCCCCACATTTCAAAATCTAAAGGCCAATTTATACTTCTGCGTCGGGTGCGCGCAGTAGGTACGGCGTAGCATACGCACAGACGCGTGCCCTTCGCAGTACCCTTCGCCGTAACCTGACGCGCACCTCCTCAAAAATGTAACTACGTGTCGCGGCGACGCGGACCGCAAGATCTGTTATTGGTCGGCTTGGTAGCATCGCGTTTCCTCCTACGCATTTCCGGCGTGTTTTTCTGCACCGCCCGCCATTTTTAAATTCTAAGTACAGCGAAACTGTTAAAAAAACTAAAAACTTACTGCTTTTCCACCTCGATAAGCTCCAACTCCAATGTGATCCGCTCTCTTTCAATCGCCATTGCTTGTAGTAGCCTAAACTCAAAACAGTCGCGAGGAATCTTCTTCTTCTCTAGGAACCGCGCGGAATCTAAACACAGTGGAACATTAAAACCCTCCGCTGCCAACTAGTGTTTCGGCGCTGTACTGCAGAGCAACGCAGACCTAAACGCAGAAGTATAAATGCTCACGATGGCATCGCCTACGTGCGTAGCCTACGCCCTACACTACGGCGTACACTCGACGCAGAAGTATAAAATTGGCCTTAAGTTTTGTCCCCCCCCACTATTTCCCAAAGTAAGATTTTGTTTTGCATTGCCTGCCTATCTCTGCCAATTTCGGAGTCTCCAAATTAATCCATTCTGCAACTTTTAAATACATAATTCATTTTTTTAAAACGGCCGTATTCTTCAGCTGTTTATGTCGTCAGTTAACCATGATCGCGCACCGCTCGCGCATGCGCATCTAGGCGACACGGATAAATGCACGCAGCAATATATGAATGTTCCTGGGAGATCCGTAGTTGCACGGGATGTGGAAGCGCGCAAAAGTTCCAGAAATGTACAAAAAGGTAAGGAAAATAAGACTAAATCAAAATTAAATAACCAAGATTAGGTTAGTATTTTTCTCAGGAGATGTTTTGAGCATTTTACTACACCGGATTATCAGCAAACTGTCAAGAGAACTGCTAGCTGGCTACTCAAAATAAACTAGCAATCTATTCAGTCAGCATATATGTGTTTGATCTGTGTGAATTACTTGAAATATAAGACTTGCTAGACCTACTTTTAGCTACCAAGCAACCTTTCCACAAGGGATAGATTGATTTTATTTTTCAATCTATCCTTGGGGGGTAAGCTCAGTGGTTAATGGAAATCAAATCAACCATTTATTTGAGTTAATCAGTACACGACTGATTAACAGTAATGTAAATGCTAAATGTCCTAATACATGTTGATACTACAACAATGCAAAGTATATGCTCTTAACCTTGCAGTTTTTCACATATCATGTAAGACTCAATTTCTCAATTTCTTTGCACAAAACTCTCCAGAAAGTGGCATTTAATGGTTTATTTTTCAAAAAAAAATTCACGGGGGGGGCATGCCCCCGGACCCCACTAGCATTTACTGTCCCCCCAGGTTCAAAATTGCTCCTACGCCCCTGGAAGAGAGGCATACGCTCGTTTTTATATACCGCCGTATAGAAATTAGTCACGTGACGCCTACCGTGGGTCTGAGCTCATCACAGTCATCACCGCAAAAAAAACATTGGCCTGCACATGTGCGAACGTTGTGTCTAATGATATTGATTATGTCTAATGACATTGTGTCTTACATGGATTCAAGGTTTTCTAAACAAAACTTATCAAACGATGGAGCAAATCCGACCTTTAGCGAGTTGAGGATCGCAATGACACATAATAACATTACATTCGTATTAGAGATGGGCTATTATTTCATCCGCATCACAAAACTTATCATCCATCCGCACCAATGTTTTTTGACCAACTTTCAAAACCGGGATTTAAAGCGTTTTTTCTGCTATACCGCGGAAATTTCTTGCTTTTCAACCCCAGGCAAAAAAAATCCATACCATCCCAACCCTAGTGTAACATTTCATTGATTCGTTGCTTACATTTCAATCTCATATGTTCTATTACCAAGACTGCATTTTACCTTCCTGATACTGACCAGGTTCAATGAGTATGGGGTCTCTGCGGAACAAGTAGATGTTTTTACATTTGTGTTTATGAATCATGCATTGAAAATGATGCCCTTCACCTAACCCCACCAACACTGTGACTTGGACAAATCAGTTAACACGGTCAAAACACCCTCGGTTTATGGCCTCTTCCACTGATCTGGGAACTCTATTACTGTCCTGCAGAGACCTATGCTTGGGTTCAACCCTGTTTAGCTTCAATAGGAAACCAGGCAAGAGCTGCAGGATCAAACAACATTGAATATTGTAATCATATACCTAATGTTCTGTTTCTGTGTGAACCAAATGTCTAAAATGAAGTGGATCCTCCTTCCTTGACCCATTTAGAGTTGACAAAGTTGATCATCTGAATTAATTACAATCACATGAACTGATGAATATATTCCTTCAATGCCATGTCAGTTTCTTTGGATAAAAGTGTCTGTTAAATGCATTCATGTTGTAGATGTTCTACTGATCTGCTCTCTGCTTTCATTATTACAGTGAGAGGAGATGATGGATCTGATTCATGGTCTGTGGGAAGTTCTGCTTATGGTTCATTCAGATCACGATCAGGAGCAGACGCAATCTTCAGTTCATCACATTCCAGAGATTCATCTCACACAAGTTACGTGTCAGGGGCCATAAAACGATATAACAGCACTGAATTTCTACCACCAAACAGTGAGTATCTTGTTTTATTTGGCACTTTCAGTACATTTTGGTCTCCCTGTGACAATTTTTTTTTTTACAGCCTTAGAGCTCATGTTTTCATCGAATATCATACCGGTATATATTTTGTTATGAAAACATGTAAAATCCCGTCGGATTAATAAAGTATTTGTATAATTTTTTAATGATTACCAATAAACTGCATTATTTTTAGGAAAATATTGAAAGTTTTAAATCTCAAAATTTTGTTCTATAAGAGTTTAAAATCTTTTACTGATTTAAATGTTTCCCCGCAGTGAGTGGAGATGAGCGGTCGGACACATTGTCTGTGGGAAGTTCTGCTTACAGTTCATTCAGATCACGATCAGGAGCAGACAGCGATTCAGTTTTTAGCTCATCACGCTCAAAAGTCTCATCTGTCAGCTCAGGATTCGGGTCTTTGCGGTCCATCCCGGAGTCTGTGGAACATTCAGGAACCAGACGAGCACATGGTGTGACCATGATCTCAAAACTTTTCCCAAGAAGATCAAAGAAGGATGATAAGCATGAAGACACTAAGAAAACTTGAATTATATCAAATCAATACAATTAAATTGTGTCTTTATAATGTTGACAGTTATAGTTATCGTTAAATATGTCGTCAAAATTATAAACATTACTAAAACTAAAAGGAATATGCAGTTGTCTAATAAATTAGTGGAGATGTATAAACATAAATCATATTGATATGTAATTAACATTAAGGGCCCTATTAACGGCAGAATCTGCCTATTAATCTGCCTATTTAATGATCTAAGCGCATGGTCTAAAGCACAGGGGGCAAATGCACTTAGGGCTTGTCAGAATCGACTTTAGCTAGTTTAATGACGGGAAAAATGGTCGCCGCTCCCGGCGCATGGTCTAAAACGGTTGTCCCTATTCTCCTAATTATAGGAGTAATGTGTGTGTTTTTGGGCTTAACATGCATAAACAACAATCAGAGTGTAATTTCCCATTCCCTTTAAATGCTATTTGCACTCGGGCCAGGGCGGATTCGCTATTTACATGACGCAATTTGCAAACAGAAAGACTGAAAGCCTCTCCAGAGCGCAAACGGTTCTGCTTGGGCGCGAGATTAAAGGTTAAAGCGAGACCATCTACAGGACAAGCCGGATTCCACCACATCTTTTTGTACACAATATAAATCTTTTACATTATAGGCCTAATCCTTTTATTTTGCATGTTTGTGTGCTGCTGCGCATCCCTGTGTGTAATAAGCAAAGTGTAAGCGTGTTGTGGATCCGCCTATACACTTTACAGTATAAAGGCCATTGCACACTGAGTACGAAATTTTCGTATGCGTTTTTTCGTATTCGTGATTCGATGGCTCTGAATTGTCAAAACACCATTCAAACTGCTTGCTACGGATGCGAAAAATGCAGAAAATCGGGTAAAAAAAAGACTTATCATGATTGACATAACGTGTCTTTTTTAACGTGCTAAAATTTCGGATGCCAATTTTGGACTCAGTGTGCAATGGCCTTAACACTTTAGCTTTCAAAAGAAGCGAGCTGCATTTGAAAAGCATTGGAACAGCGGTTCTGTGTCTGTGTATATATACATTTGCTAAGGGGTAATTAAATGTAACAAATCATGTAAATTAGTATCATCTTTTAAAAAAAATGTCTGTCAAAATGTATAACGCACAACCCTGGAGGGCCGCTGTCCTGCAGAGTTTAGTTCTAACCCCAATTAAACACACCTGAACCAGCTAATTAAGGTCTCAATAGGCATAACAGAAACTTTCAGGCAGGTGTGTTGGCCCTCCAGGATCGAGTTTGGTGACCCCTGATGTAAGACTTGATTTTCCTGCTAAGACAAAAAGCTGAGATAAAAATGTGTTATATGTTAAAACATTGTCTTGTCCAAACTTTTATCCTTCCTTATCTCTTCATCCCCCTCTCCCTTCCTTTCCCCCTAATTCAAGTCACTAAAAGTTCACTGAGAATGTCTATACATCACATATGATGTATCTTGTGAATCTATTGTTTATCATTTTAAATGTCAGTGTGAATGGTAAAATGGTCTTAATTTCATTGCAGTCAATGGTACCATGAGAAAGATTGAAAACTTAGGAGAATCCTGTTCTCCTCTTTGAGTGGTGTCTCTTCAAGATATCTGATAATTCTCCCTTCTCTCCCAAAACAAGGTGTTACTCCCTGGGGTACATGAATAGAACCAAAACAACTCTAAGAAATATTTATACAAGCCTTTTGTTCTGGTCTGTGTATATAAGGGTAAGTGGCAGATTAATCTTTGGGGAAACTGTAACCAGGAAAACCCCATGCAGGGCTGTGTCAGTGTTTCTTACACTAAAGGCCTGTTCACACCGGGACGAATTTCGCGTGCGATATTTGCCGACGTTTAACGCCTCGTGACTAAACAAAGGGCGCCAATGTGAGTGTACACATCGACGTGGAAAACGCCGCGCGTTAAAGCGTAATTTTTTTTAAAACGCCTCAGGTTTGTTTTTTTGCTTTGATGCACCGCGTCAAAAACTATCCGACCAATGAGATTGGCGCTTTTGCTCGCGTGTCTGGAGCTTCTGAAGTTACAGTAAAACACAACTTGGGGGCGCTCAAACCATAGACCGTAAAAGAAATGGACACAGCGACCCCATTGATTTCAACGGAGAAGACTGAAGCCCGATTATTGCACTTCCTGTCTGATGGCTGAGCGACTGCAGGCTCAAACTGAGCGTGACGACAGTCTGACAGTTGTAAATCTTCTAGTAGCGGTGGCAAGACAAATCTGAATCACCTAATTCCTCAAAAACATTGTTGAAATATTTTGTCCCATTGCTTTTATGGACTCTCTATCTATGGGCTTCTCCCTTGACTTCATGCCTCTATGTTGAAGGGAGTGGATTGGAATCCACTGCTGCTTCAATGTATATGTAATGATGAGTAATTATAATCAAGATATTAATCAATATTTTTCTTTCTAAATATTCACTGAGTTGAATATTTCTCTAGGCTTGTGAGATTTTACTTTGTTATAGAAGTTACCAGTATAATTACTGAAATGTTCTTTTCATGTATTCTTTAATGTATGTATTTGATAACTGAATGCAGTAACAGTGTTGCTTATTTATCCCAGCTTCCAGAAATGAAACAGGGACTTGTTTTGTGTTTGAGAAAGGTCTTCAACGTGTTAAAACATATAGGGGTCATTGAAGCCAATAGTTTAAGGGACCATTTCTTTGTTAAAGCCTTACTTTCCAGTTAGACTAAAGTTGAGAGAAAGAACGCATTATCTTGATGTTTTGAGATGACTCTCATGTTTATAGTTTGAGCCTGGCCAAATCCAACCTTGGAAAAGTGTCGGTGTGTGTGTTAGTCTTCTTGGTTACAGGTTAAGGAACCACTGGCATTATTGGAGATTGAGTGAATTGTTGTTCGAGACATGCTGCCGCTCATCAAACCCAAATCTGCGACCTGGAAGGTCATGACGTGGGTCCGAATGTGTCAGCTGCATAATTGATGGAGATACGCTTCCGTCTATCTGTATGTGTGGAAAATTAGTGTTTATCTATTTATTAGCCAATGAGAACCATTCAACCTGAAAGCAATGACGTAGCTTAGACCTTGAAAATGGTATAACTGCTGTCATCTTTGTAACTGTAAGCGAGGCGGCCTACGAACTCCTGTGTCAGTATTGAAGCTGACTTCTGCTGATGAACCTGCAAACTATCTTCAGTAAAACTTTTCTTTCATTTTTTATAATTCTGACTCCGGGTCTTCATTCTTCATATCTGGTTCTGGGTCTTTGACTGTATACCCCTTACAATGTCCCCCCGATCGCCTCATAGACAGTAAAAGATTGCATGCGAGCTTCTCCTCCTGTCTATACGGTAATGTCTCTATTGTGCGACAGAAAGTTGCGTGGTTATGATGCAATTGTTAGCCTATTTCTTACAAAAACGGCTTCTACGGGGCCATAACGTAAGATACAAAGTAATGGAGCCTGGATACATTGTCGTGTTTCTTTAGAAATAAATAATGGACAAATGAAGTCTTTGGATGCCTCAGATGTAAAGTTATTCGCTGTCAAAGTGACGCCAAAATGAATGGGAGTCAATGGAATGCTAACAGCAGGTGAAGTTCTGCTACAATGGCGGCTCCCGCGAGGCTTCAACTTCCGGCTGATGGATTACCCCCTTGGCTCAAACACAAAACAGTCTTGCAGAGCACACATACTTAACGGCGAAGAAGATATACGCCAAAAAGCATCTACACTGCCGGGAAGAAATAAGACGAGGAAGATGCAAGGCGAGATGAATGTAGAGCTGCTGTCTCGTTGGTGTCGGAACATAAAGAACTATTTGACAAACGCGACAAACTTGCTCTCTTCTTCTGAGTGACGAGCGAGTGTCAGAAGCGTAAAGTTGCGCAGCGCCACCTTGTGGACCGGGGTATTTCTGTTCTACATTAAGCGCCATCTAATGTCAGGGAATGAATTTGCATGTTCACTCGGCTCATCGTCAGCGAAAATCGCTTGGGTGTGAACACAAAAAACGTGTTAAAAAACGCTGACGAATAACGCGCACCGATATTCGTCCCGGTGTGTAAGGCCCATCATCTTTGAGTAATTTATGTTATGTATTTGTAATTTCTGAATTGGCTTTTAATCATTTACTTGTGTAATTAGCATGATGCATTTTTACATGACAAATAAAATGTTATATTTGATTTATTCTGCATTATTCTGAAATCATTTTTCTAGTATGGATTAATGTGTAGTCTGGTGTTTCTGCAAATCTCTTCCAGGAAGGCACTAATGAATGGAGCATGGAGCACATCATTAAGGAGACCTTCTGATTTCTGGCCATCACTGACTTAGCACGTTGCATCTTCCGACTAGTAAAAAATTACACCTTTTGTTATGTGTCAGCATTGAGCGGCATCTTAAGGGTAAAATAGTTCGTACTGCATCCTCTGACTATTTCAGAACTGGATAGTTTGTGATCGCGAGCGCACATTCGTGACGTGACGTCTCAAAGCGATACCGGGTCCCTTAATGAACAAATAATTTAAAGTATGGGATACCAAGAATAATCAAAGATCTAAATTTAATCATAATCAATATTTCTGATTATTTTCTAATAAGAAACACTAAAATTTTATCAATCTAAATTTGATTATCATTTGAAATTGGAGTCAGATTAAGCGTAGAGCTAAAGTAAGATTGAAACTAAATTCTAATAAATAAAGTGAACTTCACTGGAGCGCTGAAAAGACAAACACGCATTATACCTTCGCCCACACCGTTGGATTCCGTCGTTGGGCCAATGGGTGGCCAATGGGTGGGCCAATGGGTGGGTCAATGGGTGGGCCAATGGGTGGGCCAATGGGTGGGTCAATGGGTGGGCCAATGGGTGGGCCAATGGGTGGGCCAATGGGGGCCAATGGGTGGGCCAATGGGTGGCCAATGGGTGGCCTTTACATTCACTAACCTGGTAAAATGTTCAATTGGATTGGTGTTTTTTAGTCTGCAGTGTAAAGTATTTCACTCGGTTCCGTGATCATTCCCAATTCATTTTCAGCGAGTGAAGAACAAATTCATGTGCATTATGTATGTTATCGTCTCTGACAGACTGAAGCCTCATGCTGAAGCCGCTCAGGCTGCCATTTTCTTCCTCTTCTCGGAAAATGATGATGTAGTCGAAACATCTGGTAGTGTGTGTTTCCAGGTAATGCATGTTCTCCCTGGACTGCCATTTTTAGTTCTAATATTCCAAACGACAGAGTTTAAGGTTTTGATGGACGTGATAACGTGATTGAGGGGTGACCGATGTTTGATTTTTGGGTAATTATAAAATGTGCTGGAGACGTTAATATATTGCAAGAGAATGACATGTTTGACTTGTAAAAAATGTTACATTCAGCTGTCCCAAATCTGCTGACTTCTGAAAATCAACTATTTTTTTAACCAGGAAAGGAGTGTTTTTTTCATTTGTAATCAGACAGATCTAAAGTTATATTTAAAATCAACATTTCATCGTAATGTATTACGTTACTTGTGAAGGATACATGTTCACTTCATAATTTCACTGCCAACATAAGGGAACATGTTTGATGTTTGATGATGATGCCTAAATTCTGTCTAGGTATGCAGCTCAAACCATGCCTGCCTCTTCTCCACTGCACTGCTTCAGGCCAATGCACAGGTGTTTGCCAAATGAAGCACAATCTACTTAAGACTTCCTATCTGTCCTGCAGCAGCTTCTCCTTCTGGTTTACTCTGGAAAAACTCGTTTAGCACAGAACCTGCTGCAGATACAAGCGGCTGATGGTGACGGTCAGACTTCAAGAACGGTGTGTTTTGTGTGTGTTGAAAAAGTTAAATTTATTTTTGAATGGTGTTTGTCCAGGGCTGAAAATGAATCGGGAATGATCACGGAACCGAGTGAAATACTTTACACTGCAGACTAAAAAACACCAATCCAATTGAACATTTTACCAGGTTAGTGAATGTAAAGGCCACCCATTGGCCACCCATTGGCCCACCCATTGGCCCACCCATTGGCCCCCCATTGGCCCACCCATTGGCCCACCCATTGGCCACCCATTGGCCCACCCATTGACCCACCCATTGACCCACCCATTGGCCCACCCATTGGCCCACCCATTGACCCACCCATTGGCCCACCCATTGACCCACCCATTGGCCCACCCATTGGCCACCCATTGGCCCAACGACGGAATCCAACGGTGTGGGCGAAGGTATAATGCGTGTTTGTCTTTTCAGCGCTCCAGTGAAGTTCACTTTATTTATTAGAATTTAGTTTCAATCTTACTTTAGCTCTACGCTTAATTAGACGCATTGGCCGTGAGACACACGCAATTCAACCAGTTCACACGCTCACACGCCACACCGTGTATTTCTCACGCTGAAAAGGCAATGCCAACCAATTTGTCCTGCAAGCTTTATATAACGTTATATACGAGGCACACAAAAGTTAAGTTTTCTGCCGCCAGCGCGTCCGTATCTCGGCCAGATTGCGTTCGTTACTAGGCAACATAGATGCGCGAACACACGAAAGTCGACGTCGCGCTATAGACATGGCGCGAACACACGCACACACATTCTCGGCCACATTACGTTCGTTACTAGGTAACCAACAATACCGCGCGAACACACGTCGTGATCATAGGTCGCGATGGAGAAGGTAAGTTGGAAAAAAGCTCGTCTAACATTTTTAGGCTAGAACATTTAATATATCGTATACATTATTATTGATGGATTCAAAAACTCTACAACTACTTTGCAACCAGGCCAGAAGCTTTGGCTAAGGGAAATGTTAGTGGCTATGGGAAGGAATGAAGATGCATTTCTAAATTTTATTTTAAATGATATATTATACTGTATTAATAGTCTTTAGTAGTTACATTAAGGCTACATGTATTAAAGCAGAGTGCTCTGGGTAATATTTTATATCCGGTCCAAACATACATTAATCATTGCCATTGCATTTGTATTTTTCAATGATGTCAGGGGAAAATGCAAAAAGATGTGTTTTTCCAAACTGTTTGGAGCAATTTGTTATATTTTTGTAATTTTGAAATATAACATTAAAGAGCATATTTGATGTGATGAATTGCTCTGTCATTTATCAGATTTACCAATTGTTATAGTTTCAATTTGTGCTGGTTAATTATGAACAATGGGTAAATTTGGGGGGCGGGGATGGGCGGGGCTCCACTGGGGCTCCTCCCCTTTGACTCCTCCCCTAACCGCATGTGATCTCACTCCAAGGTTTTGATAAAACTTGAGAACCCTGGGTTCAGTGTTCATTCAGTACAGCTGGATGTGGACGGGATCTCAGTCATTCAGAAGAGCTCTGAATGTCCTGAACGCCCTGAACATCAGCAGACGACAGGGTTAGATAGTGGATTACTATGAGTAGAACGGTTGAGAAACTGAGATAAACGATGTTGTTCAGTACAAGTATGTTGTCAGGGATCTGATTGGTTGCTCCCAAACTTTATTTAACCGGGAAACTTTATGAATAAGAGCAAAATTACATTACTAACGAGGTCTGTATTACTATGTTCTGAATATGAATAAGAATAAAATGTATCCTGGTTATTTTCTCCTTTTGTTTTGTGTGTTAAAAAGATAAAAACCTTGGGAGATGCCAATTTTCAGATAACATTACAATGCATGGCCCACAAGACCCATTCATAGCATATAATCAACCATTTAGTAAGTATCTTGGATTGAGTATGATCTTGAGATTTACATTTAATATGAGACTGAGGCCTTGTCCACACGGAGACGTGTTTAGCTGTATACATATTTATAAAATCTTGTATCGTATCAGCGTTTTGGGAGCTTGAAACCACTATTTTTTGAAACCGGGTCCCAGAGTGAATAAATCTGAAAATGACACCCTTGCTTTTTCGTGTGTACAGTCAATCCAGTCAATTTTATTTTATTTCTTTATTTTACTTATTTATTTATTTAGCTATATTTTCTTTATTATGCTATGATGCTTGTCTGTTGTCTGATGAAGACATTTAACATATTCTACCAGGCCATTTATGGTTGTTTATATTGTTCAATAAAGTTCTTGGTAAAAAAAAAAGAAAAGAAAAATTAAGCTACTGAGCCTATTATTATCATATACAGCATGCAAGGTTTATGCCCATGCTCCAAGTCTTCTTCTCCGGTTTTAGTGTATCTCCGTGGCAGAATTACACCACCACATACTGGTCTGGCATATATTTAATGTTGACACACGTGACCCATTAGTTGAGCAGTTTCAGCAACTGAATATACAAAATAAAGAAAAATTATAGCTTTATATTCTAATAATTTGTCTATAATAAGAAATACATAGAATACTTCTTTAAAAATTAAAATAAATCATTTAAATAGGCTTAGTCTCTGTTTTTGTCAAGTTTATTTATATATTGCTTTATGCAATAAAATTGCTTCAAAGCAGCTTTACAGAAAAATCAATGTGAGCCAGTGTTATTTTAGTATAATTGAGATACTATTATAGGTTTTATTAATGTTTTGGATAAGATTGTTTTATTTGCACATTACATTATTTACATATTAAAGGTACAATATGTAGGATTTGTAGTAAAATGTAGTAAATGTAGTAAAATATCCAAAAACCACTAGCCCAATGTTATATATTTTGTTTAGTTGATTACTTACAATATCCCAAATGTTTCCAACTATTTGTAAATTCTGAGAAAATTGCTATTTTAACCAAGGAAACGGGGCGTGTGAGCAGCGGTGAGGAGTCGCCAGTCAATGCGTCATATCCGCGTTATCCTCGGTTACCGCCAGGTTTGACCTCGCACTGCCAGTAACCATGGCGACAGACGTGGACAACTGGGTTATGCCTAGCAGGACGCTCACGCTGTTGTTTTGTTCAAACATTATGGACCATGGTAAGCAGAGTTTGAGACTAAAACGAAGATCAACATGTTTCGAGATGCGAGAGCTCCACGTCCACGACTAACTTCCACTCGACAGAGACGCGAGTGTTGCATGAACTTTATTAGACAGGAGAGCAAATCTACATAAAACTAATCAATGTTATTTAGTTCAACATGATGAAATGTTAGAATATGATCTGTATGTTATTCTAATGTTGATCTAGCTTACTTAGTCTCATACAGCCAACAAACAACCCAACTAACAACATTCAACACACTCAAATGTGTTTAGTGTGATAGTGTAACTGTTAGAGCGAGTGAAACAGCGCTGCGTTACCTCAAGATTCATTCCTCTAATAAACTGACCTGTGTGAGTATTAATTCAGCACTTGCGTGTAGTTGGGTAGAATGAAATGTCCTTATTCCTTTATATCCGCGGGACTGCCGTTGCGTGTGGAGCTGGTGTACGTCTAGCAATCGCTCCTGCTTCACCACAGTCATGTTAAAAACATCAGTCTATTCACTCAACCATAAAAGCGAACGCTCGGTTAGGACTACATCCCTCTACTTTGGGAGATACCAATCTTAATCAATACCAATTAGATAATCAAACTCTAATTTGATACCAATCTTTTATTTGAAAGTCACGTGTCTAGTATCTGTAAAACAGCATTTTTCCATCTAAAAAATATATCTAAATTACGTCATATGCTCTCACGGACAAATGCGGAACAATTAGTTCATGCGTTCATGACCTCAAGGCTTGTTTTACGGTGTGTGCTTTAATCTTAACACCTTTAACCTTATTATTTATTATCCTCAGGTTAGGTCGAGTAAGTCAAATCTGCCCTAAATCAAAAGCATTCGAATGGTACTTACAATTTGTTCAGAAGACTTCTCTGTGGTCAGTTCTTGCTTAAGGTTTATTTACAACAACACTGGTAGACAATTCCTTGCAATTAGTATAATAGTTATTTATTAATGTAAATATTCCAGAAATAAAAGTTAAACCTAAAACTAATAGCAAAGTTACAATATAAAGCAAAGTCTAAATCAAAGCTGCAATCAGCTGGGTTTCTGGCGTCGAGAGACACTGCGCGATCAGTATCTGCTGGTCAGTCTTCTCTTCAGTCTTTTATACTCAAACAGTTCATTGCAAAAGTCAGACTCTCTTCTGCTGTCATCATTTGGAGAGCTGCCAAATCTTCCATGACCCTTATAAGGTGTTTCCGTCGTAACCTGCCAGCTCTCTTCTTGGCCCTTTTTCTCTTCATTCTCCTTTTTCTCGTCTGTAAAATACAGATAATAAATATCTACAGCATTACATTTTGCTTTAAAAGCAATTATTATCTAATACATAAATGCTCTCTACTCTAAGTTACTTAATATATTTTCATATTTTAACATACATATATTAGTAAAACATTTGTACTTTTTCTATATGGTTAAGTATACATGCATATTATCATAGCAATTGGTGTTGCTTTTTGTATACAATTTTCCAATATATTTTATGCAGTATTTCTACTTGGGTTACATAAAGATATACTATTAAACAAAACAAAACTTAAACAAGACAGAGTAATTGCATAATAACCATCTTCATCAACACTGTAATGCTCTACTGGGTGGTTGCCCTGCACGCTTAATAAACAAACTACAGCTGGTCCAAAACGCAGCCGCTAGAGTTCTTACCAGAACCAGGAAGTATGACCATATTAGCCCGGTTCTGTCAACACTGCATTGGCTGCCTATTAAACATCATATAAATTTTTAAATATTGCTGATTACTTACAAAGCACTAAATGGTTTAGCTCCCCAGTACTTGAGCGAGCTCTTAACGCATTATAGTCCTTCACGTCTATTGCGATCTCAAAATTCTGGTCAGTTGATAATACCTAGAATATCTAAATCGACTGCTGGCGGTAGATCCTTTTCCTATTTAGCACCAAAACTTTGGAACAATCTTCCTAACACGGTCCGGGAAGCAGACCCAGTCTGTCAGTTTAAAGCTAGATTAAAAACACATCTCTTTGACCTAGCATTCACATAATACATTATAGACTTCTATTATTAAATATTAGGCTGCATAGATTAGGCCAGCCGGAACCGGGAACACTTACCTTAAATCCTGATGTACTCGTTACATCATAAGAAGAACGGCATCTACGCTAATTTAGTGTCTTTGTTTATCCCGAGGTTTTCCCGCAGCCTGCCGGATCCAGGCCGTTTCCAGATCTGACGAAGGACCTTCGCCTGGACCCGATGACAACGCAGTGCTGAAGTGCCAACTAGCCTCTCCCTATGGAGGATCCCTATTCCACTCTACAGATAAAGCGCTGTGGAAATTCCAGTTTCGCGTACCTACCCGAAATGATAAAATAAAATAAAATTCTGCATCAAAATTTATAGGCAAGACAAGTAGTTTGTTTAGGCATGGTTTGTAGCGAATTACAAACCTGCGCACACATATATTCAAACGCACATACAGTAACTATAGAATAAATTCTTAATGCGCATGTGAACGCCATCAGCGTTTATCACAGGTTCGCGTTTAAAGTCTGTTTAGAGAGTACGGCGTCGTCTTAGTTATTAAATCGTCTAATTTAATAACAAATGATCATTTCGACGGAAGTGAATAAATCAAAACTAACATTAGCTGGAAACAACATTATTCAAGAACCGCTATAAAACCAAACCAATCTCTGTTACCTTAAATTATATGTTTGTCTCTGTAAAGCTGCTTTGAAACAATCTACATTGTTAAAAGCGCTATATAAATGAGGATGACTTGACTTGACTTGCTTTTTTAATGACGTAACTAGGAATACACAAAAATAGGGGGTGTGGTCTTGTTGCGCTCCCACAGAGATGAAGCACTTCAGCTGCGCATGCATCTCCAATTTATGGTAAGAGGCATGACCGTTCCGGGCAACGTGCGATAAGCTGCTGTCCAATCACAACACAGCGGTTCGCTGGCACAATCAGAACTCGTTACGTATTTCTGAAGGAGGGACTTCATAGAATAAGGAAGTCATCGGGCTGTTTTTTGGACAGTGAAAACAGCAGTATACAGATTAGTAAATTGTGTGAAAAATACAGAGTTTTTTTACACGACAACATGAAACACATGTTATATTGCACACTGTAAACACAATCAAAGCTTCAAAAAAACATGAAGAATGGGACCTTTAAATGTAGCAAAACCTTTTCATTATCATAAAGCTGCTGGACTCTTTTTGTCACTGTACATGGCAGCTCGTATGTTGTGTCAGACGACGCAATCTGTAGTACATTTTGCAGGCCCTTATCTTCTACCACTCCAAGTGGTCTACAGTCGAGTGCAATCCAGTGAGCCGACCACTGGTTATTTTTTCAGACGTGGACTTAGTTACCCTGGTGCTTAAACCAGTCATCTGGTGGAGTGTGGGTTTGGTGTGAGTCCTTGTACTCGGAGTCGGGCTAATGTCCACGCTAGCTGCTATATGTTTTGTGTTGAGGTGATACTTGAGGCTCAATGTGCTGCAGTGATACGCAAATTCCTTGTTGCATAGCTTGGACACAACCATGCTCTTATCGACGCTTACATCCGTTCGTTTTTTATAACAAAATTTCCCATCCACGGGGCCAACCAAAGCGGTCTCGTCAGCTTCTTCGTTCATGTTCACTGTGGTTTGTTGTTGTCTGAAGTCATGAACGCTAGTTGGTACTCCAGTATAATCGGTCCGCCGAAACTCATCCAGTGAGAAACGGTCCGCGGTGCAAAAATAAGTGCGATTAAAATGCGTAAAAAATGTTTAACGTGTTATTTTTGGAGTAATTAATTCATCTTAATTAACACTTAAAGTCTGTAATTAATTCATCTTAATTAACGCACTAAAGTCCCGGCTCTACAATATACGCCTTTGTTATTGTAAGAGGTTAGTGACCCCTGGTGACGAAACGTCCTGCATATTGTGCCTTTAAGTTTTATTGATTGAATTTTGACTGCTCTTTCTCTGCTATAATTGTGATTCTTCCTAGCTTCCGTGCCTCTTCCACTCCTCGAGTCAAACGGGTGCGCGCATGTGGGCAGCTCCTACGCAGCGGCGGTGGTAGCCATGGTAGCGAGAGAGTGACAGTCACCCAGCCAATCACTTCATTAGTCCCGGATGGAAATAATGAGCTGTGTATATTGTTAAGTACTTGAATTTTAATTATGTATATAGACAGTTTAAACAAAAAAATTCTACCTACCCCAACTTTAAGGGTTAGGGTAGGTAGGGTTAGAAGTGTTATTATGTGTGTGGGTGTATGTGGACACAACATGTTTAGGTTGTTAGGACCACATGTATTTTTAAAGGGAACTGTGAACATTGTTTGCTTCAGACATAGAAAATGTGTGAAACTAGAGAGAGGTCAAAAGGGCTGCGATAGAAAAACTTACCAAATAAAGCTTTTGTGTATGTACTGCATAAAATAGGTGTGAAAAGGAAAGAGATATTTTGAATATGTGCTTCTTATGTTAATAAAGGAATAGAGTAAGTCCAAAGTTTTACCTTATAAGGGAATTGGCTGTACTATAATGACAGCTGATAAGTAGTAGAAGGCGGCTGTAGGATAATAATTTTCTTCTAAAGTTTCAGGAACTCAGAAGAGAAGAGAATTATTATCCTACAGATGGTGCCGTGACCCGGATAGAATTAACTTCACCGGAATCCAGATTTGAAAAAAAGACTGAGTTCCAGAACTTCAAGCTCAACAAACAAAGACTGAGTTCCAGAACTTCAAGCTCAACAAAGAATTTCAACAAGAATTCACCTTTCTGACTGAAGTTCCAGACGGAATCTTTTTCATACAAACAAAGATTCGGTGAGTTTCACTCTATTCAAAGAACCGCTGAACGACCAGTACAAATTTTGTGCCTCTGCGCAGCCAGAGAAAGAGTTATCAGACAGCTGTAGTGTTTGGTTAACTTAAGTTATCCTTTAAAAGTTTGCTTTTAGAGATGAAAATGTATCCTCTGTTCAGGCAGGGATGATTAACATTACGTGTTAATATTTTGAAATTTAAAGATATCCTCTGTTTCAGGCAGACAGGGAAGAAAGAATACCCTCTGTTTCAGACAGGGAGATTTAGCATCTTATGCTACTGATTTAAATACCCTCTGTGCAAACAGGGAAGACTTAGCCGAAGTTACGTGTGAAATGTTGGTAATTTGGAAGGTTAACAAGAATTGATCTGTGTTAACAAGTGTACCCTCTTTTGATCAGAGAAGTTTTAGTGTTTGATTGTGTGATAACAAAGAACATCACAAAATGGTTAGAAGGAATGCTAGGCTAGTTCCATCAACTGAGAAAAATGGACTAGCTACTCCTTTATGGACAGACAGTGAGTTCAAGTCATTGCTAGGAGAGCACATGAATTCCATAGTGACTGAGTCAGTTAGATTGCAACTAACACAGAAATTTGATATTGACCAAGACAAAGTGTGGTCTATTGAAGAATGCAAGAAGGTGTTAGGCGCATGTATCAGAAAGAAAAACATGAAAGGCATAATCTGTTGCCATAGAGAATATAGCTTATCCATTGCACAAGAACAAGCTAGGTGTATTGATAAGTTAAATGAACAGAACAAACAATTGCAGACTCAAGTGTCTTGTTTCAAGACAAAGGTGAGCCATAGTCAGGCCTCAACCAAATGTGACTCTGAAGACCAACAGTCAGATGAAAGCTATCCTGATTTACAGTCTTTCTGTAGACTAGAAAACACTAGACATTCTGGTTCGGTAGATAGAGATGTAAATGCATTTGAAGTGTGTGGAGCAAGACTAAAGGCTCAGACTAGGGCAAAAGGGATTGACTCTGTTCAATCTGCAACCCCCACACTGCAGTTACAAACAGTCAAATTATCTTTAGGTCCTAAAAGAAATTGAGAGAATCGCTGAAAATTTGCCATCAGTGCAAAGAAATTTTTCTGAGTTTAGGAGAGAATTGTCCAGAAAGATGCGGCTTTACGATATGTCTCTAGCTGAAGTCAGCCAGCTAATATCACAGATCTTAACTGAGTCAGAATTCAATGATTTTGAAAATGCCGTAAACAATTCTGAGTTTCAAAATGCCAGAAAAGATGACTTGAGAGAGGGAGTTCTGAGAGTGTTAACAAGCATTGTTGGACCGAAAGTAGACTGGTCAAAGATCACTAATTGTGTACAGAAGAATGATGAAACTGTTAGTGAGTACACAGAAAGATTTTGTCAGACAGCTGCAGCTTACAGTGGAATATCAGACACATCAGAGAAGGTGTTAGATGATAAAGGCCCTTTAGCTCGTACATGGTTTCATGGTCTTTTGTCAGAGCATAAAAATGCATTGCCTTTCTTAGACGTCACATGGTCCACTAGAAATCTGCAAAAAAATCTAGAAAGGTTAGATATTTGGCAAAGAGACTCTGATGTCAAGGCCAGAGTGAAAATTGCAGCAGCTTCCTTAAAGGTCAACGCAGAGAAACAACAGAAACGCAAATGTCCAAAGAGAGAGGGCATCAGTTGTTATTATTGTGGTAAACATGGACATTTTGGAAAAGAATGTAGAAAAAACAAAAAGAATGTTAGAGAAGTGAACAATATTACTCAGCTTCTGCCAGTGCCGCCGCTCCCACCACGCGCATCACGCGCTGTGCGTAGGGCACCAAGTGCTGAGGGGGCACCAAAAATAGCCTAATGAAAAATCAATCATCAAACTTCTTGTTATAATTAGATTCAGCGCTTTCTTCATCTTCAATCCGCAGCTGCGCCGACTCCGAGCAGAGAGCAGAGCACGTCAGAAACAGAGGACAGGGTGTGTGTGTGTGTTCATCTTAGCCTCATTGGTCTGTCACTGCTCGTCAATGTCAGAATATTTGAGATGACCAATCAAATCAAAGTAGTAGGCGGGCTTTATGTTCACAGACGCTGAGCGCGAATTTTAACAGTGTGCAACTCGACACTTCAGTGTACGGTCAAGTGCGAGATAAGATGTAAGTAGCTAAACTTAACTTTATATATTTGACAGTTTTTTTAGGTCATAAATGTTAAACTAATGACAAAAAATAATTAGGCAAACTATTATAGTTTTGTCTATTTTCGCCATTTTGAACTGAAAATAGGCCTATGTAACATGTAGCCTAGTGTTTAGGCTTCTGTCATTGTGAGGGGAAACATGAACAAAGCCGTTTTCGTTTCATCATGTTAGGCACAGGATTAATAATGAATGTGTACATATTGAGAATAAAATACAAATTGTAGCCTTTAGTAAATTAAAAAAGCCAACTTTAGGAGGGGAACAGACAGGGCAAGATAAAAACAAAGAGAAATAGAGTGTGATGCTGATGAGGAGAGAAAAATAATCAGCTGCCCACTGACATGGTTTTAAAGCTGTTGTTATCGATTTTTTTTTTTTTTTTTGTGCCTTCACAACATCTTAAAATGCACATCTGTAGTTCAGAGAAATCCAAAATTTTCTCAGGGAAACCCCGAACCCCCCTAACTAACCTGCCTCAAATTCGGGACCACAGTGATTATAAAACTATGAAACTAGTTAATAGTAAGCATTAGACCCTAAACTAAAAACTTTTTAACTTTTTACTTTTTTTTATAAATCATACCTTCATTGAAAATCCTCAGGAAATTTTCAATTTCCTCAAATGAAAATCCTAAATGAAAATATATTTTTTTAGGGGGGATGGGGGGGGGCATCATAAAGGAATTATGCTTAGGGCACCAAAATGGCTAGCAGCGGCACTGGCTTCTGCTCAATCTGCTTGCTACTCTGAAGCAGCCTCTCCCCTCGTCATTAAACGCGTTGGGCAGCTGTTTTAGTTGTTAACCACCCGGGGCCTGTTTCAATAAGGAGGTTCAACCAACTCTGAGTTAAAACTTGAACTCTGAGTTGACTTACCCTGAGATGGGAAACTCTGAGTTTTCGGTTACAGAACAGCTGAAATGAGTTGGTTCAATCAACTCTGAGTTGACTGACTCTGAGTTAAGCGCGTGCACCACAACTATAAAAAGCCATTATCAATGGAGCACAGATATTATGAGTCACCATGGCAACAGCGCCAGACAAAACCCTACAGCTCTCCCATGTAGGGTTGTAACATATGAGAGTTTCACAGTATGATAACCATCTCAGAAAATATCACGGTTTATGGTATTAAACAATTATTAAATATATAAACTGCATTATTAAATTACGGTTATTATTATCATCAGTTAAAATGACAGTTAAATAAATTAAACATTTGTTCAATAAAACATATCTAATCAACTAATTTCAATAACTGATTATGAATTAGATTAACAACTTATTTTTTATCATTAATAACTTGTTAATATGTTTAAATTGAGTTCTATGAAATGTTTTTTTATTCCGATTTTTTTTAAATTAATTAATTAATACAAATATATTATCAAAAACGGTGGTAATCAAATTAAAGTTTAGCAAACGTTTTAATCCTTTTATTTCTTGGCAAAGTGCTGCAAAACAGATTTAGTCAATTAAACCATGGACAAACAATATATATTCCTTAAAGAATGTGTAAATACATTTTAGTATTATTTTTGGTGTTTATGCTTCCTCTTTAAAAAAGGGGAGGAGACCGCAAGAAACTCTGGGTTTACTAAAGAAAACCTGCTCCCGACCAGGTTAGGTTCATAGAGTAAGTTACCATGGTAACTGACTCTGAGTATAAGTTACCTCTCTTTCAGAAACGGGCTTGACTTACTCTGCTTTCTTGGGTTTGACTTACCTCCCTTTCTGAAACGGAAAACCCAGAATTCACCTCATTTCAGGGTTAACATACTCAGAGTTTTCACTTAACCTCCTTTCTGAAACAGGCCCCTGGGCTGTGAGTGCTTATTTTCCCCACTAACTTACAACAGAGATAAAAGACTTGATTTTGTTTAATAGAACAAAAGGAAAGTGACTGTCTCAGTTTTTCCTTTGGGGGACACTAATTAAAATAAACTCACAGCCTTAAATGTTATTTTACAGCACAGGCCTTTCATCATTTGTAGTGTTAGGTCAGACTGTAAACGTAAAATGCCCTCATGCAGTGTCCACAATAATGCCAAACATTGTTTCATCCTCATGTATGATGTCTGCTATGACTGAAGTTGTTAGAGGATGGAGAAATAACTCAGATGAAGATTACACACGTCACAGGACAGGTAGTCCAAGAAATCTGTAGAATGTTGCAAGCCATTAGAGCCTAAGTGGCACATCAAGTGATATTAATTACAGCAGTTGCAGTATTGTGTCAGGATAAACCTGGACTCATTGTGTCACACTGTAAAAGTTGCTCCCCCTCCCACAGGGAAATGACAGGACACAGGAACAGTGAGGAGCCCGAGGGAAGAACCGATTGCAACAGGCATCGGGGGCCAACCCTTCGGTGAAGACTCCCTCATAGGCATTTCCCCCATCCATTAGTCCATTCCTCACCTCACTGGTTCTATTTAGGTGTCAAAATAATTAAGAGAATAGGGAAAGATGGAACAACAATAGCAGAACAACAACAGCAGACTCTGAAAAGTTTACAACAGTAGTGAGTTGAACAAATTACTGCTCCTGTCTTTTGTTTTCTCTCTTCCTCTGTACAGATACCACTGATGACTGTCCGGAGAGCCATACGCACCGACCTCCTCGTCTGCGTATGAAGACATAACCTCAAGAATCAACTAGACCTACTGCCCGAGCCAACTATCACAAAAGGATAAAGAAAAGAAAAAAAAAAACAACGCAGAGACGACAAAACCTTCAGTCTGTAACGATCACCAGCTGGAGTGCCCTCGAGAGCCACCAGAGGGCGCTCCACAAATAACTATTATCACTTCCTCACAAACTACATTTCCCATACTCACTGCCTGGACTCATTCACACTGATCACATTCACCTGTACCTCATTGTCACTGATTGCATTCACCTGTGTCTTGTTGTCCTGCTAGTCTCAGTCTATTTATATCATGTTCATTCATTCACTCACCGCGAAGTCTTGTTGTACTGTGTGTCTGCATTTCCGAGCGTTTTCCCGTGTTTTGTTTCTGTTTTTGACTTTGGATTGTTCTTGGACTCTGATTATTGCTGCCTGCCCTGACCTCTGCCTGTTTCTTGGATTCTCTCTGTGTATTCTCCATTGTCCTGTCTGCTGATTTTTGACCCTGCCTGTACGACCATTCTATATTAAAGCTGCATTTGGATCTTCACCTCCAAGTCTCGGAGCAGTTCGTGACAGATCAAGATGGAACAATGTTTACGGAGCAGAACAGGCACCAACAGAGAGAATCCAAGAAACAGGCAGAGGTCAGGGCAGGCAGCAATAATCAGAGTCCAAGAACAATCCAAAGTCAAAAACAGAAACAAAACACGGGAAAACGCTCGGAAATGCAGACACACAGTACAACAAGACTTTGCGGTGAGTGAATGAACATGATATAAATAGACTGAGACTAGCAGGACAACAAGACACAGGTGAATGCAATCAGTGACAATGAGGTACAGGTGAATGTGATCAGTGTGAATGAGTCCAGGCAGTGAGTATGGGAAATGTAGTTTGTGAGGAAGTGATAATAGTTATTTGTGGAGCGCCCTCTGGTGGCTCTCGAGGGCACTCCAGCTGGTGATCGTTACACAGTCATCCATCGACATGATCTTGTCCTACTACTACACATCATAAAGATTGCACAAAGTTCGGACTCCAGAAACAACATATTCTTAGAGCTGATGAATATGTCAAAAAATGCCGTGTTTGCTGGAAAGAACGTTTGCAGGTCACATCCTAAAATGGCTGCATTCCAAGACTCGTGCACAAACATGGTGGTCCAACAAGACATTCTTGATTTTTCAGCAAAATCCCACCAGATGACTGAAGATAATTCTTCATGGTTCAGAAACTTGATTGATCACGAGAAAAATCACAGTTCCAACCAGAAAAGACTCACGGACTCTAATTGCATGTTTTGTTACTGTGTCAACATGCAATTGCAGAAACATCAACACAGAGCAAGCTATGTGCCTGTAACTTACACAAGTTACAAGAATGAACTTTTAAGTGTTTAAATTTGTATATTATGTGGGAGTTATTTAGAACTCCCAAAGAGGGGATTGAAGGATTACAAATTTATTAAAAGGTTTAATTTAGGTTCCAATACAATAGTACATAAACTGAGAAATATTCTGAACATTGAATGTAGCATTTAAGGGTGGAATGTAAATGATATCAGCGGTGAAACAAGAGAATGTGGCAAATCCTATTTCTCTCTATTGTGAGTTAAATGAGTCAGATCACTGAGACTCTCACCTTGTGTTCTGTAACTGGCCTTCGGAGCCCTTGGCCCAGATGTTGAATAGTTATGCTAATTGGATTAGCAATGCAATAGAGTGTTATGCTGATTGGGTCAAGCCAGATAACCTGCCTAACCTGTTTTCGCTTGATAGAATCAACTCCTCCTACCTTTGTATGCTTTGTTTGAATTTGTCTCCCCCTCCAGAAGTCCCTCCTCTTAAAATGCCTATAATATACCATGTAAAGTTACTTTAGATTAGATTTTGGGTACCATCTTGGACCAAGAAGACTACAGCAAATAAAGAATCCTGCTTTAAAAGATACACCCGAGTCTCCTGGTCTTCGCTCTTCTGAGTTTCTACACTTTAGAAGAAATTATTATCCTACACGGCCTAGAACATGGTTAAGTATAAAAAGCCTCAGAGAGGTTTTTTTGGGGCCTCCAGCCAAGCATCCACTTGGATAATGCGACGTCAGCCACAGTACAACAGTGCGCCAGTGCGCTCACCACACACCAGCTATAGGTGGAGAGGAGAGAGAGTGTTAGAGCATTGATAAATTCAATGGATGGGGATTATTAGGAGGCCATGATTGGCAGGGGCCAATGGGTGGAATGTGGCCAGGACACCGGGGTTACACCCCTACTCTTTACGAGAAATGCCATGGGATTTTTAATGACCGCAGAGTCAGGACCTCGGTTTAACGTCTCATCCAAAGGACAATGATGGGAATGTTTTAGAAGGATCTAGAGGTTACAGCAGGATAAAAAAATACAACAGTTTGTAAGAGGCTTTTCAGTTATGCATATTAATGAATTACATTAATGTTGATCAAATTTTTCGTTTCACTAGTGTTTGTAAGAGGCTTTTCATTAATTATGGCCTATTCCTGTTCTTATTCACCCATGACCATCAGCAGAAGAAACCAGTGACAGAGATTCTCAGAAACTTACAGGTGAGTCAGAGAAACCGGTTCAACCGCTACAGAATTAGAGCATGAAGAAGAATGGTTGTGTTTAACCCTTTCTAAACCGATATAGAAGCATTAACATTTCTCAGTCCTGAAGAAGAATGAATGAAAGGATTCTTTTTTTTTAAATTGGAATGTATCGAAACATTTGAACGATGACATTTAGGCTTGTTCTGTTCTGTACTAAATGTGAAAGAAATATTTTATAACGCCATGTTGATCCTTGCATCTTTTTTTATTTATTGTATCAAAAGTTCTCACATTAAGATTAAATAATTAAAGAACCCCTGTGGTGAAAATCAAGTTATGTCTACAGTATGTGGTGTTTTTAGTATGCTCGACAAACCTTGTTCAAATTCATCATTCAACACACCATTACTGAGTATTTTCTCCTTAAAACTGCTTTCCCCACTGACTTTATGATGTTCAAAGCGTTTCTTTCTAGGCTGCCGATTTTCAGAATGCAGCTCTCTGACTATTAGACAGCGAACGGCAACATGGTTTGTGTAACATTAGAAACACATTATTAGCTGCTTGATAACTTAGTTGTCACATTTTGAGTTTGTTTTTACTCTGTTTTTGAATCAGTTTCTGGTTCAAACATATATAGCTGAATTAAACCAGTATTTCCATTGCCATAGCATTTATTACAGTTCACCCAGTGGACAGTTCGAGTTGATGTGATTGAGAGGAGGCGGGGACTAATTTGCTCATATATTAAATGAAGCAAAGGTGCAGAATGACACTTCAGGTATTTTAGGGCATGAAGAAATTATAATGTCATTAGTTAATGACTTTAAATGTCATAAAGTTTTAATGCCATTTTGATTATCAAACATGAATGTCAATGGATTTAATTATCGACTGCAGGTAGACTAAATAATCTGTTAATGCAACTGTTAATAGTTACCTTTTTTTCTCTTTTTTAAGTATATGATATCTAGTATTCATTGTGGGATGTAGAGTAGTTTATAGGTTTATGTTTGCCAGGTGAAGTCACGTTTTAAAATATCTGGATTTAAAGATTATCACTTTTGAAAGATTTGCTGACATCATATTTTTGTGTATGTGTAAAATAACCTTGAACATCACCTTTGCAACCTACACATATTGTACACCTACACCTGTAGACCCGCCCATGTGCACCACTGTTAAACAGGTTTTGTTCCAGTAAAACATTCATTGAAAGATAAACAATAGGCTACTAGAGTGCTGGTAAACTTACATTTACTCTGGAACTCGACTGAGACAGTGTGAATAAAAATGGACACAAGTAAGCATTTATTATTTTAAAAACTAATCGTCTTTCCCTTGTTAATTAGTAGTAAATAACACTTTTTAATCTTGATGTGTTTAGCCTGTTTCTATGAGACATTGCTACTGCTTTCACTTTCATATTGGTTTATATATATATATATATATATATATATATAGCTAAGATTTTTTTGTAAGACACTTAGGGCTTGCTTTTTGTTCTCCATAGAGTCGTTTATGCTTTTACATATGCTTGTCCCAGGAGTGTGCCTGTGCAAGAGAGATTAATTTAGTTTGCCAGTTTTACATGTTGAATATTTTTAAAGGATATATATATATATATATATATATATATATATATATATATATATATATATATATATATATATATATATATATATATGTATATATATATATATATATATATATATATATATATATATATATATATATATATATATATATATATATAATGAACAAAAATATAAACGCAACACTTTTGTTCCCCTTCAGTCGCTCACGTTCGACGTGACGTCGACGTGACGACGTTAGGGGATCACTTCAGGGAGCCCTATCAACTTCGAGTGTCTACAGAACAAGCCAATGAACGTTGGCGTGCGTGAAACGCGTCACGCGCCCCGCCCCGCAGCGCGGGTATAAACAGGAAGCGGACGCACGCACTCATTGTCTTTCGCTTCGGAGCCGAGCTTTCGTTTTGACTCTGAGTTTCTGCAGACTGCTGCATCGATCGTTGAAGACTTCAAAGAGAATACTCTGTTCCAGTGCTGGTGTGACGGCGCGATCAGCGGTGGCCGCGAGCATTACAGCTCACAACTGCTGTTTTCACAGCATTGCTTGTGTGTGTGTGTGTCTGTATGTGTCGGTCTCGGTGGGCGTTCCTCTCGTGAGTGTGTACCCCGATTACACCGCGGCTATCCCTGGGTGCTTCAGCACTGAGAGAGTTATTTTTTCTCTTTATATTTTTTGTTTTCAACTAAAAGAGCAACACAAGCGTGACGCTGCGTCCTTTTCAGGATGACATTCCGCTTGTGCGTTTCTGGGTGCGGTTGTTCCCTGGCGCCAGCAGACGGCCACAATTGTTGCCTCTCGTGTTTGGGCATTCAGCACGCTGAAGCAGCTTTTGTGAATAGTTCATGTTCTCATTGCGGGAATATGACTATGGCAGCGCTTAGATCAAGACTCGCTTACCTCAAGGGAGGTGCAGTCCCCTCGCCTATGCCCAGATCTAGTGTTAATTCTGGACCTCAGAATGGACCTACTTTTGCGCATGGTCAGGGTGATCTGAGGATTACCGTGAGGGCTTCCCCGCCGAGGCAATCTCCGTGGGCGCCTCACGCCTCTCAAGCGCTGCCGCCGTTGGAGCCCCCAAACGAACGCACTGGCCCCTCTCGTTGTCGGCCAGCCGTGTCCTTTGGGGCCCCACCTGACGATCAGATGTCGATCGCAGCATCGGAGGGGGAGCTCAGTCCTCTGGAGATGAGGATTCGGCTGCGTTACCCCTCTCTGGGAGTGTGGCGTTGCCCGAGTCAGATCCAGAATGGGCGGCTATGCTTTCCCGGGCCGCCGAGAGGGTCGGGCTTGTGTGGAACCCTCCACCACGTCCCGAGCCTTCTCGGTTGGACGATTGGTATCTCGGGGCGGGCCGTGCTGGTTCTCAGCGCTCCGCCCCAGTGCCATTCTTTCCGGAAGTGCATTAGGAGCTTACTAGGACGTGGAAGGCACCGTATAGTGCCAGAAGCTGTCCTAGTGGCTCCTCCCTCCTCACCACCCTCGACGGCGGGGCGGCTAAGGGGTATGTGGATGTTCCCCCGGTGGAGCGTGCCGTCTCGATGCAATTGTGTCCGGCGTCCGCTTCCTCCTGGCGGGGCAATCCACGCCTCCCGTCCAAGGCTGCAGAGCCTGTGGACAGGCTGCTTCTGCCCTCCATGCCATAGCGCTTCTACAGGTCCATCAGGCCCAGGCGCTCATTGACATGAACGAGGGTGGTTCTGACCCAGAGCTCCTCCGGGAGCTCCGTGTGGCAACCGACCTCGCTCTCCGAGCGACGAAGGAAACTGCACGTTCAGTCGGTCAGGCGATGTCCACCTTGGTGGTCCAGGAGCGCCACCTCTGGCTCAACCTCGCGGATATGAGGGACACCGATAAATGTCGGTTCCTGGATGCCCCTCTTCCCAGGTTGGGTTATTCGGCGACGCGGTCGAGAGCTTCGCCCAACAGTTCTCAGCCGCCCAGAAGCAGACGGAGGCCATCCGACACATCCTGCCCCTGCGGACCGCTGCTGCTCCCTCCGTCCGCCGACCGCAGCTCCTCCGTCCGCTCGTCGCCGAGGTCGACCTCCTGCGGCGTCCTCCGCCCCCGCTAAGCCTTAGCAGCAGCAGCCACCATCCAGGCCTCGGCGTGGGGCAGCCCGCAGGAAGTTGACCATGCCCGTCCAGCCCGCTGCCAAACCAGGAGGCAAGCGCAGGTTCTAACGACCCTGAGACGGGCGACCCAGAGTGAATCAAGTTGCTCTTCAGGAGGTGGTGAAGGCACCGCTCCTTCCCCGGTGGAGGGCCGGGTGGAGAATCTTTGTTTCCTTTTCTGTTCCGCCACTGACCCACGGGCCAGTGGTACCCTCATTTTCAACTAAAGAGCAATTCTGAAACCTCTGGGTCCCAAGAGGGCGCGCTTGGCGGTCGACGACGCTATGCCTTGTCACCCTCGAGCCCCTCTTCTTCGCCAGCGAGCAGCAGTGGCTGTGTTCTGGACGCACTGACGCTTCCGCACACTCACTCTGCCATTCGACGGAAGCAGGTACGTGTTGCACCACACACTCAGACCCCACTCCGGGCCGCTGTGCCGTCCGAGTCGGGTCCCTGCATTCCGCCGCGCTGCCCCACCCCAGGTACGTCTGTGGTGCCGTTGATTCCGCTTGCGCGGTGTCTGGGAGCCTGGCTAGCGCTTCCCAGCCCGTCTCGCTGGCTCATCCGTACTGTCAGACTCGGCTATGCGATTCAGTTCGCCCGGCGTCCCCCTGTATTCAGGGGCGTTCTGTTCACCCGTGTTCTGGCGGACAGTGCCCCTGTGCTCAGGGCAGAGATCGCAGTCCTACTGGCGAAGGACGCGATCGAGCCGGTCCCTCCAGCCGATATGAAGACCGGCCTCTACAGCCCGTACTTCATTGTACCCAAGAAAGGCGGTGGGTTACGGCCAATCTTGGACCTGCGTGTCTTGAACCGGTCCCTTCAACAGACTGCCCGTTCAAGATGCTTACGCAGAAACGCATTTACAAATGCATCCGTCCCCAAGATTGGTTTGCAGCGATCGACCTGAAGGACGCGTACTTTCATGTCTCGGTTCTCCCTTGACACAGACCGTTTCTTCGCTTTACGTTCGAGGGACGGGCATATCAGTACAAAGTCTTACCCTTCGGGCTGGCCCTGTCACAACTGGCTTATTCTCGCTCAGTCGAGAGAGCAGTTGTGCGAACACAGGGACATGGTGCTCAGTCACCTCAGCCATAGGGCTTCGGGTCAACTGGGAAAAGAGCAAACTCACCCCTGGGCAGAGGATCTCTTTTCCCAGTGTGGAGTTGGACTCGATCAACATGACAGCGCGCCTCACCAAGGCCCGCGTCCAGTCAGTGTTGAACTGCGTGAGCACGCTCAGACGCAGAACAGCGGCTCCACTGAAACTGTTTCAGAGGCTCCTGGGGCATATGGCATCTGCAGCCGCGGTACGCCGCTCGGATTGCTTCATATGAGGCCGCTCCAACACTGGCTCCACGGTCGAGTCCCGAGATGGGCGTGGCAGAGCGGCTCGTGCCGGGTCCAAGTGACTCCGCACTGTCGCCAAACTCTCAGCTTGTGGCAGGTGTTCCCCTAGAACAAGTGTCCAGGCACTCTTCACCACGGATGCCTCTGCCACCGGCTGGGGGGCCACGTACAACGGGCATGCAGCTTCAGGTCTGTGGACGGGGCCTCAACTGCATTGGCACATCAATTGCCTCGAGTTGTTAGCAGTACATCTTGCATTGGGCCGCTTCGAAACGCCGCTTCGTGGCAAGCATGTACTGGTCCGTACGGACAGCACTGCGACCGTTGCGTACATCAACCGTCAGGGTGGTCTATGCTCCCGCCGCATGTCACAACTCGCCCGCCATCTCCTCCTTTGGAGTCAGAAGCATCTGAGGTCGCTTCGTGCCATTTATATTCCTGGCCTGCTCAACCGCGCAGCCGCCGAGCTCTCACGGCAGCAGGTGCTACCGGGAGAAATGGCGACTCCATCCCCAGGTGGTCCAGCTGATTTTCAGGCGCTTCGGGACCGCACAGGTAGATCTGTTTGCCGCCCCGGACACGTCTCACTGCCAGTTGTTCTATTCCCTGACCGAGGGGACCCTCGGCACGGATGCTCTGGCACACAGCTGGCCCCCGGGCCTACGCAAGTATGCGTTTCCCCCAGTGAGCCTTCTTGCACAGACTTTGTGCAAAGTCAGGGAGGACGAGGAGCAGGTCTTGTTAGTTGCACCGTATTGGCCCAACCGGACCTGGTTCCCCGAACTTGTGCTCCTCGCGACAGCCCCCCTGGCCCATTCCTCTGAGAGAGGACCTGCTCTCTCAGAGACGGGGCACCCTGTGGCACCCGCGTCCAGACCTCTGGAAACTCCATGTCTGGTCCCTGGACAGGACGCGGAGGTTCTAGGTGACCTACCCCCAGCGGTAGTTGACACCATCACTTCCGCTAGAGCCCCCTCTACGAGGCGCCTCTATGCTGAAGTGGAACCTATTCGTTGACTGGTGTTCTTCTCACGAGGAGAACCCCCAAACTTGCTCGGTCAGAACCGTGCTTTCCTTCCTGCAGGACGGGTTGGAGCGAAGGCTGTCTCCCTCCACCCTTAAAGTGTATGTTGCCGCCATTGCCGCACATCACCATGCAGTTGAAGGTAAGTCGTTGGGAAAGCACGACCTGATCGTCAGATTCCTGAGGGGAGCAAGGAGACTATATCCTCCTCGCCCACTCTCTATACCCTCTTGGGGTTTGTCTCTGGTCCTTTCGGCACTTCAGAGACCACCTTTGAGCCTTGCAGTCAGCTGAGTTAAAAATTCTGTCCTGTAAAACAGTACTCCTGGTTGCATTGGCCTCCATCAAGAGGGTAGGGGACCTGCATGCATTTTCGGTCGACGAATCGTGCCTGGAATTCGGCCCGGCTAACTCTCACGTGATCCTGAGACCCCGGCCCGAATACGTGCCCAAGGTTCCTACCACTCCCTTCCGGGACCAGGTGGTGAACCTGCAAGCGCTGCCTTCGGAGGAGGCAGACCCAGCCCTGGCTTTTCTCTGTCCCGTCCGCGCTCTGCGTCTGTACGTGGACAGAACGCAAAGCCTCAGGACCTCAGATCAGCTCTTTTTCTGTTACGGAGGCCAGCAGAAGGGAAAGGCTGTCTCCAAGCAGAGGATGGCCCACTGGATAGTGGATGCCATCGCCTTGGCTTACGAAGCCCAAGGCGTGCCTTGCCCGCCCGGGTTGAGAGCCCACTCCACTAGGGGTGTCGCTTCTTCTTGGGCGCTGGTACACGGCGCCTCGCTGACAGATATCTGTAGAGCTGCGGGCTGGGCGACACCTAACACGTTCGCTAGATTTTATAGCCTACGTGTTGAGCCGGTTTCTTCCTGTGTGCTCGCTTCAACCAGCCGGTAACACCGAAGTTTCCGCTCTTGTGTCGGCTTGCTGCGCCACTCCCCTCCACATGGAGCGGATACGTGCGCTTTTTTGCTCCAGTCGAGTTCCCCACTCTGGCGAACCCTGTGAGTTCCTCCGCACCCCTCCGGCAGTCGGACGTTGCGGAGCGTCCGACGCCAGGCCTAGTGCTCGTATGCCTGTGTAACTTGTGCTAGGCTGGGGTCCATATGTGGTGATTCCTGCGGCGATCCCATATGAGTATTCTTCCACGACCAGCTCCCTGCGGTGAGCCCGTGTCTTTCCCTTGGCAGAGTCCGCTCTGCCGTCACTGTCTGGTGTAGCCTCCCCCTTCTCAGGCTGGAGCCACCCCAGTGACATTCCATATGTCGCACTGCCCTCTGGCCAGTCCATATGTGTATCCTCCACATGTTACCTCCCTTCGGGCAGGATGTGGCTTCCGCAGCGTCCCTCTCCCCTGGAAAGGCACGCTTTCCCAGTGTTATCCAAGAGTTCACGGTGTGGGTATATGGAACAGCAGTTGAACTCCCTCTACGCAGATCTTCCGCCCCAGCAGTTGGGGGTCTGAGAGTCTTGCGTAGGGCGCTGGATGTGGCAGCAACCGATGGCGTTTTCCATGGGATCCCCTAACGTCGTCACGTCGACGTCACGTCGAACGTGAGCGACTGAAGGGGAACGTCTCGGTTACTGATGTAACCCTCGTTCCCCGAAGGAGGGAACGGGAGACGTGACGTCCCGCCGCCACAGTTGCTGACCATCGCTGTACGGCCGTCTCTATCTCGGCTCCTCAGCGAAAAACAATGAGTGCGTGCGTCCGCTTCCTGTTTATACCCGCGCTGCGGGGCGGGGCGCGTGACGCGTTTCACGCACGCCAACGTTCATTGGCTTGTTCTGTAGACACTCGAAGTTGATAGGGCTCCCTGAAGTGATCCCCTAACGTCGTCACGTCGACGTCACGTCTCCCGTTCCCTCCTTCGGGGAACGAGGGTTACATCAGTAACCGAGACGTTTTTGTCCCCATTTTTCATGAGCTGATCTCAAAGATCTAAAGGTGATGATAGCCTACAAAGGGCAACTTTTTGAGCAATGTTGCTGGGCAATCTTGCTTGGGCACTTTCCCACTGAAAATGGGCAATAAATTTTGTAGCTCCTCCAGTGACAGACATGAGGCAAGAGGTCTTGGTTAGAATACAGGGCTTTAAGTAAGGGTTAATGCCCGACGAGGTGTCCATTGTCAGGTTTTAATGGAGTACGGCGAGGTGTAAACCGGCCGATGCGCAGCGAGGTCCATTAAAACCTGACAATGGACACCTCGAAGGGCATTAACCCGCTTATACCATGGTCACTTGCCAAATAAAACATTTTTAAAACATTCGTTTATATTTTAATTAGGCTAAATCTAGTTTTTTCAAATAATAACGTGCCTGACGATTTATTTAGCAACTTGAGATATTTATAGTCCGCTCAGCTTGTAGAACCCTTCAGGTTCAAAAATGCATTTTTTTTCATGAAACACAAAGGTAGGCATAGTTATTTTTTTATTACACATAAAACACTATGTGTTACACACTAGTCTACACTAATCACAGCCTCCGAGAGCAGTCTGCGGGCTCACTGGGCTCTGTCAGTCCGTGAGAGACTGAAGATGAAATAACAAAGTCGCTCATTGTTGTATTAGTAGGCTGTGTAATATCTAACTAACGTTAGATGTTTGTTTTGATAGAGCAAATTGTTAACGGATACTTTGACTGCCTGTTGCTATGGTTACTCACAGCTGTTGTAGGCAGCGCATTTATTTATTAATTTCGAATGGTAAACAGGCAGTTTCACCAGAACTACTTTACTAGGTGTCCTCTATCACTTTTTAACGGACACCCTGCAGCCAATCAGAATCAAGTATTCACCCAGACCATGGTATAATGCTGGTCAACCCGTGAGAACTGGTTGAAGATGAAGAAAAATAAATTAACAAAAAATAATGCTACTGTATATACATGTCTCACAAATATTGTGTCATAATCAAGGCCATATACAGCTAACGTTAGACACCTTATATTATACATCACAACAATTACACAAACATATGTAAACACAAACACCATCACAGCGAAATAAACGGTCAACAAACCTCATTGCTGCTTATCACATAGAGGTGCTAAACATTTTTTCAAATCTTCCGTATCTTCTTCTACCTATTTTCTTGTAAACTTATGCACTTAAACACGACAACAGCGGATAAATCAGTCTCTTTCGCCTTAAAGTTTTTTCTCAGTCGCTCAAAAGCGCCCGGCCGGAAACCTCCGGGCGGAACCAATAATTAGTTCCGTCTTGCTGTTAACGTTAAATTCAGAAGAAACAAAATAGTAAAAGTGCTAATACAGAAATAAACTGGCGACAAAGGCAGTAACAAATTTCTATCTGGATAATTTAGGTCGGTCGTGAGTCCTGTGTCTCATCTGGTTGCCAATAACATTGCCCAGCAACATTGCTCAAAAATTTGCCCTGTGTATCATCACCTTAAGACTTTTCTATGTACACAAAAGGCCTATTTCTCTCAAATATTGTTCACAAATCTGTCTAAATCTGTGTTAGTGAGCACTTCTCCTTTCCTGAGATAATCCATCCACCTCACCTCACAGATTTGTGAAAAATATTTGAGAGAAATAGGCCTTTTGTGTACATAGAAAAAGTCTTAGATCTTTGAGTTCAGCTCATGAAAAATTGGGGAAAAAACAAAAGTGTTGAGTTTATAATTGTGTTCAGTGTAATTACTAAAAACATGTTATTTTAGCAACAAATGAAAATTTAACCCTGAGTTTTATGTAATTTGTGTTTTTGTTTTCTCCTGATATTGAGAAAATTAAACAATTATCATTTCTTCATAATTTAGTTAACTATGATCCATGGATGATGCTTAACGTAACTCCATTCATGTGGCATTTGTATTATTATGATTAGCATATTTTTAGCACAGCTTTCTTGTTAACTGTTCAAAAAGCACACAGAATAGCCTAAGTGAATTTGTTCTGTATTTGTTGCATGTGATGCCCAACGTCTCTCAGAGCTCAGGATTGTGTTGATGGGATATAGAGGAGCTGGTAAGAGTTCAGCTGGAAACACCATCCTGGGCAGAGAGGAGTTTGACTTGAAGAAATCTGCTCAGTGTGTGAAGAGACATGGAGAAGTAGCAGACAGACACATCACTGTCATTGAAGCTCCAGGATGGTGGTGTAATTTATCTGTAGAGTTCAGTCCTGAGTTACTGAAACAGGAGATTTTGCTCAGTGTGTCTCTGTGTCCTCCAGGACCACACGTTGTACTACTGATCATACGTGTGGACTGCGCATTTAAAGAGAATAAGAGAAAAGCATTGCAGGAGCATCTGGATCTCCTCAGTGAGAGAGTCTGGAGTCACACTATAGTGCTGTTCACTGGTGGAGACTCTCTGTTAGACACATCTATAGAGCAGCACATCGAGAGTGAAGGGCAGGATCTCCAGCGGCTGCTGGACAAATGTGGGAACAGGTTTCATGTTCTCAACAATCACAACAGGAGTGACGACACTCAGATCAAGGAGCTGCTGGAGAAGATTGAGGAGACAGTGGCACAAAACAACGGCTGCCATTTTGAAATAGACAGAAAGATTTTACAGGAGGTGAAAGAGAGAAGAAGAGCAGAGGAAGAAAGAGCAGAAGAACGAATGAAGAGGATGCAAAAAAGGAGAGAAAACATCAGATCACAGATGAGTGAGTCCAAATACCGTGTAATGCAGATACACTGAGTATGTAAATAATAGCCAGAAACTTCTTGTCATTAATCTGATTCTGATCATTCTGTATTTTCTTTGATATATTGATCTCTCCTGCCATTGAAGCTAGATCTGTGTCTGTCAAGAAGAGATGCTTAAATGAGAACATTAGTGTGCTATTTATGAAGGCTATATCTTTAAAACCAAGCTTATCTGCTGACTCTGTTGATTTTCTCCTTGAATCTTTTAACTTAAAAATGAAAAATGTAATTGATCATATTGCTCCTGTGAAAGTCAGGAAGAATAGTGGTAGACAAAAAGCACCTTGGAGAAACTCAACAGCTGTGCAAAACATGAAAAGACAATGCAGAAGAGCAGAGCGCATGTGGCGGAAGACAAAACTTGTAGTCCATTATAACATCTACAAAGACAGCATCCATGCTTTTAATATGGAACTAGGCAAAGCTAGACAGACTTTCTTCTCGAATATTATAAACAGCAACTTAAACAACGCACGCACTCTTTTTGCTACTGTAGAGAGACTGACAAACCCCCCAAGCCAGATTCCCAGTGAAATGCTCTCAGACAGCAAGTGCAGTGAGTTTGCTTCTTTCTTCTCTGAGAAAATCAATAATATCAGAAAGGTGATCAGCTCATCCTTGAGTTGCACTGGGGTCAAACAGATCAGACCACTACCTGAGAAAGTAGTTACTATGTCTGTTTTCGAAGAAATTGATGGCAAAATTTTGAAAGAAACCGTACAGCACCTTAAAACATCAACCTGCACCCTTAACGCACTTCCCACATCTTTCTTCAAAAGTGTGTTAAACTGTTTAGAAGCAGATCTTATAGAAGTGGTAAATGCCTCACTTCTCTCTGGGAGTTTTCCAAACTCCCTAAAAACTGCAGTTGTCAAGCCCCTCCTGAAAAAGAGCAATCTAGATAAGACCATCTTAAGCAATTATAGACCGATCTCAAATCTTCCTTTCATAGGCAAGATCATTGAAAAAGTTGTCTTCAATCAGCTGAACAAATTCTTAAGCTTGAATGGATACTTTGACAATTTTCTTTTTTTTTTTTTAAGTATATTTTATTGAACACCAAACATACAAAATATACAGTGTAGAACAGTGCTGATAAATATGAAACAGTGCTCACATTTTTTTTTTTTCCCTCCCCCACCCCGACTTAATGACATAAAATAATAGTAATACAAAGAAAGAGAGAAAAAAAAGTAATAATAAATTAATAAATAAATAAGTAAAGCAAATTATAAAAAAAAAAAAAAAAAAAATACTCTTGGGTACATGCTTAATTACGCTGTAGATCCAGCGGACCTAAACATTTCACTCCTCAGGTGTAATGTCTAGGGAATCTATGATGGAAAGCAAGGGGTTCCAAGTTTTATCGAATCTCTTTAGGGAGCCTTTAAGTGAAAATCTTATCCTCTCAAGTTTTAGATTATGTAGGACTTCCTTAATCCATCTGTCATAAGATGGAGGCAGGGCCTGCTTCCAGTTAAGTAAGATCAAGCGTCTAGCAAGCAAGGTACAGAAGGCCAACGAGTGTTGTGCTTCAGCTGATAGAGTGCTGCCATGTGGGATGCCAAACAGAGCCGACAGAGGATTCGGGTTTCTTACACTGTGGTATGCCGTGTGAAGGGTGTCAAAAATTTTGACCCAGAAGTCTGTTAACTTTGGACATGACCAAAACATATGGATGAGGTCTGCAGGAGATTGTTTGCACCTATTACAGGCATCTACAACATTGGGATAGAACTTAGACAATCTGTGGTTAGTGTAATAAGTCCTGTGTATTAATTTACATTGAATACTTTGACAATTTTCAATCTGGTTTCCGATCGCATCACAGTACAGAGACAGCGCTCATAAAGATAATAAACAATATTCGCTTAAATACTGATACAGGCAAATTATCAGTGCTGGTACTACTCGACCCTCAGGGTGAACGTGATTTCACCAAGTACCACATGATCCAGGATCAACATCTTTGTTGATCCTGGATCAACTTTCCAATCAACCAATCAGATTTGAGGGACAAGTTTACATTTTATGTCACATTTAGGCTTAGAACTAGGATGAAGTACTTAAACATCAGTGTTATTCACCTATCATTACCCTCTGATTTTAGGGAAAAGTTATGGGTAGGGTTAGGTTTAAGGGTAGGAATTGGGTAATGACTACATTTTGGGACAGGAATGTTGATCCAGGATCAACAACATATGTTGGATCAACAACATACAACAGACGACAGGATCAACAACATATGTTGATCCAGGACCATGTCTTACTTGGCAAAATCACGGTGACCTCGACCTCAGTGCTTTATTTGACACTGTCGATCACAACATACTTCTTGACAGGCTGGAAAACTGGGTGGGGCTTTCTGGGGTAGCCCTAAAATGGTTCAGGTCATACTTAGAAGGGAGAGGTTATTATGTGAGTATAGGAGACCATAAGTCTGAGTGGACATCCATGACATGCGGAGTCCCCCAAGGCTCAATTCTTGCACCACTCCTATTCAACCTGTATATGCTCCCAATGAGCCAAATAATGAGAAAGAACCGAATCTCTTACCACAGCTATGCAGACGACACACAGCTCTACTTAGCCCTATCGCCTAACGATTACAGCCCCATTGACTCCCTGTGCCAATGCATTGATGAAGTAAACGGTTGGATGTGCCAAAACTTTCTAGGGGTCTAACAACTAAAAATCAAGTCAGGAATCTTGGTGTGTCTCTAGAGTCAGACCTTAGTTTCAGTAGTCATGTCAAAGCAATAACTAAATCAGCATACTATCATCTGAAAAATATTGCAAGAATTAGATGCTTTGTTTCCAGTCAAGACTTAGAGAAACTTGTGCATGCTTTCATCACCAGCAGGGTGGATTATTGTAATGGACTCCTCACTGGCCTTCCTAAAAAGACCATAAGACAGTTGCAGCTCATACAGAACGCTGCTGCCAGGATTCTGAGCACAACCAGAAAATATGAACATATCACACCAGTCCTCAGGTCTTTACACTGGCTCCCAGTTACATTTAGGATTGATTTTAAAGTATTATTACTGGTATATAAATCATTCAATGGGCTAGGACCTCAATACATTGCAGATATGCTCACTGAATATAAACCCAACAGATCACTCAGATCATTAGGATCACATCAGTTAGAAATACCAAGGATTCACTCTAAGCAAGGAGAGTCTGCTTTTAGCTACTATGCCAGCCGCAGCTGGAACCAGCTTCCAGAAGAGATCAGATGTGCTCCTACAGTAGTCACATTCAAATCCAGACTCAAAACACTTCGTTTAGCTATGCATTTACTGAATGAGCACTGTGCCAATGTTCGTCTGACTGTTTTTACTGTACCTTATTTTATTTTTTTATTCTAAACTGTTTTAATTATTCTTATTTGTTTTGATTATTTTATTTTCTCCTATGTAAAGCACTTTGAATTGCCATTGTGTATGAAATGTGCTATATAAATAAACTTGCCTTGCCTTGCCTTGCCATTAACCGCTATTTGTAGAGGCATTCCCAATAGATCGGTTAAAAGGCAGCTCACAGTGACGGCCCATACAATCTGTTACTGAAGGAAATAAGCACTTTCATTTCTTAAATGATCATGTTCATAGGGTGTGCTTTTGATAACCGAAATCCATTTACCTAATCCATAGAAAACAATACAACCAACAAAACATCAAATATGTTGTCTTGAATATAATCTTCCACGTCAGCTTTACACCTATAGAGACGCCTCATGTTTGTCCCCTTAAACACTTTGAAAGTACATTATAAGTAAAAACTACTAGACTGTACTGGCACTATATTTTATTTGGAGCTCCAACTAAGGCAAAAATATGTCATGTTAAATGGACATTGGTAAGATTAGAAGCTATTTTTATGAAAGAGTAGAAGTGTCTCGCAAAAACTGTAAAAATGTTGAGATTTATTGGGTTCATATTGGTTAATACAGATAATATTTTGGATTTGTTTCTGTTGATTTAGGCTGTTTTTGTTTCATAAAGTTCTTTTATAAATATAAACAGTCACAAATTGTATTTTTTGTCTTTTTTTCATCTATTAAATTAATGTAAATGTAATGTATTTGCTGGTGCTAATAGCAACCAGTGCATTGATAATGATTTCCCAGTCGAGAACACGCACAAGAGAGAGATTTATCCATTGGTTTAAAGGGGCAATTTAAGTTCAGGAACCCTTTTTTCACAAAGAGAAATTATTTGAGAAGATTTAAGATGACACCCTCCCTAAGAAGTGTGTTTGTTCTGTATTTGTTGCAGGTGATGCCCAACGTCTCTCAGAGCTCAGGATTGTGTTGATGGGATATAGAGGAGCTGGTAAGAGTTCAGCTGGAAACACCATCCTGGGCAGAGAGGAGTTTGACTTGAAGAAATCTGCTCAGTGTGTGAAGAGACATGGAGAAGTAGCAGACAGACAAATCACTGTCATTGAAGCTCCAGGATGGCGAAGGAATCTCTCTGTGGAGTTCAGTCCTGAGTTACTGAAACAGGAGATTTTGCTCAGTGTGTCTCTGTGTCCTCCAGGACCACACGCTGTACTACTGATCATACACGTGGACTACGCATTTAAAGAGACTGAGAGAAAAGCATTGCAGGAGCATCTGGATCTTCTCAGTGAGAGAGTCTGGAGTCACACTATAGTGCTGTTCACTGGTGGAGACTCTCTGTTAGACACATCTATAGAGCAGCACATCGAGAGTGAAGGGCAGGATCTCCAGTGGCTGCTGGACAAATGTGGGAACAGGTTTCATGTTCTCAACAATCACAACAGGAGTGACGACACTCAGATCAAGGAGCTGCTGGAGAAGATTGAGGAGACAGTGGCACAAAACAACGGCTGCCATTTTAAAATAGACAGAAAGATTTTACAGGAGGTGAAAGAGAGAAGAAGAGCAGAGGAAGAAAGAGCAGAAGAACGAACGAAGAGGATGCAAAAAAGGAGAGAAAACATCAGATCACAGATGAGTGAGTCCATACTGTATAATGCAGATACACTGAGTATATTACGTAAACCATGAAAATGTAACAGTCACAGCAATAATTGCAAGAAACTTCATGAACCGCTATTTGTAGAGGCATTCCCAATAGATCGATTCAAAGCAGCTCACAGTGACGGCCCATACAATCTGTTACTGAAGGAAATGAGCACTTTCATTTTTAAATTATCATTGTAGCGAGGTTCAGTGTGTGTGTGTTTGTGGGAAGAAGAAGACAGGGTCGGCGGGACTGGGACTCGCACTTTACTCACCAATAAATCAAAAGAAAACAAAATGGTGCACTCGTGCGCCTTCACCGTACTCACGACTACAGCAATGATCATGATACACTCATTTCTCCAGCTCTCGTTCACTGTGTCGCGTCCGAGTCCCGAGTCCTTCTCTCTCAGCCGCCCTCTCATTCTCAGCGGCTTATATGCGGTCTCTTCACGCCAATCACTGCAATCAGACACAGGTGTTCATCATCTGTACTTGACCTACTTACTCACCGCACAGCTCGCTGATTACTCTCTCGCTACCGACTTCGCGAAACCACGCCCCCCTCACCACATACCCCCACCGCCTGATTCAGGCCAGAGAGCAAGGGAGAGAGAAGTCAGGAGCATGTAAAAGCAGCCTGCCACATAGAGCAGCCTTTATCTGGGTGAAAGCCTGCTGACACTGCTCCGTCCACTGGACCGTATCTGGGGCCAGTTGCATAAACTTAGCCACTATGTTAAGACTGTGTCTTAATAACTAATTTAGCCATCTGGAAATTAGTCAAGAGGTAATCACTCTTACTTTTCTGATTCAAATTAGACTGATCTACCTTTTTATGTAACTGACTTTAAAAAGTTAGCACCAGTCTTGAAGAAAACAATGTGATGACTAACTTTTAAGACTAGTCTAAGCAGTTTATGCAACCGGCCCCTGGTGCTTGCTTTTTAGTTAGATCCGTCAGCGGGCTAGCGAGGTCCGAATAATTAGGTACAAACCTTCTGTAATATCCCGCTAGCCCCAGGAACTGTCTAACCTCCCTTTTGGTCTTAGGTCTCGGACAGGTTGCAACCGCTGCTGTCTTATCAATTTGGGGACGCACCTGTCCGTGACCCAAGTGGAAGCCCAGATACCTTACTTCCACACGCACACTTCTTCGGGTTGGCCGTGAGCCAAAGCCCTTCTCAGCGTTTTCAGGACAGTGCGCAAGTGCTGCATATGACGCTGCCAGTCGTTACTATAGATGATAATATCATTCAAGTAGGCAGTGGCATATGCAGCATGCGGTCGGAGAATTCTGTCCATCAGACGCTGAAAAGTCGCAAGAGCCCCGAACAAGATGAAAGGAAGGGTGACAAATTGGTGTAATCCAAACGGCGTTGTGAAAGCTGTCTTTTCTTTGGACATGGGAGATCTGCCAATATCTCTTTGTTAAGTCTAGTGTCGAATAAAAACGAGCAGTACCCAGCCGATCAAGCAATTCGTCAATCCTCGGCATTGCATCAAACTTTGACACCTTGTTCACCTTTCTATAGTCCACACAGAAACGGATCAAGCCGTCGGTTTTAGGAACCAAAACTATCGGGCTCGCCCAGTCGCTGCTGGACTCTTCTATTACCCCCATGTCCAGCATTGCCTCTTATTCGTTCTGAACTACCTTTTTTTTGTTTTCAGGTAAACGATACGCGCGGCAGCACACCACCACGCCCGGATCCGTCTCAACGTGGTGCTGAATGAGGTTCGTTTGACCAGGCAGGGGCGAGAACACATCAGCAAATTCAGCTTCTAAACTCTTAATGTCAGTGAGCTGGGAGGGTGAGAGGTGATCTCCACCAAGAGCCAGAGCGAGGGATTGTGGTTTTACGTTCGCTTCTGGCCCGAGATCCTTCTCTCCGCTCACTACCGTCGCCAGCATCACTGACTCCGCCTCAACCCACCTTTTAAGGAGGTTGATGTGATACATTTGATGTGCTCCACCCCTATCTGTTCAAATTATCTCATAGTTGAGATCGCCAACCCGCCGTGTGACCTCAAAGGGTCCTTGCCACTTCGCAAGTAATTTAGAGCTGGAAGTAAGGAGTAATATAAGCACTTTATCTCCCGGTGTAAATTGACGAAGTCTAGCCCCCCTGTTGTACAGCCGACTTTGTCTGTCCTGGGCCTGTAACAAATTCTCCATTGATAGCCGCCCCAAAGTGTGGAGTTTTGTTCTCAGGTCCAAGACATACTGAATTTTCGTTCTTACTAGTGGATAGTCCGTCCTCCCAAGTCTCTCTAAGAACGTCTAACACCCCGCGGGGCTGACGCCCATAGAGAAGCTCAAAGGGGGAAAACCCCGTGGAGGCTTGGGGAACCTCGCATACAGCGAACAAGAGGGGTTCTAGCCATTTATCCCAATTTTTGGCGTCTTCGTGAACGAACTTACAAATCATGGACTTCAACGTGCGATTAAAGCGTTCCACTAGGCCGTCTGTCTGTGGGTGGTAGAAGCTAGTGCGAATCGATTTAATGCCCAACAATTTGTAAAGTTCGCGAATAGTTTGTGACATAAACGCCGTGCCTTGATCGGTGAGAATCTCCCTAAGGATTTCCACCGGGGAGATTAATGAAAACAGCGGTTTGCAATGCTCTTGGCAGAAATGTTGCGGAGCGGGACTGCTTCAGGGTACCGCGTTGCGTAATCCACCAGGACTAACGCAAAACGGTGCCCACGTGCTGACCGTTCTAATGGCCCGATGAGGTCCATCCCAATTCGTTCGAAGGAGACCTGCATTAACGGAAGGGGGCACAATGGTGCTTTTGGATTGGCCGGTGGATTAACCAACTGACATTCACGACAAGACGCGCACCACTTGTGCACATTCTCGTGAATGCTCGGCCAGAAAAACCGGGCCATGAGACGGTTTAGTGTCGCCATTTGACCTAAATGCCCGGCCATTGGATTACAATGAGCCGCCTGGAAAAGCATTTTCCGGTGGCTCTTAGGAACTAACAACTGCGTTGTATCTTCTTTTGATTGGGCGTCTTGGGTCACCCGATACAACTTATCTTTTAAAATAGCAAAATAGAGATAAGAGAGCGGTTGGTCTGGGCGGAGTACCTGGCCGTCTATAGAGCGGACCTGGTTAAACGCATGTTTTAAAGTCTCATCCTGGGACTGCTCCAGGGGGAAATCATCACGCTCTGTGAGGATAGTTCTCTCCAGAGTCCTCCGTTCCCCTGCAGCAGAACCCAGAGGTCCCGGCTCAGCATCTCCCACCTGAACCACCGCTGTCTTCCCCTTATTTTTCTTTTCCCAAGAGGCATCCGCACACAAAGGCCCCAATAATTTACTAAAAGCAGGCCAATTCGTTCCCAGAATTAGCGGATGCCGGAGGTGCGGTAATTTCAGGAACCCCTTTTTCACAAAGAGAGATTATTTACAAAGATTTAAGATGTCACCCTCCTTAAGAAGTGTGTTTGTTCTGTATTTGTTGCAGGTGATGCCCAACATCTCTCAGAGCTCAGGATTGTGTTGATGGGATATAGATATGCTGGTAAGAGTTCAGCTGGAAACACCATCATGGGCAGAGAGGAGTTTGACTTGAAGAAATCTGCTCAGTGTGTGAAGAGACATGGAGAAGTAGCAGACAGACACATCACTGTCATTGAAGCTCCAGGATGGTGGTGTAATTTCCCTGTAGAGTTCAGTCCTGAGTTACTGAAACAGGAGATTTTGCTCAGTGTGTCTCTGTGTCCACCAGGACCACACGCTGTACTACTGATCATACGTGTGGACATTAGATTTAAAGAGACTGAGAGAAAAGCATTTCAGGAGCATCTGGATCTTCTCAGTGAGAGAGTCTGGAGTCACACTATAGTGCTGTTCACTGGTGGAGACTCTCTGTTAGACACATCTATAGAGCAGCACATCGAGAGTGAAGGGCAGGATCTCCAGTGGCTGCTGGACAAATGTGGGAACAGGTTTCATGTTCTCAACAATCACAACAGGAGTGACGACACTCAGATCAAGGAGCTGCTGGAGAAGATTGAGGAGACAGTGGCACAAAACAACGGCTGCCATTTTGAAATAGACAAAAAGATTTTACTGGAGGTGAAAGAGAGAAGAAGAGCAGAGGAAGAGAGAGCAGGAGAACGAATGAAGAGGATGCAAAAAAGGAGAGAAAACATCAGATCACAGATGAGTGAGTCCATATACTGCATAATGCAGATACACTGAGTATATTACGTAAACCATGAAAATATAACAGTCACAGAAATAATAGCCAGAAACTTCTTGAACCGCTATTTGTAGAGGCATTCCCAATAGATCGGTTCAAAGCAGCTCACAGTGACGGCCCATACAATCTGTTACTGAAGGAAATAAGCACTTTCATTTCTTAAATTATCATGTTCTTTATAGGGTGTGCTTTTGATAACAGAAATCCCTTTTCCAAATCCATTGAAAACAATAAAAAAATTAAAAAGTAAACTGCAAACATATTGTCTTGAATATAATCATAAACATCAGCTTTACACCTATAGAGACGCCTCATGTTTGTTGCTGTTCTGAAGCAGGAAGTGAGTCCTGTCAAACAATTTGAAAGTACATTACAAGTAAACACTACTAGACTGCTGGTTGAACTATATCTTATTTGGAGCTCCAACTAAGGCAAAATATGTCACGTAAAATGGACATTTGTAAGATTAGAAGCTATTTTAACGAAAGAAAAAAAATGTCAACATGTTTTTGCGAGACACTTTAACTGCTTTCATATTGGTCAATATAGATAGGACTTTGGATCTGTTTATGCCAATTTAGGCAGATTTTTTTCCATAAAGTTCTTTTATAAATATAAGCAGTCACAAATGGTCTTTTTGGGCTTTCTTTACATCTAGTAAATGTAATACAGTCGTGTATTTGCTGATGCTAAAAGCCACCAGTGCATTAATAATGCTTTCCCAGTCAAGAACACACACAAGAGAGAAATTTATTCATTGGTTTAAAGGGAAAACTTAATTATATTTTAAAGAATATACTTTCTCAAAACATTATTCTGAAGCTATTTGGAATTTAGTCTTGCTTAATCTGTGTGTTCTGTGATCTGTTGTTTTGTGTGTAGATCATTGAAATGAAGCAATTTTCATTTCTCCGTGATTCATAATTATTGCCCTCGATAACTTTTGTTCAACTCTGTTTTAAGAGTTTAATTAATATGAGATACACTTATGTCATTTTTGATCAATAACGTGTAGTTTTACATCCATTCCACACACAGAGAAGGTGAACCTAATTTCAGGAACCCCTTTTTCACAAAGAGAGATTATTTACAAAGATTTAAGATGTCACCCTCCTTAAGAAGTGTGTTTGTTCTGTATTTGTTGCAGGTGATGCCCAACGTCTCTCAGAGCTCAGGATTGTGTTGATGGGATATAGAGGAGCTGGTAAGAGTTCAGCTGGAAACACCATCCTGGGCAGAGAGGAGTTTGACTTGAAGAAATCTGCTCAGTGTGTGAAGAGACATGGAGAAGTAGCAGACAGACACATCACTGTCATTGAAGCTCCAGGATGGCGGTGTAATTCCCCTGTAGAGTTCAGTCCTGAGTTACTGAAACAGGAGATTTTGCTCAGTGTCTCTCTGTGTCCTCCAGGACCACACGCTGTACTACTGATCATACGCGTGGACACTAGGTTTAAAGAGACTGACAGAAAAGTATTGCAGGAGCATCTGGATCTTCTCAGTGAGAGAGTCTGGAGTCACACTATAGTGCTGTTCACTGGTGGAGACTCTCTGTTAGACACATCTATAGAGCAGCACATCGAGAGTGAAGGGCAGGATCTCCAGCGGCTCCTGGACAAATGTGGGAACAGGTTTCATGTTCTCAACAATCACAACAGGAGTGACGACACTCAGATCAAGGAGCTTCTGGAGAAGATTGAGGAGACAGTGGCACAAAACAACGGCTGCCATTTTGAAATAGACAGAAAGTGTTTACAAGAGATGGATGGTAGAAATAAAACAGAAGAGCACCTGGACAAATGGAGAGAGGAATCTGGATCACAGACTAGTAAGTGACATCTTAACATTATATGAATTTTATCTACATATAGTCTCAGATGTGTTTACTCCTCATTGTTCTAGACTATGGGCCTAATTTTTAAAACGTGTAAACGCACAGGATTGATCTTATAGTGTGTGTACTCTAAAAATCCATGCCAACATTAATGTTTATAAAAATGGTCTTTGATGTGGAAAAGTGCTTAGCGCCACATACACACATACTAAGCAGACATACACACTTTTTTCTTGAGACAGAGAGTCAGAGTACTGCAGGTATTATCGTAAGATCAAATATAGGAAGGTTTCTACGCATTTCCAAAAGTAGGAAGGTTTAAAATCTGGTTATATAGCAACTTGCTAAAATGTAATAATGATAAAACTGACACTCTCGCCCGAAGCCTTCAAGCAAGAAAATGGATCTGAGGACTATTCTTCTTGTGAAGAAGGGGAGGGGCAAGTGAGAATTGTTTCTCCACGGAATCTTCAGGAAATCGATGTCTGTATTCCGCCGTCAAGTGCGCTTCGAGACACACCAGTTTCCATGAAGGAAGTGCACTCTCTCTTGGCGAAGGAGACCATAACATGTATTCCTCCTCCTGAGCCTGGTACTTCTTGGATCCAAAGAAGGAAGGGGGGTTGCGTCCTATTATAGATTTAAGGCAAATCAGGTCCGAGGACACATACTTCCACATATCCATCCTTCCTTCTCACTGGAAGTTCCTGAGGTTCGCTTTTAGGGATGAAGCTTTCCAATATCCGGTTTACCAAATGCATGGATGCAGCTCTGGCCCTGATGAGGCTCTAGGGCATCCATGTATTGAACTAGATCAACGACTGGCTGATACTGGCCCAGTCTCAGGAGATACTGGTTCGGTTCTTGGTCATATAAAGTACTTGGGGTTGAGACTCAACACCAAAAAAAGAGCGCGTTAACACCCGCCCAAAGAACCACCTTCCTAACAGGGTACGATCTGATGCCTTCATTCCCTGACGATATTGAAGAAGCCTTGGTTTCTGTCCCAGGGTTCGGTGTTGGGAGCGTCTTGTTGCTGGAAAAATGTCTCGACGGACACATCCCATCCCCAGGATGGGGCATGGTCATGGAGGGCCGTTTCTCGAAAGGTCTATGGGGGGACCATCGTCTTTCTTTCTTAGTTGATCAGCGGGAGAATTAACGATCGACTATCGATTATTCATTAATATTTTATATTCAAATTCATTATTTATTTAACTTTTTATAAATTAAAAATGCAATGAAAATACAAAAAGCGTGTTTTTCCTCGATGAGATCTTTATTACAAGAAGATCAACTTGTGGCAGTTAAACTGGACGTTCGGCTAGGCTAAACTTGAAGAAATACAGTATGCGCTGCGGTGCTCTAAAGCAACGGAACCTGCAGCTGCGAGTTGGCGTTCTTAAATAGAGACCCTCGTTTGTTCCCTAAAAATAAATATTAAAAAAAATCATGTTAAACAATAACTTAACCAAAAACATAATAATACCTAGATCTGACAGGTTTTGTCAAAATGTAACTCAAAACTATCCAAGGCACGGAGTCGAGAAAGAGGGTGAGAGAGATTAGCCTACTTAACAATCAATTAGGCTAGCTAGGCTACTTAACAAATTAGCTCGCCTAGCTTCATAAAAAAAGTAACTCACATACAACTTCTGCACCAGTCTACTGATTTTTGTTGAGAAAGATAAGCATGTTGATGACATGATCTGGGGTCAGACGCGACCGCAACCTGCTGACCGTTTATACTTTCGCCTGGCTCTGCAGCGCAGACTGTAAAACACCGAATACCGCAATGACGTAATTTTTGCCCCGCGCTCGTGCGGACGCGCCGAGTGTAAACAAGGCTTCAGTCCAGCCGCTGAAAACACCCACTCTGCGTTGCCGGGATGCACAGGTACCTCCGCGCTAACATGGCCAGCCCGGGGAACCTTATTCCGTTCACTTTTCACTCTGATCGACGAAATTCTTAATGATCAATTATCGATCGTCGATTAATCATGCCCATCCCTACTGGAGATGTTGGCTGTATTCAGGGCTCCGAGGAGCTTTCTCCCAGACCTCAGCGGCCACCACGTCCTGATTCAGTCCGACAACATGTCGGTGGTCTCATGTTGATTTATGATATAAATCATCAGGGGGTCTGAGGTTTTGCCCTCTTTGCAGACTGGCGCACCAGATCCTCTTGTGGTCCCAGGGGAAACTGTTGTCCCTCTGGGCAATATATGTTCCTGAGGTCACGAATTTGGGAGTAGACGTCCGGTCGAGGCAGGGGCTGAGGCCCAGAGAATGAAGACTCCACTCCGATGGTGGAGTCGATATTGGAGAGATTCGGCCCAGCGGAAGTGGATCTATTCGCATCTCATGACCGCTGTGGTTCCCCTCACGCATCCAGCTCCTCTTGGGCTGCATGCCATGGTACAGGCTGAGGCTGCGCCTGTTTGCATTTCCCCTGATCGATCTGCTCACGGGAGTTCAAGAGAGGGTACGTCAGGACAGGGTCAGTCTACTCTTGGTAGCCCCATTCTGGTCGGCCCGAATGTGGTTCTCAGACATCATATAACTCCTGGCAGGTCCTCCGTGGGAGATTCCCCTGCTTTCCCAGAGCTGTGGAAACTGTGGGTCTGGCCCCTGAGGAGGCTCAGTACCAAGAGGCCGGCCTGTCAGCCGGAGTGATCAAGACCATACTCAACTCTAGAGCTCCATCCACAAGGAGACTGTACGGCCTAAAGTGGAATGTTTTCACCGTTTGGTGGAGGGAGAGTGGTTTGGACCCGGTGCCATCAGTGCTGGAGTTCCTCCATGATCGCTTCTTTGCTGGTCTTACCCCGTACACTATTAAGGTGTATGTGGCAGCTATAGCAGCTTTCCATGCCCATTAGGTGAAGTTTAAAATAAAATAAAAAACATGAAATTGTATCACTTATGTTCTTAAAAATATGGAAAATAGCAACAAAAAAAATATATAATTCTGATTTCTATTTATGGTCTTGCCTTTTTAGGGTTTAAAAAGTCTGAACTGAATTTATCTATTCGTGGGGCTACATTAATTCAATTTCATACTGTTAAAAATATGTGTGTAACATAGGGCTGAGACGGTTACCGCACTACCGCGGTAAAGTGACGCCTACCGCTGGTCTGAGCTCGTCACCGTCATCACCACAAAAAAAACTATTTTTTCATAAGGGGTATTATGATTGTATGATTATGATTGTAAGGGAGATATAAAGCTGATATTTATATATATATATATATATATATATATATATATATATATATATATATATATATATATACACACACACACACACACACATATACAATATATACACATATATATATATATATACACACACACTTTATATTTATATAAATCAATATTTAATAAAGTAGATAAATTTAATAAATATTTAAAAATATTTAAAATAAACATGCTTAGCCCCTATACTTTAGATGGCAACTTCTTGAATCTGAAATCCTATTACAGTATTTTTCACAAATAAAGTAATTGTTTAAAAATATATGAATATGTGAACAAAAAGGAAGTAAACACTGGAGGAAAGGAAGTATATTTTTTCAAATAAAGACTTTTTTTTACTTTGACTTTTGACAAGGTAACGCTAATTTTACATACAGTACACAGTGAAAATGACATGAATATGACACAGTGGGCAACAGGATATAGCAAAGCATATTTTAAAATGAAGGATTTAAAGTTTTTCGATCGAGTCTCCTGTGAAGCTGATCTTCTGTTCGCATTCACTCACTTCGCATGGACCGTCACTCGCAGGAACACGTTTATTCCAGCTACTAATGCACACTTCACAAGATATCACAGCTGGATTCGATTAAATCTGCAAGGTTTGTGAAATTAAATGTTTATAAGATATTCAGAGATTTGTTTAAATTATGTAGATGCGCATTTGCTGAATGTTGACGGTAAATGAGAAAGTATTTTAGCCTGATTGTTTGCCTTTTCGGTTACAAATAAAATAAAAGCAAACGCATTACTTTTTTGAATACCATTTACTTTCTTTGATTACCAGTTCTGTAGAATAGAATAGAATAGAATAGAATAGAATAGAATAGAATAGAATAGAATAGAATTCAACTTTATTGTCATTGCATGTCACAAGTACAAGCAACGAAATACAATTGCATCCATCCAGAAGTGCTTTAGCAAGAATGTAGATATATTACAAGCTATCTACAGGCTATGAACAGTTTGTACATATGGTTATAAATATAAAAGGCTATAACAGACTATAAATATATACAATATGCAAGTATTAATAAGTATTAATAAACAGCTGTAGAACTATAATTATTGTATTGTACAGTATGATTGTCTATACAGTATTTACAGTAGTGCAGTTAAAAAACGGTGAGATATATATGGATACAGTAATGATATATGTTTAGTCCACCGGTACCTGGTGGTCTTAGTCCGGTGAAGAGTCTGTGTGCTGGGTGACTGGGGTCTTTGATGGTTTTCCCAGCCCTTTTCAGACACTGTTTCCTTTAGAGGTCCTCTATGGAAGGAAGTTGTGCTCCAGCGACCCGCTGGGCGGCTTTCACCACCCTCTGCAACGCCTTCCGGTCCGAAGCAGAGCAGCTCCCGTACCAAACTGTTATACAGTTGGTCAGGATGCTCTCGATGGTACAGCTGTGGAAGTTCACCAGGATGTCTGAGGACAGGTGGTTCTTCCTCAGAGTCCTCAAAAAGAAGAGGCGCTGGTGAGCCTTCTTGACCAGCTTTGAACAGCTGGTCGCCCAGGTGAGATCCTCGGATATGTGGACTCCCAGGAACTTGAAGCTGTTCACACGCTTTATGGCCGTCCCTTTGATGTAGATGGGGGGTCAGCATTCCTCCTGAAGTCCACAATGAGCTCCTTGGTCTTCTCAGTGTTGAGCAGCAGGTTGTTGGTGTCGCACCACTCAGCCAGACGAACCACCTCTTCCCTGTAGGCGGCCTCGTTGCTGTCTTTAATGAGGCAGATCACCGTGGTGTCATCTGCAAACTTAATGATGTTATTAGAACAATCGACAGGTCTGCAGTCATAGGTGAGGAGGGAGTAGAGGAAGGGACTCATCACACAGCCTTGTGGTACTCCGGTGTTCATTGTGATGATGGATGAGCAGTGATTATCCAGCCGAACATGTTGGGGCGGCTGGTCAGGAAGTCCAGTAACCAGTTGCACATGAGGGAACTGATGAATGAATGAATGAATGAATGAATGAATGAATGAATGAATGAATGAGGCATTTATATAGCGCTTTCATACCCAAAGCGCTTTACAATCACATCAGGGGTTCTCTCCTCAACCAGCACCAGTGTGCAGCATCCACTTGGATGATGCGACGGCAGCCACAGTACAACGGCGCCAGTGCGCTCACCACACACCAGCTATAAGTGGAGAGAGAGAGAGTGATAGAGCCAATTCAGTGGATGGGGATTATTAGGAGGCCATGATTGGCAGGGGCCAATGGGTGGAATGTGGCCAGGACACCGGGGTTACACCCTACTCTTTACGAGAAGTTCCATGGGATTTTTAATGACCGCAGATAGTCAGGGCCTCGGTTTAACGTCTCATCCGAAGAATGAGTGGAGTGGAACTGATGGTGGAACTGATGCCTAGGTCTGTGAGTTTCCTGATGAGTTGTGAGGTTTATGATTGTATTAAATTCTGGCATAGGTGTTTTTATTGTTCAGGTGTGAGAGGACAGAGTGCAGCGCTATGGAGACTGCATCCTCTGTGCTCCTGTTCTGACGGTATGCAAATTTTGTAGGGGTCCATGGTGGAGGGGAGACAGGATTTGAAGTGTGCTAGCACCAGCCGCTCTAAGCACTTAGTGATGATTGGGGTGAGGGCTACCGGGCGGTAGTCGTTAAGGCTTGATGGGTTGGAGTTTTTGGGTATCGGAACGATGGAGGTGAATTTGAAGCAGGCCGGTACCACAGCATGGGCCAAAGACAGATTGAATATGTCCATCAGCACCCCTGCCAGCTCCCCAGAACACGCTCTGAGAACACGCCCAGGGATGCCATCAGGACCTGCAGCCTTGTGGACATTAATCCTGCTCAGCACCGCTCCTACATCGGTGGGGGAGAGAGTCAGTGGTTGGTGGTCTTAAGTCACCACTGCCTTAGTCGCAGTTGTTGAGTTCCCCCGCTCAAAACGAGCATAAACGTTGTTGAGCTCGTTGAGGAAGGAGACATCAGAGGATGCGGGGGAGGGTTTGTTGGTCCTGTAGTCTGTGATGATCTGGAGTCCTTGCCACATACGTCGGGGGTTGGAGTTGGAGAAGTGTTCTTCTACCTTCCCTTTGTAGTGGTGTTTGGCATTTTTGATGCCCCTCTTCAGCTTAGCCTTGTGTGTACTGTAGGCCTGTGCATCCCCTGACCGGTATTACGGGCCTTCAGTAGGAGACGGACATCCCTGTTCATCCAAGGCTTCTGGTTGGGGTACATGATGATCTGTTTCTGGGTGGTGACAGTGTGTGTAGTCGTGGAGATGTGGTCCAGTACAGATGTGGCGTACTGGTCCAAGTCTGTGTGGATGAACACATTCCAGTCTGTGTTTTTGAACCGATCCTGGAGCACAGCGTCTGTCCCCTCTGGCCACACTTTTATTGTCCTCACAGTGGGTTTCACGCGTTGGATGAGTGGTGAGTACCGAGGTATGAGGAACAGGGAGAGATGGTCCGATTGTGCAATGTGGGGGAGGGGTATTGTTTTGTAGGCTTCAGACATGTTGGAGTAAACATGGTCCAAAGTCTTGTCCCCTTTGGTGTGACAGGAGACATGTTGGTGAAATCTGGGGAGGACTGTCTTTAGATTGGAGTGGTTGAAGTCACCAGCAACAATAAAAGCAGCCTCAAGATGTTTAGTCTGATGTTTGCTAATGGCTGCATAAAGATTTTTCATTGCCAGCTTATCATTAGCATCCGGGGGGATATACACTGCAGTGAGTATGATGGAAGTAAGTTCTCTGGGGAGATAAATAGGTCTGCATTTGACCATTTAAAAACTCCACATTAGGTGAGCAGTGACTCTCGGTAGTAGCAGAGTTCATGCACCAAGCATTGTTGATATAAATGCACAAACCTCCACCTCTGGTCTTGCCGGAGTCATCTGCCATCCTGTCGGCTCAGTGTATGTGGCGTCCTGCTAACTCAATAGCATTTTCCGGGCAGCTGTTGTTTAACCATGTTTCGGTGAAAATCATGATATTAGAATCCATAATCCATCTGTTGTTGGTAATGGAGAGCCGTATTTCATCCATTTTGTTTGCCAGAGAACGGACATTGGCGAGGAGAATGCTGGGTAAAGGGAGCCGGTGTGGTGTTAGCTTTAGCTTAGCTCGTAGCCCTCCACGCCTACCCCGCCTTTGTTTTCGTTCTCTGCGCCGTCTGCGTGCACTTCCGCCTGGCCGGGAAAAGTGAGCAGCCTCCGATGTTCTGGAGATCTCGGAGACTATTGGAGTTTTGAGTTCAAATATCCAGAACCTCCTGTCTGCTGTAAGTCAGTAACGCACAGCAATTCAGGATGAATAATTCAGTCAAGAGTAGATAACAAAAACGCCAAATAGCATAATCTGGAGAGACGCTGAGCCTCGCGTTGTTCACACGCCATCGTCATATTCACGCAGCCACCGGTTCTGTAGCCACCGGTTCTGTCTAACAAAGTATTAGATATTAGTGACAGAGATCGTAAACTAATAAAGACGGAGAATGTGAGTGAGCGCTGCGTCAAAATAAAAGTCTGCAGCGCCGTCAAAATAAAAGTCCCGCTTCCAACACATCGGCCAATCAGAAAAACGTATCGGCCAATGCCGATATTTTAAAAAGGCGATATATCGGTCGACCACTACTTGACACATAGCCTAATAACATTCCATTCGTATTAGAGATGCATGGATGGGCTATTATTTAATCCGCAACCGCATCACAAAACACATCATCCGTCTGCACCAACGTTTTTTTAACCAATTTTAAAAACCGGGATTTAAAGCGGTTTACCATTATACTGCGGAAATATCTTGCTTTTCTACCGCAGTAAAATAAAATCCACACCGTCCCAGCACTAGTGTAACATTTGATTCGTCGCTTACGTTTCAATCTCATCAGTAGCGGATCTAGAAAATTTTACAGGGGGGGTGGGGTGGGGTGGGGTGGGGGGCTTGGTGGCAAAGGAGTGGCAAGAGGTCTTGGCAGGGTGGCAGGGTAGACGGTGGGAATCCCTATATGTGAATTGCTTTAACAAAACAAACACAAAAACACAGTAGTTATTGTTTAATCATGCCCTTATGTAACCTTATCCTTCTGTAGTCTGCGTTGTGTTGGATATCAGTGAAGAACGACAGGATGACGCCAGATTGGGTCTGCATAGAGAATGTATTTTTATATAAACAGGCCGTCACACCAGCTTCAGCTCGCATCAGTAACACTGCCAACAAAAATAACTAGGGCCGGGACTCGATTAAAAAAATTCATCTAATTAATTAGAGGCTTTGTAATTAATTAATCGAAATTAATTGCATTTTAATTGCATATTTGATCTGAGAACAGTGAGAAGTATTTTTTTTTCACATGGATTTTTAGTATACCATTGAATAATGACTGAATACATAAGCTTAAGCAACAATATAGTTTATTTTTGCTCAACCAAGTCCAGCAGACCAGTGCAATTTTTGCCATTAAGTGTAGCAATAGCGAATTCCTTGTTGTATAGCTTGCACACAACCATGCTCTTATCAATGCATCCATCTGTTCGTTTTTTATAACAAAATTTCCCATCCACAGGGCCAACCAAAGCGATCTAGGTGATCTATGAAGCGCGATCTCGTCAGCTTCTTCATCATGAACGCTCATGTGAACGCTAGTTGGTGCTCCAGTATAATTGGTCCGCCAAAACTCATCCAGTGAGAAACGTTCCGCGGTGCAAAAATAAGTGCGATTAAAATAATTTGTGTTAATTAACGCGTTAAAGTCTGTAATTAATTAATCTTAATTAACGCGCTAAAGTCCCAGCCCTAAAAATAACATTCCCAAATATACCAATCCATATTGTATACCTATGATCTTACATTTGTGAATAACAAAATAAATAAAAACAACTTAAACATTGTGTATTTATTATGTGTGTGAATTATTTTCAACCAATGCTAACAAAACAAAACTGTGCATCTTTTAAAAAGTAAAAGTATAAAAAGCAAAATGAAAATATAAATAAAAGTACAAAAATTTTGTACTAAAGGACTTTTAGCCTTAATGGTTAGGCTCCAGCTACTTTCTTCAACTACTCTTGCCTGCTGTCAGGGTTGCTGCAGGATACTGAACACGAGGACACGGGCACTTCAGTATAGTTGCTTTAATCACAAACTAAACTTCTATAAACAAACAAGAACACAATAAACTCCAGGAACTCAGATCACACAACCATACATAGACGACGATCGACAAACACTGAGGGAAAACACGGGGCTTAAATACACAAGGAATAATTGGATAATGAACAGAGCACAGGTGAGGAAACTGAACACAAACGAGGAGCGGGAAAACTTAACAGGACTAAACCAAAAATCACAAAAGACAAGGGAAAACAAGATCACAAAACCGAACTAAACACATTGAATCGTGACAGTACCTCCCCCCTCCCCGAAGGCGCTTCCTCGCGCCGTATAACATCCAACGGGGTGGGGGGGTGGGCATCCTGGACTACAGGCTGGTCAGGGGACCAGGGCGGAGCAGGCTGTGGGCGTGGCCATGGTGGAGCTGTGGGACCCTCGGGCGTCCAGGGCGGTGTTATTTTTCCGGGCCTCCGTGGATCTTTGGCCGGCCACGGCGAAGGCGTATAGCCCCCCCCCCCCCCCCCCAAAAAATTTTCTTGGGAAGAAGGACAGGTTCAGGAACGGGAACAGACTTGACATCAACGGGCGCTGGGTCAACGGGCTCTGGGTCAACGGGCTCTGGGTCTGGGTCAACGGGCTCTGGCGCTGGGTCAACGGGCTCTGGCGCTGGGTCAACGGGCTCTGGCGCTGGGTCAACGGGCTCTGGCACATCATGGGACTCGGAACTGGACGGGGCCAGCACATCAGGGGACTCGGAACTGGACGGGGTCAGCACATCAGGGAGTTTGGGGCTGGACTCATGCTCTGGCGGGCAGGCGACGGTCTCTGGCTGGACGGTCTCTGGCTGGACGGTCTCTGGCTGGACGGTCTCTGGCTGGACGGTCTCTGGCTCTGCAGGCGTGACGTGAGGCTCTGGACTGGGCCGGATCAACGGCGAAGGAAGCTCAGGGCTGGATTCATGGGCTGAAGTTGAAGCGTGTACTGCCCACACACACAAAAGAGCTGTAGACACCACAATTAGTACTGTGTCTTCATGAGTTGGCTCAAGTGCGGCGTGCTCAGTCTCTGGCGGGTAGGCGATGGGCTCAGGCTCTGGTAGGCAGGCGATGGGCTCAGGCTCTGACGGGCTTGACTGGGCTGGGCTGGACGTGGCTGGAGTGGGAGATCTTCCACGTGGTAGCTGGATCCACATGCCCACAGCGTGTGATCCAAAAACTCCAAGAAGGACATCTTTAGGTCCTTCAGCAGAATTATTTGGGCTAGTGGGTCCTTCAGTCCACCCCAGAAACTCCTTGTCAGTACCTCTTCCTCCAACGTCAAATCATCATAAAGACTTAAATAGAGCCCTGCATACTCCTCGAGTGAGCGGTCCTCTTGGAAGAGGATAGGTGTTTCCATTGGGCTCACCTCCTTGTTCTTCCTCCTTCGGCTCATTTTCGTTTTTGGTCGATCGTTCTGTCAGGGTTGCTGCAGGATACTGAACACGAGGACACGGGCACTTCAGTATAGTTGCTTTAATCACAAACTAAACTTCTATAAACAAACAAGAACACAATAAACTCCAGGAACTCAGATCACACAACCATACATAGACGACGATCGACAAACACTGAGGGAAAACACGGGGCTTAAATACACAAGGAATAATTGGATAATGAACAGAGCACAGGTGAGGAAACTGAACACAAACGAGGAGCGGGAAAACTTAACAGGACTAAACCAAAAATCACAAAAGACAGGGGAAAACAAGATCACAAAACCGAACTAAACACATTGAATCGTGACACCTGCAAAAGTCAATGTGAAAACATCTGGTTATCCTTGTATTACATTACACTGTAGGGCCATGTAGCTAATAATAAGTAGGCCTAGCCTATATAACAAATATAAAATCAGAAAGATTTATCACATGCACACACACCAGTTATGTTTAGACTACTTAAAGGATAATTCCGGTATTCAGCACTTTGAATCTATTTTCTAGTTTGTTTTGGATGAACTAGAGTGGTGGACTTAGAGATGTTGACGATGGGTCCTGTCTCGACTTTTCGACTCTTTTAGAATCGCCCCTGAGCGCTTCAGAGTGGCTGTCTACGAGCATACTCAAACATGTCCTTAAAACAACCCTTAAAGTTTGTTTTCAAAACTGTGCAACTCTAACCTAACCTAACCCTAACTGAGTGGTTAGTGGTGTTCGTTGATGTTCCAAAACAAATATATATTAAAAACAATGTATGACTTCAATCCGTGTTATTTACTATAGTGGAACTATTTTTTCAGATACCTCACAACCACGTATAAACTTCTGCTCGATATTTGAGTCTGAAGCGTTAGCACTCTCCCGACCACTTGATGGCGCCAACCACTTTGCCGCAGTTGCTCTGCTCACGCTAGCCTACTGAGAGACGGAGAACCGAGCGAAAAGACTAGTGATGGGAAGTCCGGTTCTTTTCCGCAAACCGGTTCTTTCGGACAGTTCGTTTTAATGAGCCGGTTCAAAAAAACGGTTCACCAGTTCTTTTACGTCATCACGTAATGACGTCAATTCTATCATCCCGGCGGATAAAAGTACTTTAAATTAAAGGCATTTGTAATCATAACTTCAGTTAAATAATAGTACTCATCGTCATAATCATCTTGGATAAGTTTCTTACATTTACATTTTGCAAAGGACCCTGCTGCAGCCTAGGCGATGTGCTAACGCGGATGTTTCTCTGCGGTAATTAAAAATCCCATGGCACTTCTCGTAAAGAGTAGGGGTGTAACCCCGGTGTCCTGGCCACATTCCACCCATTGGCCCTAATAATCCCCATCCACTGAATTGGCTCTATCACGCTCTCTCCTCTCCAACTATAGCTGGTGTGTGGTGAGCGCACTGGCGCCGTTGTACTGTGGCTGCCGTTGCATCATCCAAGTGAATGGTGCACACTGTTGCTGGTTGAGGAGAGAACCCCTGATATGATTGTAAAGCGCTTTGGGTGTACAGAAGTACATATGAAAGCGCTATATAAATGCCTCATTCATTCATTCATTCATTCATTCATTTATTCATTCATGTTTTACATGTTTTAAATATATAAAATGCATAAATGGTCTTCATCATTTTATTTGTTATTAAATAATCTTACATTTCGCCGAATTCGCCCTCTCATTTAAGTCCTGGGTTCACCCGTACTGCGTGCTCATGTATCAGCACCATAGACTGTAAAAAGATCAGCACAGGATCAGTCGGCCGAAAGAAAGTTCTGTTCAGAGACGGTGCTATCACGCATGCGCAGTATCTCCAGCTTATCTCCGTATCGAACGTGTCCGAAAGAAACAGTTCTCGGTTCTGTACTGGTGATTCAAGAACTGCAACAAGCAGTTCTTGACTCGAGAACCATAGTCCTGTGTGTGCCGAGTTGAAAAATCGATGCATGTCTGTCTCCAATATAGCCTACTGTATACAGTACAAATGTTTATAATGTGTTAACATAACGAATTAAACGTATGTTTAATTCGTTATGTAAACACATTATAAACATTTACTAAGCAGTGCACCATTAAAACCTTGGCAAGAGTTTACATCAAAGATTTATATTCTTAGAAATAAAATGAGCTGTTCCTGAAAATATTAGGCCTATTTTAGTATAATAATAAATGTTTAGTTTTACAGTTTTACAATCTAATCATTGTTTCCAAACTTTAAAATAATACAGTGATAATACAGTAATTATGTGATAAACATGTTTCCAAAATGTTTTATTTTGTTACACTTACTGATGTTCAAATAAATACTTAGGAAACGTACATTTCGTCCCTCAGAAAAAATTGCACGCATGCTCAGCTCATCAACTCATCAGTTCTCAGTATGTTGAACGTGTCCGAAAGAAACAGTTCTAGGTTCTGTACTGGTGATCTGAGAACCGCTGTACCTGTGCGTTCGGTAGTACACGCATGCGCAGTATCAGCTGCTCGTTCTCATAACTTCTCTCAGCGCCAACATATGTCTCAGTTCAGTGAACTTTTTGAGTTACTGGAATAAAATGTACTCCTGGATATTGGTTTATTTCGATTCGGAGGGACTGTCTGGCATGTCTGAAAGTGAGTAACTTTAGTAACTTGTGGTTCAGCGCTGACGCAAGACGCGAACTGTTTCGAACGATTCAGTCCGATTTAGTGTACTGGTTCGACGGGTACACTAAAAAGAACCGGTTCAAAAGAACGATTCGTTCACGAACCGGCCATCACTAGAAAAGACTACAACCAAATGTAAACAGACCCCTTTCCGTTTCCGCTAGCGCAGTAATATCAACGAGCACTGAGTCCTTCAACAGACATCAATGGAATTTTAAAAAATGGCAAATAAAACACGACAGAAACTGTATTTCGCTACGCTACTTGTTGCCCCCATGTAAATCCGCCCCTGAATCTCATATATGTTCTATTACGAAGACTTGCATTTTACCTTCCTGATACTGACCAGGTCAACGAGTTTGGGGTCTCTGCGGAACAAGTGGACGTTTTTAAATTTGTGTAAATCATGCATTGAAAATTATGCCCTTCACCCAACCCCACCAACACTGTAGCTGCGTCCCAATGTGCATACTACGCCCTAAATGGTATTGAAAATTACTTATGTCACATACTATTTAGGATGGATAGTATGCCCTTTGGGACGCAGCTTGTGACATGATCAAATCAGTTAACACGGTCAAAACCACCCCTCGGCTTACGGCCTCCTCCACTGATCTGGTAACTCTATTACTGTCCTGCAGAGACCTATACTTGAGTTCAACCCTGTTTAGCTTCAATAGGAAACCAGGCAAGAGTCAAACAACATTGAATATTGTAATCATATACCTAATGTTCTGTTTCTGTGTGAACCAAATGTCTAAAATGAAGTGGACCCTCCTTCCCTCACCCATTTAGAGTTGACATAAAGTTGACCATCTGAATTAATTACAATCAAATGAACTGATTAATATATTCCTTCAATGCTTTGCTTTGGATAAAAGTGTCTGTTAAATGCATTCATGTTGTAAATGTTCTACTGATCTGCTCTCTGCTTTCATTATTACAGTGAGAGGAGATGATGGATCTGATTCATGGTCTGTGGGAAAATCTGCTTATGGTTCAGGAGCAGACGCAATTTTCAGTTCATCACATTCCAGAGATTCATCTCACACAAGTTACGTGTCAGGGGCCATGAAACGATGTGACAGCATTGAATTTCCTTGAATTTGTCTTGTTTTATTTGGCACTTTCAGTTTATTTTGGTCTTCCCGTGACCTTTTTTGTTGCAGCATTAGAGATCATGTTTTCCATGAATACCATCTGTTTTGTTGTGAAAATATAATATTTAGTCTACATTGTCTTACATTTGTCACCTCATCTTTTTCCCCATAATAAAATTTGGACCTTTTCTACATCTTCCATTTTCTCAATTTTTGCTAATTGAATTTATTACAATAAATGCAAACCTGATATAAAATAGAATAGTTTGATCTTTTTAGGTTGATGATCAACATTTTGTGGAGTTTAAGCACTTAAATACTAATAATTTCTTCTTCTCTATACATCTATATGGCCAACTTTAAATGCTTGCAATAAACAGCAATCAGGCTTGTAATAAAGATATTTTATAGATAAATCATGGACAAAAACAAGTTTAAACTTCCGCAAGAACTAATGAACTTCATTCTTGTTACGCAACACGTTTGAGCTTCCAAAAGAACCAATGAGTTTACATTGAACACTTGAAAAGAGTTCCAAATAGTAGGTTAGTTTATATAAAAATTATAATCAGCATCATAAACTAGTGACATTTGACCAAATAAAATAAAATTTGATTGGTTCCGGTTTCCGACCGACCCTGTCAATTTATGTGCGACCCAAATTTATTTTATGAGCTTGGGGAAGAAATAATACAAATTAAATAAATACACAAATAAACAACTTTGAGGCTGTGGTGAGTCCTGGTACTACAACTCACGTTCCTGATTATCTCCCTGGTATCTCGTAGCCACGAGACTTGTGCTGTCAGGTCAGGTTTTGGATTACAAAAATCCTACACTAGCTTGTTTAATTTATACCAGCAAATCTAGTGGTGTACATACAATAATCATCATTAACCCCTTAAGAAGTTCATGCTTACCTCTCCAGCAGAGTCTTATGTGGGTCTTTATGGTTGTCCTTAAGTTTGGCAATGTAAACTTATGATGCTCTTTATACTACTTATAGAACTGTCTTTATTAGCTGAAGTAGAAATAAACCAATACTTGTAAGTAAGAAATGAAAAATTTTTTGAACAAAAGATAAAAATTACTGGTTACACAATAAGAACGATTAGTAGCAAAATATCAAAAGTTTACAAGATATAACACTTCAGCATTCAGCCTCAACAGGGCAGTCCTGTGATTGGCTGTTTCTCTTAAAAGGTTTTTACCTTAATTGTAGTTCAAGCAGTGTATATATGTATCAATTCAAATCATCCAAGTTGAAAAATACAGTAGAGCAAATAAAAGTAACAAAGCAATTCAGTTAATAAACTGTAGCCTGGCTCCGCCCTCGTACGCACATCCGCTCAATTTCATTTTCCTTCAGTACTACGTCTGGGACTGTGCTGTAGACTTCGGTTTCCAGAAATCAATTTTTTGTAGGACCAATCAGCGAACAGAGGGAGTGGCTGAGAACGATGACGTTGATGTCGACTCGTGCGTTATTTTGAGTTGTAGTTCAAAATAAGAAAGATGCGAGCGAAGCCATTCGGTCCGTTGTGGCAACGCTCGGAAGAAGTTAAAGAAGTTAAATCAAGAAGTTAAAGTCGGAGCAAGAACAATCTCTGCTTAGTTTTGTGTTTATGGCCATCCTCCCACGGGGTTCGGGAAAAGACATACGTCACGACCAAACGTTAGTGATTGGTTATGGCAGATAGAGTGACTCTGGGCAGATCCAATAGTTTTAGACTTCAGTAGAATAGCCGCCTGCAAGGAAGTAAACGTTTGTCAATGGAGCGGTGCCAGACTCTATGTACAAATGAAATGTACGAGAGTCTGGTAGAACCAGGCTAAATAAACTGAGCTTTTAGAGAATAAACCTCTAAGGATGCATTCGATCACAAATCAAGAAAGCAACGATAGTAACGATAGGCGGCAGTGGCTCAGTGGTTCATGTTGATTGTCTACAAATCGAAAAGTTGGTGGTTCAATCCCCGGTTCCACCTGACCAAGTGTCGAGGTGTCCATGAGCAAGACACCTAACCCCAGCTGCTCCCGATGAGCTGGATGGCGCCTTGTACGGCTGACACCGCCGTCGGTGTATGAATGTGTGAGTGAATGGGTGAATGAGAGGCAACATGTAAAGCGCTTTGGTGGCCATTGGGTCTATGAAAGCGCTATATAAATGCAGTCCATTTACCATTTACCATTTAAACCAACATTACAGTCATATTTATACATCACTGTGACATTTCAAAAACAGCTTTGGGTTTTTCCAGAGGAACTGAAACAGGTGAGGTCGAACTGAAACAGGTGGGACCTTTGCCTGTCTCGTTCACGGTTGAGTCAGAGGAGGTTGCACATCCTTCTTGGAATGCTTGCGACCTTTTCGCTTGTCTCTCAGTTCGTGTGTATGTGTGCGAATGTGTGTGCGAGCATAAGTATCGGGAGGTGTGTTTGTAGGTTCATAATAGCCTCCGAAAGTCACTGCCACACCCCCTCTCGAAGTTTCAAACACACGTCTCTGATGGCCACAATAATGCTCATTGCTAGGATAAAACACATCCAATGAATCAAGTGGAACATTGAAAACATAAACAGTTGGTACAACAAAATCCATACAACACTCATAAAACCTATAACGTAGTTCAGTTTCTTGATAATATATAATCCAGAACCCGATCGTCATCCTTCCATACTGTGCCAACAGACATTCTATCGACCTTCTATACCATTTACCATTTACTGGTTTCCAGGAGTGGTCCAACTTCCTTGGGGCCTGATCCAACCTCATCAGATCGTCCGGAAACAACGCCAATTCGATACCACTGCTCGCTAAGCGTACGTCCAACACCTTCGATTCCCACTGGACTTGGGTGTGACAGATCTGCATTTGGATCGATAACAAGGATACAGACATTTCGCCCATTAATACGAGCCTGTTTTCAGCAAAAGCCCAACACTTCTCTATCTCCCCAAAAGAAGGTTCGAATGTTAGCACAGCATGAATTCTGAGTCACCCATTCTTCCTGCCCAATTGGAATCACGTAATTCTCTGCCAGCTCAATAATGAGCCATTTCATTTCTATTATGAAATGCATAGACGCATAGGTCAAAATGTTCTGAGTGCTGTCTGGATCGAGAAGATCCGCCCCCTCTTTACAGAAAGTAATATTCTTCAAATCAGACATTTCATAACCGTTCTTAATGAAGCAAGCTGGACACAAGGTCTTAATATCTGGACTAGTTCTGTCATATGTCGTAAGCTTAACAGGATAGCATTCAAACAGAAAACATTCATCACACATCATGCAAAGTTCCTTCGAAACCCCATTCTTGAAGTCATCAGAATCCTATCACAATAATACAAAAGCAATGAATAACAAGAAATCAGTCGCAAAAAATTCAAAGCTCAAACTCAATAAAGGTTAATGACTCAGAAAAATAAAATAAAAAGTCAGACACACTTGACCAACTCAGTTGCATAAATTGAAATAAGACAAATTAAAGTCCTACATTAAATGAAATAATACCACATAATACAAGGTACAATCATTTAAGTCACCCCTTAAACAGAAATAAAACTAATCATAGTTGTAATAAGACTAAAATCACAGTTCTACTCTTTTTTTTTCTTCTAGATTTCAAAGTAAATTTGTAATTAGCTTGATCCATGAAAAGAAAAAAAGAAAAGAAAAATCAAACCTATTATTAAAAGGTGACACACAACAAACAGTTATATTGTCACCCGTTAGCTTTCGGAAAAAATTGGTCACTACCAGAAGTGAAACAACGGGGGGCCCCTCCCGCTGCCCCATTAAAGGTCAGTCACCGGCAACTCGGCCATAAGATTTACTAATACAGTTTTCCATAATTTCGTTCAATGAGATAAGTAACAAAACCAAACGAAAACAAAATAACTATCTAGAATAGTAAACAAATCAGAAAAAGAAAATACATTTTCCTTACAAAATGTATAAAACCTATTGAATCTGATTAAATTCTCAAACTCATACACCCTTTAATAAAATCATTTACAAAGATCATCCATAATTCTCCAAAAGGCTGTGTAGTCATTAATTCCCATTAGGATGGCAACCATAAACAACTAAGGTTCATTACAATATTTAGAAAATCCAGACATCAATATTACCACGAAATAAAGTACCGCCAATTTGATCACCAAAGGTCTTAAGACTGTATTTCGTAGGTAACTCAAAATAAACAGAAAAATATAAGTTACGACTGCTAATCCCAGTCCCGCAAATTTTAGCCAAAATAGCTCAATATAGCACTGGGCAAAGTTTTACCCAGCGAGAGCAGTGGCAAATACCATCACTGCCAAAATTCCCTTTTTGCCAAATATCTTCAAATATTTCGCACTTCTTAACAGTTGAGAGATTAAGATTAATACTAATGAAAAATCACCAATAATGGTAAAAAGGCTCAGGCTGTAACACATCAATATAATTTGCTCAGTTTGCCATTTAGTTAAAATTCCAGAAACCCAATATATCATTAACCAAAAGCCGATTGAGGCAATACTCACAATATCACTCGAGTTTCTGTTACAAGGCCAACTGGAATTGGTGTGATTGCCCGCCATTGTCTCAGCTGCTATTGCGAACTATTATTCAAAATCGAAATGGTCCGGTACCCAGCCAAGTTTGCATCTGATCCAGTGCCTTGTCCGCTCTCTGTTTAACCTGTAGCTGACAATTCAGCGTACGTGTCTGGCCCGCCTTATCAGAGCCGTCTTTTTAGGAACCAAAACATCCCTGTCTTCCGCAGGGCCCCTCGCGTTCATCAGCTTCCCACACACGAATCCAAATTTAGTCAGTTTCAGAAGCAGAGCAAGGGTCACACCAATAACTGCAACCACTGATAAACAGATTATAATAATTTTTATGTAATACCAAGATTTAACAAATAGATCCCAAACCGAAACAGACAACTCTCCAACGCTATTAATCACCCACAAAATTGCCTTCTGCTGTACTTTCCAATAAACTGTCAGGAGATTGCCTGTAACAGGTTTAGTCAACTGTGATTCAAAATCTAAATGATAGATCCAACTTGGTCCCATAGACATACCTTCCAGAAAATCGTTGACTGGAGAAAAGAATCCACCCAGTTCAGGTTCAGCGTTCACAAGTTTAGAAAAGGCACATTTCTTCATTATTTGATTTCGTGCAATTAACATCAAAGGACCGGCTACAGTAATTAAACTGATATCATCGCGAAATTTTTTATGGCCCACCCTTGTGGCACCAATGCTCATCAGATTTTTAAACCCACAGATCATGTGTTCTTCATCATACATCCACGTTACATTAGGACTGAACCGCGTACCTGGTGTTTTAACTGTCCATGAGTTAAACATCGCTGGTGTACAGTAATGTTTCTTGCCTGGAATCCATAAATATTTTACATCCTCTTCTCTCCTAAATGCAAATGTACCGAAACCCATATTCCACACATTAGATTTCAATTTTACATCGTCGTGTGCGTGTGAGTCCGGCCGCAAGCTGTGTCTCGAATAAGGATTAGCCGACCTGATGTCAAATTTATCAGAGGCCATAAAGACTTTATAACCTGGGAATTTCATCATTGGCAAGTAATATTTGGTGCTCCAATAACCATGCGCGATACGTTGTTTATGTTGTCCTTCAGCCCTTCCGTTCCTATAATAAAACGTAATCGGAAATATGCTTGTACCGTTAATACGTTTAGGGAACGTCCTCCATTGAACTGTATGATTATAGATTCGATCCAACCCCATAACTACAGGGAAAACATCCCACATACGCCAGTTTAGGTTAGTCAGACCAACCCATCTTAAAGTCTTAAAATTATGCGCGTCGCTATGATTTTTCCAAATAATGGAGTTTGTGTGAGTCATCCGCAAAGCTCTATCCCAACCCATTGAGTATAAGACTAAAGCGGACCGCTTTTTCCCCCCACCCCATTTGCCCACAAGGTGGCACTGATCGACCACGTAGAACGCCTGCCTTCTGCTTTAACCATATCATTATTTGGATCCTGTGTAATCATCCAGTTGTGCCACAATTTGATAATATTAATAACAAATAAACAGAAGTCGTCTGAACAAAATACCTTGTTACAGTTCAGTAGTAATGATTTCATGAACTAAAGCATCAGAATTAAAATCGTAAACGTTCAATCTTTGCTCGCGCCTTATAATTCAGCCGCAATTATCACCCCGCAAGAACAATTACAATGCTTTACAACCATAGAACAAAAAGAGTTAAATAAACTTATCACTTCATCTAAAACAACAACATGTTTATTAGATCCTATACCAACTAAACTATTGAAAGAAGTGTTACCTGTAGTGGAAGAGCCTCTTCTCAATATTATTAATTCGTCTTTATCTTTAGGTCATGTTCCAAGAGCATTCAAGCTGGCAGTTATAAAACCTCTTATTAAGAAACCACATTTAGATCCAAATAACCTAGCAAATTACAGACCCATTTCGAATCTTCCATTTATGTCAAAAATATTAGAAAAAGTTGTGTCCGCTCAACTCGGCTCTTTCTTGCAAGAAAACGACATCTATGAAAAGTTTCAGTCTGGATTCAGGCCACATCATAGCACTGAAACTGCGCTTGTTAGAATCATAAATGATCTACTTTTAGCTTCGGACCAAGGCTGTATCTCAGTACTAGTTTTACTTGATCTTAGTGCTGCGTTCGATACTATAGATCACACAATACTCTTAGATCGACTACAAAATTACACTGGTGTTCAAGGACAAGCATTAAGCTGGTTCAGGTCATACTTATCTGACCGCTACCATTTCGTCTACTTAAATGGAGAAAAATCGATCATGACTTCGGCAAACCATGGAGTGCCGCAGGGATCTGTGTTAGGCCCTTTATTATTCTCAATATATACGCTGCCACTTGGTAATATTCTAAGGAAACATGGAATTAGTTTCCATTGCTATGCTGATGACACTCAAATATATATTTCATCACGGCCAGATGAATACGCTAAATTATCCAAATTGACTGATTGTGTTAAAGATATAAAAGATTGGATGACGCGTAACTTTCTTTTATTAAATCCAGATAAGACAGAGGTAATACTTATCGGTTCTAAAAAACCGTCTACAAAACCTCTCACAACACAACTTTAACATAGTAGGATGCCCTGTTACTTTATCCGCTACAGTAAAAGACCTGGGTGTTATATTAGACTGCAACCTGTCTTTTGAAAAGCATATTTCATATGTTACAAAAACTGCCTTTTTCCACCTTAGAAACATTGCTAAGCTACGTAATATGCTATCTGTTTCTGATGCAGAAAAGTTAGTTCATGCATTCATGACCTCGAGACTAGATTACTGTAATGCTTTATTAGCTGGTTGTCCTGCATCCTCAATAAACAAGCTACAGTTAGTCCAAAATGCAGCCGCTAGAGTTCTTACTAGATCAAGAAAATATGATCATATAACACCAGTTTTATCATCACTTCATTGGTTACCTATAAAGTTCCGTATTAATTACAAGGTATTGCTTTTGACCTATAAAGCTCTAAATGGTTTAGCTCCAGTCTATTTAACGGATCTTCTATCGCCTTACAATCCATCGCGCTCTTTAAGATCACTAAATTCGAGGCTTCTGGTCATTCCTAGGATATCCAGATCCACCAAAGGAGGGAGAGCATTTTCACATTTAGCTCCGAAGCTCTGGAATAGCCTTCCTGATATTGTTCGTTGCTCAGACTCGCTCTCCCAGTTTAAAACTAGACTAAAGACGCATCTATTTAGCCAGGCATTCATATAAATGTTTTATCTTACAGTTACTGTAAATTCGGCCTCTAGTTCATAAACGCCAGAGGAGAACTGGCCCCGACTGAGCCTGGGTTCTCCCAAGGTTTTTTTTTTCTCCATTGGGTGATCTGATGGAGTTTTAGGACACCATTGGGTCACTTGATGGAGTTTTTCGGTTCCTTGCCACTGTTGCCTTTGGCTTGCTCAGTTGGGGATATTCAAATTAATTAAACAATCATACCATTGATCAGCTCTACCAAACTTGGATGTCCTTTTTGGATGTCCAGTAATAAACAAACATTGTTGAGTTGTTTTGATTGATACTGTAAAGCAGCTTTGATACAATCTGTATTGTGAAAAGCGCTATATAAATATATTTGACTTGACTTGACTTGACTTGACTTAATACCATGGACATTAAATTCCTTCTCATTCCACTGCGTGTCACTGTTTATATAACAAACCCAAGCGGTTGTTTTACCATAATCTGCCCTACAATGTTTGTCTATATCATAACAAAACTGATTCTCAGGTTCCGTGCTCAGGAATTTATCCCTTGTTAAATATGGGCAATTAAAATGGCTCTCGCACAACGAAATGGGCAGGACCCTCTGATCACATGCTACCCACTCCAATTCAACATATGCTGGTTTTGGCTTATTCTTAAATATTCCCAAAATCAATGCATATGGATTTAAACCTTGGGGCCAGTAACTCTTTTGTACTGGGTCAGGGTTATCCTCATTGTTCTCAATACGTCCTGTTTTATGGGAATCGTCGGCTGACCGACCACTACGCCCCGATCTTTCACCTATATTCATTGCTCTGACCCTGTCTATATCATTATCTTCTAACCATCTGGTTTTTATCACTTTGGTAACCTGCTTGGGTAAACAGTCCCATTCCTCTGTCTGGGAAATTGTCAGGAACTGGCTATTCCATACCTTGTATACATGCACACTATCTGTTAAGTTAGTGACATCAGAAACATTATAGACTAAGCCTTTTAATTTAACATGCGTTTTGTTAAAAGCAGTAAGCCTATCCCATCTCAGTCTTGTTTTATTACTGATCGTTTTTTGGCCGTAAATGCTAGGTCCTTTAGCTGCACTAATATTGCTAGAGCCTCTGCAGTCCCAAAATGATTTGTCTATTTTTGGTATAAACCCTTTGAACATATTTCTTATCATTTTAGATCCATAAATTTCGCACACCTAATTTAATGGTTTGCTTATAGCAGATCTTTAGTACGACTTTCTCTACTACAGAGCAGGAGGTTACTTCAGTTACTTTAGTTTGATTGACTACTGTAATGCCAAGACAAATAACTACGATTGTTATAATGAGCACCGTCAGCAATGCCAGCAGGAGAAGCCCTAACTGGCTCCGGTCCTTCCGCAGCTCCAGGTACTTCCTCCAGCGCTGGTCTCCGTGTTTCACCATCCTGTCTGTAACACACAAAAAAAGATGCAAAACAAATGACAACCTAGGCTGTCCCTAACTGCCTTTTGAGCCAGCTGGACACTTCGCCCAGTGAATTAAGCACAGGGATGACAGATCTAGTGACTTTGACTCCCTCTATTGATTTACCTATACTCCCAACGTCTGAAGTAGCAGCCAAACACAGTAAAATGCCACACTTCACTTCTCTCTTCAGGGCTAAGTTTGACTTTCATTCTTTCTGTCCCTGAAAAAATGTTCATTGTCCTTGCTCTCACAGTCAGGGAAGTTTCCCTGTCAAAATGGCAATGCTGTCATGTCATATAAATCGGATATTCCTCCTGAAAAGACATGTTTTTCAACAAATCAACAATCATGTTATACAGAATCACTGCTTTAAACACACCTTTGTTTTCTTAGTAAATCGAGAAGTCTTTTTCATCGAGTCCCTTATGACCTCTATCCATAGGTCCAGGTTTGTGTCTCTCGACAAGGTTTTATTCATGACCCCACCTTTATTTAAGGAACCAATTCTAATGGTATAGAATCACATACATTTAGCAATCTATTCCCCAGAAATGTATTTTCACTGTCACAGACCAGAGCTAGAGGGTTCACTTCCCATGCACTCTTAATCCTGTCATTTGACACACATTCTAAGCTTGTCTCACTCTTCCGTGTCTGCCACACACTTCTCATACTGGTCACTTTCACCAAGCGTTTACCCAGTAATATTTTGCATTGAATACATTTTAACTCACATGGGTCCTGGAATGTACAATTACATTCCCGACCTCTGAGACTGTATTGTAATGCACAATCTACGCAGCTTCGACCAGCACAATTACTCTGGGCCCCTGCCAGAGCAAATGGCACACATCCTGTGCGCCGCAAAAAACGCAGTCAGTTGGCTGACGTCTAACAGATGGACTTCCGTCCACACAATCTTTATGCCACATTTTTACTAAGAATGAGTCCCCAAAGTCTTTAAAAACCACAGCGATGCCTTTCGCTGGGCAGTTAAATTCCTGTTTAAAGGAGACTTTGTTGGTTCTGGACCCATTCATAGTAATATATTAATCTTTGCTCCCCACTAGATCCCTAATCGACCCAATTGACCGTTCGCAGGCCCCTCCCCCAAAACGGCCATTGTCCAATCACACATCATAGCAACCGTTACTATGTGAGCAGGTCCGTCAAACATTGACTCCAAGCAAGCTGGTGAAGCGGTGCACCCACAGCGTTTGTAAATCAGACACTAGATACCCGAGAGATTGTCTGGAGGAGTTGTGTTCTTTCCATTCCCAAAGCCGAAAACACAACGTGAGCGGTGCCTACAATGGATAAAACAGTGTGGACGGCACTGTGTCGAACATGGTTAACTCGCGTGCGTGAGACTGAGATTAGTCAAAGAAACATGGAGAAAGCAGGTCAAGAGGATCCACAAAGGAAGTACGTTTTCTAAAGGGTTGTTGTTAACATGATATTTTCGGGGGGAAATGAGCAGCAGTCACTAGCAGTGCAGGACCTGTACAGTTTAGAGGAGTGCACGCTCGCAACGGGGAACGCATGAAGCTTACTTGACAACATCAGTTCACATATCAATATCGTAACGAATAGAAATAACCTTAAATAATGTATGATTATCTGCATCTTTCCGTCTCTTATGTATAGTTACTTTTTAAACACAAAAATCGTATTCAGCATGGCACGCAAGTGGTTGCCGTGGTAATGAACAAGCCGCTCGTTAAAGCGAATGTATAACCCTGTATCTGAGGCAAAATTACTAAATATGCAGCGTGAGTTATATATTTCTAACTCCAAACAATTACCCACTGAACGAGCTTATAAAATCTTCAAGGCTGTGCTGGTTGCATTTGAGGTAACGTTACAGGTCGGGTTTCTCAGATTTCGCTTGAGACCGGTAAGCATTAACGTTAGCCTCGATAGTAGTCGTGTCTCCTTCATTGCGTATTTTTATATTTTGAATATATCCCTCCACTGTATACTGTAACCCCTTGTGCCTCGATCTGGAGGATATCGCGGAGGTATTGCTCCAAAAAAGGGTCACTGACACGCACGGGTATACCTCTTCCCGTCATGGCAATCTGTGGCGCTGGTCGTGTTTGACCATTTGTTTGACGGGCGTAGCAACAATAACTAGGGGGCGTGGCTTTTGCGAACGGTCAATTCCGTTCACTTCTAGTCTTATAGTGGTATTAGAAGTTAATTCAAATACTTTATCACTTGGACCAGTTTTGGCCTGAAATCTTTTATCTCTATGTTTTAACAAGATATAAACTGTCTGGCCTACCTTGAACGGATTTTTGCTTGTGTCGTTTGGTTCTTCATTCGGGCTAGGTTTGTTGACCCTGTAATTCTGATAGTGTTTATATTCAAAAACCAGTTCTGTTTTTAAAAAACCATTCTTTTAGGCTATTAATGTGAGGGTTTTGTAAGGACGAACCCAATTGCAGACAGTTTGGGAAAACACACAAGGTTTATTTGACAAAAAGAGAAAACAAAACCCACAATGGGGTAAAACAAGACTGAAGGGCAAAAACAAAGACTAACAACACTAGACTAAGACTTAACAGGTAACTAGACAAATAACAGCAACAAGATCAGGAGTTCTTCACTAGATACTCACAAGAGGATACACACACTGAGAATCACAATGAACCGGCACAAGACAGCAAACACAAGGGGATTAAATAAAGAGACTAATGATAGCACCAGGTGACACAGGTAAAGCAATAATGACAAAACGAGGATAACAAGGGGGCGGGGCCAGAGGACGAGACAACACAAGCACATGGCCCAAACCAAAGGCCACGTGCTTGCACACAAAAAAATGGTTCTGTCATGATCCTGCCTTAAAAATTAAAGAACTAGATGGCAGAATCATGACAGAACGCCTCCCTTAAGGAGCGGCTTCCAGACGCTCCTCAAGGGAACGTCAAACACGGGACATGACAGACTGAGATATAGACACAAACCAACAAAACATGACAAATAACAACAACGGCATACAAGAATACATAACAGGGTTGGGGTGCATCAATAAAAATAACAAGCAAGGAAGGGGTGGTGGAGGGACAACAAAGTCCATAGCGGGTGATCCAGGGTGGACAGGTGGGGTTGGAGACTTGGGTTTACGAGGAGCGGACTGAGGGCGAGGAATTCGGGCATGTTTGGACAGAGAGACACGTGGGGAAACCTTGGGGAAACCAGACTGGAACGGGGCAGATGACGGTACAGGACAAAAAACAGAGGGAGAAGTAGGCGACTGGGGAACGGAGGTGGGCAACACTGCGGCTGGCTGTGGTGCAGGAAAGGGGTCAGAGTTCTCAGTAACTGGGCCAGATACAGTGCGGACTAGACCGGACTCAGAAGTGGCGCTCCCCATATCCGAGTCCGAGTCAGTGGCGTCCGCAGTAGACTCTGGAACCGAGCTGACGGAAACAGATCCAGGCACGATGCTGTCAGAAACAGGCTCGGGAACCGCGCTGGCAGAGACTGGGTCGGAGGCAACGCTGACTGAAGCAGCGCCCTCAGCAGCAGGTTCAGGGACCATCGCTGGCTCAAGGGAAGGAAGAGACGGGGAACGGGAAGGCCCCTTCTTTCTCCTCTTTCTCCTGGAGCGGGAAGCAGAGGCCATAAGTGGATTTGTGCTCGGTTGGGGAACCACTGCAGGATCTGTGACAGGCGGAAGAGGAGCAGTTCTCTCAGGCTGGGTTGACTCCGTAGCTGATGCCTCTGACGGGGACTCCCATGAGGTCCGCCTCCCTTGTTTTCCCCGAAGGCCGAAGGAGGTGGATGGAGTTTTAGGAGTCGTGGAAGAGACAACCGGGCTCCCAAATGTCGCGACGCCTATCCAGCGTCCCTCAGGGATAACCGGCAGCCGAGCAGAAGGTGAAGACCTCGTGGAGGAGTCCTGCAGCTCCTCCCGAGACAAGCGGTCCGCCACCTCCCGAAACGGACGACGGATCAGCCCCTCCCGTTCCGACAAAGGAGGACCCGCGATGTAGTACGAGTTGAGGAGGATTTCTGGCAGGAACCTCCTCCTCTCTTCCACAGCCTGGGTGTACTCACCCAGAGATCTCTCTCCCTGGGGAGAAAACGGTGCCTTGCCGCTCCTCATGTCGCTGGCAGTCGTCAGCCACCACTGCTCAAGGGAATCAGGTTGTCGTCTGGCAGGGTAAGATGAACTGTCTGCTGGGTTCCTTTCTGGCCGGTTCATTCTGTGAGGGTTTTGTAAGGACGAACCCAATTGCAGACAGTTTGGGAAAACACACAAGGTTTATTTGACAAAAAGAGAAAACAAAACCCACAATGAGGTAAAACAAGACTGAAGGGCAAAAACAAAGACTAACAACACTAGACTAAGACTTAACAGGTAACTAGACAAATAACAGCAACAAGATCAGGAGTTCTTCACTAGATACTCACAAGAGGATACACACTGAGAATCACAATGAACCGGCACAAGACAGCAAACACAAGGGGATTAAATAAAGAGACTAATGATAGCACCAGGTGACACAGGTAAAGCAATAATGACAAAACGAGGATAACAAGGGGGCGGGGCCAGAGGACGAGACAACACAAGCACATGGCCCAAACCAAAGGCCACGTGCTTGCACACAAAAAATGGTTCTGTCATGATCCTGCCTCAAAAATTAAAGAACAACAAGAACTAGATGGCAGAATCATGACAATTAACTACTACCGTGCATGTTGCTTGTGAACATGGGTAGATCTGCACGAAATGAGAACAATTGTCTACTATTACTGAAAAGTAAACGTCCTTTTTCTAGTTTTGATTTGACCAAAATCATGATAAACACTGGTCATCACTTTTCTACAATCAGGCGAGCTGAGCTACATATTTTGTAGACGAGTGGTTCATGCAATTCCTGCAATAAGTTCCCCTCGCTAATAACACGTAGCCTGACATATTGATCTATTTCCTTATTCGCTATGGCTGCAGGAGTCATACAATCGTATAATTCACACTTATGCTTTTCCATAACTCTGCCTGTGCCCATGGTTTGCCCTTAGCATTAAAGAAATCGTTCTGCTCCCATGTTTGCTGATGATTCACTATGCCTAAATACACATCTCAGCTATCTGTTACTAGAACACAGTGTTTATGACTTTCTTTTGTCATGGGCGCTATTGCCTTCTCAACGGCTGTAACTTCAGCATCCTGTGCACACTATAATCGCCTAATCTACCCCTTTCTCTGTAGATAATTTTTCCCTTTAGTTTAATTAAAAACCCCACAAAATCTGTCCTTTATCTGAACTTATTTTACCTCCGTCACTAAAATAACAAATTTGTGCTTGGTTAATCAAGGTCTTCTTATCTTTCTGCAATTATCTGCTTATCACACACTAACTTTGTCCATTTTAGACCATGTAAAAATGTGGATACGTTTATTTTCGTTTATTAGAATTTTTGCTTCTCTTGCTAATAAATCTATACCCTTACCAATTGCAACTACAATGTTTGTCTCTCTGCAGCTAAGGACTTGATCACGAGTAGATTTATGGCAATTGTTGCTAATATATCTACAGGTGACATATTATCATGTTTTTATTGGTTTGCTGGTTTTTCGTGAGAAATTAACATTACTGGAGATTTGGAGTTTCCTTCGTTATACTGTATAATATAACTTCAATTTCTCTAAACTATTATCAATTTTGACTATCAGATCCTTTTCAGAATTTGCCCTGAACACAAAGCCATGTCAATAATGTCATTTTTTTACTTTTTCCAGTTTCTCCTTCCATTTAAAATCATCACCTGCAGTTGCTTTGTACAGCATCTTAGCCATAGCTCTGTAACCAGATATTAAATCTCTTACATAATTTAATCTGCCCAAAAGGCTTTGTAATTCTTTTAAACTTGTTGTTCTCTTATTTTTTAACTCAGTCAATTTTATCTTGTGTTGATTTGGTGTTGCCTCGATCATTACCAGAGACTTCAAATCCTAAAAAATCAACCCGTTCTTTTCCTAACTCAAATTTTTTCAAGTTCAGAAGAAATCCAGTGTCTGCCAGTCTCCTAATAGTTTCTGATAAAACTTTAATGTGCTGGCCTATTGTTTGTGTGGCTATTAGCACATCTATTTTTCTATTTTGCAAGTAAATTGCTTAACTCATCTTTTCCTAATAAGCTTTGAGTTATTACTCGAATTGTTTGAGCCTCCAGGTCGACAGTTTTCATTTATCTGATTTTATTATCTGGCTTTTTGTTGGTCATTTCAATAATGAAGGTTGCACCTTTTAAAGACATTAAATTTAATCTATCCATGATGCAATTTAACCCTTCCCACAAATATCAACAGTGGTTATATTTCTTTACTGAAACCATACACACTATACTGACCATCTAATTTTATAGCACTGTCAGGTAATTTAGTTAGGCTAGTAATTTTCCGCTCCTGCATTAAGCAAAAACTTTGTTTCCTTATAATAAACATATACATCTTGTATTTTGTCTTCCTGTACCAAATCAGATGAAATTGTCATTTTTCCTGTGGTTTTACCTCGCTATTTATTTTCCTCTCTGGCTGCTTTGTTACTTTTTACACTCTCAGCACCTTCTGGTTTCGCTTCTGCTTTCTTATTCCGTTTTGCTAACAGGTTCTTTTGCTCGTCTGACATTTTTGCCCAAGCTTCAGGTTCAATGTATTTATTCTTTTTTGTAGGCTTTTGTTTTTGCGCTGATTTAATTGGCCATTTAGGTTTCTCATTTTTGGTTTTAATGGATACATTCAGACTTTTATTTTATTTTTATCACACGACCTATTAGCCCTATTTGATCTTTTAAAATTAGCCTTTTGTCTGCCCCGATCCCCTTCTGTTGGCCTGTATTTGTTTTGACCTGAATTTTCTCTTGGTCTAAACCTATTATTATTTTCTCTGTCATACCTTACTGCGAATTTTGACAGCTCGGACCAGTCAGTCTCAGAACCCCAACTGGCTATCTCTCTTCAGCCTGGTAATTCTTACTTCAAGATTGTGAGTGATGGTCCATTACTATGTCTAATTCTAGCTCTAATCCAGTGTGATATTAAATGATCTGCTCAATAAGGCTAGTTGGGACATTTAATGTCAGCTACTATTTTTTGCTTCTGACCTGGGAATCTCATATTCTGTAACAGCTGAATTGCGGTGGCGCTTGCCCTTAGCCTGGCTTGGTGGACCCCGCTTAACAGCTTCCTCTTCTTCATCTGCTGCAGAGTCTATTCTTCCTCTTTCTTGTCTAGCAAGTGTTGCCACAAGAGATAAATCCACTTGTGAGTTTAGGGGAGAGTTGTCTTTTACTTCGGCTTTCTAAGTTCTAAATCTGAGTAAGTCTAGTCAAGTCAAATATATTTATATAGCGCTTTTCACAATACAGATTGAATCAAAGCTGCTTCACAGTATCAATCAAAACAACTTAACAATGTTTGTTTATTACTGGAAAAAAGACATCCACGTTTGGTAGAGCTGATCAATGGTATGATTGGTTATCTAATTTAAGTAGTCAGAGATGTGTTCAGAATCAGAGGATTGTTATACATCTTTTACTCTGCGTTCATATTGTTCCTTGGCACACTCAACTCCTAGAATATCTCAGACAGCTACTTTATTTGTTTAGTCATTTTTACTAATGTTCTGCTGTTTTCTCTGAGCTTTTCCTTTTATTTTTTATTTTTTAGGCTGTGTTTCCTAATAAGTAGCCTCTCTTGAGTTTCCATACGTCATTTATGCTTAGTTCCTGTTTTTATTTTTTATCTTTGTCAAATATTATATGACATAGTAATTTTTGCATACAATCTAATTGTTCTGCAAGCATGTCTATTTTTGCCTTAAAACTTGTTTGTGGCATATCCAGTATTTCATCAGCGGTGGGCCCGCAGGCCAACTTAATTATCTTTTGGTCTGTTATTTTAAGAGCTAATAGATACACATCTTGCTGGGCGAACTCTAGATCACAGCAGGTCATAAAAACTCTGCCTCCCAATTTGTCATGTTCTCTCTGATGAGAGCTGCTTCGCCTCTCGCAAGATTGATTTTTAGATTTTCTGTAATTAACTCTATTTCGACGCGGTATTACCTCATCTTCTGAGTGATCTTGACATGAGCTATCACTTGACGTCTCCCTCACAGGAACCCTGTCTTTTTCATCTTTTTTTTCAGTGGAGGTTTTAACTGGTTTAAACGCCGAGTTTTTATTTCCCCATAACTCTTCCCCTGTCCAAGGGTAGAATTGGGTTAGGAAGTTACTATGTTTAGGTTTTGTTCCCAGCTCAGTCGGTTGAATTTTATATTCCTCACCAATACTGTCATAATCACCTCCCTCCGCCCCCTCTATGTCGGTATGCATTGACAGGGACGGGGATTCAGCCGTAATCAGGGCTCTCTGGTCCTGAACGCCGTTTCTAGTTACTCGTATTAGTTTACCTGGGACTAAAGGCACTGTTGTATCCTCTTCCCCAATTTCTACGGTAACTTTATCACTTTGACTTTGTTTTCCAACGATTTTTACAAGGTTGGCTAAACCCTCAACATTAGAAGTATACAAAGTACAATCATTAGCTAACAGTTCTTCATTCCCTGTTTGCCCTGCTTCTTTTAGTCGCTTAGTTAACTGATCTTGTGGGAGCAATATAACATCTGTTATCTTTTGCATGACTGTCTATTCCGTTAACAATATGAAATATCCTTCTTAAGGAGGTATTTCGGGTGATCAGCTCTTTGGGTATGAGGATCTGTTCAGGTACTCAGCTGGTCCTGTAGCGCTATTCCTCGAGACTGATACCCACTATGTGCATAAACCATAAAGTCTATCTGAAACGGGCGTCCCCATAACAGTTATATGGTCAGGTTTCACTGAAGCAACCACCCCTAGTCACTTCCCCTTTGCACTTTGAGACTGTCTGGGCCGGCGGATTTCAATGGCAGTTTTTTAGCTTTCATGATTATTGTTCCCTAGGATCCGAACTTATTAAATTAATAATAATCGCTAATCCCGGACGAGCCCCCATGTGGTGAGTCCTGGTACTACAAATCACGTTCCTGATTATCTCCCTATCTCGTAGCCACGAGACTTGTGCTGTCAGGTCAGGTTTTGGATTACAAAAATCCTACACTAGCTTGTTTAATTTATACCAGCAAATCTAGTGGTGTACATACAATAATCATCATTAACCCCTTAAGAAGTTCATGCTTACCTCTCCAGCAGAGTCTTATGTGGGTCTTTATGGTTGTCCTTAAGTTTGGCAATGTAAACTTATGATGCTCTTTATACTACTTATAGAACTGTCTTTATTAGCTGAAGTAGAAATAAACCAATACTTGTAAGTAAGAAATGAAAATTTATTTGAACAAAAGATAAAAATTACTGGTTACACAATAAGAACGATTAGTAGCAAAATATCAAAAGTTTACAAGATATAACACTTCAGCATTCAGCCTCAACAGGGCAGTCCTGTGATTGGCTGTTTCTCTTAAAAGGTTTTTACCTTAATTGTAGTTCAAGCAGTGTATATATGTATCAATTCAAATCATCCAAGTTGAAAAATACAGTAGAGCAAATAAAAGTAACAAAGCAATTCAGTTAATAAACTGAGCTTTTAGAGAATAAACCTCTAAGGATGCATTCGATCACAAATCAAGAAAGCAACGACAGTAAACCAACATTACAGTCATATTTATACATCACTGTGACATTTCAAAAACAGCTTTGGGTTTTTCCAGAGGAACTGAAACAGGTGAGGTCGAACTGAAACAGGTGGGACCTTTGCCTGTCTCGTTCACGGTTGAGTCAGAGGAGGTTGCACATCCTTCTTGGAATGCTTGCGACCTTTTCGCTTGTCTCTCAGTTCGTGTGTATGTGTGCGAATGTGTGTGCGAGCATAAGTATCGGGAGGTGTGTTTGTAGGTTCATAATAGCCTCCGAAAGTCACTGCCACAAGGCGACCTATAATTTACGTTTTTTTACACCACCGTATTTGTATAGCACTCTTGCGATGCAATATGCCTGTTGTCCTCCAGCAATCCTATTGAGAGTGAGGAGTCACGTGCCTATTTGGGTTGATTTGGGCGGGGTCTGAGCCGGTCGGCCATGATGGTAGGAGACGCTATTGGTTGCCAGGGGCAACGCCTTCAGAACTTCACAGAGGCGCGACTAAACATTCCAGAGCTCTTTAATTTTTGCGCATTTATTATTTTCGCGCATATATTATTTTGGCGGGACAGAGACGGATCTACGAATATGAGAAAGAAAAGGAAGAAAGTAAAGCAATGCAAAAAGATAAGGCGAAAGAAAAGGGACCTTACAGGAACAAGCTCACACCAAGCGCAAAACAGCGGTATTTGGAGAAGCAGCATAAAGATATTTGTTCTTTTGCACTAATAACAGTATTATTATTTTATTATTATTACTTATGTTGTCCATGAAACTTATTCAAGCATTTATTTCAAAGAAATAAAAAAGTAATTAACAAGGCCCTCAAACAACACTTTTGCACATGTTCGTTAAAGGGTAACTAAACACCAAAACAACTTTTTTTAGTTAATGATCTGTAAGAATGGAGCTTCATAAATGCTGTTCATTGATTCGAGTACATTTTTTGACAATTGGGTATAAAGTGTTTTAATTTTCAAATATATGGTGTAAAAACGTCTGAGTGCTGCCCTCTTCAGGTTAAACGGAAAGCTCCTGCAGTAGGGGTACTCTCTGACGTAGGGAACTCTCTGACGTCACTCGGTCACGCCCTTGGTGCGAGCTCACCACGCCCTTGGCAGCCCCTGGTATAAAAGCATCTGGTTCCGTCAAAACTACTGTAGCGAGTCAGGAGTTGAATTTATGAGTATTGAAAACGATCAGGATAGCATATATTAGCATCTAGTTAGCATAGCATTTATATAGTTATTTAGATTATTTCGTATAGCCTAGGTAGTTAATTAGCATAGTTGTTAGTATATTGTTAGAAGCATAGTTAGTTAGTAGCATAGTATTGCATCAGTTAGAATAGTGTAGATGTTTAGCATTAGGCTATGTTTACACATAGCCGAGTATTTAGAGAAACGAATATTTTTTCCCCCTCCGTTTTCAATAATAACATCGTGCACACACCCGCATAAATACGCCGCGAGCTGCATCATAACTATGCCAAACCTATGGGCGGCAGTGTAGGGAGAAGGATAAAGCCAATCAGAATCCTCAGAAACGACACATGAGAACCTAAAACCCCGTTTCTCCTAGGGATGTAACGATTCACTCAACTCACGATGCGATACGATTCACGATACTGGTTTCACGATACGATTTTCTCACGATTTTTTTTAACAAGTGATTAATTTAAGAAATTATAAATGAAAAAGTGTCCCTTTTATTATTTCTCAGACAAAATGCTGCACATTTCTTTTTAATTTTAAAATATATTTGTCAAATAAAAAAACTACACTGAAATTAAAAAAAATCCCTTCAAGGTTGTTTCAACTCAGTCTTTTTGTCTGTCTGGTCAAGAGGGTGGACACTTGTACCTTCGCACACTAAGTAAAAGACTATGTAAAATTAGTACCACATTTGGAGGGGTTTTAATTTTGTTATAATTTGTATCATTACACTAGCAAGAGTAAAAAAAAAAAACACATTTAGAAAAATATGCCATAACCATCAACAAATTATACATATAAAAAATATATATCCATGTACACATTTAGAGAAAGAGATAGTAAAATAAATACAACACCTGGTTGCCACGGAAACACTGATGCACCTTGTGATCTCCGTGGCTCTCGCACTTGTCTTATTAATGCCTTTTACATGAAAACGGAGGTGACTTGTGCTTCTCACGGTGGTGATTATTATTAGTCTATGGAAAGTCAAAATGCCGCCACACCTCCGATTTGAATGAGTCAACGTCAACATCTACGCTTGCCGTCGCCGTGTGTTTGACGGCGCGTGCACAACAGTCTATTATGGCGCACACTGGCGCGGCACGAGCGGAGCAAACCGAGCGTTTTCAGTTCATTCCTATGGAAGTTGAGCTTGGCTCACACAAGCTCAAGTTCCATGAATGAAGTGAAAACACTCGCTAGTTTCGCGCAAGCGAGGTTCACAACTTCACAATAGGCTACAGTAAACGCCCCTGTTGTTTAAAATGTGTATCGCGATTCGTTTAACATTGCAACCGATTTGAATCGTCACACATTTGTATCGATTTTCAACCGGTTGCGAGTGAATCGTTACATACCTAGTTTCTCCCAATTGACACGGCAACACATAACCGGCGTTTTCAGAAATCTCCACTTTGGCCGGAGTTTTTAGAAATAATCGTTTTCTGTGATAAAAACGGGGTTTCCGTGTAAACGTGAGGCCAAACCGCAGGGAAATATCTGCGTTTTTCTTTCGTGTAAACGGGGCCTTAGCTTTATCTGTATTTAGTACAGTGGTCAGGATGGTACGTAGGTGTAGTGTTGCTGGTTGCAACAGCACTGCTGGACTGCATAACTTTCCACTAGACTTGGAAATTAGGCGCCAGTGGTTGCATGCACTTGGCCTGGAAGACCGGGAGTTCCCGCCTATCGCTCTAGTGTGCAACCTGCATTTTACGCTGGATTGCTTTTCCAACGCAATGGAGGTGGAAATGGGCTTCTCCACACAGCTCGCGCTGCCAAACGCTGCTCTTCCTGCATGTACTCCACCACCGCATCGGCGTCATGATGTGAGTGAGCATATATTTTTAACCACAATTTATGTTCATTCCTATTAGGCTAAAGTTAACCCTCTGGTGTCGACAAACGCGCGCGCGCGATTTGCTGGATATTTTTTTCACATAGCAGCAAATATACTGAACGTAATAGTAATAATAATCGGGGAAATAAATTACCTCAAAATGACTGAATATAAGAATAATCAGATGCCGATCGCGATGCGGGAGTTAAGACCGCAGTTTGAGCGGCTCAAATTGATATGGCTCTGGCCCTGTGTCCACAGACAATTCAACATCCTCCACTTCAGGTGAAGCTGGGGGAGAAAAGTCTTCAAATGACTGCTCTGTTGCAAAGCTACTTGCGTCACTCCAGTCAATCCATTTTAGCGAGTCTGACAGCCGCTTTCACTCACTGCGGGTCTCAGGCGCCCTCCCCTCCGCTCAGCCCCGCCCTCGATTCATCCCCTCTATCCCCTCCGTTGGGCTCTGCCCACTTTTCCAGCATTTTTCAAATATTGCCAGTGGGTGGAGTCAGGCTATGACCAGGGGTTTAGTTACCCTTTAAGGCACAGCAAACAGTAGCTATGTTTCCATCCACACGTTTTTATCCGCATTAAGTGATATCGAATGAAAAATTCCTTATGGAAACAGTAAAATTCGATTGAATTTCATGAATATGGACTAAAATGAATTACGATCGGTCTGATCGGATTTTTATCTTGATCGCTATATGGCTTATGCGATAAACGCTGATGGAAACGGTATTTGGTGCGATCCATTTTGCCTTGTAAAACTTTGTTCACAAATGTTGCAGTAGCACCTCAATGCAGTACATGAGATCCACGGGGAGGAGTCGGATCAAGATCCAAGGGGTGGAGATGGGTAGGATTAGGGTTGGGTTTAGGGATTAGGGGTGGGTTTAGGGATCAGGTGGCGGAGTTGGGTAGGTTTAGGTGTATGTAAGGTGGGAGGAGTCGGATCTGGATCCGACTCCTCCCCGTGGATTTCATGTTCCGCAGTGAGGACCATCTCAAATGTTGGCTTGAATGTTGTGCAATTCGGTGAGAAAATTAATGGAAACACCTTAAAATGTCTTAAATCAATTCGATATACCAATTTGATCGCAAAACAGCATGTGACGTCATTACGCACAGGTTTTTATCCGCTTTAAAGCCGTTTGATGGAAACACACTTTCACCAGCTTTATTCGCATGAGGTTTTTTACCGAACTTTAGATAATTCGATTGATAAGTGGATGAAAACATGGCTAGTGACAAGGCATCAGCCAACCAAGCAATCCGGCGTCTCCTCGTCAGGTCAGAGACTTGCTCTCCCTGATGCTGTGTTCGCTAACCTAAAAAGCTGTATTCCATTGTACCTATGTTTTCCATATGTATCGTGTGAGGTACTGGAGCAGTTTTTAACGCAGCAGTGACTTCCAGGCATGGTAAAACAGTGCGGAATTGCGAGAACCTCCTCTACTACCGAGTTAACAACACACGTAAACAATCATGTTCTGCCGCCGGAATCGTACCAACATGACATCTTCTATCGCCCTATAATCCACCGTGCTCTTTTAGAACACTAAATTCGAGGCTTTTGGTTATACCTAGGATATCCAGATTCACCAAAGGAGGGAGAGCATTTTCACATTTAGCTCCAAAGCTCTGGAATAGCCTTCCTGATATTGTTCGTTGCTCAGACTCGCTCTCCCAGTTTAAAACTAGACTAAAGATGCATCTCTTCAACCAAGCATTCATATACATTTTTAATCTTACAGTTACTGTAAATCCGGCCTCTAGTTCATAAACGCCAGAGGGGAACTGGCCCCCGACTGAGCCTGGGTTCTCTCAAGGTTTTTTTTCTCCATTAGGTCACCTGATGGAGTTTTAGGACACCAGTAGGTCACCTGATGGAGTTTTAGGACACCAGTAGGTCACCTGATGGAGTTTTAGGACACCAGTAGGTCACCTGATGGAGTTTTAGGACACCAGTAGGTCACCTGATGGAGTTTTAGGACACCAGTAGGTCACCTGATGGAGTTTTAGGACACCAGTAGGTCACTTGATGGAGTTTTAGGACACCAGTAGGTCACCTGATGGAGTTTTAGGACACCATTAGGTCACCTGATGGAGTTTTAGGACACCATTAGGTCACCTGATGGAGTTTTAGGACACCAGTAGGTCACTTGATGGAGTTTTAGGACACCAGTAGGTCACCTGATGGAGTTTTAGGACACCATTAGGTCACCTGATGGAGTTTTAGAACACCATTAGGTCACCTGATGGAGTTTTAGGACACCAGTAGGTCACTTGATGGAGTTTTAGGACACCAGTAGGTCACCTGATGGAGTTTTAGGACACCAGTAGGTCACTTGATGGAGTTTTAGGACACCATTAGGTCACCTGATGGAGTTTTAGGACACCATTAGGTCACCTGATGGAGTTTTAGGACACCAGTAGGTCACTTGATGGAGTTTTAGGACACCAGTAGGTCACCTGGTGGAGTTTTAGGAGACCATTAGGTCACCTGATGGACTTTTAGGACACCAGTAGGTCACCTGATGGAGTTTTAGGACACCAGTAGGTCACTTGATGGAGTTTTAGGACACCATTAGGTCACCTGATGGAGTTTTAGGACACCAGTAGGTCACTTGATGGAGTTTTAGGACACCAGTAGGTCACCTGATGGAGTTTTAGGACACCAGTAGGTCACTTGGTGGAGTTTTAGGACACCAGTAGGTCACTTGATGGAGTTTTAGGACACCAGTAGGTCACTTGATGGAGTTTTAGGACACCAGTAGGTCACTTGATGGAGTTTTAGGACACCAGTAGGTCACTTGATGGAGTTTTAGGACACCAGTAGGTCACCTGATGGAGTTTTAGGACACCAGTAGGTCACCTGATGGAGTTTTAGGACACCAGTAGGTCACTTGATGGAGTTTTAGGACACCATTAGGTCACCTGATGGAGTTTTAGGACACCAGTAGGTCACTTGATGGAGTTTTAGGAGACCATTAGGTCACCTGATGGAGTTTTAGGACACCAGTAGGTCACCTGATGGAGTTTTAGGACACCAGTAAGTCACTTGATGGAGTTTTAGGACACCATTAGGTCACCTGATGGAGTTTTAGGACACCAGTAGGTCACTTGATGGAGTTTTAGGACACCAGTAGGTCACCTGATGGAGTTTTAGGACACCAGTAGGTCACCTGATGGAGTTTTAGGACACCAGTAGGTCACTTGGTGGAGTTTTAGGACACCAGTAGGTCACTTGATGGAGTTTTTCGGTTCCTTGCCACTGTTGCCTTTGGCTTGCTCAGTTGGGGATTTTCAAATTAATTAACCAATCATTAATACCATTGATCAGCCCTACCTAACGTGGATGTTTTTTCCACTAGGAAACAAACATTGTTATGTTATTTTGATTGATACTGTGAAGCTGCTTTGATACAATCTATATTGTGAAAAGCGCTAAATACTTGACTTGACTTGACTTGACTTGACATGACGGAGAGGGGAGGGGTTCTTTACCATGACGACAACTCCTCACTCTCAATTAACAAACGAGGCAGCTACATGGTCGTTCACACATCGTTCGTCAAACTGAACTATAATACATATACAAGTCTTTTTTGTGACATTGGGTTACACAGTTTTCATTTAGGACACTTTTATTCATATACACACACTATATACAAATGCATGCATTCATAGGCACGCACACACACACACATGCACACACCACATGTAAAGATACGTGAAAGAGTAACGGCCATCCGCCTCCCAAGTTTCATTAAAAATCATCCCAATCCCCTCTTCTGCTGTCTACCACTACTTTCGCCATGTATTTGTTTGTTTCTTTTATTATTTTATGCAATCCAAAACACTCTAACCTGCCACGCTTCGTATCTCTCTGTTAAAATCCTTCATTCCCGCTCTGCCAGAAAGCTGCTGTCATTTGCTGACGGAAAGCATGAAATTACCATAATAAGGCGTATATTGCAGAAAAGGGGATGTTGTCTACTGTCAGGGGCAATTTGAATGGTTTTGATCGTGCAAACGGTTGAAGAGTTACGGTAAAAATTCTAGCCTGTTCTAAAGGGTTAACAATACCGTGAGACCGACGGTTATAGTTGAACACCGTCATTGTTATAATTTTTTTTTTTTTTTACAAACATTTTTTATCATAGAGAATGTTTAAATGCTAATATCAGCTTACGAGGGAAACGGAGGCGGAGTTTCATTTATTTTCATTTATTTATTTAGAGAAACAGGGACAATAAACATTAACCTCAAGGGGAGAGATGCATAGTACCAGGTTTTAGCTCAAGAGCTAATATCCATCCGTAGTCCCTGGGCAGGCTGATGTTATAATAAAATACATAATACACAATACATCATACATACATGAATAATGAAATTTACATTGACCAAATAAATAATTGCCAACTTGACAAATCAAAAAAATCAAGTCTTCACATGCACAACATCGGTCACATGTGGGTGCAAATTTTATTTGACAAAAGCCATTTCTTTGCCAGACGTGAGAATGTATAAGAATTTGTGCTTCTTATCAGCTCTATAGGCAACATATTCCACTAACGAGCAGCCACACAAGAAAAAGCATAGTTTCCAAATGTGGTCCTGCGTTTAGGGATCCTTTAGGGATAAATTTGATTGTATTTGATAACTTTTTTATGTGCTTTTTAAAGGCTAAATTTGATTTCAATATGACATCTAAATAGTTTACCTGATTTGGATTTGAAATGATTTGTCCATCAATTAAGATCTTAGGGCAATTTTGTAATAACGATTTGTAAAAAACATCGAAACAGTCTTATCTAGATTTAAGGTGAGGCATGAGTTTTTCAGTCACAAAGATACTTTCTTCATCTCTTTGGTCAGTTTTTGAGCGACTTCATTCGCAGTTTTCCCATGTGGATATAGCACTGTATCATCAGCATACATAATAATTTTACTCTTACACACAGTTGGCAGGTCAAGGTAAACAGCAGGGGGCCCAGAATGGAACCTTGTGGCACTCCCATGCTGCAGGGTCTTAAAGGGATACTCCACGTTTTTTGGAAATAGGCTCATTTTGCAACTCCCCCAGAGTTAAACCATTGAGTTTTACCGTTTTTGAATCCATTCAGCCGATTTTCTGATATTTAGAAGAATATCAGTAAGCAGACAGTTTCTGGTCTCATTGACTTCCATAGTAGGAAAAAAATATACTATGGGAGTCAATGAGACCAGAAACTGTCTGCTTACTGATATTCTTCTAAATATCAGAAAATCGGCTGAATGGATTCGAAAACGGTAAAACTCAACGGTTTAACTCTGGGGGAGTTGTAAAATTAGCCTATTTCCAAAAAAAGTGGAGTATCCCTTTAAGGATGATTTTATATTGTCGACGCAACACATTGTTGTCTGTCATTAAGGTAAGATTGAATCCATGTTATTGTGTTTGTGTCAAGAGAAAAACCAGATAGTTTGCAGATGAGAAGCTGGTGATTAACTGTGTCGAAGGCCTTTCTCAAGTCCAGAAAGATCGCCCCTACCACACCTCCACCATCAAGACTGTTGTTAATGTCTTCTAGTAAGTAGCAGCACGCAGACTCTGTGGAGTATCTTTTCCTAAACCCAAACTGGCAGGGATGTAATGCATCAATGTGGTCGAGATGCTAGCTGCTCTGCCACCATTTTCTCAAAGACCTCAGAGATGACTGGTAGGATGCTAATAGGTCAATAGTTTGACACACAGAGCTTGTCTGACTTGAAAATTGGCTTAACTACTGCATTTTTCAGTGCCAAAGGAAAATTGTTTTCATTTATAGATTGATTCACAGCTATTGTTAGTACAGTAGTACAGAGTAATTTTGTGTTCTTTTAGAAGGGATGTATCAACTCCAAATATATCCTTTGCTTTACTATTTTTTTAAATTTGCTATTATTTTGGAAATTGTATCTTCATCTATATTCTGCAACCTACAGTAAGACATATTGCCATCCCCATGATCATCTTGGCAGCAGTTCTCTTTAGGGAAAGTCTCCGCCAGGTCTAACACAGAATCCAAGAAATAATCATTGTAATATTGAGCCAGAATAGAGCCCTCTGTCAGGGTTGTTGGTGCAGGTAGCCGAAGACGAGGACAAGGGAGCTTCAATATAGTTGATTTATTTATTAAACTTAACTTTCTAGAACATACAGGGACAAAGGAACAAACGCCAGGACTTCAGGATAAACACACAACCATACATCGACGACGACCAACAAACACTGAGGGAAAACACAGGGCTTAAATGAACTGAACCAAACGAGATAATTAACTGAACACAGGTGCAGAAACTGAACACAAACGAGGAGCGGGAAAAACTAACAGGACTAAACCAAAAATCACAAAGACAGGGGGAAACAAGATCACAAAACACATCAAAACGTGACAGTACCTCCCCCCTCCCCGAAGGCGCGTCCTCGCGCCGTATAACATCCAAAAGGGGTGGGAGGGTGGGCGCCCTGGAGGCTGACGAGGGCATGGATCGGTCCAGGGAGCAGCGCTGCCAGGCGGAGCAGGCTGTGGCGTGGCCACGGCGGAGCAGGCTGTGGGCGTGGCCACGGCGGAGCAGGCTGTGGGCGTGGCCACGGCGGAGCAGGCTGTGGGCGTGGCCACGGTCGGAGCTGTGGACCCTCGGGCGTCCACGGCGGAGCTGTGGGATCCTCGGGCGAGCTGTACCGCGCCAGGGCGGAGCTGTGGGACCCTCGGGCGTCCAGGGCGGAGCTGTGGGACCCTCGGGCGTCCAGGGCGGAGCTGTGGGACCCTCGGGCGTCCAGGGCGGAGCTGTGGGACCCTCGGGCGTCCAGGGCGGAGCTGTGGGACCCTCGGGCGTCCAGGGTGTTGAGGACCCTTCGGGTAGCCATGGCGGTGAGGACCCTTCGGGTGGCCATGGAGGTGTTTTTTCAGGCCTCCGTGGGCGTTTGGCCGGCCACGGCGAAGGCGTATAGCCCCCCCCCCCAAAATTTTCTTGGGGAGAAGGACAGGTTCAGGAACGGGAACAGACTTGACGTCAACCGGCTCTGGCGCTGGGTCAACCGGCTCTGGCGCTGGGTCAACCGGCTCTGGCGCTGGGTCAACCGGCTCTGGCGCTGGCAACGCAGGACTGGACGGGACCAGCACATCATGGGACTCGGAACTGGACGGGACCAGCATTTCAGGAAACTCATGGGCCAGAGCTGATGTGCGTGCAGCCCACACACACAGAATCGCTGCAGACATCACAATTAGCGCTGTGTCTTCTTGTGTGGACTCACGTGTGGCATGAACAGTCTCTGGCAGGGCGGACAACACGGGCTCAGGCTCTGGCGGGCAGGCGACGGGCTCAGGCTCTGGCGGGCAGGCGACGGGCTCAGGCTCTGGCGGGCAGGCGACGGGCTCTGGCTCTGGCGGGCAGGCGACGGGCTCTGGCTCTGGCGGGCAGGCGACGGGCTCTGGCTCTGGCGGGCAGGCGACGGGCTCTGGCTCTGGCGGGCAGGCGACGGGCTCTGGCTCTGGCGGGCAGGCGACGGGCTCAGGCTCTGGCGGGCAGGCGACGGGCTCAGGCTCTGGCGGGCAGGCGACGGGCTCAGGCTCTGGCGGGCAGGCGACGGGCTCAGGCTCTGGCTCAACGGGCTCAGGACTTACTGGATCCGGAACTGGTTGGAGTGGGAGATCTTCTATGACGTAATTGGATCCACACGCCCACAGCGTGTGATCCACGAACTCCAGAAAGGTCATATTTAGGTCCTTTACCAGAATAATCTGCGGGTCCTTCAGTCCACCCCAGAAACTCCGTGTAAGTTCTTCCTCCTCCAAAGTCACATCATCATATAGACCTAGGTAACGCCCCGCATACTCAAGAGAAAGCTCATTCTGGAAGAGGATTGGGATTTCAAAGGGGCTCACCACCTTGCTTTTCCTCCTTCGGCCCATTTTCAGTTCTTGTTTTTCTTTAGGGTTGGTAAGCTTCAATATAGTTGATTTATTTATTAAACTTAACTTTCTAGAACATACAGGGACAAAGGAACAAACGGCAGGACTTCAGGATAAACACACAACCATACATCGACGATGACCAACAAACACTGAGGGAAAACACAGGGCTTAAATGAACTGAACCAAACGAGATAATTAACTGAACACAGGTGCAGAAACTGAACACAAACGAGGAGCAGGAAAAACTAACAGGACTAAACCAAAAATCACAAACACAGGGGAAAACAAGATCACAAAACAGAACTAAACACATCAAAACGTGACACCCTCATTTTGAACTATACCATTAATTTTGAGCTGTAAATGCTCCTGATATATTTCTTCCCTTCCCAATAATTTATCCATGCTCCTCCACAGATTTTTACAATTACCTTTTGCCTCTTTTATTAGGTTTAGGAAAAAATGTGATTTTGCATTTCGAAGCAGCATGGTAACTTTATTTCTCAGAGATTTATAAATATAATAATCAGTGGTTAATTTAGTTTTAAGTGAAACCTTGAGAGCTTTATCTCTCTGTTTCATTGTGTCCCAAAGGGATTCATTAAACCACGGGAGCCTCTTTTTATTTGATTTTCTATGTTTAAGCTGTGTATATTTATCAATTTTATTCTTTATAGCAGTTATTATATTGTTACATGTATGTACATGTACATTGGAGGCCCAATCAATTTCATTTAAATCATTTTTAAGGAGCTCTTGATTTCTTTTAGGAATATGTGGAATTTTGCATTGTTTGTTTGATTGTTCTTTGATTGTTGTTTATGTATCTTAATTTATTTAATTTCCTGGCTATTAGAACAAAATTATGATCAGATAGTCCAGTTACTAGGTTGTATGTTTTAATTACCCTGTCTGGTTTATTGGTGAATCTCAAAGTTTGAGACGTTTTTGTTATTCTAGTAGGCTTTTTAATCAGTTGTGTCATTTGTATTGAGTTTGCTATGTCTTTTAGGTGTTTCCTCTTGCCTTTATCAAGCCAATTAAGCCCCGAACTATTCATTATCCGCATGCTGCTGTTGTTGTTGTCTTTAGATACAGGAAGAAGAATCGGAAATGACGCATATTGCGTCTTAAGGTTGTCCGTACGTCTAGACGCTAACCGCGCTTCGCCGTTTACATCAGGATGTTGCAATTCCATGTATTCTGAGCAAGTATTCTGCTCGTTTATTCAAACTAAATTGTCCTATAACAGACGAACGTCTAACAGAAGAACCCCCCTGTAATTTCCTACCTATCCCTTGCTGCCACTGAAAAAAAAAAAAAAAAATCCCTACCGACCCATGGCCTCAACTGACAACCAACCAGAACCAAACTTTTTTTTTATGCCTTGGCTCCTAACAGAAAAGCTTGTAATAGGAGTCAATAGGTGTAACCGGTTGCACCATTTGACATATCAGTTTAAAATCAAATTTTACAGGCATTATCATGGACACCTATGTAATCATGTGGCCTTAGTGGTAATATTTAAAATGTAATTTTTAAAGTTAATAATCAATTTTATAATAATGATGAATTATCAATGTATTCCTGGGGTCATATCATTTTAGAATACCTGACCATACCCTAAAATTTTCAAATTATCTCTTTTAAAATGAGTTAATAACATTTGTATGCAGAAGTTAGTTATACTCATAGACAGTAAAATAAATGGACACAGCGACCCCATAGACTTCAACGGAGAAAAGTGAAGTCAATTAGAAGCACTCACTTCCTATTTGCCAAGCGAACTGCGCAGGCTCAAACTGAGCTTGATGACGAGATGTGACGTGAGCAACCTGACTGACAGTTGTACGTCTTCTAGTAGCTGTGCCAAGAGGAATCTGAATCATTCCCTTCCGAATCTTGACTTTATGCCTCCACGTCCCCCCGATTGCGCACAAGCTTCTACTTAATACGGTAATTTCTCTATGGTGCGACAGAGAGTCGCATGTTATGACGCAATCCTTAGCCTATTTTTACAAAAAACTGCTTCTACGAGGCCATAACGTAAGATACAAGGTAACGGAGCCCTTTATACATTGTCGTGTTTCTTTAGAAATAAACAATGGACAAATGGAGTCTTTAAACGCTTCAGATGTAAAGTTATTCGCTGTCAAAGTGACGCAAAAATGAATGGGATTCAATGGAATGTTAACAGCAGGGGAAGGCTTGTTAGCCAATGGCGGCCCCCTGGCAGACTTTAGTTTCCGGCTGGTGGATTTATAGACAGTATAAGAAGTGGACAGAGCCGTCTCATTGGAACTCAGTTGAGACAGTTGAAGCCCATTTTTAGCGATTTTTGAGCACTTCCGTTCCTGACGCGCAGACTCAAACCGACTCAAACTAAGCTTGATGACGTGAGCAACCCGTCTGACAGACGTAAATCTTCTAGTAGCTATGCGTGAAAATTACCAACGTTAATCTTGCAGAGACGGGGAACTTGAGCAAAGAGTTCTTTGGCGTGAGTGAGCAGGAGTATTTTGTCCCATTGCTTTTATGGACTCATTATCTATGGGCTTCTCCCTTGACGGGTCGTCCCCCCGATTGACTGCGAGCTTTTCCTCCTGTCTGTACAGTAACTACTGTAGCTAAAGCGCGACAGAGAGTCGAGTGGTTATGGCGCAATCGTTAGCCTATTTTTACAAAAACTGTTTCTACGGGGCCATAATGTAACATAGAAGGTAATGGAGCCCTTTATACATTGTCGTGTTTCTTTAGAAATAAATAATGGACAAATGGAGTCTTTAAACGCCTCAGATGTAAAGTTATTCGCCGTCAAAGTGACGCCAAAATGAATGGGAGTCAATGGAAAGTTCTGCTACAAGATGGCGGCACCCGGCCGACTTCAACTTCCGGTCGATGGATTACCCCCTTGGGTGGATTACCCCCTTGATTTCACCGGTGGTCTGTCTCTGTGGCCATGTCCACACTAATACGTTTTCGTTTGAAAACGTATATTTTTTTCTCCGTTTTGGCCTTCCGTCCACACTGAAACGGCGTTTTAAGTCAACGAAAACGTAGCTTTTGGAAAACGCTCTCCAAAGTGGATAAATTTGAAAACTCCGTTTTCGCGTTGTAGTGTGGACTGTGAAGCCGGAGGTATTTGAAAACGATGACGTAAGTTAAGTCATGTGATCCATGTTGTACCAATAGATGTTTACCTGATGTTTACCGGTATTGTGCCTGTTATGTGCTATTCACTTTCACACTGTTGCTAAAATATGTTACTTTGCACACTCTTCATATCACAGTACTGCACAGATGACAGAAAATGTACTCACACTTGCTGTCCTGCGGCAATACAGGAGAGCAGTCGCGTTTTAGACCAAACATATGGTGACTGAGTGCGACCTGGACGCATCAGTGAATGGTGAGATATTTTGCTAAATAAAATTATCATGTTAGAAGAATTGCGCGATACCTTTCTTTATTTTTCCATCTGTCAGTGAGCTTTTGTGAGGTTTCACGCATGCGCAGTAAGGTGAATTTATAAGTTTCTCATCCACACTGAAACGTCTGAAAACGCCTGAAAACGCTAGTGTGGACGGAGAGCGTTTTTTAAACGAAAACTCCGTTTTCAAATGTATCCGGATTAATGTGGACGTAGCCTGTGATATAATTTCCTGTCACACGGTGGTCTTACACAATATTAAAGGAGCATTGCGGAAGTTCTGAAATTTCTAATCGTTACTGACACCAGTGGCCGTTAAGAGAAATTGCAGCCAGTCTCATGCTCGTTCTCGGTGCGCACACTCTCGCACGCTCGTACGCTCGTTGGCCGCACTAGATAAGGCTTTTTTTATTTTTTTTTAACTTACGAGGAGTTTCCATGGGTGTCTGGATTGTGCTGGAGGCTGGTCGCTTCTTTCCGTCCACAGAGTCCATGTGAAACACTGCTAGCGATTGCCGCTGCTTACTAATGGCTGCCGGATGGCTTTAAGCCGAAGTAGACGAGAATGCGCATAACGTCACATTTTGTGAATTTTCGCGCCAATTCGGACCCGACCGGACCGGACCCTGATAGAGGCACCCGTGGTGGACAGTCAAGGTGTCATTCTTTCTATTACATTATGGTTGGCTCATCAATGTACAAATAAAAACTCTATCTTAAAGATTTTTTTAAGTAAAAACCTACACATAGCTCCTTTAACAAAATGACTCCTTGAATGGTGGCTACACCACCTTGACACTTCAGGAATTTTACTTGACTCACATGATTCCCCAAATTAATTATAATATTCACAACAATGGTGTTTCAATTACTTTTATTTACTGATAAATAGTTCTAATGAAAGATTATGCCAAACTAGCTGATATGGTGTTTTATTGAGAATTTCACCTTTTTTAAACAAGATCAATTATGTGGTACAAAGTTTTGACGGTTACACCACAGACATTTTTACAGTCATCCACCAAATATTCTCTCAAAATGTATTAAAACCAGAAATTTTAGACTTGGTCCTAAAAAAGAGCATGTATGCAAGTAATGTGAAACTTTTTTTAAAAATTTGATTTTGAACCCTTTTAAATTTAATTAAACCATATGGACACACAAATTTTTGCATTACGTCCTTGACCCATCTATTGACATTGTGTCTTACATGGATTCAAGGTTTTCTAAACAAAACTTATCAAAAGATGGAGCAAATCCATACCGTCCCAGCCCTAGTGTAACATTTGATTCGTTGCTTACATTTCAATCTCATATATTGTTACGAACCCCTGTTGTTAAAAATGCTTGTTTCGTAAGGGTTTAGCAACACAAAAGGAGACGCAAAGCAAAGAGCAGTTTAAAGCATTTATTATTGGACTAATAAATGGCTGCACAAACTCACGTCTCTCAAGTTCTCTCTCTCCACAGGTAACACACATTTACTCTACTCTAACGTCACCATAGACATACCAAACACTAACAAATAGAACAAAATAGTAGCACAATACAAAGAACACAGCTTGAGTTGATCAGCGGCCTAGGCATCATGACGAGCACGGAGTTCACCGCTACGTGTCTCACCCTCCTGCACACTCCACTTATATGCTCAGCACGAGCCATCGGAGCAATGAACCACAGGTGCGCAGGGGCGGAGCCTACACTCAGGAATAAACACCAATTAGAAGACGAGACAAACATACACACAAAAATACACAGGCAACACCCATAAGGCTGAGGCCATCACAATATAGGCCTATATGCTCTATTACCAAGACTTGCATTTTACCTTCCTGATACTGACCAGGTCAACGAGTATGGGGTCTCTGCGGAACAAGTAGACGTTTTTAATTTGTGTAAATCATGCATTGAAAATTATGCCCTTCACCCAACCTTAACCAACACTGTAGCTGCGTCCCAATGTGCATACTACGCCCTAAATGGTATTGAAAATTACTTATGTCACATACTATTTAGGATGGATAGTATGCCCTTTGGGACGCAGCTTGTGACATGATCAAATCAGTTAACACGGTCAAAACCACCCCTCGGCTTACGGCCTCCTCCACTGATCTGGTAACTCTATTACTGTCCTGCAGAGACCTATACTTGAGTTCAACCCTGTTTAGCTTCAATAGGAAACCAGGCAAGAGTCAAACAACATTGAATATTGTAATCATATACCTAATGTTCTGTTTCTGTGTGAACCAAATGTCTAAAATGAAGTGGACCCTCCTTCCCTCACCCATTTAGAGTTGACATAAAGTTGACCATCTGAATTAATTACAATCAAATGAACTGATTAATATATTCCTTCAATGCTTTGCTTTGGATAAAAGTATCTGTTAAATAATTCTACTGATCTGCTCTCTGCTTTCATTATTACAGTGAGTGGAGATGATGGATCTGATTCACGGTCTGTGGGAAAATCTGCTTATGGTTCAGGAGCAGACGCAATTTTCAGTTCATCACATTCCAGAGATTCATCTCACACAAGTTACGTGTCAGGGGCCATGAAACGATGTGACAGCATTGAATTTCCACCACCAAACAGTGAGTGTATTGTTTTATTTGGCACTTTCAGTGCTTTCACTTTCACTTTCATTTTCAGTTTATTACTTTTTTCCACCTGCATGCACGGGCACACAACAGCAGAGCGGAGCTTGCCAGTGGCAACATGAGTTCTCCTTCACCGGAACGAATAGAGAAGCCGCCTTTCCACTGCACACGACATTCGCATACGATTGTCGCATTTCGCCCCCTAGTGTCAGCCGCACGGAACTTTGTAATTGGTCGTGAACATAGACTGTAAGGTCGTGGAGCAACCGTTACCCTCGGATATTCACAATGGTAAAATTAATTATTTAAATGAATGTAATGCATGCATGCATGCATATCCACACAAAACAAATGACCCTCAATAGATCTAATAAAACAGATTTTATAGAGCTAATCAATATAAATAATGATTTAATAATTATTAAATATTTTTTTCTGCCATAATTATTAATAACCGAGATTTTACAGAAATAGCGTTTAGAGAATAACATTAAAGAGTTAAAATATTGGTAATTCTAGCCTCGCGCTCATAGTTTTGATTAGAAAACATCACATCCGGTCGGCCGGTCGCATACGGTCTATTCGCAGAAGTTCAGATATTTCAACGGATCCAAAGCTCAAATCGGATCCGAATTTTCCGCATACGCATATGATCGGAAATCCCCGCAGCTCCCGTACGACTCTCCATTGGAAATAAATTACTTCCGGTTTGACGGCTGTCGTTTGTCGTGTGCAGTGGAAAGGCGGCTAGAGTCTCCACAACCGATTGAAGCATGCGACCGAGTGAAGACTGTGCGAGCCACAAGAGAACACAGTATCCGCGCCACTGATCGCAGCGGCACGAGCACTTTGATCACTTGATAAAAAATAAATAAATAAAATGCACATTTCAGCGCGAGATCACCTCTTATTTAACAAATAAACAAAATGAATGCTCTGCTAGTTAACTGGAGATGTTTTATTTATTTGTATTGGTAAAAAAAGAAAAGAAAAAAAAGCTACTAATTTGACTGTATATTATTGTATACAGCGCAAGGTTTATGCCATAGACAGTATAAGAAGTGGACAGAGCCGTCTCATTGGAACTCAGTTGAGACAGTTGAAGCCCACTTTTAGTGATTTTTGAGCACTTCCGTTCCTGACGCGCAGACTCAAACCGACTCAAACTAAGCTTGATGACGTGAGCAACCCGTCTGACAGACGTAAATCTTCTAGTAGCTGTGTGTGAAAATTACCAACGTTAATCTTGCAGAGACGGGGAACTTGAGCAAAGAGTTCTTTGGTGTGAGTGAGCAGGACTAAGTATTTTTTATAGTATTTAATTTAAAATGTAACGCCAGTACGCCATATTAAGTTAATGCATTGATTGCCTGCGAGCTTCTCCTCCTATCTTTACGGTCGCGCGACAGAGAGTCGAGTGGTTATGACGCAGTCGTTAGCCTATTTTTACAAAAACTGTTTCTACGGGGCCATAATGTAACATAGAAGGTAATGGAGCCCTTTATACATTGTCGTGTGTCTTTAGAAATAAATAATGGACAAATTGAGTCTTTAAACGCCTCAGATGTAAAGTTATTTGCTGTCAAAGTGACGCCAAAATGAATGGGAGTCAATGGGAATGCTAACGCAAGTGAAGTTCTGCTACAAGATGGCGGCTCCCGCGAGGCTTTAACTTCCGGTCGATGGATTACCCCCTTGGTTTATGCGCAAGTCTTCTTCTCTGTTTTTAGTGTATCTGTGTCAGAATTACAGCGCCTCGTACTGGTCTGGCATGTATACTACATCGGTTTGAGTCGGTTTCAGTGGTTTCGTGTGTACGCAGATATTTCTTGAGACGCCGCCGTGTTTACGGATTTTTTTTTTTAGAACGAGGGAAAAAAACATCGGATAGGGAAAGTTCTGGCTTCGTGTGGATGTAGCCTAAATTTAGTCAAGTGTATTAAGAGGCTACAATTTCCAAGTATGCCTAAGTGTAACTTGATCCCATCTAATGTGTGTTGGTCTGCCTGACCCACTGGCGTAGCCACGGGTGTGCCAGGGTGTGCCGGTGCCACCCACAGTGGCAGCTGGCACACCTAAAATAGATGCAGAATTATTTTTTAAAGTTTTAATAAAAACGTTTCCTAAACTTGGACTATTGTTGTTTACTTAAAATATTTGTACATTTAAAATGTATTTTAATTTTTTAATTTATTATCGTTAAAAAAAAATATGTGCCGACATTCGGACTGCCAACCAATCCGCAAACAGCCGCTGACGGTTGTGCTGTTGAGGCTCGCGCAGCCTCATGAGGAGAAATGGAAACAAATGAGCGCAGATCACACAAAGAAACTTAATTCCTAGCAGCTACTCACACGCATGGGCTCTCGCTCTCTCTCTCTCTCCCTCTCGGACGTCTGGTCACCCTATGTGTGTAACTTAGTGTCCAACATCCGGGAGATGTGTTCTTCCGACCAAATATCTGAGGCATTTCACCTCTTCGTAGCACCAAGTCAACCCGCGATTCATTTAGTGTTAGGCTACTGTTGTCATGGCGATGTCCCTCAATGAAATGTGCGACCTGCACGCATGAGGTAGTGACGTAATGGCGTAAGGAAAGCCCTGGAAGGGTGCGCGATTTGGAACGCTTTACAACAGTGTGGTGTGAACAGAGTGACATATTAAATTGATTCGGAACAAAGTATTCTGTTTCGGATCTGTTCCGGAACAAAACAAATCGATCCAGGTGTGAAAGCACCCTTAATGAACTTAGAGCGGTTAAAAAATTAATGTGGAGTTTTTATATTTATAACATATGATATGATACAGTAAGCAACATCACCGTGACCAAGATTGCTGAATACCATCACGATTGAAAATATGACACTGATTTCATATGACAGTTTTATTAAAAAGTAATTAATATCAAGTCACTTACATTTTAGACACAATATTGAATGTTTTTGTTCTATTTGAGCAGCGAAAATAGTTCCAAACAAACATCCCAAGAACCACAGCGCAGCTCACCGGAACACATAACTGCATTAATGAATGATTCAGCGCTTTGAACGAAACGATTGAGTCAAACGATTCAGCCGTTTGAACGAATCATTTGAATAAACGTCTCAATAACTCACTTATTAAGACGGTCACCTGCTGCCCCCTACTGGTGGTTTAGTTTCGTGTTTAAACGTAGGCTATAATTCTTTCCAATATGTCATATTTGTATCTTCAAAAAATACTTAAATCAATCTCATAACATTAATTAATGCCGTTGTAATTTTTCTGTGTAAATTAATTAATTTGATTGGTAACTAATTTTGATTGGCATAGTGTCTTATTATTTCAATTGAATTTATTGATCAAATCTAAGAATTTAAAATGAAAGATGAAGCATACATTTAAACCAATTTCTGGATTTTTACTTGGACAAGAGAATGGCTGATTTACTTGTTCAAAGGACAAGCACATGTAAAGCCTTAATGTTGAGCCCTGAGTTATATGTTATACTGTAGGCCTAGTATTATGTTTGTGGCAAGCCAGTTTTACACATCAGCCCAGTCTATTCTGTAAAGTTAGTGATAAGCCGGGTCTGAGTTTTTTTGCACATTAATTTGACAATAAATGTGGCACACCCAAATTTTCTTATGCACACCCTAGTGTTGCTTTCGTCAACGAAATTTATGACGAAATATCGTCGTCAACGAACCTTTTTCACGTGACGAAAACGAGACGAGACGCAATGTAAATGCTGGTCATGTGACGATGACTATAATTAAATGTATAATGTAATATCGTTGACGAATAAAAACTAGACTAAATGTGGTTTACAAAATAAAAACTAAGCTAAAATGTCTCTTCATTTTCGTTGACCAAAACGAGACGAGACGAAATGTTATTTAACGTTATTTCGTCTCGTTTACTTGCGTTATTACCGGTATGCAGCATTTCTGTTTGCTGTGTTTCACTTCAGGGGCTGCTTCAGATCGCACTGCGCAGACGCAGGCGACATCACATCCTCAAGCCCCATTCGCGGCATTATTTAGAAGATGCAGCTGCGTGAGTTACGGCTGTTTCACACATACTCCGTGTGTAGTGCGTATGCGGTGCGGTGCGGTGTGTATGCAGGAGCAGCTCGAGCTATTGTGTTTTCACATGTGCTGCATTTGCAGTGCGCAGCTGATCTACGGCTGTAATACCACAATCACAACATTTATTCTCTATTTTTTATTTCAAATCAATATTTCTAGCCTACATCCGTTATGTCGCGTTGTTGAGGTAGGCTACTGTGTAGATCTCTGCTCTGCTGTTATGCACGCACCGCTCCCGCGTGTGGTGTGAGCGCTCTAACCTAACATGGGTGCGGGAAAAAATACACACCGCAAACGGAGTAGGCTATGTGTGAAACAGGCGTTAGCATAAACGACAACAAACGCAGTTAAGTCTGACACAGAGAAAGGGATTCGTCTTTGGGAGAAAAAGAAGAAATGACATTTGGAAAAACTTTAATGTCATCGTGTGTAGGCAACATGTTTGGTTGGTAAAATAAATATGTTAAATTCATATCAGAGCGTCTTCTGTGTCTGGAATAGCATTCTTGAGTCTATAAGGTAACAATAATATAATAAGATAGACTAACAATAATAAGATAAGATTTTTTGAAATGGGTTTGGCTAAAAGAAAATGTTGGTTTCGTCTACTAGCCTACTAGGTATACATATTGACTGGGTTAAATAGAATTGCATTACTAAAATGAGACTAAAATACAATTTTCATGGACTAAAACTAGACTATGTCTTTCGTCGACTAAAACTAGACTAAAATGTCATCAGTTTTCGTCGACTAAAACTAGACTAAAATGTCATCAGTTTTCGTCGACTAAAACTAGACTAGACTAAAAAGAGTATGAACGTGACTAAAACTAATAAAAACTAAAATGACAGCTTGACACAAAGACTAGACTAAAACTAAAATTAAAACAGGCCGCCAAAAACAACACTAGCACACCCAGAGACACTTTTCTGGCTACGCTAGTGGCCTGACCCCTCTTTTTTTGGAATAATTTTATGTTACTCTGCCTTATTTGGGAAACATGGCCTTCAGTAGCCTTAAGTTATCAATTAAATAAACTTCTTCAAGTTTGGTGGTTCTTCAAGATCTTGACTGTAGCCTATTTCTGTTTTTTATAGATAAATCATGGACAAAACATGTAAAATCCCATCTGATTAATAAAGTATTTGTATGTTTTAATGATGACCAATAGACTGCATTATTTTTAGGAACATATTGATAGTTGTAAAATCTCAGAATATTGTTCTATAAGAGTTTCAAACCTTTTACTGATTTAAATGTTTTCCCCCCCAGTGAGTGGAGATGAGCGGTCGGACACATTGTCTGTGGGAAGTTCTGGTTACAGTTCATTCAGATCACGATCAGGAGCAGACAGCGATTCAGTTTTTAGCTCATCACGCTCAAAAGTCTCATCTCGCAGCTCAGGATTCGGGTCTTTGGGGTCCATCCCAGAGTATCCTGAACATTCAGGAACCAGACGAGCACATGGTGGGACCATGATCTCAAAACTTCTCCCAAGAAGATCAAAGAAGCATGATAAGCATAAAGACACTAAGAAATCTTGAATTATATAAAATTAATAAAAGAGTAATTGTGTCTTTATAATGTTGACGACACAATATTTAATTATAACTATTACTAAAACTATAAGGTATTGCAGTTGTCCAATTAAATTAGTGGAGATCATAAATCATATTGATATGTAATTAACATTGAGTGTTTTTTTTTATTACTTTGTAAAAAAAAAAGTTTTAACTTTCTTCATAAATCCTAATTTTAATCTCAGATTTATATAGATTTGCTAAGGGGTAATTAAATGCAACAAATCGTGTAAAAAGTATAATCTTTCATAAATGTCTGTCAAAATATAACGTACATGTTGAATGACGTTCACTAACCCAGTAAAGTGGAGTTTCAATTGGATTGGTGTTTTTTCTCTTTAACCTGCAGTGTAAAGTATTTTAAATTAATTGGTTCTGTGATCATTCCGATTAAATTTCAGCGAGTTAAGAACAAGTTCATTATGTATTATGTACGTTGTCGTCTTTATCAACATTTTTTTCCTCTTCTCGGAAAACTATGATGTAGTCGAAACATCTGGTAGTGTGTGTTTTCCAGGTAATGCATTTTCTGCCTGAACCGCTATTTTTACTTCTAATATTCCAACCGACGACGAGTGTAAAGCTGCGTCCCAATGTGCATACTATCCACCCATCTGCCCTAAATAGTATTGACAATTACTAATGTCACATAGGCTACTATTTAGGATGGATAGTATGCTATGCACATTGGGACGCAGCTTAAGTTTTGGATGGACGTGATAACATGTGTGAGGGGTGAACTGTGTTTGATCTTTGGGTAATTATAAAATGTGCTGGAGATGTTAGTGCTGGGCGTTATTCCAGTTCATACCAAAAACCGGTGTTTTTTTTTGTTATGATATGAATTTTTAATTGGTTTATGTCGCTTACAATGTTCAGAATGCCGTGCGACACTGTTTGAGAGGGTCCGTTTTCAGTGTTGCACTGTAGCGTGACGGGGAAGATGGATAGGTTAGGTTAAACTACAATTGATAGCTGTCAAATTATATTACAGTGTTTTTTCCATACATTGGTTAAAGGGGTCATATAATGCCATTTTTGTACAAGTTAATATGAATCTTTAGGGTTTAAATGAAAACTTTGTAATATACTTTTATTAAAAATTCTCATTAGTATTTTAAGAAAACACTCATTTTACCTGCTCAAAAACAGCTCTGTTTTCAGCACGCCGTTTAAGTGTATATGCCTTTAAATGATAATGAGCTTCGCTGACTCCGCCCCTCTGTTCTGTGGGCGCATTGACACAACGCACGTGAAGTGTTCACTTGTCAACAGTTGAGGGTTTATTATGGCAGCGGGATTCTCTCTGAGGACACATCTGTGCAACCGTATCAGTTTGAACCGGAGTTGGACCCTAAACAAGATGACGGCCCCGAAGAAGTTCGACAATTAAGGCTTGAACAGGACGTTTCTGAATGGTTGGTTAACAATGTCACTTTGATCTATTTTTGTATGTACTGGCAGGGTAAGTTAACGTTAGAGTTGTGAGATACAAACGCTATGTGTTTAACGTTACTAATGAAAGTTATAGGTTAGTTCGTTGACAGATTTATGTAGAAAAACTTTTTTTTTTGTTGTTGTTGTAAATGTATGCTTGTCAGTGATGCGTGACGTTATCTCAGTAACTATCGTGACTGAAACTGACATGAGGTCATATCAGTAATGATTCTAGCAGTAGTTGAAGGATACCTAAGAATTTGTATTATGTTTATGTTTAGTGCAGTACGATAATGTTTTATGTTTTAAGAAAACTTTTAAGTACATCTATAGTATTGTAACTGCATTGATATTCCTGTTACGTTAACTGTAACACCTGCGTACAGTTTTTAATAACACATTAACTGCGTTTTTCATTATAAACGTGGGATTATGAATTATATTGAGAACGTCGTAACGTTACATAGAATACATGCCGTAATGCACCCTGAGTGTAAACATTAGCCACAATCATCGTGAAGCGTGCAAGTGATTTGCAAAGATGAATATAAAGGTTAATATAACAGTACACTCACTTCTTCTGGAGGTCCAACAGGAACACGAATAGTTGGTACCGATTCCTTTTTCAGCTTCTTAGCAAAACCTGATTTATATTGACCCTCGTTTAAAAAGCAGTCTGGTGAGAAATGATTCGCGCAAACATGAGCGGAAATATTCCCTTCATAAACAAAACTCAGCCACTGTGTCTTCAGCGGTTCGGATTTAGGAACATTAAAATGACTGCTGTGTTCCTTATTACACCCAAGAACAGAACACCACAATCGCTTAGGCGCCATTCTGCTCCAGTGTATCAATAATGACGAACTATGATTGACATCTCACTGACGAGCGAGGGCGGGTCTGTGTTGAAACGCTGCTGTCAATCAACGATCGTGGGAGGGGCGTGCGAGCTTGTGACGTCACAGGATCGAACGGCTCGATTTGAGGCAGGGGAAAACATATAAGGAGATTAAAACAAAACCACTGGATGGATTTTTATCATTATATGATGGTTGTGTACAGGCACTGCCAACACACATTTCAGTACAATCAACTTGTAAAAGTGCATGTACCATTATATGACCCCTTTAACAATATCATCACTGCCCGCCACAAATTGATTTTCCAAAAGGCATTTTGTAAACAGCCTTGCAAACCCGTATTACCCAGCAAGCAATTTTGCGTCTAAAAGACGTCTAATAGCCGTCAAAACACAGCCCAGACGTCTAGGCTAAAATAAGGCTAAATTTGGGCTGTCAGTGAAAATTTAATAGACGTCTAACTATAGCCCAAGAATAGACGTCTAACTATAGCCCAAGAATAGACGTCTAACCATAGCCCACGAATAGACGTCATCAATAGACGTTTATTGAACGACTACATATATACGTCTAATAGACAGTGCATATGGGTCTAGGCTAAAACAAGGCTGAATTTGGGCTGTCAGTGAAAATCTAATAGACGTCTAAACGTAGCCCAAGAATAGACTAGTCATCAACTAGACGGCTATTAAACTACATATACATGTAATAGACAACAAAATGATGGCTAAAAGATTCTTTTCACTCAAATATAACAGGTTCTTATAAATGACAATCCATCCAAACAAATTAAATATAAAGGTTTTATTTAGAAAAAGAACATTAACAACTTACAAAAAGATCAAAACAGAAAAATGACCAAATCATATATTAAAAATACAATATAAAATTATATAAAAAAAGGAACATCAACAACTTAAGATAATAAAATATAAAACTGTTGCTGCTGGGAATTTGGTCATCACGGCATCTGCCAAATAAGAAAAAAAATAATTGCACAAGAAAAGCATTGTTGAGCTTAACCTCAAGTGTGCATGGACTAATACATTCACCTGTGTGTGTGTGTGTGTTCTGTTTAGGTTTTAATGCACATCTGAGCTATTTGCATTATTGATATACTGCCAAATACTTTTTATAATTGCTAATTTTATATAGCCAATAATTTGTATTTTTATGCTGTATTATAAAATGAATTCAAACTTGAATGAATGAAGGCATTTTGAATGAAACTTCATCTTATGGTGCTTGTACAATAACACATATTATTCTACTCTATTAGCTTATGCTCTCTCTGTATGTAACAAGCCATTGTTCAGACAAATTCAATATTATAGTTCAAATCGATGTTGAACTTTGTCAAAGTTGAGAGGTTTAGTGAGGAAATGCTTTTCATATCATAATGATCTAAAGAAAAGAGTAACATATATTTGGGGCTTTCATAACACTTTATAATAGGTTTGGATTCAGATAATTCGAGTTTAAGGGCACATGGAAACATACAGTAGCCTACACGTGCATACACTGTTACCCACTAAAATGTCACGATTGCAACAACACATAACAAATAATTTAGCTAAAAATTAGCACATGTCAAAACGAAAACACAGATACTTACAAGACAAAAGTAGGAATGTCTTTTGCTTGTTCTCTTCGACCGACTTCTGAATGCAATGCTCTGAACGGCTCTGACTCGTTTACTGTTTCAAAAAATGCTGGGAATGTATTTATCGCGCGATCGCGACTATCAAGTCTCGTTGCCATCTAGCGGTTGAGAAATGTAATTGCATTTTTATTTAATTTAAAATAAAGAACGTCAAATAATATCATAGATTTGTTTTATGAATGTGTGGCAGCAAACATGAAGCTGTGTGGGCGAAAAACATGTAAACAATTTTAAGACTATTTTGGCTATAGCCAAGCCGTTAAACATAGACCACTGATTGCCTGGATCAGACGTAGCCCGTCCAATTCAAAGCTAAATCGTGACTACAGATCGACAATGTCATGAAATTACACTGGCACCTTGTAGATATTACCAATGCGAACATGATGGGATATCAACCATCTCGTGCGTTGCCTGTCCAACAATTAATTAAAACTACAATGAATCAGTTTCGACTATAAGTGGGCTACAAATAGCCGGCTGATATATGAGCTAGATCGTGTCTACGCACAGCCTACACATAGAACATGTCAAAGAAATGAAACCAAACACCTTGTAATCACAGTTGACTTTGCTTACATGATGGAATATCATGCATTTTTCAAGTTATTTTGGAAAAAAATACATTTAACCAGATTCAATGTTATTTTGGCTAGAAGTGGGCTACACATAGCCGGACTATATCGGGTCTATATTTAACCGAGACGTTGAAATGACGGCTATTGCTTGCTGGGTAATAGCGTGGAATTTTTCTACAATATTCACTCATGACAGTAAAATACAATGGCAAGCATTGCAAAGCTATTATATCCCCCATAGACATAAATTAAACTTTTCCATATGGTAAAGGTGTAGTATGTACAGTGGAGATTAAAACTAAAGGTATTGTTTTGGAATGACCTGTTGGAAAGATTTGCCTTTTATTTGTGTTAAATGATCGAGGTGACAATGGTTCTGTGATCACAAGTTTAATAATGTCATGAATTTATGATAAAATGTCTGCATATGTTGCTTTAATTGTTATGGTTACTTTATGTATGTTTTCTGTAATTGTTATGTCTTCCTGCCATGAGAAATTAAGGGGCTGGTGTGTAGGAGCCATTTTAATGCAATTATAGATTTGTCCATTGGGGGCACTCTGACATTGGTATATTAGGAGCACATGGGTAATTAGACAACAGGTGTATTTGTAGTGGGGAAGCACACAGTTTTTTGACCGTGTTAAGCCATGTTCAAGGACATATGGGGTGCTTCTCATTTCTTATTTGTGCATCCTCGTTTCCTTTCCTAGCTTCCTTTCCTCGCGTCTCAGCTCCACCCCCTGTAGGACGCGAGGAAAGGCTGCAAGGAAAGAAAAGGAGGACGGAGGAATCGAATGAAAGCAATAGGCTCGTTTGAGATGCGCCTTGCCTCGCCTGAAATGTAGGCGAGAGTAGGCGGCTGCAGTGAGAGGAGGAGTGAAAAAAGCACAGGCAAGACGGACAGATCTCTCTTCTCGCAGTGGATCTGAGTCATCAGACACCTGTGAGATCAAAGGCGGATATCGCGGGATTCACGCTCGTGCACAGTGTTGCTAATAAACTGGATGTAATTTAAGTTCTGTTGCTTTTATATTAAAATAAATATAATGAACAAGACGCCGAAAGTACTTGATATTTAATTCCATTCCAAATGAGTGTTTATCAATCATTTTTTCTTTAATACAGACATAGGCTATGTGTTTTTTTATATAGGCCTATAATAAAATGACATAACCCATAGAGATCGCACTGTCCGAGAGTTTGGGAATATTCACACATCATAACATATAAAAAACATGATATCCGAGTTTTAAAATCAAACATTTTAAAAGAGAACAATACATCACGGTTGTTTAAACCAATCAACATTAAGCTGTGTCGTCAGTAAGTCGTTTCCCATCATGCTTTTGATCAGCGCAGTCGGTGGAGAGCAACTGCGCCCGACTGCAAAATCCGACACGTGCGGCTTGCGCTCGCGAGAGCTTTTTGACATCAGCATGACATCAGAGCAAGGCGGACCGCTCTCGGACACATTTCTAACCGGCATGCATCTCGCGCTGATCACCGGTGATCGATTCTGCGCAGATTTTGCTCATCTCAAACAAGCCTTTTTTTATACATTGGAATACTTGATCACTCGAGCGTCACTTCACTGCGTCATCAGCAGCGCTCAAATGATCTGCCCTTATGTTGTTGAAGTTTGTTTATTTAAGAAATTCATAATAAATAACAATAAAGCAAGCTACCCTATTGAAATATGTGAGATGTGTGGTTTATATAAACTGCAAGGGTAAATTATAAATTAAAATGATTGTGACAGATGTGAAGGGGGAGGAGAATTGATGCGTGCGTCACGTTTAGTCGATAAAACACTTCCGCATAGGATACACCTGTGTATCCTCGCTCATGACTCCTCTGGAAGCCTCCTCACTCCTCGATCCTCGACTCTGATTATTAGAGAATTGCAATTAGAGAATTGAGATGTCCTTCAAGATGGCTGAGCTCGATCAGTTTCCGGGTTATACGATGGAGGACAGAGGAGCGAGGAGATGAGGAGGGATATTGAGAAGCACCCATGGATTATGGACAATATGTGTGCACTGTATCTGCAAGGTATTGATTTAACATTAGTATGTGTTGAACAACAAAGACTGAGACACCACAAGAAGCTAATTGGAAGCAACGTTTATTAATTAGAGCACATCTTACATCTGTGTTCATGGAGTTTACACGCATTAATTACTTGCTCACTCCTATTACCAATTCCACAGCGGCTTAATGGAAAGCTGTTACACATTGTATTTTATGTTGTTGGGTATCACAAAACCGAATATAATACGAAAAAGTAGGTACTATCTTACAGCGGTTTGCAACGATTCTCCTTTCCCCCACAATGCATTGCATTACGTCACCTTGGGGAGAGAATTTACCAAAGCCCGCCTCGAGAGCATTGAGAGTGATGTAAGGAACTTAGCTATAGGAAATAATAATAATCAATAATAATTTGTTATGATTAATTATGAATATTTGGGTCAGTTAATTGGATTAACACGACATGGCTAAATTAATATTACAATCAATTACTCAGTTCGACCAACAAACTATTTTGATTATTAATTTATTCTAAGAAAAGGGTATCTTCCATGGCCACGGAAGAATAATTATTTATTAGCATGTACAGTGCTTTCAGCATTGTAGCAAGATCAAGATCGTAAAAGAGACACTTGTTTGCAAGCAGTAAATCAGAACCAAATACATAAAGTGCATACGTTTTATTAACTAAATCATAAACATGAATAAACTAAACAAACATACATAAATACAGGTGTAGGAAAAAGGAGTGAGAGATGGAATGATGTAACGATGGAGAAGATCCATCTAACTATGAGAAGAACCAACAGCATTTCATTTTCACATTTCATTGAATTGAATACTTGCATTTGTAGTGGGAACAATTCTTGAAGTTGTGGAAAATTGAAGTCGTATGAGGGTTCCGGTGGTGTCAAGTGGAAGTTGTTTGAAAGTTCTCTCTCCCTCTCTGACCACATGACTGGTTGGGTCAAGGCCTGGGCCCTGCTGAGGCTACATCGAGCATCCAGGAGAAGGGAGGAAGTCGGAAGAGATGTTGATGGTTCCGTTCATTGTTGGTTAAGAGAGTCTTCTCTCTCCATCCTGAATGTGAATCCAGGGCTGGCCGTTTTCTAGATTGAAGAAAAGGCAGAGCATGAAGCATGGCCCTTGGGCCCCCGTGGAGGGGGAGGGGTTCCCCAGTATAAGCAGCAGTGTGTTGCGGCCGAATGAGAATAACTAAGAAGCGGGAAGGGCTTGTGTGGATGCAATTTATAACCGGAGAAGAGTCCACCCTCTCCGGGTTGGCTCGGCCAATAAGAAAGGTGAAATGTCCAAGCGGGAAAGTTGCTCTGTCGTTGATTTACGAGTCTTTGTCCTAAACGTGGTTATACCTTCATTAATGCTCAGATAGATAACAAATCCACACTGCCTTCTAGAAGAAGGCGATGTACATCAAAGTGTGAGTCATTAAAGGGGAAATGAAATGTCCATGTTTTGGCACTGGTAGTAGTTACATATATTAGAAACTTCACTCTGACTAAAATTTTATTTTAAAAAAGTTGTTAAAACCACAGATATGACCAAATTAATTTCTTATTTCTAGCTAGCTTTCTAGCTTGCGAGTCGCCATTTTGGAGTGACGTCACAGCCTACGTAACAGGGTTGGTTGGTTTTCCGTTGGTGAGTGAAGAGAGTGAAGCGTTCCTGGATCGGACTCAATACACACTTGATTTGAAATGGTGGAAGACCGTTTTTCTGATTTAATGTCACACTTTAGGAAGTTATTAAAGTGGAAAGTTGCATGTTATGGTTCGTGATATATTAGTCTTATTTCCAAAACACAAGCTTTCAACTTATTTCGGATTATTTCTTTTTTTTATATTTCATTATTGCTTGTTTTTCGTAGCAATATCTGGCAACATTTTACTGTCTGCATTAAAGTCAAGTCAAGTCAAGTCACCTTTATTTATATAGCGCTTTTTACAATACAAATTGTTTCAAAGCAGCTTTACAGAGATAACAGGAAAACAATGTTGTAATAGTATTGTTCAATTGAAAATTAAATGTCCCCAACTAAGCAAGCCAAAAGGCGAAGGCAACAGTGGCAAGGAACCAAAACTCCATCAGGTGACAGAATGGAGAAAAAAACCTTGGGAGAACCCAGGCTCAGTCGGGGGGCCAGTCCTCCTTTGGCCAACGAATGAACAGTGTATGATTATGAGTTAGGCAGCATAATGTCAGGAGTCAGATGGGATCAGAACTTTCACGATATTATCCAGTTCATCTGGTTGGGTTGGGTCATCCGGCCGGTGAGGAGATGAGTGTGGTGAGGTGTCCATGGGCCTTCACAGCCCTGATAATGCGTGTCGTCGTGTCCATGTGATGGTCCTTCATCAGATCTGGATATGCCCTGGATCCGGCGGTCTACGGTAAACCTCGGGATAAACAAAGAGACTAATATTAGCGTAGACGCCATCCTTCTTATGATGTACAAAGTACATCAGGAATTATGGGAAGTGTTCCCGGTTCCGGCTGATCTAATCTATGCAGCCTAACATTGAATTATAGAAATCTATAATGTGTTATGTGTATGCTAAGCCAAAGAGATTGTTTTTTAGTCTAGATTTAAACTGACAGACTGTATCTGCTTCCCGGACCGTGTTAGGAAGATTGTTCCAAAGTTTTGGTGCTAAATAGGAAAAGGATCTACCGCCAGCAGTCGATTTTGATATTCTAGGTATTATCAACTGGCCAGAATTTTGAGATCGCAATAGACGTGAAGGACTATAATGCGTTAAGAGCTCGCTCAAGTACTGGGGAGCTAAACCATTTAGTGCTTTGTAAGTAATCAGCAATATTTTAAAATTTATACGATGTTTAATAGGCAGCCAATGCAGTGTTGACAGAACAGGGCTAATATGGTCATACTTCCTGGTTTTGGTAAGAACTCTAGCGGCTGCGTTTTGAACTAGCTGTAGTTTGTTTATTAAGCGTGCAGGGCAACCACCCAGTAGAGCATTACAATAATCTAGCCTTGAGGTCATGAACGCATGAACTAATTGTTCCGCATTTGTCAGTGAGAGCATATGACGTAATTTAGATATATTTTTAAGATGGAAAAATGCGGTTTTACAGATACTAGATACGTGACTTTCAAATGAAAGATTGGTATCAAAGAGCACACCCAGGTTCCTAACTGACGACGAAGACTTAACAGAGCAGCCATCAAGTGTTAGACAGTATTCTAGGTTATTAGGTGAGGAAGTTTTTTGTCCAATGATTAGAATCTCTGTTTTTTCAGAATTTAGTAATAGGAAATTACTGGTCATCCAATTTTTTATATCAGCTATGCATTCCGTTAATTTTGTGAATTGGTAAGTTTCGTTAGGTTTTGAAGAAATATACAGCTGAGTATCATCAGCATAACAGTGAAAGCTAATTCCATATTTCCTAATGATATCTCCTAATGGTAGCATGTACAGAGTGAACAGCAGCGGTCCTAGTACTGAGCCTTGTGGTACGCCATACTGAACTTGTGATCGATAAGACATCTCTTCATTTACTGCTACAAACTGAAAACGGTCAGATAAGTATGATTTAAACCATGCTAGTGCAATTCCACTAATGCCAACATAGTTTTCTAGTCTATTTAAAAGAATGTTGTGGTCGATAGTATCAAATGCAGCACTAAGATCAAGTAACACTAATAGAGAGATACAACCACGATCGGATGATAGGAGCAAATCATTTGTGACTTTAATGAGAGCAGTCTCAGTACTATGGTACGGTCTAAATCCGGACTGAAAATCCTTGCAGATATTATTTCTTTCTAAAAAGGAACACAGTTGTGAGGATACTGCTTTTTCTAGTATCTTTGACAGAAAAGGCAGATTCGAGATTGGCCTGTAATTGACTAATTCTGTAGGATCAAGTTGCGTTTTTTTAACAAGCGGTTTAATCATAGCCAACTTAAAGGTTTTTGGTACGTATCCTAATGACAAAGATGAATTAATGATATCTAGAAGAGGATCTATGACCTCTGGAAGCATCTCTTTCAGTAGCTTAGTCGGTATAGGGTCTAGCATACAAGTTGTCGATTTAGATGAATTAACAATTTTGCAAAATTCTTCCTCTCCTATAGCAACAAATGAATCAAAATGCTCCTCACGGAGACTACAATATACTCCCTGATGCGATACTGTAGTAGACGGTTGCATAGTTATAATTTTGTCCCTGATATTATCAATCTTATAAGTGAAGAAGTTCATAAAGTCATTACTGCTGTGTTTCTTATAAACTTCTGGGCTTGAAGCTTTCTTTTTCGTTAGTTTAGTATCTTGTTCAAAAAAATACCTAGGATTATGTTTATTTTCTTCTAATAGGTTTGAAAAATAATTAGTTCTAGCATCTTTTAAGGCCTCTCTGTAAGCAATCGAGCTCTCCTTCCATGAAATCCGAAATACCTCTAGTTTTGTTTTCTTCCAGTTTCGCTCCATTTTTCTGGCTGCTCTCTTAAGGCTGCTCTTTTTAAAAAAAAAAGCTTAGAAGAAATGTAATTGCTGACAGGAAGATACCGCATTCGGTAAGACAAACGCAATGATCATCGTGACTATCTGTAAGAAATGTATAACACTATCAAAAATAACAACATGCATTTGTTAACGAGCCAGTGTGATGCAAACATGTATGAGAGGTTTGAAATGATAATATGATAGCAGATGAACGCTTTTTATGCGTAGTTTAATGTTAAGTTTTATTTCTTTCACTGCGTTTTACTGAACTCAGCCCAGAGGCTTTAAAGCCAACCAACCCCATGACGTCACAGGTTAGAATACTGCGCAATGGCGGCGCCCTTTCCGCAAAAGATATAACGGTTTTTTCTTTTTCTTTTATATGTTTACATTTGTCATGTTTCTTATATAATTGTTGATTATAATGGAAATCCATCTTGTAAATCAGGTGAATTTGATTGACTGCTTCATTTCTCCTTTAAATGCGGATTAGGTAGGAGGCATGATACAGGTGAGGTTACATGGTTTCTGTCTCCCATTGTCTCTCTCTCTCTCTCTTGTGCACGTGGCCACATTCCTGTGGAGGTCGTAAAATCGTAACATGACACTGTTTCTGCCCTTGGGTTCGTTTCATTTGGGATGTTAGTTTTGGAGTTTCATATACCTTTGTATATAATGAATAATTAGTGGTTGGGTTCAGACCCTACAGTGACTAGAGAGACGAGAAGTAGATGAGAGTATTCATATAGCGCAGAATATAGATAAATAGATACATGCATAGATATAGATAGATAGACTAGATATATAGATTTACAGACAGATAGATAGATATAGATAGATAGGCTAGTATATGCGGCAACTGTACATCCAATGGCGCGGACGCCTCTGACGTGCGACCAATGAGCCAACTCTACGTTGTCAATCTGCCTACTATATATTTCTATCTATCTAGCTGCTAGCTATCTATGCTAACGTTTATGCTATATGGATGTCTGCCTATCTCTCTCTCTATACCGCCCACACAAGCACCTGCCAAACACAGTGACAGACACGCGGCGGCCACGTTTGCAACAACATTTTCACCGGAGGAAGAGATAAACGCTTAGAAACGCCCATAGCTAGCATGATGTCTTCTATTTCTAGATGACAAAGTTTACCAGTACTATGACAAAGGTTACCGGTACTTATCTGAACTAATGTCATGATCACTGCCACTAGATTTAAAGGAAAACGTTGATTTTTCACTCGGTGCTATTCAATGACAGTAAAAAAAAAAAAAAAATTGTGGTTATTGTGCACTGCTGCTCGTAGACTAGCTCCAGTGCTCATTGCTGCGTTGATAAATGATAGCAACTCACCAGGACAATTCACCAACTCTTCCTCATCCTAATCAGTCGCCATAGTTCTAATACTAGGCTGAGAATGTCTAATAGTAGACGGGCTCTGATACTAGGCTGAGGCTGCCTTTCCTCCACTGCTCCCCAACATGACGTCATCACTGAATCGCGTAAAAAAAACGTTAATCCCAAAAACGTAAAAAAAAATTTATTTAAGACAATTTTTGAGACATTTTAAAAATGATATACATATCTTGAGTGATTTGTGTAGCCTACCCATTAATCGACAGTGGGTAACCTGCAACATGGGCTTTAAACAGAATACACAAACCAGTCCCGGTCATTTGACTGCACATCACATTTTTGACATTATTGATTCGGCGTTTCAATCGTAATTCAACGGACCGTTCTACGGGACATAAATTAAGCCTTTAAATAAAAGTGTTATTGAGCCGTTTAACAAGAGCCGACAGGACATTAAAATGAACACAAAAAAAATGGTTAGTGCCTACCTTACACACACCGACGGTGGACTTGTGCTCACGAGTAGAGCGGACGAATTATTTATATCCACACACACTGCAATGGTCACAATACGACGTCACACTCTTATGTTTAAATCAAAACAAAAAAAACACATGAAACGGTTAGTTCCATCCATGATTTTGATTGGTCAATAGCTGTGTTTTATTCACGATAAAACACGACTATAACCGCTTCACCCAACGGTTCTATGTATCACTACACCACCCCTAGCAACCACACTTAGCAACGTAAACATATGTTCTCATTGATATTGTTCATTGAAGCTTATATAGAGGGAATGCGCGTGACATCACCGCCAGCTGGAGTGAATGCGGTTACGCCCACTGAGTGGCAAAAAGACTGAGCGGCATCATTGGTTTTCAGCGTGAATGCCGTGAAAACCACAAAAAACACATCTAAAATGGGAAAGAGCTTTGCGATTGACTGTACAACTACATTTGACAAGAAATCTGAGGTATATTTTTACAGACTGCCAAAGCTACAGAACAGAGAAGCAAATGGATCGATGCAATTCATAGAAACAACAGACTCCAGCCAGAGAAAAGTGGATTTGCAGTTATCAATGAGCACGTTTACATGCACACCAGTAACCATAACAACGCAAGTAAACCGCGGCATGTTTACATGACTTTAAATCAGGCCACGACTCTGTGTAACGACAAAACAATCATTTGCGTATCTGACTTTGAGTATTTCATTTGTTATGTCGGTTGTTGTTAAATAAAGTTTGCAACATGTTGCAAATATTCAGCTCGACTAGATGGTCCCAACGAGCTCGGTACTCGCCGAATTCGTCTAGTATTCGCCGAGATATTTGCGTAATAGACGGTATTGTCTATGAGTTCGAGCACGAGCGCTCTTGTAAAAATTGGTTGCAATCTGAAACATCACCACTAGAGGCCACTAAAAGTTACATAGAGCACCTTTAATGGACTGTTTAATATAATTTAACATAAACTAAAAGACAGTTGTATTTTAATTAAGTCAAGTTAAGTCACCTTCATTTATATAGTGCTTTTAACAATATAGATTGTTTCCAAGCAGCTTTACAGTGATAATAGTAAAGTAACAGAGATTGTTTTGGCTTTACAGCAGGTCTAGAATAAAGTTATTGTCCAGCTAAAGTAAAAAATATACAGCTTGTATATTATCCTATCATGCAGTTACAGATGCAGCGTTTTGACTGAACCACTTCTACTTCTGCTGCACGAGATGAGAAGACATTTTTATAATGTTCTGTGTCATGAAAGAGTCTGCGTTTGTGATATATTTTCTTCTTCCTTTCCTGAAAAACGCTCTGTCTGGATGTGTTTAAATCTGCATTAAGGATGTGTTTCTGTCACATTTCACACATGCACACTTCAATAAGCCGACAGAAAGCAGGTTAATACGTTTAGACCTACCTATATTGTATTTATATGAAGCGTTCACAGGCAAATTTACCTCACGTATTTCCCCGGCGCCAATCAGGCGCATATAAATGTCAGGAAACACAATGGCTGCGTGTCAATATCCATGATCACTGGATCTTTGGTAGGCCTAAATAGTAAGGAACAACATGTCGAGACGAGTCCAACCATTGTTTGTTTTACTCGCGTTTTCGCAGTTTCCCCTATTAAATCCAGTCACGCAGCAGCTCTTTTGCCACTCAGTCCGGCTGAGGGGGCGTGTTCTGGCGGGAAAGTGACGTTAATGCATTCCCTCTATAGAGTTGTTTTGTGAGAGATCAAGTAAGCGAGTGTGCCTAGATATAGCGTTTTCCTTCAGGTCAGTCCTATATTCGTTAAAAAAAAATCTGTTTGAATGTCCGCCGTGATATAATGTCCTTTTAACAGTCAAGGGGTTTAAAGGTGCCATATGTCAAAAAATCAATTCAAACTCCACATATTCCATACCAGATGGGGGCAGTATAACTCCAGAAAGTTGGCCTACTCTAGTCTGTTTTTTAGTTTCAGGTTGTTAATCTTCTAAAACCGTCAAATAGTCCGCTTTGTCCCGCCAAAGCCTATTTTGATCGGTGAGGGATGTAGAGGTGTGGGATGTCTAGAATGACTGCTGCCGCTGCGCTTGACAGGGCGCGTTACGAACAGAGAGAGAGACAGAGAGAGCGAGCGAGCGAGCGAGCCCCGGCCGCGCGTGCGCGCGCACTCTCTGTCTCTCTCTCTGTTCGTAACGCGCCCTGTTATATCTCGGCAGCACTATAACTTGTCAATTTTTTTAATGACATCATTGCACTTATTTCTTCTCATTATTTTGATGTGTGTAGCTCATTTTTTGGATATTTTTACCTCAATTTTGACATATGGCACCTTTAAAACAGGTACTGGAAGCTTTGGCACTGTGTGCAGGTGCCAAGTCCTGTTGGAAAATTAAATCTGCATCTCCATAAAGTTGGTCAGCAGCAGGAAGCATGAAGTGCTCTAAAACTTCCTGGTAGACGGCTGCGTTGACCTTGGACCTCAGAAAACACAGTGGACCAACACCAGCAGATGACATGCACCCCAAACCATCACTGACTCTGGAAACTTTACACTGGACTTTAAGCAACGTGGATTCTGTGCTTCTCCTCTCTTCCTCCAGACTCTGGGACTTTAATTTCCGAAGGAAATGCAAAATTTACTTTCATCAGAGAACATAACTTTGGACCACTCAGCAGCAGTCCAGTCCTTTTTGTCTTTAGCCCAGGCAAGACGCTTCTGACGCTGTGTCTTGTTCAAGAGTGGCTTGACACAAGGAATGCGACAGCTGAAACCCATGTCTTGCATATGCCTGTGCGTGGTGGTTCTTGAAGCACTGACTCCAGCTGCAGTCCACTCTTCGTGAATCTTCCCCACATTTTTGAATGGGATTTGTTTCACAATCCTCTCCAGGGTGCGGTTATCCCTATTACTTGTACACTTTTTTTTCTACCACATCTTTTCCTTCCCTTCGCCTCTATTAATGTGCTTGGACACAGAGCTCTGTGAACAGCCAACCTCTTAAGCAATGACCTTTTGTGTCTTGCCCTCCTTGTGCAAGATGTCAATGGTCGTCTTTTGGACAGCTGTCAAGTCAGCAGTCTTCCCCATGATTGTGTAGCCTACAGAACTAGACTGAGAGACCATTTAAAGGCCTTTGCATGTGTTTTGAGTTAATTAGCTGATTAGAGTGTGCCACCAGGTGTCTTCAATATTAAACCTTTTCACAATATTCAAATTTTCTGAGATCCTGATTTTGGGGTTTTCATTAGTTGTCAGTTATAATCATCAAAATAAAAAAGAATGAACACTTGAAATATATCAGTCTGTGTGTAATGAATGAATATAATATCCAAATTTCACTTTTTTAATAGAATTACTGAAATAAATCAACTTTTTGATGATATAGATGCCCAGCACCTGTATATCAGAGACAATTGAAAGGTTCACAGTTCTGCTGTATGACAGAACCAGTGCACGTGAGCGTGAACACGGCTAAGAAAAAGCTTTTTTCAAAAAGGCACAGTGTTCGCCAAATTCCACCAACAAGTGCAGCTCTTGAACAGCATGTGATGTCACATTTTTATTTTTTTCACATAACATGAATTTACAGATAATTCATTAACCCATGTATAGTAATATTTAGTATTACTGGAGCAAATTTTAAAACATATCTTATATTTTAAAGTTTAAAGACCTTCTTTGTGAAAGTGTGCTCATATTTACATGTATTTATGGTGAAATCTTATTGCATTTTATGTTTCTGGCAGCTTTTAATCCATTTTCCCATTACGAAATCCATATTTGGTGGCCATTTTGAAAAATGGCCGCCATGACCCCCAGGGGTCAAATTTCAAGCGCCTACGGTCCTAAATCTGATCAGACCCCCTTTGTGTTTGGTGATCAAATTTGATGCTTGATGACCAAATTTGATGCTTTTATCGCAAAGTGATCGATTTTTGCGCTTAACCGCCCCACTAGGGGCCATAACGTAAGATACAAAGTAATGGAGCCTTTTATACATTGTGTTTCTTTAGAAATAAATAATGGACAAATGAATTCTTTGGACGCCTCAAATGTAAAGTTATTCGCTGTCAAACTGACGCCAAAATGAATGGGAGTCAATGGAATGCTAACAGCAGGTGAAGTTCTACTACAATGGCGGCTCCCGCGAGGCTTCAACTTCTGGCTGATGGATTACCCACTTGGTTTAAATTCCCGTGCCGTGACACGTTGTGTCTTGTTTTTCCGTGTTCACAACAAATCCTATCAATATAATTTAAGTCTTCTCTGTTGACAGACTCACTCATAAAGACAGTCTTTGGCAACATCTACAGGCGAAATAATGTAACTTGCTGTTCACGGTCAAGGACTATTTCTTCCAGCGGAAGGAAGGCTTTAGCGATTTTACTTAATAAAAATGGCGTTGATACAATTTTTTTGGCTTTAATATTTGTATTGTGTGTAACTGTTTTATAAAATCATCAATGTACTCGAGGCTGCTGTATCGTGAATAAGTCACGTTGTGCCTAACAACGCCCTTCAGCCGTGACTTATTCACTATACAGGACAGCCTCTCGTACACAATTTAACACATAAGATTTTTCTAATAGCCCACTTAAAGTGTTAATTAAAAATACATTACTAAATGCTAAAAATTTTAAATTGTGAATGAACAAATATTTGCGTTGCATTTACAATCCTGTGAAAACAGACTGCTGCACCCCCAGCACCCTTGCTGCGCCCCAAAAAATACATTTACCGGTAAGTTTATGATGGATCTTATGATTTTATTTGGTACATTTTTTATTTCTTGTAAACCCATTTTTTTGGGTATTTATGTTATGCTAGGTCTTGCTAGGAGCCTAGTTGTAAATGTCTTAGTTCTTAATTGTTTATAAAAAATTAAATTTATCATATAAGTGAATAATATAAGATAATATAATATAAGATAATATAATATAAGTGTATTAAAAGTGTTTCAATTAGCGGTAACTAGTTATAGTAAACTAGAAAAAAATAACTTGAAACAAAATAATCGACCGAAATAAATATCTAATAAATAATCTAATTTCCAACTTGTAATAAAATGACTAAAACTAAAATTATATATATGGCCTATACACATTGATTAAAATGAAAACTAAAACGTATAAATATATATAATAGCTACAATGATACTTTTTGCCTACATGAAAGTAAAATTATGGACTGAAATAACTAGAATTGAGTATTTACAATAAGGCTCAACTTAACATTAACTACTAAGGAAAAATACTTCTAAAGCATTTATTAATCCTTATTTTAACATTTACTGATACTGAGTTTTATCAGGTTTTAAATAGACCGGCTAACCGGGTTCGAGTCACGTGATGTTCCAGGTAAGAGGTTTGAAACCGAACTTTCGACCAATCAGCTGTGAGCAAAGTTTCACATGACTGATAGGATAAAGTCACTGCACAGGTTTCTACTCAAAATTAAACGTCACTAGTCACTACATAGCAAATGATTTTTAAAGACAAAATCGTCTGGGCTTTACTACTGCTTATTTAGAATAATAATTTTGTATGATTTAGATATTAGATATACCCATCAATCACACGTGTACAATTGTAGTTCAATTATTATTACGCATAGTTTAAATTAATAAATATATGAAGGTAATATAAATACACTTTAGAATGATGATGATCATCATGATGATGCATTTTAAGACCTCCGTTCGTCTTTGGAACACAAATGAAGATATTTTTGATTAAATCTGAGAGGTGGATCACTCCTCCATAGGCTTCCTAAGGGATTGAAACTTGACGGCCCAGAAAGTCATTGAAGAAACTGTTTAAATATTTCATGACGAGAATACTTTTTGTGCGGAAAACAAAACAAAAATAACGACTTTATTCGACTATTCCATTATTTCCTTGTGGGCCTGAGACGAGAGTTCAAGAGATTTCCAGGACACATGCGCGAGAACTGAGATGAGGACGTTCTTCTTCTAAAGGCCAATTTATAGTCCGCGTCGAGTGCGCGCAGTAGGTACGGCGTATTATACGCACAGACGTGTACCATACGCCGTACTCTTCGCCGTAACCTGACGCGCACCTCCTCAAAAATGTAACTACACGTCGCGACGACTCGGACTATAAATTGGCCTTTAGAAGAAGAACGTCCTCATCTCAGTTCTCGCGCATGTGTCCTGGAAATCTCTTGAACTTTTGTCTCAGGCCCACAAGGAAATAATGGAATAGTCGAATAAAGTCGTTATTTTTGTTGTTTTTTCCGCACAAAAAGTATTCTCGTCGCTTGATAAACTTAAAGTGGAGCCACTGTAGGCACCTGAAATATTTAAACATTTTCTTCAATGACTTTCTGGGCTGTCAAGTTTCAATCCCTTAGGAAGCCTATGGGGGAGTGATCCAGCTCTCAGATTTAATCACAAATATCTTCATTTGTGTTCCGAAGATGAACGAAGGTCTTACGGGGTTGGTACAGCATGAGGGAGAGTAATTACTTTATTTTCATTTTTGGGTGAACTATCCCTTTAAGGGCCGGAGGAACCTGGCCAGTGGCTAAGGAGTTGTTAATAATTTCAGTGATGGAAGGGCAGACATGTGGTAAACACTTTTTTAGTACCTCAGTAGGCAAGGGGTCAAGAAAGCACATGGATGAACTCATAGTCACGATCAATTCAAAAATATTGTCTACATTGACAGTAGCAAAGTCCGAAAGGGCAGTAGAGAGTGAGTTTTTTGAAGAAGACTCACTAGTCAACAAAGGAGAGTCAAAGGAGATGGAGCTATAAATATTCTGAACTTTCTCTGTGAAATATTTGTTACAATTATATTACACATCTCATCAGAAGGACAGACAGTTTTCTTTTGAGATTTAAGAAGGCTATCAATTGTCTTAAATAACATCCTAGGATTAGCAGCACCTTTATTGATAACATGAGAGTAACATGCCTCTCTGCTAGTCTTCAAAGCAAGATGATACTGCAGCTGGTTCTGTTCAAACATTTGTTTGTAAATGGTGAGGCCTGATTTTTTTTACAACCGCTCAATCTTCCTTCCTTCAACTTTAAGTCCATGTAAATCATTTGTGTACCAGGGGTTAATGACTTGGAAAAAGATACAACTCGTTCTTTCACTGGTGCAACAACATTAAGAATTGAGGAAAGTGCAGAGTTGTAACAGTCAATGGAGCCAAGCACAGGAAACTCCGCAACAAGGTAAGAAATCCTTTCAGGGTCAATATTCCTAATATTTCTATAGGATATGACACGCTGTTTAGAAGACGGCAGGGAGGCAGAGATAGTAAGTTCACTTGTCAGTAATTTATGATCACTAAAATTAACTTCATCTTTTGAAAGCTGATCAATACCAATACCCAAAGAGCATACCAGGTCCAATATATGTCCAGATTTATGAGTTGAAAAGTCAACATGTTGAATGAAGTTAAAACACTCTAACACATGCAGGAAGGCAGCTGCAGAGGAACAGTCAGGTTTATCGACATGAATATTCAAGTCCCCTATTAGCAGCATGTCTGGACAAATAGGACTTAGCATAGTCAATAATTCTGCAAGTTCAGAAAAGAACCTCGCATCAGCCTTAGGTGGGCGATAGATTAAAACAACTAGTACTGGTGTAGTGCTGTTAACTTTGATAGTCAAGCATTCAAAAGATGACACAGCAGGTGTTGTAACTTCTGCAATAGACAAATCTTATCTATATAGAATAGCAAGTCCTTTACCAGTGAGTCTAGGTCTGTCAATCTACGTAAATCCAGGTGGTTTGGCTATATTAAGGTTGTAAAAGTCATTTGGTCTCACAGAGACAGAGAAAATCAAGTTTTCTGTCCAATATTATATTGTGAAGCAGCGCGGCTTTCTTGTTCATTGAACGCACATTTAATTGAGCGAGTCTAATTTTAGAAATGCGTTCTTTACGCGATTCTGCAACGTCTTCTGTGGAAAATGTAGGTTAGATGAACAGATGCCACGGGAATTAAGATGTCTTGAACGCCTAGATGAGGAAAGAATCAATAAAGCTATAAAATGAATACATGTAAGCTTAAATGATCAATTCTCTCTATACCTTTATCAACTGTATAAATTAACTTCACTTTTACTTGCACTGATATAGCAAGACTTCTTCATTTAGTTGTCCTCTTTCAGACAGCCATTTTCTTCTTGCTGTGTAAATTTGTTTAAAATTATTTATATTTTTCACTCTTGTAATATTCTGCAGAAGAGAGAAGTGAATGTCACTCTTTCTCAGCATGTGATTGGCTGTTCGCTACTGATGTCACACCGAAACTCAGTATAAAGGCTGATTTGACTGATGATCAGCATCATGATACCAACAAAGCCTGGTGTCATTGGTTTTGTCCCCCAAATCTAATCCAGTAACCCTGAGTTTGTTCAACTACCATCATACAGGCCCTGAGCTAACATGAACAGTTGTATTTATAAACTGTCAACAAACTGTAAAAAGTATCTCTCATTAAAGGGGGGGTGAAACACTCAGTTTCAGTCAATCTCATGTTAATCTTGAGTACCTATAGAGTAATATTGCATCCATCATATCTCCAAAAAGTCTTTAGTTTTATTATATTTATAAAAGAAAGATAGGCTGTACCAAAGTCCTTTTAGGCAAGTCCTGCCACTCGGCCGCCATCTTGGCAATGCCTCCGGGCAGCTATTTTTGACTAACAAGACCAGGCTCCTATCTAAAAAATGGGCAGAGAGTCAGAACTGCTGTTTCACTGGTCACCGGGACATAAAAAATGCATGTATAGAAACAGCAGTAAAATATGATAAAAATCGCTGAAAAAGTTGGGCGACTTTGCCCCAAAATAAGATTTAAAATGCCTTTTCCCCCACCGGTTATATGTTTACTAATTGAACGCAAGTGAACACAAGAGTTCACGACACCAACACGCAAGGTCTCTCGGTCTCTCCCTCTCTGCCGTACGGTACACGGTTTGAAGGACACTCGCTCTAGATTCGGGGAGATTTGAACTCATTTGCCGGCATCAGGGAGCCGCTATCAATATGAGGGAGACTTGGGATGTCTGATATTTACACAACGCACACATACACTGCATATCAAATCTGCCGCCTTTTCAAACAGTAACGTATTCTCCACTATCGCAAACCTCAACTGTGCGCATGCGTCAGAGGAACCAGACGATAGGCTCAAATGTTTCCCCGCTTGACTGTTAAAAGCAGACGATTGGCTGTCCAGCGGGAGGGGCGGGACATGTGCATACAACCGCCATCTTTGGCATTACAGGTTTTCCCTATATAGTTCTATTGAAGATTGAGGAAGTGACATGTCTCTTATATAAATTGTCTCTGGCTGTACCGAGTCTTTCCGGAAAAAGCAGAGCGGGTGAAGGCGTGCCGTGTGGGCGGAGCTAAATAATCACGAGCGCGCGAAGCTTTTACATTGTTAGCCAGTGTTTGTTTTGGGATGTCACAGACGCTCTCAATCAAATTCAGCCATACATTTTTGATCCAGAATCAGATCCCGAGGCTGAAACTGATGACGAGCAGCAGCAGCAGCAGCAACGACTACAGCAGGACGTCTCTATGTAGTGTGTACTGGAACTGTATAACTTTTATTTGCGTAGCGGTTATTGTAAATGACTAATTGTCTCTTTGTTTCGTCGTATTTTATTTTTTCTTTAAAGGTGTACATGTGGAAAGTGTAGTTTGATGCCGACTGAGGCGGAAATCTAGCCTGACTTCCTCATACTCATATTCTAGTCAGAATGTGAGTCTGAAACTGCTCCATTGGGCTGTGATTATGGGGCGTGTGTCAACCGAACCAGGAAATAAAAGGCCTATGCACTCAATTGGATAGACCTACAAACAATCAGAGCAACGGAGTAAGTGACGTTGAGAGATAGATTAAAGGTGCCCTAGAATGTTTTTTTTAATTATTTTATAATGTTTCCTGGGTTGCCCTTATAATGTTAGTATGTTTTTTTAGATCAAAAATAGTCATAATTTAGAAATAAAAGGCATTTTTCCTAGCCTGATTTTAGTCTCTGATTTGAACACTCTGTTTGAAGGGGCGTGTCTGCTGTGAGAACCGGCCACTGCTGTGATTGGCTGACATGCTTGCATATGAAATATGACACGTGAAACTCTCTCGAATACTTTCACTACAGCTGTTATATACGTTTTAACTATTACAGCTATCAAGATTAACGAATCATGAGATGTTTTTAAAGTATTTAGATCTATTCCCATCACATAAAATGTTGCTGTGAAGAGCATTGAGCAGATGACAGTCTGTTGATCGCGAGACAACGCAGTTTCTCTCTCTCATGTTTTCTTTCACAAATCCAAACGATGACATACAGTAAGAGCTTCGTTGTGCAGTGTAACAGCGTCATTGATTTCATAACGAGTTTGGCAAGAGAGATAAACTCGCGCTGTGGGATTGTTCTTTGACCGCTTTCTGTATAGTTTATTCACTGAGAATTAGCCTATTTAACGTTAGTTATGTAGCAGCTATGCTCGTTACTTGGAGTTTGCTATTACTGTACTAGGATCTTGCGCTGGATCTAACACAGTGTAAACTATCTTTAATAAAATCACTACTTACCGGTTGCGGGAATATAGTTGGAATTACCCCCTTCTTCAGTTTGAGACGCTGAGAGAAGCTTGATATTGTCCCAGGTTAGAAAATAAGTCCGTGGTGAAATGGGCAGAGCAAACTAACAACTTCGAATTAAACTGTTGCGGTATCCGATTATATATAAACATCAACCACGCCTGTTGACATTTCTTTTCTGTGGGAAGGGTATGAAAAGTCCTCACATTCCCTGCACAGCCTGGAACATAGCATTTATTTCCATGATCTGCCATTTTCTCTCTGATCCTCCTCACTCGGCTGTGCAGTGCCTGGCATTGAGGGCGGGGATATGCAAATCTTTGGAGGCGTGATCCCCGACTGTTGCGTCACAGTCGGTATTATGTGGAGATTCGCCTGTTTTTCAGGGGTGTTTTTTAAAAACGAGATTTAAATAAGAAGGAGAAAACAATGGTGTTTGAAACTCACTGCATGTCATGTCCATGTACTGAACTCTTGTTATTTAACTATGCCAACATAAATTCAATTTCACATTCTAGGGCACCTTTAAAGTTGATAGATTAAACTTTTTACGAATCCCGTAGGAAGGACGGCAAAAACATCTTTTCCATCGACAAATGCCTTGATCGCGGTTCTCTGTTCCTCTTCTAAAATTAATGCGCTGTCTATATCTTCTATAACACACGCGATGGTGGAATATACACAACTCCATTCTCCAGCGGCAGCCCTGAATTCAACCCAAGCGCTCTGATTACGTGGATGGTTACGTTACCATTGCGTTGCTCACATAGATATGATGTCTATGGTTGATCATCTGTCCATCATCGTATAAAGCCCGCCCTGACAATTTGATTGGTCCGAACAATTTTTGATCGGGCATAATAGAGCTGGTAAGTCCCGCCCACCCGTAAAACTCCAAGTGGACCTCTAGGTTGAAAAAGCGTCAATGCAAGTGAATGAGAGAAAATAATTATTTTCTGATCCCGTTTGAATTGTGCCATGAATGTGAACATATGTTGTCTGTGAATTTTTTATATAATTTCTCATGTAACGAGTTTGACAGTATATTGTATGATTCTTTGGCTAGCAGTTGTGGAATAGACATAACGAGAAAGACTACACGTCGCATATTTGTAACGCCGGCCATCTCCCCACTTGTGTACCTAAACCCTTCCACATGCCCAGACCTGAAGTGGTTTTCACCACGCTCAACTAGTTTGTCCTCTCCCTGAAAGAAGGCGGTGAAGTGCACCAAAGACGAGATGGTCCTCACTGCAGAACATGAAATCCACGGGGAGGAGTCGGATCTAGATCCAACTCCTCCCACCTTACGTACCTAAACCTACCCAGCTCCACCCTTATCCCTAAACCCACCCCTAAACCTACCCAGCTCCACTCTTTATCCCTAAACCCACCCCTAAACCTACCCAACCCCACCCCTTAATCTGGATCCGACTCCGCCCCCCGGATCTCGTGTACTGCAATGAGGTGCTACTGCCAAAGACACAGGCATGTTTAGCGTGATCCGTGTGCTAGTGGTGGTGACGTATATCAAACGTCGAAAAGCAGCGAAGAATTGTAGTCCACAAAGCTTACCGTATGAAAATTCTACCTGCTAAATTGTAGCATTCTTTACACGAAAAATTATATAAAAAATTCACAGACAACATATGTTAACATTCATTGCAAAATTCAAACGGGATTAGAAAATAATTATTTTCTCTCATTCACTTGCATCGACGATTTTTCAACCTAGAGGTCCAGCGGGGTTAGCGGAAGGGGCGGGACTTACCAGCTCTATAGCTCCTCAACGGATCGAGTCCAGACCGAACTTCCCGACCAAAAAATGTTGTGGGCGGGGTTTGGGCTGGCAGCAGGCTAGCGGAAAACGTTTGCTGCCAAGAAATAGAACCGGTTACACCTTTGTCTTGAAATGCATTATAATGTGTAAAGTTTTAGTTTTTAAGACTTAATATGATAGCATACAATTAGCTTACTAAATGTACTTTAGCACTGTCTACATAAAAGATTGTACACATTTTTGTTCCTTCACCTTCATTTATAAACTTTGGGGATCATTATATATCATTTTAGGCATTATACAATCATTGTATTGATGTAATAGAATTACATGCATGCATAGTGCCTATCTCAGCAATTACAGTGTGTCTGTAAAATATATGGCTGACATAATTTTGGATTTTTTTTTTAAAGATAAGGAAACGCTTGAGTCAGGTGCCAACCTCTCTACAGTGTATGACAGAACATCCAGGACTGGATGTCAACTGCCTAAATGTCTATGCACTTCAGAACATAAATAAAATTTACAGAGCTGACTACGGCCCACTTAGGATGAGAAGAGAGGAGGAGTGAGTAATTATGAACAAATATCTCAGATTTCATCATTATGTAATGATACAGATATCAAACCAATAAACTTTGTAAAATGTGATTATTTATCTAGCAGGTTGCGCATTGTAATAAAATAAACTTAAATATCAATAATTGGAAAATTTTATTTGCAAGGACATCTACAAATGTAACATACAAATGTACAAGAAGTATTTGTTGAACATAGTCATTAATGCAGCATTTTGTATTATGTAATAATTCCACCACTCTCTGCCAGACGTTTCAGGCATCTTGCCTATTGTAGTTTTGTCAGCTAGTGCTGGGGATAGCTTGGCAGACACGTGCGCATGGTCAGTCCATCGTGTGTTGTCCTGCGGATTTCGGCAGGAGTTTCCGGATGCTGGTGGGAACTATGTTGGCTTCCGGCCACCGCTGGATTGAACCTAGACACATGTCTAGAAATGAGATCCTCCTTTGCTGGCCTGTCAAACTCTTCTGATAGGGCAACTGGAATGGGTACTTTTCGTAGTTCCTCAACATAGTTGGCAGGGTCTTCAATCACCTCGACAAACACCAGTCTCATCAGATCTTTGACGTATCCTGACATAGAATAAAAAAGTATTTATTGTTATTTGTTTGGTGTACTATTTCTAAACATTTGTGATACTTTTTGAAGTACTGTTATAATTGAATTATAAATGTATACACCAGTTATTTGTATTGATAAAAATAGATTTATGAACAAACCAAAAGTAGGCTCTGTCTTCACTGACTTCACTGTTGGTTGCCCCTTCTTAGATTTTGGCATCATTATTTTGTATACAGCTTTGCCCTCCAAGTTCATTGCCTGGTTACGATCAGCATTCTCGTTGAAATGCATTGCCGCAAGATACAGCCTAGAAAGATAAAGTGAAAAATAACTATAAGTTTTAAATTTGTTTTATGTTTTGTCTTAAAGGATTAGTTCACTTTAAAAAAAACTTTTGCTGATAATTTACTCACCCCCATGTCATCCAAGATGTCCACGTCTTTCTTTCTTCAGTCGAAAAGAAATTAAGGTTTTTGACGAAAACATTCCAGGATTTTTCTCCATATAATGGACTTCAATGGGACCCAAACGGTTCAAGGTCCAAAAGACAGTTTCAGTGCAGCTTCAAAGGGCTTTAAACGACACCAGACGATGAATAAGGGTCTTATCTAGCCAAACCATCGCTCATTTCAAAAATAAATAACAAAGTTTAAGTTTTATAAGCACAAATGCTCGCCTTGCTGTTCTGTGTTGAGCGTTCGTGACTCTCCTGTTCGAACTCGTTCATCAAAATTAACAAATCTTTTTTCGAGTCATGACTCGAAGAGTCCTAGATAAGACCCTTATTCATCGTCTGGGGTCGTTTAAAGCCCTTTGAAGCTGCACTGAAACTGTCATTTGGACCTTGAACCGTTTGGGTCCCATTGAAGTCCATTATATGGAGAAAATCCTGGAATGTTTCATCAAAAACCTTAATTTCTTTTCGACTGAAGAAAGAAAGACATGGACATCTTGGATGACATGGGGGTGAGTAAATTATCAGCAAAAGTTTTTTTTTAAAGTGAACTACTCCTTTAACAACACTGGGTGATGTAAAGTATTAGATCAATTATTACCTGCATAGCATTTCAATAAAAGGAAAAACAACATTCTTCGGGGCAAATCTCAGAATGACACTGTGGAACGACTCAAGAGCTGAAGTTTGATGTTGGTGGCTCAGCTTTTCCACATCACGGAGAACTCTCTTGTTCATGAGCAGCTTCTCCACTTTAAACAGGACCATGGTACCTATTAGAATAGAAACGGGAAAATGTTTAAAATACTGAAATTTAGACAAATAGTAGATTATTTGTTTCAGAAACTATCAATTACAGTCACAAACCTGGTTTGAACCATTTACTAGGATCTCTGGACACACTGTCTGCATGAGCGCACTTGGGGAATACTGGATCTTCATGAATGTGAACATCCTGAATGTGATTGAATAAACTCTTCCACTTTGCAACTTTCTCTGGTCCTTCTGTGGAAGACATGGCTGACCAGTACATGTGATTTTTTATACCCAGCAACCATTTTCGCAGCACTTGGCAGTCTTTGTTTCTTGACAATTTTTCCAATTTTTTAGATAGCCCTGTAATTACAAAAAAAAAGAAACAAAATGAAAACCTTAAGCTAACTAAAGGTAAAATACTAGCTTGAAATGAATTATTTATCTATGTCCAATAATTGTTCGAAGATTTTGAAATAATTATCTATGTCCAGTAGTTGTTCAAAGATTTCAAATAAATTTGTACAGTAATATAAAAATATTTTTGACTCCCATTTACCCTTCTCTAGGTGCCACACATCATAGTACTGTTTGATCTCTCTCTCCCTCAGATATTTCTGCACCTGGGTGTGGCGATCAGTCACAATGTAATCTACATGTAACTGGTTGGACTCTAGATGATCCAGACCTCTTCTGAGTCCTTCCTTCTCCATGTGTGCACTGCCTCCAACTTCATTGCTCTTTAAAAAAAAAAAATCATCTTACCAAATGCAGTCACATAAAAACACATGAAGCTTACTGCATACTGCAATAGAAATGTACCTGTATTAGTTGAATGTCCAGAATTTTATTGCTGTCAAGATGCAATAAAGTATAGCTGCCATATTTGGCAGAATGTCCTAAATATAGAAAACATTTGTACGTTTATACAACACTCTACGTAACCAATAATATGTAATTTTACATTAGTATTATTACAAAGTCTTGCTAACATAGACTAAATATTATTTTAAAAACCACCTGGATAATCCGCACGCATATCGCCACTCAGTGCAATTTTGCCAAGCGGTTTTAGTGACTGGAACATGGCCTGCTGATCCATCTTCCACTTGTGAAGTATGGATGGTTCCAGAAACAACCGAGCATGCCTTCTGAATGAACTGACCTGGTGTATTTGCAGATTCATAGCTCTGCAAATCTGGCAACATAGCAGAAATGGAATTATGGATTGTTTCCTTTGTGAATTATATTAAAGAATGTTCACATAATACTCTTAAAATACCTTATGCATTTGAATGAATGATCCACCAGTGAAATACACTGCCGCTGACATTTGCAGGTTTCCAACTGGGGTGCTTCCTTTCACAGGCTGGCTCTGCCATTTTTTGGTATATTGACAGTGTTCGCAGACCTGACAGAATGAGACAAACGTCCCAAGCCGATGTCGCTGTACATTGCAGATATTCTTGCAAAAAGGACATGTTTTAAAAAGCTCTCTGAGAGAGCTTTCAAAAACAATGTACTTTGCATCTGTGTAATCACAAGAGATGTCCATCCCACTGAAAGTAAGTGCAAAGTTTGGAATATCAATGATAAATTAAAAATAAACTTATTGAATAAAATTGTACATTGGAACAACATTACCTTGTTTCAGAAGGCTCTGCAACAGAGTATGTGGAGTCTAAATTTTGTCGAGTTTCTGATAAATTTGATTGAAACTCATCCTCATCCAGCAATTCTGTACGAGGCCTTTTAAATGGTGTTGCACCGAGTGCAGATGTGAATGCCTTTATTGGTGTAGATGTTTCATCCGGTGTTGTCTCAGTACTAGCACTTGTAAAGGAAACTGTTGCCCGTGTGCCTGACAGAATAAAAAAAATTGATTTAGGTACACCTTCAAATATAAAACATTGGCTTTAAAATGATTTATAAGGTAAAGGTAGTATGAACCATTTCTCATATTATATATATATACCTTTGCCCCGTACATGTCCTCTCTGTTTCGTGAAAGAAAACGGTGTGGCAGCTGTTTTTTGAGATGGAAATAAAGTACACTGAATACCTATAGATTTCATTAGTGGTTTGGTTTGCACTCCAGCAGACACAGTTGTTTTATGTTCTGTTTGACATCCCATGTGCTTGATTAAAGGCACCTGGCTGGTTGAAACATATGTAGATGTGCTCTATAAATAAAGAATAAAATAAATAATTAAATACCAAAATGTGATTCTTTACTTGAAACAAGAATTTCATAATAATCACCTTGCTAGACTACAATCACAGTAATCCCTGCAGAACAAGGATCTAAACAATACTAAGGGCGCGTTCATACAGAACGCGGCATCCAGCTGCAGCCCCGCAGACTCACTTCTTGCTAGACACTAGTGGCTGGACACATAGACAGTATAAGAAGTGGACAGAGCCGTCTCATTGGAACTCAGTTGAGACAGTTGAAGCCCATTTTTAGTGATTTTTGAGCACTTCTGTTCCTGACGCGCAGACTCAAACCGACTCAAACTAAGCTTGATAACGTGAGCAACCTGTCTGACAGACGTAAATCTTCTAGTAGCTGTGCGTGAAAACTGCCAACGTTAAAGGGCCTATATGCTTTTTTCTGAAATTTAAACTCGCGACTGACACCTGTGGCCAAAAAACAGAACTGCTCTTCCTTTCTGCTCGCTCTCGCAGCCAGGGTTGCCAGGTCTGCACAACAAAACCAGCCCAATTGCTCATCAAAACTAACCCAATCACTGCCAAAAATAGTCAAATAGCGTTCCCGGGTGTTTCCCCGATAACAATCATGTTCCAGTGAGTAAAACAATCGCGTCAACCCGTGCACTACACAAATAACCCGCGGAAACAGTGCAGGCATACGGACCTGGCAACACTGCTCGCAGCGCTCGTGCGTGCGTGCACACTTCACAAGTCATCTGCTGCCTGCAAGGAGGCCAACATTATGTTTACAGAGGTAAGAACAGTCAAAAACATATATTGTTTGAGATAAGTTTGCGAGTGTAGGCTACTTGCTGACTAGCGGTGGTGGCAGAGTGATCTGAAACGTTTAACATGAACGCGCTTGACGTCACATCCGCAGACAGCGCGGGAAAAATCCGACCCGACAGAAAATAGGAAAAATAGGATACAGGCTTATAGGTGCACCCACTGTGAGCGGACAAGGTGTCAGTATGCTCAACAGGAGATGCTTGAGTCATAATTGGTAAAATAAAAAGGCTATTGTTACATTTATTTTGGGGAAAAAGTTCCATATAGTCCCTTTAATCTTGCAGAGACGGGGAACTTGAGCAAAGAGTTCTTTGGCGTGAGTATTTTGTCCCGTTGCTTTTATGGACTCATTATCTATGAGCTTCTCCCTTGACGGGACGTCCCCCCGATTGCCTGCGAGCTTCTCCTCCTGTCTGTACGGCGCAACAGAGTCGAGTGGTTATGACGCAGTCGTTAGCCTATTTTTACAAAAACTGTTTCTACGGGGCCGTAATGTAACATAGAAGGTAATGGAGCCTTTATACATTGTCTTGTTTCTTTAGAAATAAATAATGGACAAATGGAGTCTTTAAACGCCTCAGATGTAAAGTTATTCGCCGTCAAATTGACGCCAAAATGAATGGGAGTCAAAGGAAATGCTAACGCAAGTGAAGTTCTGCTACAAGATGGCGGCACCCGGCCGACTTCAACTTCCGGTCGATGGATTACCCCCTTGGGTGGACACCAGTGGATGGACAGCAGACGTCATTTCCGTATCGTCATTCACTTTTCAAATTTGACGCGCCATGCAGATGTCAGCGGTAAGAAAAAATAATAAACTGTCGATGATTTATAGGTCATGTCAGAATTCAAATCAAACTAGCTAGTTAAAAAAATCGTCTTGTTTTCAAGGTAGACTGTGTCGTGTTTTTTAAAGGTATTAGTGAACTCTGGTGTGCCTCAATTCTAGAGCTAGGTTGCTAGAACACTTGTACTCTAATATAGTTAAATATAAACATGCTCATTCTAATCATATTGTACATCTGTTCTTGCTTTAGGTGTGGTGAATGTCAAAAAACTGCCCCAGGCTGTAAGAGACATGTGTGTCCCTTTTAAAATTGTACAATGCAGAAATTGCAGATGTTTTTTCAAAGACTGGGTGGGGTACTGTGGAAACGGGAGACGTGGAGACCTGCGAGGGTTTTATACAGACCCTGAATTTCCTGAGCATTGCCCAGACTGCCAGTTTTAGGGGGCATGAATGAGGTGGTGTGCACAGTGTAAAATAGTTTATTTGGAACTGTTCATGTTTTATTTTCTCTTGAAATAGGTACTTCCCCCATAACCTTACGGGCCTGACTGTGGCATCTTCATTCTGATGGTCAGATTTTACTAATTAGATTGTGTAATTTCCAATAAATATTGCAAAACCATGAAGTGTTAATTTGATCTGGATTGTTTGGTAAATTGTCTGATCGTGTGAATCTACGTATATTTTAAAAACAGAAGTGGTTACATTTACAAAAAAAATAAAAGAAGAATAAGAATTGAATATCCAAATGGGCAAGGTCACTGTGGTCAATTAACATGTACAAGTCTGTTGTATTGACAAAACGTTATAGTCTATTGATCTAGGCTGAATTTAAGTCACAAAAAAAGTGATATGATCTGAACAAATTTTTCAAGGTGGTTCTTGTGAATGCAGTTTGCATGAAGTATTGATGTTATAATATTAAGTATTTTATTGAGAATTGTTTTACGTAAAGAGATATGATAAAGATATATTTCAATTTGCACACAGCTTTTATATTATATATTTTTAAGTCATAAAAGTAAAATGACAATACGTAGAAGACGTGTGCAATTAAGCCTGCAAAGAATGCTGTCTATCCAGGGTGAAAATATAAAATAAATATGCTGTCTATCCACTGGTGAAAATATAAATAATATGCTGTCTATCCACTGGTGAAAATATAAAATAAATATGCTGTCTATGCACTGGTGAAAATATAAAATAAATATGCTGTCTATCCACTGGTGAAAATATAAAATAAATATGCTGTCTATCCACTGGTGAAAATATAAAATAAATATGCTGTCTATCCAGAGGTGAAAACGGAAATTAGCGGCGAAACGGAAATGACGGAGAAAATGGAAATGACGTGGGCTGTGTCCATCCACTGGTGTCCTGCAGTGAAATGGGAGGAAAACACAAGAGTGTTTTAAAAGTTATAAACGATTTGAACTTGAGCGCAGTGATTTTAGAACACCATGTCATGCGCGAGTTTTAGAACATTTTTGTGTGTGTGTAGCCTACCTATTTTTTACAGTCTATGGTGTGTACTCGTGGTTTATGAAGACATGATTTGGTTTTACAATAAACAAACAGACACCACAGTAGCCACCTAAACAAATGTATTTAAACAAACACACACCATACATCGCATGCTCCATCGATACATTAACTATACGTGATCATGTTGTTTAGCCTACTTGCTGTGCTTAAGTTACACGCCGATAGACACACACAGATATTTGAAGCAGTTCTACTCACCGCCTGCGGTTCCGACGCAAGACCGTTAAACTTTAGTGTTGGGACTGCTCCATCCTTGAGAACTAAACGGTCAGCAAATCCGGCTTCGAACTGGGCCTTGTTTATAAAAAAATCATCCTCGAAATGCATCGAACAAACAAAAACACTTTTACAACAACGGTGTCGATGGTCTGAAAAAACGAACTCCATCCATTGGTCCCTTAACGCTTGATTCTTTGGGAATATGTGCAGTGTTGTCTTGCCTTGGCAACCGAAAACACACTTCTTATGTCCCATATTACAGCGCTTTGATGGGCACAGGTTACGGCTATCGCTAGACTACAGCTGCGCGCGCGCCCTTCCGAGAGAAGTGCCCTAGGACCTTATGAGGAAAATCCCGGCGCATCTGACATCATACGCGCCCATACTTTGAATCCATCGACCGGAAGTTGAAGTCGGCCGGGTGCCGCCATCTTGTAGCAGAACTTCACTTGCGTTAGCATTTCCATTGACTCCCATTCATTTTGGCGTCAATTTGACGGCGAATAACTTTACATCTGAGGCGTTTAAAGACTCCATTTGTCCATTATTTATTTCTAAAGAAACACGACAATGTATAAAGGACTCCATTACCTTCTATGTTACATTATGGCCCCGTAGAAACAGTTTTTGTAAAAATAGGCTAACGATTGCGTCATAACCACTCCTGCTGTACAGGAAATGACCGAACAGACAGGAGGAGAAGCTCGCTGGCAACCGGGGGACGTTCCGTCAAGGGAGAAGCCCATAGAGAATGAGTTCATAAAAGCAACGGGACAAAATACTCACGTCAAAGAACTCTTTGCTCAAGTTCCCCTTCTCTGCAAGATTAACGTTGGTAATTTTCACACACAGCTACTAGAAGATTTACGTCTGTCAGACAGGTTGCTCACGTCATCAAGCTTAGTTTGAGTCTGCGCGTCAGGAACGGAAGTGCTCAAAAATCGCTAAAAATGGGCTTCAACTGAGTTCCAATGAGATGGACTGTCCACTTATACTATCTATGATACTCGAAAAAAAACTTTCCAAAACTTGTGACAACCAGGAAGGAGTATTTTGAGAACAGAAATACTCAAGGTACAACTTAATTTTTGAAACTTTGTCCATGTTTAGCATGGGAATCCAACTCTTTAACAGTGTAAAAAAACCTCACTATGCATGAAATAGCATTTCACCGCTCCCCCTCCCCTCCGTTTAATGCATTAACATTATGCCTTCATTCTAAAAAGTAAACTTAAAAAAAAAAAAAAAGTCTGAGTATGGTCTATAATGGGGAAACTTCAATAGTCAACATTTGAAGTGGATCAAAAGTTTAAAGTTGTTCTAAGACAAGAACAGGTTTTGTTCAAAACTTGTGTATAACATGAATGAAAGGTTTTGATCCACTTGACTACTGTAATTAAAATCACCACCAGAACTTTAAACGCTTTAGAGCTTAGAGCATAAACATGGCTCACAATGACTACATATTTGACATTTTAAAAAAAGTTATACTATGGAACAGTTTAACAGAGACTAAAAAAGGCACAATGCTCTAAGCCATAAACACATGAAATCAACATCCAACAGACCGAGATGGTCCTCACTGCAGAACTTAATCCACGGATCCAACTCCTCCCACTTACATACCTAAACCTACCCAGCTCACCCCTTATCCTAAACCCACCCTTAAACCTACCCAGCTCCACCCTTATCCTAAACCCACCCTAAACTACCCAACCCCACCCCTAATCTGGATCCGAGTCCGCCCCCCGATCTCGTGTACTGCAATGAGGTGCTACTGAACAGACCAGCAATGAAACGCCACACACTCGAGTTATTTTCAATTTTTATTTTCTTTTAGATTTACATTATCCACTTGGACCTTCCTGTTTGCTGTGAGAAATGAGATGTTTGTGCCCTGTACAGTCCAGTCCCTCTCGTGTACTCTGAGGGAAGGAAGCGAGTGCAGGAGGGAAGGAATGAATCGGGAATGAGAGGAGAGTAAAGCGCAGAGGTTGGGTTACAGTGGGAGACGTGTTGTTCAGCGGTTTATAACTTGTCCAGGAAGTTGTCGAGTGCCGGCATGCCCTCTTTCAGGCCCTTGCGTTTGCGTGTTTCGGCGACGATCTGGAAAGGCTTGGAGGCGGCGTCTTTGGGGTCGCCGGGCAGAATCTGCCAGTGGTCGAACACACACTGAGGGAACGCCTGACCGCCGGTGTTAGAGCGCAGATCCGCTGTGAAACCTGCACACACACACACACACATACACAGAACATTAGCATTCCTCACATTTGCAAAGAAACAGACATGTTTTTATATTAATAAAATGTGACTTAAACGAGTCGTTAAATAGTGGTCAATATTCAATAATCTACTTCTAATACAATGCTTTTGTCTGCATTTTTAATGTTGTGTTTTTTTTTTAAATCAAAGCAAGCAGCAGTTCGAATAGCCTCGTACATTTCATTTGTACAGAGAGTCTGAAATTTCCTGGCTTTTTTCATGATAACAGAGGTCTAGGCCACTAGAGAGTCTGGCCACTCCCCAGCAGGTACTCTGTTGTCGAAGTTAAAATCTATTGGATCTCCCATAACCAAATTACTAACGTTTGGTCGTTACTAAACTAGCGCACGACCTCACTCATCTTTCTCAGCCACTCCCTCTGTTCACAGAATGGACCGGTAAAAATTGGACGGAGAAAACCCACCAATATAACGCAAACCCAGGCGACGTACTGAAGGAAAATGAAAATTGAGTGGAAGTACGTAGGAGGGCAGAGCCCAGCTAGCATCGGAACGGTTACTCACCGAAAGACTCGTTGACGGGAAGGAAGGCCTTGACGATAAACATGGGCGTTCCCATGACCTGAGACTCCTCGAACACGTGACCTCGTTTTCTGTTCAACACGCCGTAGATGCCGCCGACCACTTGCTCCGGGCACTGAGAAGAGAGGATGCGGGTGAGAAACATTAAAATACTAGACATAATGTTGAATATAATCTATAATATGCAGAATATTTGTGGGCCCTGATAGTAATATTTTAATAAAAACTATATATGCATACTTAGATAACCATTCGTATCGAATAGCGATTTTGATCGCGACACCCTAATTATACTTATAATAGTTCAAAATGAGTGTCCAGGAACAACTGTCCTTCAGACAACACTAGATGTGAATGTGTTCATGTCTGTGGAGGTCTCAGATATTAGTGGTAGGGGTTATCCATCACTTCATCAGAGTGGTGCATGATTTCTCATCATAGACCAGCCAGAACATAAACCAGGGTTCCCACACCTGGGCTAACTTCAACATTTAAGGACTTTACTGGTCCAATACCCTCAAATTCAAGGACTTAATGTGGGGACAGATTTGTTTGTGTCCAACAACAAACATTGAGGAACCATCGTAGTAGTTTTGTGCGCTTGAACATCATGTCAACGAACACAAAGTACCTCATACGGGAAAGCGGATCAAAGGGAATATGGAATTTTTCCCAGAAAATTTCTTTCACGAAATAAATTAAAGCACTTTCAATGACCTATATCTATGAATGTTTTGTTTTTTTACTTTCCAGGGCCTTGATTTTTTTTTTTTCTGTTTCACAAACTTTCAAGGACCCGTGGGAACCCTGATAAACAGTTTATTATTATTAAACGGTTTATTATTCTTGCATGCATGCGCTCACCTGAATCTCCACCAGGTAGACGGGCTCCATGAGTCTGGGCTCGGCTGTGATCTGACAGGCGTACAGAACCCTGCGGGCCGGTGGGGATGATCTGGCCACCGCCGCGATGGATGGCGTCCGTGTGGAGAGTCACGTCATGGATGTCGAAGCGGACGGCACGCATGTTCTCCTCGCACAGCACTCCTGAGGATTCAGATGATTTTATTTAGTGCCATGTCAGCATCCAAGGCTACTTTCATGGCAAAAATGAAATTACAAAAATACAAATATCATACAAATACAATAAAAACTAATACGCAAGTCATTATACAAGTTTTTTACAATTATAATGCTAAAAATAAAATAATAATCTTACTAAACACCCAGAGGAAAGAAACAAGACCATGAAAATGTGTTCTCACTCGCAAAACTTTAATATTTCAGCAATTAAAGCTGAACATCAGGAGCAAGAAAGTAAAAAAAGGACGGGGAGGGAAAAAAAAACAAAAACAAACTCTTAAAACCCCTAATTATTAGAAAATCTAAACCTGAGAGATTTCAGTCTCTCCATTTTAAAGTCCATTTCTAAAGCTTAAATCCAAAGAGTGTCAAAGGCATTGTAAAATAATCTGATCTAATCCAAATCTTCTGAGACACGAAGGCGATTATCATATCATGAGTTCAGTATTTGTATCGAATCATAACGAATGACAACACTAATTATAATAAAATTATTCAAAATGAATGTCAAAGAACTGTCCTTCAAGACAACACTGGATCTGAATGTGTTCATGTCTGTGGAGGTCTCAGATAATAGTGGTAGGGGTTATCCATCACTTCATCAGAGTGGTGCATGATTTCTCATCATAGACCAGCCAGAACATCAACAGAACCGTTATTAACCCAACCCAAATCTGATTTCATTCTGAACGTCTCTCACCTCTTTAGTGGCCCACTGGAAGCCAGCAACAACGCTGTCCTTGATCTCGTTCAGGTACTGCACTCCCTTGGTCACGTCCACCAGGACATTGGGTCCGGTCCCGTCGGGTCCGAAGCACCAGATCTTACGGGCCTCTGTGACCTCCCACTCGTATTTGTCGGCCAGATAACGGGCTCGGGTCTTGAGCTCCTGACGGGACGACACGTCACCCTTGTCGATGTCTTCGGCGAGACCGTCTGGGAACGGTCTGGCCTTCATGTAGAGACGGTTGTGTTTGTTGGGGGACTTGGACAGGCACATCTGGTCTGATTCTGCACTGACCGTCTCCCTGTATGACACAACGGGGTCCGATTTCTGTTGGAGAACGAGATCCACGGGTTATAGGTTACATCAGGTTAGTTGCAGTTAAATTTACTGCTAAATCAGCTTCACAGAGTGATTGTAAAGGATACAACAAACAAACACTAAAGTTTTTCTGGGTTCATCTTACAAAACAAGTTTTTTACGGCACTAAAGAAACTAGTTAACGTGACCATATTATGCACATTTACAAGTTCATCATTTTATTTTTTGGGGTCTGCTAGCTATTATACACTTACATGATTTAAAGATCAAAAAAACATTTTTATAACCTGTATAGCCTATTGCTGCAGCACTGCTTTAGGGTACATTTACACGACAACGATATGCTTAAAACAGACAGGTTTTTTCTTTGAGTTCTCCACTTTTTTCACAAGATGGTGCAATTTTCTCAGGTTTAGCCTATAAAGCAAATACTCATTTTATTCCGGTTTTCTGCTTATGGATGTTATATAGCGAATTATGCAGCTATAATTTTGCGTGGGTGTGTTGCTATGGATGTCAAGAGTTAAAAAAAAAAAAAAAATGGTGCTCGTGTAATATTGGAGAAAAACTACAGCAAATCACAAATCCAACCACTTGTCCCAGTGAGTTTTGCTGGCAACTAACGGGGAAAATCTGTTACTGCACCCAAACTAAATCTTACGAAAGCTTATTTTTGAGATCAACTTGGAACACGACTTTGCTAGAAAATCAATGCCAAAAATCTAAAGTCATGTTCCAAATTGATATCTCTCAGTTAGATTTTGTTTGGGTGAAGTACCAGATTTGCCCCGTTAGTTGCCAGCAAAACTCACTGGGACACAGTGGTTGAATTTGTGATTTGCTGTAGTTTTAGATTTTTGGCATTGATTTTCTAGCAGTTTTAGAGTTCAACATGCTCCATAAAATATATATTTTATATAAAAGAGTTCATAAATCATTTACATAAACCTCTAAAACTTTTTTAAACTTTACTTCAAGAAGGGTCTTTAAAATGAGACCAAACTCAAGTCTCAAGTGTAACTTTTTAAATTGACGCACAAGTTAAGACACACAGTTGTTCATGCACAAGCACAAACCTTAAGTGGAATGCAAGCATGGTCCTCCTCCAGATCTTTAAGGCAGATTTCCAGTGAAGTTCTCCAGCGCCAGCGATGATGTGTTCTCCTGACTCCTCAATGATGCACTGCACCATGGGGTCGGACTTGGCCAGACGTTTGAGTCCCTCCACTAGTTTGGGCAGGTCGGCAGGATTCTTGGCCTCCACCGCCACTCGCACCACAGGGCTGACCTGAACTTCATCACACGCATGTTGTGGGCATGCTCGAAGGTCGAGATGGTCCCGGTCTTGATCAAATACTGGTCCACACCAACCAGACCCACGATGTTACCGCATGGCACGTCTTCAATGGGCTCAACGTAACGACCCATCATCAAAATGGTCCTGGAATTGATATTCAGGGTCAGAGAGGTACACTCTTTTTTAATACCTAGTTTTAGAGTTAATCAGAATTTTGGCAATGAATATATACGGCTAAAACCAAAAATGCCAAATATTTGTTATATATTATATACAGCCTCTGTTTGAGTATATTACATTTTATTTAACTATTTTTGGTTAACAGAAATTTAGGGCGGGGCAACTATTAATCACATCCAAAATAAAAGTGTGTGTTTACATGTGCATTTACACATCCAAAATTATTATGCACAGTACACACACATATAAACATGTATAAATAAGTTTTTCTAAACATTTTTCTTATGCATACAGTATATACACATGCAAATATTTCTTAAATGTATACACGTGCATTTATATATACAAAATTATTATACACAGTACACGCATATATTATGTAAACGCACACTTTTATGTTGGATGCGATTAATCGTTGTCCAGCCCGACTAAAAACCTAAATTTTTCCATTATTTTAGTGCATTATTAGTGTTAAAGCATCTGGAGCACTACAGACCTCTGGATGGGTTTCAGGTAAAGATCCTCCTTTTTCCCAGGGGTGAAGTTTGGTCCCATGATTCTCACTTTCAGCCCAGTGGACACGACACCAGAGAACACACGGCCGAAAGCATAGAAACGACCCTTATCGGTGGTTGGCACCATTTTTGAGATGTACATCATGAGGGGAGCCTTCGGGTCGCAGTTCTTGACGCCTGTGAAGAGAACAACCAAATCAGACATGTAAGAGATAGTTAAAAGCTAACTGTGAATTAAAACTATTTTAATGAACAACATAGAAGCAAAGAACCACCCGAATGGAGTGCATCCAAATGGGTTTAATGCACACCAAGCTCTGGATTCTCCCACTTATACCATGGTTATTTACAAGCATTAACAAGTTAAAGCTGTTATTAATGTTTGTAACATTATTTGACCGGAAGGGTACAAATTACGGTTATTTTTATCAGTTACGGCTCATTAGATACGGATCATTTTCCCAACTTCAGATCAGACTCTGTTAAACTAAATATCTTGCGCACTATTTTATCAAAAAGCATTAATTTCAATTAATAATCGAGAGAGAGATGCGTGAAGTGATCTATGCAGCATCTTTCTACTAATGGTGCGCTTAGAAGAAATCGGTGCACTAACAGAGAACAATGATTAAACGTTAAACCGTTTTAAAGCATATCATTCAGCCAATCAGAATAGAGTATTCAGATGAAACATGCACCGAGAACAATGATTAAACGTTAAACCGTTTTAAAGCATATCATTCAGCCAATCAGAATAGAGTATTCAGATGAAACATGATAATAACAGTAAATTATGAATAATTACATGCAACTAACCCTCTACCAAACCCTAATCCTGCCCTAACCCTATAGTAAGTACATGTAGTTAATTAATATCACTCAGTACTAAAATATATAAGTTACACTGCAATGACACCTTCAAATAAAGTGTAACCCAAAAATTATATACATTTCTCCCGGACATGCAATAGGCACGTGCCTGGAGTTCCTATGCATAAGCATAATCCGGCCCTGCACACAGCAGAGAAACGTATAAAGCGACTGTCGTACCCATGGCAGCTTCGTCATCTCCAGGTCCTTCGTACAGCAGCTCGCAGCGGTACTTCTGGGCCGTGACGGGAGAGGGCAGGTGGATGGTGATCATCTGAAGCAGAGCTTCTCCGGCGGGCAGCCAGCGGCGCATCACGGCCTTCAGCAGCGGCTTGCCTTCCTTCTCCTTATCCTCTGCGTCGAGCTTGATGTCCAGCTTCTCAATCAGTTTGGCGGTGTCCTCTTTCTTGAAGTTCATGATAGCATCGAATACCTGGAGATTGAGGAAGTGAGGTATGATCACCAGAGTATCGAAAACAGACTCAGGGTTCAGTTGGCAATAGGGCTGAACGTTAATTGCATTTGCGATAGGGTTGGGTACCGTTCACATTTCAACTGCTATCTGAAATTCGTGCTGTGACCCAACTTTTTAGGGAGGTTTACCTCAACTGTAAAGAATACATTTAACACCTGGAGATTGAGGAAGTGAGGTATGATCACCAGAGTATCGAAAACAGATTTGAGGCTTGGGTACCGAACTCTGTACTTTTAAGGAACACTCCATTTTTTGGGGGAAATGGGCTCATTTTCCAAATTTCGATACCTGAGAATGCATCTGGGCACGAGACTATTTAAATATGAATCCTGCATGTTTTTCAGCCTCTGCCGTCTCACTATATGAGAACATGAATATACTTCCAGAGCCGCTCTGTATAATGCTGATAAACTTCAGTGACTGAGCTTCATTTAGGAAAAACTAGTTATATCATTAACACACGGAAACTCAAAGGTCTTTACCACAACCCGTCAAAATAAAAGTTCGATTTAACTTTATTAAATTATAATATCAACACAAGTAATTTACTATTTATTAAAATAATAATCACACTTCTATTATGCAATTTTAACAGTATAAAGCTCAGCTGTACCGTATGTTTGACAAATTTTAATTTCATATAAAAGATCAATTAAATTAATGTTTTGTGTTTTCATTTGATTACTAGAAAACACAACAGAATTTGTGGAAAACAAAACATTTCATAGAAATAATTTTTTTTTTATTACTAAAATGGTTGTTTTTATATTCAAGCATCACAGACATCGGCAGAAAGAGACCAAAGCAGCTCTGGCAAAATGTCAATAACACTTCTACAGGTAAACATGGCATACCGGAATTTCAGATATCGTACCCGTTAAAATGTGACGGTACCCAACCCTACATGTTCAGTTGGCAAACAGATTTATACCTTAAAGATCGGGTCCAGGATGAGCTGGGCGAAGGTGCGGGGCAGTTTCTTTCCTTCAGGGTTGGTGGCGGACTTGCTGAATTTACCATTGGCTGGGTCAAAGTACCTGGAAGAGGAGCAGAGGGTGAGTAACGTGTAACAGCTGAATTTAATAAGCACGAGTAATTTGTAAAGTTAAAATTGATTTCACTACAAGTTTTATTTTTGCAAGATGCATTAATCAGATAATGGGTAATGACTTTATAATGTTACAAAAGATTCTATTTAAAAGAAATAAAAAGTTCTTTTGAACTTTTCATTCATCAAAACACTGAAAAAAAATTAAAATATTTTCAACATTGATAATCAAATGTTTCTTGAGCAGCAAATCAGCATATTATACAAACCTGATGAAGGATCATGTGACACTGAAGACTGCAGTAATGATGCTGTACATTCAGCTTTGATCACAAGAATAAATTACAGTTTACTATATATTCACATAGTAAACTTAAAATTGCATTATTTCATAATATTGTTGATTTTTTTTTTTAAATCAAATGAACAGCATTGCTGAGCATTAGAGAACTTTTGACGATTATTCAATTCACATGAATGAATAAAATGATATGTATGGTTTATTTGGCTATTCTTCTATCCTTGTAATCTCACCTGTCACCCCAGAGTTTCTTCATCATGTCCTCCACTTTCTTACAGCGTTCAGCCGGGCTCAGCTGACCTTCACCCTTTGCAGCAAACTTGGCCACATACATCTCAGCGAACTGTTTGAGAGTGAAGGCCCAGCCGTGCAGACCGGAGCCGAAACCCACAGTACCGACCACTGGATCAATCTGAGAGAAAGCAGAATAAACACGGATCAGAAATCAACCCAACTACATCACTGCTCGAACATCATTTACTATTAAAATCACGGCAACACTTTACAATTAGGTTCATTAATTAACATGACCTAAGAATGAACACTTCTACAGCATCAATTAATATTAATTTCAACATTTACTAATACATTATTAAAACAAAAGGTTGCATTTAACAGTATTAAGTAACATTAACAGATTAATAAATATTCTAACAAATGTATTGCTCATTGTTAATGAACACATTAATGTTAACTAATGAACCTTACTGTAAAGTGTTACCAAAAATCACATCAGAAGCAGCGCAGGTCTCAGATATTGGGTTAGTAGTTGTTCGTCAGCTCATCAGAGTGGTGCATGATTTCTCCTCATAGACCGTTTTAGCACGTTAATCAAAGGTTAAGGTAAAGAGTGCATGTTCTCACCATGATGTTACCCATGGGTCCATTCTCGTCCTCTCCGTACGTGGAGATGATGACGTTGACGTTCTCCACGATGCGCTGGAAGGTTTGGTAAAGCTCTTCAGGCTCCAGCTGCAGCTCCAGCAGGGCCCGGTCCATCTTATTCATCATCAGCACGGGCTTAATGCGCTCGGCGATGGCCTGTCTCAGCACCGTCTCGGTCTGCACACACACACCTGAGAGAAAAGCACACACACTTAGCATTCTGTAGATCCAGCAACCGGCAAATTTTAAACCCTATGAAGGTCATAACTAGGGCCATTTGACAGGGTTCATACAGACGCTGCAAAATTAAATTCCAGGACTACTTTTTGGTTTTCAAGGACTACAATCAGATATTGCACTTATCAAAAGAATATCTTTATCATCTTTCAAATTCTAAAAAAGGTAAATGGATAACCAAAAAAATAAACAAAAAGGTATAAATAAAGTCCAACAACGACAGTGGTAACTTTAACCATTAAAAGGATACCAGACAAAGATTGCTTTTCTATATTCAAACTAGAGCTAGGAAAAAAAATCGATTTGATTTAAAAATCGAGTCGGTAGGTCAAATCGATTCATATTTTCAAAAAAAATATTTTTTTAGATTTTTTTTTCAGTATAGCGTACATACATTTTTGCATTCGCCAAATCTTACTTTAGGGTTTCCGTAGCACGCTCCCTGCGGCGCATTTTTCTTTGTTTTATTACCTCAATTTAAATACAATATAAACAATTTGGATGTTTAACAATCTTTGTTGCACACTGCACAGTGACTTTTCAGTTAGAGAAAGGGTCTGCCTTTGCAATTTTGTTTATGATGATGCACTTTAATTACAATAAATATATATTTTTAAATTATATTCAGTTATTTTGTTTTAAATGGAAGGGGGGAATAAAATCAAATCGTAAATAGTTTTTATATATATATATATATATATATATATATATATATATATATATATATATATATAATAATATATATAAAATTTAAATAATAAAGATCACCCAGCTCTAATTCAAACTGATTTTTTTCCTCCGATGAATATATGATTTACCTGAAGAATGATAGGAATCATATACTTGGATATTTACGTGAGCAATATCACTCAAAGCCATACAAAATGTCTCTATGTAAGATGGGTTGCAGAGTTGATTTTGTGTGAAAAGATTGTTGTATCAATAACATTAAACTAATTTTAAATATATTGTCTTTCAATAATTCAAGCGCTTTTCAAGTACCTTTTCATAAATGGCTTTTTTCCAGGGTTTTCCAGGACTTAAATAAAAAAAAAAAACATATAAATTCAGTCCTTCAAGCACTTTAACAACCTTGTACGACCCCTTCTATGAAATCAGTTTAAGACCGAATTTGGGGATTCATTCAGTGCTACATATCAATGACAGCATGATGCACAGTAAACACAGTAACTCATTTACCAGAGACGCAGTCCACCACGACCAGAGCTCCATCTGTGACACGCAGAGCGGCCGTGACCTCGGAGGAGAAGTCCACGTGGCCAGGAGAGTCGATCAGGTTAATGAGGAAACCCAACCCATCCTTACACTGCTTAATGAAGGCCATGTCATTCTCACTCAGCTCGTAGTACAAGGAGATAGCGCTGTTAAAGACACACAACAGAAGAACTCAACAACAAGCTCTTTCTACATCAGTATTAGACACTCGACTTTGCTTCTGTTCTAGTGAGCATGTCACAGATAATTGGTTTGGGTTATGTTAGTCATAACAGGGTAAGGGCACAAGGTTTGTTTTCTCTACATTGAAATGCACAAATATTTAATTTTATCGGAGTGGGACTCAATACCATAAAGCACTGACATGGCAGGTAAACAGCACTTTGCCCTCATGCATATCACAACCACTCCCTACAATATCATTATAGTCACGACATGCATGATTGTTTATTTGATTGCATTGCAATATTTAAGTTGCCTGATATTTACAGGTTTAGTTATGCGTGCTAATGTTTATATGCATTTAATTACATTTTATTAACAGGCTCAAAATATTAAAATTCCTTGATATTTCAAGGTTTAGTTAAGCATGCTAATGTATAAATCCATTTTATCTACAGGCTCTAAATATTAAAATGCCCTGATGTTTCCGGGTGCCTTACGTGGACTTGATGGTGATGCAGCGCTCTTGCTCATCTTTGCGAGTGTCAGTGAAGCGAGTCTCTCCGGCGCGGGCGGAAGCGATGATCCCAGCCTTGGACACCAGAGAGTCGGTCAGTGTAGATTTCCCGTGGTCTACGTGCGCAATCACGGACATGTTACGGATGTTGGACTTCTTGTCCATGATGGCACGGATCTGGTCGACTGTGAAGTTCACCTGGAAGAGAGCAGTGAGATATTAAATATATAATAGTGGAGTGAAAAGACCATTCATCGCTCCAAACACTGTATGAGCCGTTTCTGAACATCGAATTGATTCCTCTTTAGCGTTTCCTTGCCCTTGAACGGACACATCCAAAAAATTGTCAAAATACCCGTTTCAGCGAGCATTCTCTCGTTTATGTCATTAGTGAAAAATAGAGAAAGAAAACGGATGTTTTTCAGTTTTTTTCGATCCATGCATTTGGTCTTAAAGTGACAGTACACACCTAATATTCCTACTGTCATTAATAAAACAAAATACAGATTTAACAAAGATTAAACTACATTTAATGTCTACAGTGAACAGTGTTATTTTATATTTAGGCTAAATTATTAAATTCTATACCTTAATTCTACTGTTAGACTTGATTACTTAGTATTTATCACTGCTTGTAATTTGTGTATTTGTTCTTATTTTATTACTTACTGTTCACTTGTTTTAAATAATGTGTGAACTTTATCAGTTATGCTAGTAGTATAAAAGAACTTCAAGTGATATATATAAAAAATAAAGGGGGGACGTATCTTTGATTTTCATTTATTACTTAAATCTCAAACGATGCTACTCAAATGTAAGTGTCAAATGTGTCATGTTCAATATAAATCACGAGTCAGGTGCTTATATCAGAACCTGTCAAAAGTATAATAAACTGGCAGTAAGGCATTAGTGTTTTTTATTGCGGTTTTACATTAAACGCAATGGCGAAAAAGCACCGGTTAAATAAACATTCATAAATATTAATCGCTTTGAAGCCGTCGTGCAAACAATAGGCGGCCATATGCGTGATGATGTGGCCATGCTAATAAACCCGCACATGATGCGGGACACGCACTGGTTACGTCACTGGTCCCACGTGACTGCGGAGTGCCGGTGCGCGTGCGGGCAGTCTGAACGCTCACGACACCTGCCGTTAAACCAACCGGCAAAGTGAATAAAACCACACACGGACCCTCACAAACAGTCGGAAAACATAAGAACTAGGAGTAGAAATGCAATACGAAGATACAGAATTACAAAAAGTGCTACTAGTGAGTTATATCGTTTCCTCAAACACGCTTTTCTTTTCTTCACAATACGTGGCATCGTGAGCTAACAGGCTAACATAGCCCGGCCTGACAGAACCGGGAAGAACAAACTAAATGACTCAAAGTTAAACAATAAGGCAATGGTTTGAGTCATTTCGCAGTGGATGTAATAAACTACTTATAACACAGTTACAAAACAACGACAAATAATTTGCCATGTGTTTTAATAAATGAGTCATGCCGCAAAACAGCCGCTGCCATTTTGTTTTGTGGGAAACTAGCCGGCCTTTTCCCCTAAACATCTAACCGAAAATCCCGTTAAACACAAAAATGGTTGATCTAATATCTGAACCCGCTCCCCGCGCAACGGGATCTAATCTAACAGTATATATGATACGCACCATTTTGGCAGATGGTTCTGGATTCACTCAGCACTGAAATCGGAACAGAGAGCACGCTGCCTTCCGCTGGTGGGGACAGGCAGGAGAAGGACGCGTCACGCGCAGCGCGCGCTTATATCCAGATGACGCGTTCATCTCAGCGTCATGACGCAAGACAACTCTGAAATATATAGCCTAGGCTAGCTCCTCCTGTCACTCAGAAGCTAAATCAATTAAACGTGTTAAACATGAATGATGAAATACAGCATTTACCAGTCATATGGCATGGCTGAAATAAAGAGCAAAAAACAAATAGATTAATAAATGCAATATCCAGGGGCGATTCGAGGATTTTCATTTTAGGGGGGCTCAGTCATCATAGGGATCAGCCCCCAATGAGGGTATATGATTTAAGCCCCCCTAAAAAGGGCCTAGAGACGCCTATGGCCATATCCATATATAAATGCTTAAATATGTCGCTAGTTGTACAAGCAAACAAACAAACAAACAAACAAACAAACAAATAAAGGCCATATCCATGCACACATAAATGCTTAAATAGGTCGCTAGTTGTACAATATTTATGTAAATAAATAAATAAATGCCACATTCATGCACATTAAATGGGACGTTAGTTGTATAATAAATAAATGCCACATCCATGAATAAATAAATGTTTAAATATGACGCTAGTTGTACAATATTTAGGTAAATAAATAAACAACCAAACAAACAAATACATATTAATTAATTAAATTGGACGATAGTTGTATAATAATAATAAATATAAAATAAATTAATAAAAAATAAATATATAAATAAACAGTAAAATACATGCACATATTACTGCTAAAATGGGACGTTATTTATTTGTATATTTATGTAAATTACAGAATAAATACATACAAAATAAACGCTATCAATTTTCAATTTCCTTAACATTTTGTGTTTTTATAGATTAAATATATATTTATATATTATTCATTAATTCATTCGTTCGTTCAAAGCCTTGATATATGAATGAATGAAATGATTCATTCATTCATTAAAGTTGTAATGCTTTATTTGTGAAACAATTAGAAAATTATTTGTGGTCAAATGCCTCTTTAGAATGAAATGCGAGATGTGTTTAAATAGTTTAAATAATAATACAATTTCTTCGTGGAAAAATGCAGTTAATGTAGCATCCACTTTGTAAACAATTAAAGATATATTTTGTTTGTCACTCTTATATGAGGCGGAACCTATTTCTCTCACAGATCTCACCCGAGCCACATTAAAGACAACACAACGCAGTTTGTCGTAATTCACGAAGCATTTGCGTCAGTTAAATTCCGTTGCGTTCAGTTGCTGTTCTACACTTGCGCTGTTTGCGCACTGCCTACTGTCTTCTCATCTCAGGGAGGATTTTATCATAAGGGTCCAGCTTGGGTGTTGGTGAGTTTCAGGATTATTATCAGTTTTGTTGTTAAATCGCTTTGGGTACGAATAAATGTCACTCTCAGGTACTGTAACCTACAGCGAGTGTTTTACGGTAATAAACAATGTTTTTGTGTAAGTCACGCTTGATTGCAGTGTACCGCTGTATAATATGCTAGTAGATTGTGATACAATAATATTGAATGATTTCCAAATGTACTGTGGTATTTGAAGTTTCTCGAAGGTACTTTACTGAATGCCATGCTATTATCATGGTACATGCCTAAAAACAGCCTATAAAAGACAAGCCGAAGCACTGACACTGCACCTGTGGTGTTTTAGCATCATCTGCAGTCATGGCGAAACGCAGGATCACACAGGAGACCTTTGATGCTGTGGTCAGAGAAAACATCGAGGAGTTTGACATGGAGGGCAGCGAAGCTTTGAAAGAGGCCATCGAGCAGTTTGAATCTCAGGGTGAGTTTTGTAATAATTCCAGTAGAGGTTCAATTCCTAACAAATGAAAAATCATCTCTGCATTTAGTTTTATTTCATGTGTCTGCTAAATTATGTTGTGCACCCTGCGCGTAGGCCTATATATATGTGTGTGTATGCATGCATGCATGTGGACTTATATATTAATATGTATATGAATGGATGTGTACATATGAGAACATGTATATTATGCATGCATGTGTACGTATATATGAAAACGTATACAGTATGCAATGCATGCATGTGTACATGAAAATGTATATGCATGCATGTGGACATATGTATAGGTAGGCATGAATGCATATTTATACATAAAAAAAATAATAATACAAAAATATATGTACACACACATACTGCAGTGCAACATACTGAACCCCATCTAAAACTAGGTATCTCATAAAGCTCATATTAATTGAGAGTCTACGTGGTATATTTGTACTTTTACAAATTCATTTTTTGCATTGAATGACTATTTAAGTGAACTACAAAAAAGGTGATTTTAAAATGTTAATAATACTTTTTCTACGTCACACTATTACATTGTTTTGTAGATATGATACATATGCATATGATGAAGTGATTTGATTATTACTCACAGGTGTGGATCTCACCTTCATTGTTAAAGCAGTGCCGAAAGTTTGTTCTGAAGAAAACGGAGAGAATCAAACTCACGAGGTTCTTCAGGTACATCTTCATATGAGATGTTTTGCAGCTTAAACTAACCTCACTACCTCACTTCCACAGAGACTGGCATGTTTTCTATTTAAATCATTATTCTTCTATCTAACCGGTGGCATATTTTCAGGCTTTAGAATCGCTCAAAGCTGCATTGGCGTCACCGTCCGCATCCGTCCGGGAGGATCTGAGAGTCTTCACCGAACAGTGTTCTCTCGGCTTCGCACAGCGATACCTGGCAGCTCAAAAGGAGGCGTATCCCACAATCCTCGCTTGCTGCCGGAGAGCCGGGGAGGAGAAAGAAGAGCTCTCTGTTGCTCTCTCCGCTCTCTCCGCGCTCACAGACGGCCAGCCGGATCTCCTGGACGTGGAAGGCCGAGAGTTTCTGATCAGCGCTTTAACTGCGCACCAGACGGACGCGTCTCTCACCTGCCTGTGTGTGCGCATCGTACGCCACTTCAGTCTGAAACACGAGAACAACAGGCAGGGTTTGGTGAAGGCAGGCGTGCTGCCGCTGCTCACACACAGCATCACACGCCACACTGAACATTCCGAGGTCGTGAGGGAGGCCTGTGCCGCGCTCAGGGTCATGACCTTTGACGATGACGTGCGTGTTCCCTTCGGACAGGCTCATGAACACGCCAGGATGATCGTGGTTGAGCAGAACGGACTGAAAGTCATTGTTGAAGCTGCTAAAGGTGAGACAAGTGGCCACTAGGCATGCAATAATAGATAAATCATAACCCTCCTATTATCTTTGGGGACCCCTTTCATCAATGTTTAACGTCTGTAAATACATGAGTTTTTTGCTTCAAATTTAATGACTTTTCCTAATTTAATGGGGACAGCTCTGCAAACATAAAATTAACCTGCTGATATTTTTTCAATGTCCTGTACACATTTTGTAGCATCGGTGTTCCTTGGGGTCAATTTGACCCCAGGCTCTTTTAGCTGTATAAAACAGAAGAAATATTAAAATTTCACACACATTTGTTTTGGTTATTTTATTGAGGTCACTATAACATGTTATAATTTATAATGTTCATTATTTTACATACCACATTCAATAGTATATTCAAAAAACGTGCTCTAACCTAACATAATCAATCTGTAGTATTGCGAGAACCACTAGTAGATCACATGACATGGGACATAATTCTCATGAGAACTAATAATTCTTTCCCGTGCCATGGGGAGTGGAAAAAACATAATTTTTGCGAGATTGACCCCAAACTCGTGTTACTATCCTTGATAAAATAAATAGTTTTTCGTTCTAAATGTTATAGATTACAAAAATCTATACTTAGAAATATTATAAAACAAATAAAATACCAAAAATATATATACTTTTCCAATTTTAGGTCAATCAGTAAGATTGTATGGTGATTTGTAAATTTGTCCATAGAAGTGCAATGGGTATTGTGGATGTATAAGGGGTGGGGAGGGGGGCGGTGGGTGGATGTCAACTTAAAAGGTTACTTAAGTAGTCAACAAAGACATAAATTACCTGAGACATAAACCTTTGTAAAAAATTTTTAAAAAAATCATATTCTGGAGGTATAAATTACTGGGACCCCAGTGGGCATAAAATGTTATCAGATTTGAGGGTAACGGGAGGGTTAAATACATTTACTTTAATGACCAGGCAAAGAATATCTGCTTATATTCTATTAAGATTTATTTAATGTCTTAAAAGAAGTCTCTAAGGCTGCATTTATTTTTATTTAAGAGTACAGTAAAAGTTTATTTGAATTAAAAAAAACAGTTTTCTATGTAAATAAATATTAAATTGTCATTTATATCCTGTGAATTTCAGCATCATTACTCCAGTCTTCAGTGTCACATGATCCTTCAGAAATCACTATAATATGATGATTTTATGCTCAAGAAACATTTATGATTATTATCAATTTTTAAAAGGGCTTCATATTTTTGTGGAAACTGTGAGGCATTTTATTTTTCATGATTCTTTGATGAATAGAAAGTTCAAAAGAGCAGCATTTATTTAAAACAGAATCTTTTGTAACATTATAAATGTCTTTACTGTCACTTTGGATCAATTTAATGTATGTTTAATGAATAAAAGTTATTTTTTTAACTTTCACTAAACACTTTTGAACTGTCGTCCATCACGTTTTCCTAAAAAATATAAAGCAACACACCCGTTTTTAACACTGATAATAATCATAAATGTTTCTTGAGCATCAAATCATCATATTATAGTGATTTCTGAAGGATCATGTGACACTGAAGACTGGAGTAATGATGATAAATTCAGCTTTGATCACAGGAATAAATTACACTTTACTATATATTCACATAGAAAACAGGCATTTTAAATTAAAATAATATTTCACTGTTTTTACAGTATTTTTGATCAAATAAACGCAGCCTTGTCGAACACGAGTTCCTTCAAAAACATTAAAAATCTCAATTGACCTCCAGTGTATATTAGTTTATGGATGATGATGATGATGTTTATTTCTCAGCTCACTCAGAAAACACCTCAGTTCTCAGTGAACTCTGTGCCGCTCTGTCCCGTCTGGCCGTGAGGAACGAGTTCTGTCAGGACATCGTGGACCTCGGAGGCCTGAACTTCATGATCACGCTCCTGGCGGACGGTCTGGATAGTCAGGTGACCCGCTGCATCTTCAGTTGGTCAATGAGAGTGTCAGCACTATGAATATGTTGATATATCATCTGTTGATATGTGAAACGGTTCTCCAGGAGCTCGTGAAGCAGGTGCTCAGTGCATTGAAGGCCATCGCTGGAAACGATGACGTTAAAGATGCAGTCGTGAATGCAGGCGGGGGGGAACTCATCATGATGGCGATGAACCGGCACATGGGCAATGCACAGGTGTGTCCCCTTTAAACAGTGCCAGTTATTACCCAGAATGCCTGTTAAACTCAAAATAAGTGTATAAGGTAAGGTATTACCCAATGATATTGTTCAAAATTCATGTATAACTTTGATGAAAGGTTTTGATCCACTTCAAATTTTGACTACTGTATAAATACTTCATACACTCAACATGAGGGCTATTTCCATAAACATTTGATGATAATATTAATAATCAGTTCAGTATTTAAAATGCCTCCTAAAGAAGATCACTTATATAATTAAATGCTGCTAATAACCAGGAAACTGGCCTGGAATTTGAGACTAATCAATATTTTCAGTGTTACTACCGTTTAAAAGTTTGTTAGAAGTTTATTAACATTTTTAAAAAGTCTTATCTGCTCACCAGGGTGACATTTATCTGATCTAAAATACAGTAAAAATTGTGAGATATTATTACAATTTAAAACAGCTGTTTTCTATGTGAATATATATGTTAAAGTGTAATTTATTCCTGTGATCAAAGCTGAATTTTCAGCATCATTACTCCAGTCTTCAGTGTCACATGATCCTTCAGAAATCACTATAATATGAGGATTTGATGCTCAAGAAACATTTATGATTATTATCAATGTAACAGTTCATATTTCTGTGCAGGATTCTTTGATAAATAAAAAGTTCCAATAAACAGCATTTATTTGAAATATTCTTTTGTAACATTATAAATGTCTTAACTGTCACCTTTGATTAATTAATTAATCCTTGTTTAATAAAAAAATGTGTTCTGACCCCAAATGTTTGAACATTAATGCATATTTATAAATGTATCTGACAACAATTTCCGCTTCTATACAACAAAATTAAAGTCGTTTATTGGCTGTGTTCATTGTTTCAACAGTATTGAAGAGAAAAATGTCTAATCATCAGTTATTTGCATAAAAATTTGTTAAAATTAAAAATGCAATGATTTTTTTTTGTTTCATGCTGCACTAATAAAGTTCCTCTGTTTGACTGTGTTGGGTAACTAATTCAGCTCAAAATCACTTTTTTGCTCATAAATTCTGAAGCTGCTCATAAACCCAGTTAGTTTCTCATGTTTTGCTGTGTTGTTCCTGTTGCTGGTTCAGGTGTGTGAGCAGGGATGTGCGGCGCTGTGTGTTCTTGCCCTCCGCAAACCCAACAACTGTAAAGTCATCATGGAGTGTGGCGGCGCGCTGGCGGCCCTGCAGGCCATGAAGAATCACCCAGCTAACGTTAACGTGCAGGTAAACACATCCTCGTTTATGCATTTAGCAGACGCTTTTATCCGAAGAGACTTGCATTGGATTCAAGGCTCATGCAAAACCTGTGACCTTGTTTCCAAGTCCCTTTAAAGGTGCATTAAGCGATTTTTGAAAAACGCTGCTGAAAAGTGGATCAGACTGAGCACCAAAACACACTTGTAGCCAATCAGCAGTAAGGGGCGTGTCCACTAGTGATGGGGGAGGGGGAGAGAGCCTATCAGCATCAATAAGGGGCGTGTCCACTCATGATTGGGGAGGGGGAGAGAGCCAATCAGCAGTACGGGGCGTGTCCACTCATGATGGGGGAGGGGGAGAGAGCCAATCATCAGTAAGGGGCGTGTCCACTCATGATGGGGGAGGGGGAGAGAGCCAATCAGCAGTACGGGGCGTGTCCACTCATGATGGGGGAGGGGGAGAGAGCCAATCATCAGTAAGGGGCGTGTCCACTCATGATGGGGGAGGGGGAGAGAGCCAATCATCAGTAAGGGGCGTGTCCACTAGTGATGGGGGAGGGGAGAGAGCCAATCAGCAGTACGGGGCGTGTCCACTCATGATGGGGGAGGGGAGAGAGCCAATCATCAGTAAGGGGCGTGTCCACTCATGATGGGGAGGGGGAGAGAGCCAATCATCAGTAAGGGGCGTGTCCACTCGTGATGGGGGAGGGGAGAGAGCCAATCAGCAGTACGGGGCGTGTCCACTCATGATGGGGGAGGGGGAGAGAGCCAATCATCAGTAAGGGGCGTGTCCACTCATGATGGGGGAGGGGGAGAGAGCCAATCATCAGTAAGGGGCGTGTCCACTCATGATGGGGGAGGGGGAGAGAGCCAATCATCAGTAAGGGGCGTGTCCACTCATGATGGGGGAGGGGGAGAGAGCCAATCATCAGTAAGGGGCGTGTCCACTCATGATGGGGGAGGGGGAGAGAGCCAATCATCAGTAAGGGGCGTGTCCACTCATGATGGGGGAGGGGGAGAGAGCCAATCATCAGTAAGGGGCGTATCCACTCGTGATTGGGGAGGGGAGAGAGCCAATCAGCAGTAAGGGGCGTGTCCACTCATGATGGGGGAGGGTTCGTGTTTATTCTCATACCTTTAATTCCACTAAAGCTCGCAAATCAGTTTTTTATAACAGTAAACACTCTTTTCATGTAGTCGCGATGTTATATTGTCACGTTCATCAAAATAAAACTGATTAAAAAACATCGACTCCACTTCATTGATATAGCTATAGGCTTATGTTGAACTTTATTATTTAACTTTAACAGATGCTGTATGAAGCAGTACATAAAGTAATGAATGAAAATGTCTCTGAAACATCTGTGTATTTGGTAAATATTAAAAAAAATATTATCATAAAACAAATGAACAAATAACTAAAAATTTATACAATTATAGACTTTTTTAAAAATAATAATAGGCCTAATGGGAAAAAATCTCAACAAAATTACTAAAACTTTAACAAAAATTAAAATAAATATATAAAATAAAAATAATAGTATCTCAATAATACAAAAATAATAGTGAATTTAAAAAATAACTTTTTTCATAAGTTCTGTTCTATACATTTGTTGTGTAGGGGTGTAACGATACGCGTATTCGTAACGAACCGTTCGGTACGAGGCTTTCGGTTCGGTTCTCGGTACGCATTTTCGAACCAGCGGTTCGTTGGACCATTTTTCCTGCCGACCAAAATTTCGTTATTTTAAATGTAGGCGCGTCGTTCGTGGTAAGCGCGCTCATAATGTAAGACGCTGGCGCGACCACAACATTGCCCAACATCGAATAGCAAATGTAATGCAAGCGGGACGAAACTGAGCTACTCGTTATTGTGTGTTTGACGGACCGTTTATCAGTTTGGACCAATGCAGCGCGAGCCGATCTCGATCAAGCTACAGTTACTACACAGCGCTGACTCGCTGAGACATCCAGTAAAGAAAGCATTTGAATTCGCCACTGAAGTTATTAACGGATCAAACTGCACTGACGTGGAAACCAGGAAGAAACATTGTGTCATGAATGAACTATCCAGTGTCACTGTCCACAGATCAGCAACATTCACCATGGATTTACTGTAACACTAACTGTATCCATGTAAGTTTGGCAGGAATAGTAGGCTATAATGCTTTCAAGTAACATTACGTCGGTTTTATTTTGACATTATGAATACAATTGCTGCCCTCAAATGTTAATCTGAACTAATATAAACCTTTGTTTATAACTACTACAATATTACATTTAATTTTTCCAAGGAGCTGTTTAGTTTTATATGCTCCTAAGAAGAGTAAATTATTGCTCAAAGTAAAAAAAAATCATACTTTATGATGTTAGTTTTAATAAAAAAATAATTAAAAAAATTAAATCAAGGAAATTTCTCTGGCATTTATTTCTTTTTGCTGTATCGAAAACGTACCGAACCGTGACACAAGTGTATCGTATCGAACCGAACCGTGAATTTTGTGAACCGTTACACCCCTTATATATATATATATATATATATATATATATATATATATATATATATATATATTATATATATATATATATATATATATATATATCCAAGTACTTCTGTTCCCTATCTTTTTTTTTCTTTCTTAAAAAGCAAAAGCAAATGTTCTTCAAGTGCTGTAGTGACTTGTCTTTCCTCAGTCAGTATTGTTTATGGTGTTGGCTGTAACGTCATGTCTCCTGCTGTTTCAGAAACAGTCCTGCATGCTGTTGAGGAACCTGGTGGCCCGCTCGCGTGACTACACTCAGCCCATCCTGGAGATGGGGGCGGAGGCGCTGATCTCGCAGGCTCTGGCGGCTCACCGGGACTGTGGGGACGTGGGTCGAGCCGCTCTCAGAGACCTCGGCTGCCAGGTGGAGCTACGGGAACTCTGGACAGGGCAGAAGGGAAGCCTGAGTCACTGAAGCAAATGTCTGCTACACTCAAACAATCACCATTAAGTCATGTGGAAACATGTGCTAACTGTGGAGGTCATGCTAGATGTATGTGATCAAACATCCTTCCGGTAGAGTTGAAGTGCATCTGATATCAGACCACGTGCATAAGATGCATTTCAAATTACAATTGTGTTTTTGTCTAAATGTAATTACAGCTATTTATAGTTTGTACAATGTTTTTTAACCTTAAATGACCACTTGGACTGGATTAATTTGAGCTGATGTTAACAGAAGTGCATTGCTGGATTGCATTTAACCCTTAATATATTTAACGTAAAGTCCATCATCCAGCGCCGTATCCAATATGTGCGTTCACTGCAGTGCTTTTGATGCTTATGCCAAAACACCCTTTCATGCACACAACAAGACATGGTAAGCTAAAAGAAGAGGCACCAATGTTTTCTCAATTGTATGTGTGTCAATACTTATTGATGCTCTGTTTAAACTTGCTCTGTACTGGAACCGATTGTGTTTGTTTATTAAACCAAGCAGCTCTAGAGGCATATTGGCATGTTTATTTTACACATCTTTATGATTTTACAATGGCCAGCTAAATATTCCATTACAAAAATGTACCATTGTAAATGTATACTTATACTAAAATAAATAGGTTGCAACTGTAAAATCTAAATAAAATATAGCTGCAAGCACCAATTATAAGGGTTCAAGAGCTTTAAGGCCTTTAAGCACACGCATAGAAAGGTATTATGTTTTATTTAGTAAGCCTGTAACCACTAGATCATAGATGGAAAAAACCATTCACTTCCAAATCATGTTATTTACTTAACCGCAAAAATTTATAAAAGTAAAGTTTTTGAGACATAAACCCAGTGGCGGCGTTTCACAAAAACCTAGAGTATGGCATTCCCTCTGGCATAACGTTAAATTACCGACATTACCGAACGATATACCTCACATTAACAAAATGCACAAAGCACTGTTAACCCTTGTGCATCAATTTAAAAAAGTTACACATAGCTACATAGAGGACAAAAATGTCCGTGTCCAAAAACTGTCATAAAAATATTATAGATTTATATTTTTTTCCACTTTCACTGGCATCATTTTTTTAACCAGCATCAGCTCTAATCATAATGACCAAACATTCATTAATTTTCAGAATTTTAACCCTTAAAATGCTGGTTTGTTTACATAATGCCACTGTTGTTTTTTTATGAAAAAAAGAAAAATAGTAATTATTTTCAATTTACTAAATTCCAAGCAGAATTTTTTTTCTTTGATTATTACAGCCTTGGATATGTCAATGATTAAGAACAATATTAATTTTGATGCATTAATATTTTTTATGCAGTATCAGATTTAAAAAAAAGCTACCACTTAGGTACATAAAGGACAAAAATGTCCATGTCAAAAAAGTGTCATAAAAATATGATAGATTAATATTTTTTTCCACTTTCACTGACTTAGATTTTTTACTAGCATCAGTTCTAATCATAATTACCAAACATTCATTTATTTTCAGAATTTTAACCCTTTAAATGCCGGTTTCTTTACATAATGCCACTGTTGATGTTTATAAAAAATTTAATAATAATAATAATTTTCTATATACTAAATTCTAAGCAGATTTTTTTTTTCTTTGATTATTACAGTCTTGGATATGTCAATGATTAAGAACAATATTAATTTTGATGCATTAATATTTTTTATGCAGTATCAGATTTAAAAAAAAGCTACCACTTAGGTACATAAAGGACAAAAATGTCCATGTCAAAAACGTGTCATAAAAATATGATAGATTAATATTTTTTTCCACTTTCACTGACTTAGATTTTTAACTAGCATCAGTTCTAATCATAATTACCAAACATTCATTTATTTTCAGAATTTTAACCCTTTAAATGCCGGTTTCTTTACATAATGCCACTGTTGATGTTTATAAAAAATTTAATAATAATAATAATTTTCTATATACTAAATTCTAAGCAGAATTTTTTTTCTTTAAATATTACAGCCTTAGATATGTCAATGATTAACAATAATATTAATTTTGATGCAATCATATTTTTTTATGCAGTATCAGATAAATAAAAAAACTACCACTCAGGCCCATAAAGGACAAAAATGTCCATGTCAAAAAAGTGTCATAAAAATATTATAGATTAATCTTTTTTTCCACTTTCACTGACTTAGATTTTTTACTAGCATCAGTTCTAATCATAATTACCAAACATTCATTTATTTTCAGAATTTTAACCCTTTAAATGCCGGTTTCTTTACATAATGCCACTGTTGATGTTTATAAAAAATTTAATAATAATAATAATTTTCTATATACTAAATTCTAAGCAGAATTTTTTTTCTTTAAATATTACAGCCTTGGATATGTCAATGATTAACAATAATATTAATTTTGATGCATTAATATTTTTTATGCAGTATCAGATAAATAAAAAAATTACCACTCAGGTCCATAAAGGACAAAAATGTCCATGTCAAAAAAGTGTCATAAAAATATTATAGATTCATATTTTTTTCCACTTTCACTGACTTAGATTTTTTACTAGCATCAGCTCTAATCATAATTACCAAACAGTCATTAATTTTCAGAATTTTAACCCTTTAAACGCTGGTTTCTTTACATAATGCCACTTTTGTTTTTATAAAAAATTATAATAATAATAATAATACAAATATTCCATATGCTAAATGCTAAGCAGGTTTTTCTTTAAATATTACAGCCTTGGATATATCACTGGTTAACAACAACATTAATTTTGATGCATTCATATTTTTATGCAGTATCAGATAAAAAAAAATAAAAAAAAATACCACTCAGGCCCAAGTCACTCAGGCCCAAGTCAAATCATTGATTTATTACTCCTATTATCCTCCAAAGTTTTTACTTTTTTGATAGAATATACCTTATTTTGCTCTATAAATAAAGCAAAAGTACAAGATCACTTTGAACAAGAACTGAAGTCAACTCTTCATCCTCACTTTCACATGTGTTCACTAGATCCAGAGCTTCCCTTGCTGTGAAACGTCTCATCTTGCAAAAAATGAAATGACAAGGCCCTCAAGCATCACATTTTTATAGGTTTGGCTGTGAGAGCACTTGTGTCAACAAAAATCTACCAGACAAAACAATCACCATTTTCTCGAGGTGAAAACATAAAAAATAATCACTTTTGATTTATGCAAGGTGTTGTGGGGCCTCTAAACTTACATCAAAATCAAGCTCACCTTTTACCTTTGAATAAAAACAAAAACAAAAACAAAAACAAAGTGCAAGCAAGTAATAAGAAATGTGTTTGAATGAAAAAAGTAACTTCAGTAACTTTTTGACCTTTTCAGTTTTCACACGCAGGGTCTGTGACTCTGCCAAGGGTATGACTCATTTACATGGGGTGGGATTTGTGTTTTCCAGTACAATATAATTTCTTTCTTTCAAAATGTTCACACACACACACCTAAAAATTTCAGTACACAAATACTAACCACACTCTGACAACCATACCAACACACCCACACAATTATAGCTTCATAATTTATCTAATTGGCTCTATAATATGCATAAGCCGAAAACAGCAGAAAACAACAATAAAGTGATAATTTGCTTTATATGCCAAACCTGAAAAAATGGCACCATCTGATAAAAAATAGTAAAAATTAAAATTTTGAAGCCTTGCCAACAGAATGAAAGCCTGTTAAGAAAGATTGCATCATTTTATAGTTGAATGGCACTGGGATTAAAAATCGCAGTTTTAATGGGTTTCAATGGGGACATTTTTGTCCAAAAGGCGCTAAGTGGGTGTATTTTTTTTACCTAGTGCAAAATAAATTTTTTAAAGTAAATGAAGGTGAAATATTAAAATTCCAATAAAAATACACACCTGTGGCAAATTTTATGCAGTTAGCATTAACACAGCCAAAGTTATCAAAAAAACAAAACTGAAAAGGACAAAAATGTCCATAAGGATGCACAAGGGTTAAGTTAACTTGTAAGTTGACGCGTTGTGTCAGGAGGGAAAGAAAATAGGGATAGCTCACAGCTTATTAGGCCAGACAGAATCGCGGAGGCGATTGGCATCACAACAACTTGAGTTTTATTCACCAATCAAATTCGGGGCAACTATCTGTACCATGCTCCGTCCACATCGTTATCAAACAAACAAAACCAGATGCAGTCAACTGAACGTGAGTACACTGAATATCTACAGTGGCGTAGGGCGAGGGCGTCGTGAGGTGCTTGAAAGCAGCTTTTGACGCGTTCGACCCGAGTTCGAATCCACCTTTTGCCGAACTCTCTCTTCTCCCTTTTCCCAACACCGAACCCGTGATATGGCTTTGTGCCTTTATAAAACAGCACAAGACTGTAATTAAGTAGCCTATATAGCCATTCTGTTTGTGCTACGTGATTTAAAGAAAAGTGCACACTTTGCTCACGCAATCAGCCTGGTGATCTTTAAGACTCGTTTATATGAAATGAATATTTTATAAATAAACAAGCCCAGATTTTACAGTGGGAAACCGTGTTTAATTACTCCAGCATCATTTAATGTAAACTGCATTTATGACAAACAAAGAACTACACAGATAGAAAGATACTATAGGCCTACACGGTCTATCAATAAATGCATGCACGTTTTCATCTGCTTTTGTTCTGACGCTGACGCTGCGGAGAAGCCGGTTGAGATGAGCTTTTTTTAAAATGACTTTTAAAGGTGACGACTGACTGAGCGATCACGAAACGCACATTTTTGGGGGGGCTGGGGTGAAAATTTAGGGGGTTTAAAAAGCCCTTCTAAAATCGTTAACGAGCATCATCAGCTGATGTTTTATCTGAACTCTGACTGCTAGGGTATGGCAATGGCCATACTCTGCCATACGCAAACGCCGCCCCATAAACCTAAGACCAGTTCGTGAAAATGGGTTGTTGAAATAATCTCCAATATTTAACAAACGGTTTGATTGACGGCTGTAGTTCTAAAGGCAAAATTGCTCAGAATAAGTAGTTCTACTTTATGGTATGTGAGAAAAATCAGGTGATATACAATCATTTGCGCGAGTAATTAAGTTTCCGCTAGTTTCGTTCCGATCAGCCTCCATTATCCTTTCCTGACAGCCGCTCGAACTTCATTGGCCGACGGCAGCCGTGTTTTCCGAGATACGCAAATGTCCTCCTAGACAATCACGGCACCTTAGACAAAGACACCGCTTGCAAGTTTTCAAGTCAATAGGACTGATTGTTGCGTAGCTATATCCATTTTCGTGTTTTATCATTTTATAGCGCCATCAAGTGGCCAGTCGCTGCATCCTTTTTCATATGACCACAGACCGAGTCCGTATACTGAGTTTGGTGAAGTTATCTAATTATAAATATTCCATTCAAGACAGACAGGGCTCCGTTTTTAGAAAAAGTGGCCACGCCCACGTCGACCATTTTGGCGTCCTGTCACGGACGCGAATCGCAATTTCAACTTTTTTGGTTTACTATTGGCAAACAGACTCCTGAGAATCTTTCAGTGTTGGTTTGGTTCCGATCGTGCAAAGAAACTAGGACTGCAAAAGTAGGTTTTTCGAAAAATCCAAAAAACCTGACATTTTCGCCAAAGTGACGATCAAATCCAAGTTTTGTTCATTTTCAGCCTAGAATTCTAACGATATAAGACACTTGATACTTTTTAATAGTTAATAGTTATTGCTACTAAAACAATTAAATATTAAAATAACTTTTATTTCAGCTAGTTTTATTTCATTTAGTTTAACTTGATGTACGAAAATAACTTAAATAAAAATAATAAAGACTACATACATTTTTTAAAAGTAATTGAAATGACAAAATATACAACAAACTACCATTTTCTGCAAAAGAATACTGTTTCTTCGGTGCATATAAATAAATAAAGTGACACTATTATAGTGCATCTTATCTGATACAAGGTTGTATTTAATTTATACCATGGTACGTTCTGATTACCATAGTATTCCACTCCTGATAATACCATGGTACTGTTCTGATTAGCATAGTAATTATATGCTACGCCTTGGTATTATCATATCATGTCCAAATCATGTCCACGCCTTTCTCAGCATTACTGGCTTTTACTCTGCATTCACGTGCTATCGGAAAAGTCCTACTTTCCCACTTGTAAAGTCGTGATTACCAGCTCGTCGCATGCTTTATAGTCGGAAAGAACGAGAATCATGATGACAGCAGATTTATCCTTGCCTATCTATCGGCAAAATCTTATTTATGGCCAAATTAAGCATTATTCTCGCTAAAACTTCAAACCCCACCCTCTCTAATGTTTACCCGTTTTGACGCCCCTCGAGCGAGCCTATCCACGTCAAGCGCGCTCCCGTTCTGGACTACAACTCCCACAATGCACCCGGACTCGCCCTTCGACGCTCGCATGCTAGTGTGACAGCACAGCAGACGCGTGAAATGTGCAAGTAAACCAGTTCAAAGTCGCAGCAGCGGCAATGAAAGTGGAGTAAAATGTGTTTAACCAGCTTTCCTGCAGAACTGACTCGTGTGGTTTGAGGCGAGCGTGTTTTTCTATGTCAGTGGATGGTGACTGACTGGCTACTGTTTATGTAAGTGGATGGTGACTGGAGTTTATCACTTCATCATATGTTTGTTTATGAGGTCAGTAGTCCAACACCATGGGAATGTTTGAGAAGACTGCTATCAGATTCCGTTAAAGTTGGTGTTTTTCTCTCGATTTTTCCGCAGAGTTACAACAACAGGTGCTGTCAGACTGTCAGGTAAGCCAAATTTAATGCTAATAATGTGTTTAGCTAACTGGCTAAAAGGCTATAACACTTTGATATTGACACTGATAATTGTGTCATGAGTTCATCTCTGTCTCCGAGTAAATATTTAACAATGGACCATTTTCATTTGACGTCATTTTGCTAATCAAACAATGTAAACAATCATTGGACAAAAGGCATTTATGATCTGTTTTGGTGTTTATAAGTGTTTTATTTGATGGATTTACATGCTCAGTTGTTAAAAAAAAAATCAGAAAACGGTTCATAAACAAGCATTTATTGTCTATTGGGGATGACAGGTATTTTGTATTGATGCTTGTACTTTGTAAGATATAATCCTTTGCTAATTTTGCAAAAATAGACAACTTAAAATTATTGATATGTTTCATAAATAAGTATTATTTGGCTGATGTTGGCTAGTGTGTTACATTTGATATCAGTTTTGATTTTCCAACTAGAGAAATCTTATGTAATGTTTCATAAATAACACATCAAACTGGGGTCTGTGGAAAATTTGTGAGAAAAACAGTGTAAGAAAACAAGATTTAAACCAAATAAATAATATAATTAGTGGTTGAATAAAACAAAAAAGATTCAAATGGAATAATCAACAATTGATTTAAATAAATAGCCTAATACATCAGTGATTAGAAAAAAGTAACCATGTATATAAATACATGAAAATGTATGCAGTAGCTGCCTTTAAATTTTAGGATTACATGCACAAGATTGATACTATTTGGAATATGATCATATTCATCTTCGCATTTAAACATCAGTTTTTAAGCCATTTTTATGCATGCATTACTGTGTGCAGTTCCATATAAGATGTTTCTTGTGTTTATACTGTCACCGTTTGTTAAACACTCGTTATTTTTGTTGGTTGTCTGTATTTTCGCTCTTTGCAAATCACAATAGGCTTTCAGTGGGTCTGTCATCTGATCCTCAGGGAACATAAAAGACTGGGAAAGAGCGAGGCGAGCGGGAGGGGTGTTGGAAACCGTCCCACACTTCAACCCAATGAGAAAACAGATCAGTTGCGTCGGTGACCTTACCGTTAAAAAACCCTTTCACACTTGAGATCCTTTAACCCTGTGTCATTCATTTTTAACCCTGGGTTAACAATCCTAGGTTATCTTGCTTTGTTTTACCCTGTGATGCACTGTAAAAATAAAAATAAAAGTAATTTTTGAGATGCACATACATACTAAATTTAATCTACATAACCCATCATCATAATCCCACAAATGTTGTCCCTGAACAATTTTAAATGTAACTTTAATTAGTTACTGTTATAAGATTGTTATTGTATAGATTTGTGTCAAGTTGCATTGAATTTTTCACTGAAGTCCCCCTGTAGTCAATAGCCTAATTTGATCTTTGACCACCAAAACTACATATTTAAAAGTTTTTTTAGATCAGAGATCCACTGGTTGACGATCACACGTTGATCTGATTGGTTACAAGGTCGTTTGTGACGTCAGAAACACCAGCGATTTCAGTGTTTTTGAGACTGTCTTTGGTTCACTGCAGTTTTAAGCAGAAAATACTCAGCAATGCTGTCGACTTATGAATTTACACATGGATTGTCTTAAAGGGGTCATGAACTGGCTTTTTAAATCTTATTATATTGTTGTCTGAGGTAAACTTATGACGTTCGCTTGGTTTTTGCATTCAAAAACATCAATATGAATAAGTAATAGGCTATTTTCTAACCTAGTTTTGAGCCTAGCTGAAAAACGCTCGGTTTTTATGGGCGTCTCGCATTGAAGACTTGGAAGTAAACGCCCACTGCTGTGAGTGGATAACAGTTTTGCATATTATAATGAGTTTCAACTCACCCGTCCATGCACTTGGGGGAAATTGTTTTGAAAACGTCCAATGTTGTAAAATGGCAACCGGAATGATTCGCCCATACATGTTCGACCCAGAGTCCGTGTGTTTCACTATTCCTGTCAGATCCAATATAGACGGCACAGCACCGTTCTTTACTCTTAATCGGTCTGCAAATCCAGTCTTGTTTACAAAACAATCCTCAGTGAAATGAAGCGAACAGACGGACAATGTTTTACCCTCATCAGCTGGAGTGGAACGTCATGAAAAATAAAGTTTATCCATGCACTCCTATTGGAATCCAGAGGAAGCTTATGCAGCGACTGTCTTCTTCCACAACCAGGCACTCCGTAGCTCGATCCGGTTTGTCATCACGAGGTAGGCATCTATGTTATTTAGCTATGCGTGTAATGCGCAAACGGTGGGCGGGGCTAAACCGGCCGTGTTGAAGCAGGCGTTGATCTTCTTCTGCGGGGGGGGGTGTTTTATCCTCTTTGACGTCATAATTCCCCACTTTGAAAAACGAGGCGTTTGCTGAGGCTGGTGTTAATAAAAGCATTTATTGGACTAACAAGGACGTTTTCAGTTCTGAAACTTACAGGATATTCTTATAATATGATGACCTCTCAGATGTCAAAAGCTCAAGGAAAATTTGATTTCTCAGTTCATCACCCCTTTAAAGCATATTAAAAACCACACATAGACATAAACAACATTAAAAGCTGGAGTTTCACCACAAGGGGAACTTTAAGTTTTCTCAACAATTTGTATGAACAGTGAAACATTGAATGCAAAATGAGTTTACAGAAGATTAAAAATGACAGTTTCATGCATGAAAATCTCAATTGTGAAATGTTGCTTAACCCAGGGTTTAAAAAGCTGTTAATCTGTAGCGTGAGAGGCCTAATCGTGAATTACTAAGTCATTTTGAATAGTCAGGTGAGATCGGACGCATCACATGTGACATGCAGGGGCTTAGTGTGTGTGTGTGTGTGTGTGTGTGTGTGTGTGTGTGTGTGTGTGTGTGTGTGTGTGCGCACTGAATGTGTGTCAGCGTGAAGGACCTTTCACACACTGAGCTTCTGGCTCCTGTTTCACCTCGACACAGAGAACAAACCTCAGGTTTTTAACCCCTTACTACAACACCACACATTTTGGCAAGTGGGCCATAAATGACAAACCCATAATTCATTCTGAATAGACACATAACCAACATTATATTTAGAAAGTTAAAACTTCAGTTTAAAAATTACTCAGACTATTATTAATATGGATATATATATAAATGCCACATTTATTCATTCATTCAAAAAATTAATAATATACATTTTTAAATGTATAAAAATATTGTGTATGTGGTATAACAACTAATAACCACAATTAAACTGAAGTCACAAGTCTGCTCATGCTTCATTTCAAATCTGAGGATGATATCTCAAAAATTATGCATTTTATGAAGCATTTCTCACATGGTCATGTGAGTTGTAGAGAAGGCTGATAAGATGCTAATAAAATATTTTATTGCCCTTTAATCTTCATTATTCTTTTATCGTTATTCTTTTGTTTGTATTTTAGCCATAATTAGCCTTTTTTATAGCCTTTATTACCACTTTTCATACATTAATTCACCTATTATCTGAAATAATATTACCCTTTTACTCAAAACTCACTTTATAACACCAATGAGTGTTTGTATTAACTTCTGATCAAACCAGTAACGTGAGAGACCGAGCTTGCTCTTCAGATCGCATAATTCAGTGAAACATGAATAGAAATGTTATTCTGCATGATGAAATATTTTGCAAACGTGATGATAAATCAATATTTCTCCAAATATGCACACTTTTGGACTAAGAGCCCTAATGGACACTGTTTAAAGGAATAGTTCACCCAAAAATGAAAATTATCCCATCATTTCCTTGCCCGCAAGCCATCCTAGGTGTATTTGATTTTCTTCTTTCATCCGTAATGGCATTGAATAATGCCCGAGTTTTTGAAGCTCCTAAAAGCGCATTATCCATCATAAAAGTAGTCATTCAACACATTATTGTCAGTGTGAATGTCCTCTTGATCACTTCTTTTATTATTGTGCTGTCACAGAACCATTAGCAGAATAAATCATGCATTATCATATTCAGAAGAACACATAAAGTTGTATGTTATGTAAGCTGTGTTGCTCAGGCCTTGTTCGTGTCTTTCAGGACTTTGAATAACTCAGCATTTGGGCTATTATTAGAGGTCCATCTGTGACCCTTTCAGATGTTATTCGATCCAGGCGCTTCTGGATTCCTGTCGGCACGTCACATCAGTTCCTCTGACCCGCTTCTGCAAATCAATCGCCTTTTCTTTCGCTGAATGACTGAATTTCATATTTCAGATTAATAATTAATTCAGTATTTGCTATTTATGGTGAATCTATCTTGTGATGAAAATCTTGTGAATATGATTGGTAATACACATAGTCAGATAATCACATAAAACGACACGTCACTTCAAAATCAAAAGAAAAAATATGATTATATATTTTGCATAAACAAACAAAAAAAAAATTTTGTGCAAAAAAGTGTAAAAGCATTCAAATTAGACCATGAATAACCCCAAAAGCTTGATTTATTTCTTCAGCAATATTATAGTCGTGTTAAATATCTCTGTATAATTAATATATGTCTGTAGTATGTATACTTTGCCATAATCAGAAATGTTCAATAACTGGATCATTGATAATATTTTGAAATAATTTCCGTAATTTTGACAGAGAATAAACATTGTATTTACTTGCTTTAAAAACATTCCCGTAACGCTGCTAATATTAGAAGTGTAAAAAAATTACATTTTAAAGCATCCGTGTGAAAACAATCCTGGATAGAGACGTGAGGATTTGTGGAGAAAAATGAAAAGATTCTAGTAAATTATTATTCATGGCATATAATATAAGTTAAGCAGAGTAAAACACAGATGCCCAGTACGGATGCACCGATATTAACATTTTGGCCCATACCGATAACCGATAATTCTTTATATTTAAAGCTGATAACCATATGTTGGCCCGAAATATCGAAATCCAAATTTCATATAATTTTTAAGAGCCTGATTACTAAAACAAAAGTCTCAAAAGAATCATGTTCCAAGCACACAGTTATAATGATGTTCTCATTATAATTTTATGTAGCCGATATTATTTCAAGCAATTTAAAACCATCATTTGATCTGAAGAGTCTCAACTGAAGGAAATAATACATTATTTATCAGCTTTAAGATATCGGCCAAATTTTCTTATCAGGCCGATAACATTAAAAATGAATATATCGTGCATCACTAATGCCTAATATATGTTTTATTTTTTCATACTGTTACAGCGGAATACAAAGAAAATAATCTGAAAAGTGATTGAAAAGACAACATGAAGGAAATTTCACAGCTGACGGATAAAGATTATTTGTAGCGCAGCCTTATCAGTCTTTTTGAGTTGAGCTTAATCTTTGAGTTGACCCATAATCTAAAAGGTGGATTTTTTTTTTTTATTTCGAGTTGAGTTTTGCGACTGAGACATTCTCTACTTTGTTCTTTCCGGTTTATTTGTGTGGATCTTGTCATTAAGCACTTTGGTCAGCTGTGGTTGTTTTCAAATGTGCATAATATATATGTGATGCTACATTCTAATATTGTTCTCGTGTGTCTCCAGGTGTGGTGTGAGTGTTTGCGTGTCGGCCTGCGAGCCCCCGGTGTGCTGGCCTGTATGAATGGATCAGGTTGGCATGAGTAATGCGGTTCAGGAGCACCAGGGGGCGCTGGCACCGGGTGAAGTGCTGCCACGCCCTGCCTCCAGCCAATCAGAGGTAAGAACACTCCCTTCTGGACACGCCCACAAAAGAGAACAGCCAGTAAGATTGCACCATTTGGTTCTGACTGATTGGTTGTGTTCGGGTCATTTTGTCCTGGAGAAGATTTTCTTTTTCCCGAAAAATGCTAGGTAACGTTATCACATTGGACTAAAACTTACTGACTTTACTCACCCAGGGTGTAACTACTACTTCCCCCAAAAAATTTGATTGATTTTTTTTCTTTTTTTTCTCACCTTGTTACACTTTGGTGTTCCGGGTCAAAAATGACCAGCCTATTCATTTTTTTTTAATAAATCACTCATTATTACTCTATATATTATCACCAAATATTGAATTCAGTCTTTTTTGTCAACTTGTTTTCTTTCAATTATCACAGGTTTTGTATTTCTTTTTGGCTCTGATTGATCGAAGGCCTCCTTTATTTGAGCTTATGAGCCTAAATTCTTTACCCCAAAAAATTATTTGTGGGTTATTTTGGCAATATTTAATAAAAATGTATCTGTAGATAATAATTTACAGTTTCATTTTGTACAAAATAAAAGTGTTTAAAAACAAACTTCCTGGTTAAACATTAAAGCACAGTAGTGTGATATTTTATTTATTTTTTTCCCCCATATTTTGTTGAATATTGACATATTTATTCACAAATAATGCCTTTTTCACTCAAAAACTAAGGCACATAAGCTCAGAACAATGAGGCCTACGATCAGTCAATTTAAAAAAATAAATAAAAACCTGTGCTAATTGAATGAACTATTTGACAAAAAAGACTGAATCCAATATTTGATCAGGATAAAGCATAACTAGAGATTTACAAACAAATTGTTTTTATTTTTTTTCAAAAGGCTGGTCATTTTTGACACAAAATGTTTTCAACACAGCACAAGGGTTACGTTTACCTTTTTAACTAATGACTCATCCTCATGTCATTCTCTGAAGCCGTATGACTTTATTTGTGAGGATTCGGGCCAGTAAATTGTGACAGAACTGTTGTATTTCTGTAGAAATAATTGCACAGTAACGATATTAATCCACATTCATTGTGTTGTTAAAGAATGCAGATGTAAAAACCGGTTTGTGAGGCGTTACAGGCGGGTCTTTATTTGTGCAACAGGAACAGAAGATTATTTTAAAAGCATCACAGTGTTTACGGTCTACAGGAACAGGAAGTCAAACCACAAATGAATTACTCAAAGTTAAAATTAACCCTGTAAAGCCTGACAAATGTGAATGACAGTCAATTTTTGAAACAATGTTTTTTTGTTGATACATCAGGCTTTTATGGCTCAGTCTGATATAGTGAGAATATGGAAGAAAAAAACAGCTCAGTTTTATTCAGAGGCCCAAACTTAGCAAAAATATGCAATTTATATGTACAAAACGTAAGATGAAATTCTGATGCTTGTAATGTAAATCAATGAGGTCTTTATAACAGCATGATAAAATACTTGCATAAAATGCATGTAATTATCAGTCGTCACTCTATATCTCCTAATGTCTTAGTCAGATGATATTTAATCGCTTAGTTTTATGATCAAAGCTCGGCATTTTTAATGTATATTTGTTCATCTCTCAATCATTGTATTGCATTACATTTAATATTCAATGATTGAGAGATGAACAAATAAACCTTCCTCAAAAGCCTAATGATCATATTTGATACTCTTTACATGATTTTTCTAATAAATGATGTTGGATAATCAAGTAAACCGAAGTTGCTTCAGTCCAGTAAGTGTTCATCTTAAAAATATTACTAAGTTATTACGTCTCCTCTATTAAATCATTAAAGATTTAACAGAAAAAAAAAACGGTTTACGTTTTTACAATTATACTAAAAGCCTTTTACTTGCTAAAAACTGTCAATCAGACGACAGAAGGACTGTAGTAAATTGTATGCAACAGGTTTTTAATTAAAGTTTATATAATTTAAAGGCCTTCGAAATTTGCATATCAAATATGACGCAGTAAGATGACATGCAAGAAAACATTTTACCATCTAATACCAGTTTAAATGGACGTATTGTCCATTTTATCAGTGGAAAATGTGTGACCTCATCATCTATTTACAAGTCGACTGAGAGCTTCAGTCATGGGTTTAGCTTTCCATCAATGATCTTGGGATCAAATGTCCGTTGGAAGAAAGTTCCTCATCGTCTCTATCTCTAGATAACCATAGTGTTTTCTTTAATCAGTCACTGTGCGCTTTAATGTTTAATGCAGTCCTGTTCCTGTCTTCTGATTGGTCAATCCAACAGTGATGTAGTACCAGCTAATGTGGAATGCAATAAAGTAACATTTGTAAGGAACATTAATATTTGTATAATGTATTACATGTTTTTTATAATAACAATAAGACACTTGAGAGTGTTATAATGTGAATATATTCACTGCATGTCATGTATAATCACAGCCTGTATTTGCACTTTGACCTCTTGAGCCTTATTGCATAGTGTTGAAAGAGAATATTGTAATTATATTTTTATTTAATCTACGCTTTTCCAGAAATGTGGGACGATTTCATGCTCAAAATAATGTCATGCACTTTTATATTTAGAATAAGAGTCAGTTTCTATTCAGTTAGCTGTTATTATAGTTATTATTATCATGACCGTCATTCATTATTTTGCATGATGTTTTGTTTTTATTTCCATATGGGTTTCTGATAGTCTTGTTTACAGTAAATCCCATCAGTCATCTCAGTGTTTTACGAGGGTTCACAGGTTAAAGTGTCTGGATTAGAAATGAACAATTTATTAAAATAAAACCAAAATCTGCTTAGTGCAATTATCAAATATTACTTTTTAGTCATTTTTATGTTTTTATTAAGTAATAATAATTATTATTTATTAGCCATATTGATATATAATCACAAAACTTTGGCCAATTGTGCAGCCCTAAACACAATTACAATCGCATTTCGCCCCACACACACAAATTGCCAAAGTATGGGATGAAATTAGTCTCAAAATTATTAACAAATGCATGCACAATTATCCATGAGCTTTATAAGACACACTGCTGTTCAAAAGTTTGGGGTCGGTAAGATTTTTAATGTTTTTAAAAGAAGTCTCTTCTGCTCACCAAGGCTGCATTTATTTGATTAAAAATACAAAACAAACCCAGTAATATTGTGAAATATTATTGTAATGTAAATCAGCTGTTTTCTATGTGAATATATAGTAAAGTGTAATTTATTCCTGTGATCAAAGCTGAATTTATCATCATTACTCCAGTCTTCAGTGTCACATGATCCTTCAGAAATCACTATAATATGATGATCTGATGCTCAAGAAACATTTATGATTATTATCACAGTTGAAAATAGTTTTCTGCTTCATATTTTTGTGCAAACCGTGATTAATTTTTTTCCAGATTCTTTGACAGTTCAAGAGAAAAGCATTTAATTAAAAAATAAATATTTTGCATTTATAAATGTCTTTACCGTCACTTTTGATCAATTTAATGCGTCCTTTCTGAAGAAAAGTATTAATTTCTTTTAAAAAAATCGTATTGACCCCAAACTTTTGAACGGTAGTGTATATTTGTAATATTTATAAAGCTCATGGATAATTGTGCATGCATTTGTTAATAATTTTGAGACTAATTTCATCCCATACTCTAGTCGTCCTGTAGCATGTGAAAACCTTTTTAATTGCTTCTATAAGGTACAAGATAATGATGAACAGGGTGGATTAATCTGTAGTCAGTCATTCAGTCGTCCGGCATGCGGGACTTGAGGTTTGATAAATAAAACTGGTATTCAGGTCATGAGGTTTGTGTGTGGAAACGGATTAAGAGCGTGAATATAAACCTGTTCTGCTTTATAAAGATTAAGGGAAGGTTCGAGTCCTTCACAGAAGCCACAGCATGTGGTCACGCCTGGACATGTTTACGCAGCACATTAACACTGGGTGTGGATTGAGCTATTTATTTGTTATACGTGAAAATAATCATGAATCATAACGTGTGTGTGTGTGTGTGTGTGTGTGTGTGTGTGTGTGTGTGTGTGTGTGTGTGTGTGTGTGTGTGTGTGTGGTGTGTGTTAGGGTTTAAACAGGGTCGGTCGGTCTTGAACTCTCTGCTCTCGGGGGCGTTTGCAGGAGCCGTGGCTAAAACTGCCGTCGCCCCACTGGATCGAACCAAGATCATCTTCCAAGGCAAGAATAACTCTTATTAACCTTCCTTGATGACTGATACACATTTGCAGGGCACTGAAGTATTTTGTATTCATGTAGATCCTGATGAGTTTGGGTCAATTATAACGTGCAATTGAAAATGCAATGCGCCAAACCAACTTCCCAAATTTGTAATGAGAATTGTTCATAAATCTGTTGTCAGCAAAAGTGAAGCTTTACAATTCTGACAAATTCCACAAAAAAATCCACAAATTCCGCCAAAATAAAAGCCTTAATTGATAACAATATTAATATTAGTGTCATTTTACTGTAAAATTATTTTGTTAATAATATATATTTAAGTGCAATGGTATGATTACTATAGTAATGTATTTATTTGTTTTGTTTATAACTTTATAAATAATATTTAATAACGACAATAATCATAATAGCAATTATTATCATTGTTATTGCATAGTCATATTGAATGGGTTAACCATAAAAACAACAAAATAAAAAGAGATTAAAATTTATTTTCTTTTTTACCCATTTAACTTTATGCTAAAATTGAGCATAAATAGTGCTTTTATTATGTTAGTTTTGTGAAAAAACCTTGTTTATTAAATGTTTCACAGGAATTCATATTCGTGCTTTATTTCTTGTTTATTTATTGCTGAAAAGTTTTTTTATCAGCTGAAATAACAAAGGAAACTAAATATTTCTCTTCATCTTCTCGTTTCAGTGTCGTCGAATAGATTTTCCGCTAAGGTGAGTGTCTTACCTATGAAAGTTTGATATATCTGTCAGTCTGCAGATGACCTCATATATTGTGTGATGAATGCCATGTTTGTATTCCTGTAGCTCAAACAGTAGATCAGCCCGCTTGCAACACCAACGCCATGGGTTCGATTTCCTAGGAATGCATGAACTGATATACTTGAATAATACTTGTAAGTCACTTCGATTCAAATGCATAAATATATAAATGTTGTCGTTTCCAGGAGGCGTATAGGTTAATTTACCGCACATATCTGAAGGATGGGTTCTTCAGTCTGTGGAGGGGAAACTCGGCCACTATGGTACGCGTTATTCCATACGCTGCCATCCAGTTCTGCGCACATGAACAATACAAGAGGATTCTGGGACAGCATTACGGCTTCCAGGGCAAGTGAGTCACAAGTGCTTCACCACTGCACATTTACATGGGCATTTACATTTATTCGTTTATTCATCCAAAGCGACTTACAAATGAGAAATTAAACAAACATATAATTAGGGTTGGGTATCGCTTGAATTTGAACGATTCCGGTTCCTTGTTTCGATTCCGGTTCCTAACGCAGGGTCAAAAAAGTTTAGGATATTTTAAATGAGCTAACGTTAGCTAACTAACGGTCTTTCTGAAGGAAATAGTCTGACCTTCTCCATCAATTTTAATTCTATGAACTTTTTACTTTTTATGAACTTTACTATGGATTTCTCACAGGGCTGTTTTCAACTACAATATAAATATCAAATCTATGAACTTGAATATATAAATTTTTATAAATATATTTGTATAGCTTTATTTTTGAAAACACATTTACACATGAGTGTATGATGCTGCAGGTATTTAAACATATTACCGTGCTCCCACTGATGGGCTAACCTGGAGCAGAATAGCAAATAAACAATAAGAAACAACTTGAAAAACCTTCGTCATGTGGCGAGGAGAGAGCAACCAGCGAAATAACCGGTGCTCTGAACGGCGTCGAGAGCACTTCTGGAACATATCCATGCCTTGTTTTGATGCTGTGTTCACACCAGTCGCGAATAGAGCGTCTGGCGCGAGGGATTTCAATGTTAAGTCAAAGCTAACTAATTGTGTAAATTTCGCTTCAAACTTTTTTTTACACGCGTCAATTTCGTCTCTTGACGCGCGAATGGATTCAAAGTGTTCAAGCGTATAACTAGACGCGGTAGGCGCGAATTTGACGTCTGGTGAATTTGGCGTCAAAAGTAATTTGACGCTATTCGCGTCTGGTGTGAATGCAGGATTAGGACGACTCTCGAGTTGCTTCGCTCGGTTATGCCAACACTTCCAGTGGACGCTTCTTCATTGGTGTTCAGCGGTTTCTTCTTCCGGTCGGCGGACTGTGAATCGAAACTAGGAATCGAAATTTAAACTTTTGAACGATTCTGGGAAAATCGCAAAACTAGTCCCGGTTCCAATCAATACTCGATACTCGATATCCAAGCCTACATATAATCATCTGGGACGCCATTAAAATAAACCAATTGTTTCTGATGCTGGACGAGCAAAGCGAATGTTCCTTGCGCTTTCATTTTCTCTTCCATTTGTTCAGGTTATGGACAGACTCGAGCGCATGGACAGAAAGTGAACGCGCATCTGTGTACTGTATCCAGTGTAGACAGCGTCATTCATTATAATGCTTTTGACACGACGCAACGTTCATATCCAGTGTACGCAAATGACAGATGTAACGCAAGGGTGGGCGGGGCCTATGGTGCGATGAAGTAAATCTATTGGTCAATGCCTTGCTCTGGAGGCAGTCATATGCAAATTTCACAGATCCCACAATATCCAAACAAGCTGTTTTTGGAGCTTGATTAAATAAATGCTTTGTTTATAATTAGAAAAATTGTTAAACTTGCAGGATGTCAAAGACCTCTTACATGTCAAACAATCAAGGAAAATTTGATTTCTCATGTCATGATGCCTTTTAAAGATTAAATATAACTTTATTCTCGTCTACTAGACTGTAAATGCAGCACTTATGCGTTTGATATGACGCAACGCTCATATCCAGTGTACGCAAATGTCATTAATTAGATTAGATTAATTTGGAATTAGATTTCTACTAAATAATAATATTAACAATGGCAATTTTTGATATCAGGAATTACATTTCCAATAGTAAATATGTTAATTCTTGATATTAATGATGATGTCATTACTCGCAGAAATACAAATTCATGATATCAATTAAATTTCAACTAGTAAAAACTATAATTCTTGATATCTGTAATTGTATTTTCATAGTTAAATGTCACCATAGACTTCCATTCAAATTAAACTGTTAATATCAAGAATTTATAAAAATCTTAAATTTTGATATTAATTACTAGTAAAAAATAGATATTCCTGATATCAAAAACTCAATTTTCACTAGTTAAAATGTTCATTTCTGATATCTGTAAATATATTTTAACACCTTTAAAAGCTTAAATATAACTTCACTTTTTAGTTTTGCAAACTGTCTTGAGTTGCATGCTTTGATTCTCGCCGGCTAGACTTCAGTTGTAAATACACTACTTTAGGCGACGAGCTACATAGGCCTACCGTGCACCCCCCCCCCCCCCACCTCCCAACAAAACCATACTTTTCTGAAAGGTCTGGATGTGTAGAATATGAATCTGAATGTTAACATTGAAAATTTTGGGTTGCACTACCTGTTTTAGGCCTGTGAATAGGGAAACCCTAAAAAAACGATTTTAAGCGATTTTAACACGTCAAGATTGTCCTAGTCAATCAGAACAGCTTTTAGGTGACCCAATACACACTCAAACTTAACATATGATGACTTAGGTCAAATATCTACCATGCTGCTTATTGGTAGGTGTCTAAAATTAACATAGGTAAGGCTTTATGTTGATATAATGAGCCCATTTCATGCATAGGCTACAACCTAGATTCGCCTATCATACACCCCAACCCCCTCCCCTGACAAAATCATACTTTTCTGAAAGGTCTGGATGTGCAGAATATGAATCTGAATGTTAACATTGACATTTTTGGGATACATTACCTGTTTTAGCCCTGAATAGGGAAACCCTAAAAAACGATTTTAAGCTATTTTAACACGTCAAGATTGTCCTAGTCAATCAGAACATCTTTTAGGTTACACAGCACAATACTCTTACTACACTACATTGATAGTTACTTTAAATAGTTGTTTTTAATTATTTTTTTATTTAATATAGTTAAGGCCTTGTATGGATATAAGGTCCATTTCCATAGTATCAGTTAATATGCTAACGTGCTAACATTCCAACCCTCATTACCCTTTTCATCAAAGGGGTGTGGCTCAAGTCATTTCATTGACAAATCAGAAACCTGTCTGGGTTGTTCATCCAATGACAAAATAAGATATTTGTTGAATTTTCATTAATAGTTTCCTCTGTGTCAGACAGGTATATAAAGACTGTCCTGAAAGACTATTCTTACTCACACAGACAGATCCTCCAAGTCTGCATCCTCTGCCTATACAGCAAGAAATTTGTTTCACTGAATTGCTCGATGTTTGATATTTTAGTTTACAATTTAATATAATTGACCCGTCTTACTACACTACATTGATGCTTACTTTAAATATTTGTTTTTAATTATTTTAAATGACATTTGATAGATTAATAGATATATACTTTATTCATCCCAAAGGGAAATTTTAGACGTCCAGTAGCTTACACAACACACACACACACACACACACACACACACACACACACACACACACACACACTTATTGCCAGCAGCCATATCACCCTGTAGCTCAAGACTGGTTGCCCACTGAAGCTAAACAGGGCTGAGCCTGGTTAGTACCTGGATGGGAGACCTTCTGAGAAAACCAAGTTGCTGCTGGAAGAGGTGTTAGTGAGGCCAGCAGGGTGGCCTGTGAAAAGGCCTGTGCTCTGTGTGGGTCCTAACACCCCAGTGTAGTGATGGGGACACTATACTGTCAAAGAACAATGTCCTTCGGATGAGACGTTAAACCGAGGTCCTGACTCTCTGTGGTCACAAAAATCCCAGAATGTCTTTCGAAAGAGTAGGGGTGTAACCCCGGCATCCTGGCCAAATTTGCCCCTTGGCCTCTGTCCATCATGGCCTCCTAATAATCCCCATATACACTCACCGGCCACTTTATTAGGTACCCCATGCTAGTAACGGGTTGGACCCCCTTTTGCCTTCAGAACTGCCTCAATTCTTCGTGGCATAGATTCAACAAGGTGCTGGAAGCATTCCTCAGGGAGTTTGGTTCATATTGACATGATGGCATCACACAGTTGCCGCAGATTTGTCGGCTGCACATCCATGATGCGAATCTCCCGTTCCACCACATCCCAAAGATGCTCTATTGGATTGAGATCTGGTGACTGTGGAGGCCATTTGAGTACAGCGAACTCATTGTCATGTTCAAGAAACCAGTCTGAGATGATTCCAGCTTTATGACATGGCGCATTATCCTGCTGAAAGTAGCCATCAGAAGTTGGGTACATTGTGGTCATAAAGGGATGGACATGGTCAGCAACAATACTCAGGTAGGCTGTGGCGTTGCAACGACGCTCAATTGGTACCAAGGGGCCCAAAGAGTGCCAAGAAAATATTCCCCACACCATGACACCACCACCACCAGCCTGAACCGTTGATACAAGGCAGGATGGATCCATGCTTTCATGTTGTAGACGCCAAATTCTGACCCTACCATCCGAATGTCGCAGCAGAAATCGAGACTCATCAGACCAGGCAACGTTTTTCCAATCTTCTATTGTCCAATTTCGATGAGCTTGTGCAAATTGTAGCCTCAGTTTCCTGTTCTTAGCTGAAAGGAGTGGCACCCGGTGGGGTCTTCTGCTCTGCTGTAGCCCATCTGCCTCAAAGTTCGACGTACTGTGCGTTCAGAGATGCTCTTCTGCCCACCTTGGTTGTAACGGGTGGTTATTTGAGTCACTGTTGCCCTTCTATCAGCTCGAACCAGTCTGGCCATTCTCCTCTGACCTCTGGCATCAACAAGGCATTTCCGACCACAGAACTGCCGCTCACTGGATGTTTTTTCTTTTTCGGACCATTCTCTGTAAACCCTAGAGATGGTTGTGCGTGAAAATCCCAGTAGATTAGCAGTTTTCTGAAATACTCAGACCAGCCCTTCTGGCACCAACAATCATGCCACGTTCAAAGTCACTCAAATCACCTTTCTTCCCCATACTGATGCTCGGTTTGAACTGCAGGAGATTGTCTTGACCATGTCTACATGCCTAAATGCACTAAGTTGCCGCAATGTGATTGGCTGCTTAGAAATTAAGTGTTAACGAGCAGTTGGACAGGTGTACCTAATAAAGTGGCCGGTGAGTGTATATATATATATATATATATATAATAATATATATATATATATATATATATATACCAACTGGATTCATCAGTCTGTCTCCTCTCCACCAGTAAGCTGGTGTGTGGTGAGCGTTCTGGCGCAATATGGCTGCCGTCGCATCATCCAGGTGGATGCTGCACACTGGTGGTGGTTGAGGAGATTCCCCCTTCTATGTAAAGCGCTTTGAGTGCCGAGAAAAGCGCTATATAAATGTAATGAATTATTTTTATTATTATTATACACATTAATAATCTAGTCGGTTATTTAGTTGGTTTATTCAACATAGCTGAACTGCTCAGTTATGTCTGAGTCAACACATGAGTCAGTGGGCCAAGTGACTGCAGGTCCTTCAAGGCATAGGGGATGTCATGGGACAAAACCAAAGTCCAGATGCATTGTGCATGTCCCTGGTCTTGTATATGGACCTCTCGTGCAATTATGAGCAACCACAGATTCTGATGCAAGATTAGCCAGAATGAAAGAAATACGTGACAAGAGATTAGCTGAACCACTGGAATCTGCTCACAGGATGACTGTAACCTGTGAACTTATACCAGACACCATTACAGAAAGTGATGGATATCACAGAGAATGCTACCAAAGATTCACCATGAATCTCAAAAGACTCGACCAGAAGCCTGAACTATTAGCAGCAAGTTCAAGGCAAAGTCAGAGGGCCCCAACTGGTGACAAGGTGCTCTTCACACCTGACTGTATATTTTGCAACTCAATTACACGGAAGAAGGTAAAAAATAAAGGGATATGGACGACTGAGGGGTTAAGAGAGTTTGAGTGTGAGAACAGTCCTCAAAGTTGGTTGGAATATGGAAGGTATGCATGACATATGCATGAAAGATACATGTATTTTATTGATTGGTAAAACATATTACCCTAATAGTAGGTCATTATACCTACTATTTGTTCAGTGATTCTTTGGGAAAGGGAAGCTATGTATGCTGTAGTTCTCTTACAGCATGTGTTTGTGTGTGTGTGTACATGATGTATATAGTTCTTGTGTGTTAATGTGTGTTCTTGTGCATTTGTGTGTGTGCGCGCATGCAGTATATAGTTATTTTCAATGCTGTATGTAGTTCTTGTATATAGTTATTGTGCGTTTGTGTGTCTGTGTGCATGCTTGCATGCTGTATATAGTTATTTTCCATGCTGATTTTAGTTTTTGTATATAGACCTAGTTATTTTGTGTGTCTGTGTGCATGCTGTATATAGTTATTTTCCATGTTGATTGTAGTTTTTGTATATAGTTATTTTGTGTGTCTGTGTGCATGCTGTATATAGTTCTTTTCAATGCTGTATGTAGTTCTTGTTTATAGTTATTGTGTGTGTGTGTGTGTGTGTGTGTGTGTGTGTGTGTGTGTGTGTGTGTGTGTGTGCGCGCGCATGCTGTATATAGTTCTTGTGAATTTGTGTGTGTGTGTGTGTGTGTGTGTGTGTGCATGCTGTATATAGTTATTTCCCATGCTGTTTGTAGTTTTTGTATATAGTTATTGTGTGTCTGTGTGCATGGGAAATCCGGAAATTACAAAGGTAAACAACAGCACGACACACGTAGATGGTGCACGTGTCAGCAACGTCTTTGTTATTAAACATTGTGAAGTGCTGTCCCAATCCCATCTATACCTATCTGAGCCCATGTGGTCTCACACACTTACTCACTTAGCACCTGAGATCAATTAAGTCTGTCTTTAAGTCTTTAGTCCTTCGTGTGTGTGTGCATGCTGTATGTAGGAAATGGGCTCATTAAGTCACCATAAGGCCTTAACTATATTAATTTTAGTCACTTACCAGGAAGCAGTATATGGTGCCCTTTGACCCAAGTCATCATATGTTAAGTTTGAGTGTGTATTGGGTCACCTAAAAGCTGTTCTGATTGACTAGGACAATCTCGACGTTTTAAAATCGCTTAAAATCGTTTTTTAGGGTTTCCCATATCACAGGTGCACGGTAGGCCTATGTAGCTCGCCGCCTACTTGTTTATACTGAGAGATGAGTTGAACTTTTTTCTCTGGTAACTGACAATGTTATTCCACAAATATTGTATTTAAACATGTGACTCGCCATGAAAGCTGGCATGGCCTTAAAAACACCAACCAACCATAATGACCGAATCATCTGCAGATTTCAGACATGCATTGCTTAGATATGACCCATTTATTTTATGATAAACAGGTTTTGCATTCCAGACAGTTTAATGTGTTATAGGAATAGTTCACCCCACAATTAAAATTAAACAATTAAAATTATCCCACAAGTTACTCGGCCTCAGGCCAGGGCATGGCATTGAATCGTTTTTGAAGCTCTAAAAAGTGCATCCATCATCATAAAAGTAATCCACACAACTCCAGTGGGTTAATAAAGGCCGTCTGAAATTAAGCCATGCATTTTTGTAAGAAAAATATCCATATTTAAAACTTTATAAACTATAATCACAAGAAGTCATATGCATCTAGTATGGCTTGAGAGTGGGTAAATTATGTGATAATTTTCATTTTTGGGAGAACTGTTCCTTTTAATGGTGAAAATATCCTGTTTTCCAGAGTTTTGCCGCCTGTGCCGCGGCTGCTGGCGGGTTCGATGGCGGGAACAACGGCTGCCATGATCACGTACCCACTGGACATGGTCCGCGCACGCATGGCCGTCACACCCAAGGAAATGTAAGATGTTTAATCCATCTATCTTAAGGGGAAAAAGGAATAAAAATTAACTCTTTTAAAAATTAAATAAAATTCTCTCATTATTTACTCGCCCTCATGCCATCCCCGATGTATATGACTTTCTTTCTTCAGATAAACCGAAACAAAGATTTAAGGAAATAATCCATCTCCGTGAGTCCATATAATGCCATTGCTTGATAATAAAGCCAAATGCTAGATGTGTGTAACAAAAATACTATTTTTTTCAACTTTTTTTAAACTATAAATTAATGCTTCTGATCTAGTTTTTTAAAATTTTGTAATTTTATTTATTAATATTTCAAGAAAATATTACAATTGTGCAAACACACATCTTTCAGAAATCTAGAATATTTCCAACAAAAATATACATTAAACAAGTTCAATCATTCTTTCACAGTGAAATATTCCCACATAGGACAATTTGGAAAGAATGAAACAAAGAAAAGAAAATAAAAAATCAAATGAACAAAAACACCCTCAGTAAAAAAGATCTCATCATATTTCTTAAAAAAAAGTACCTTTTTTATTTTCAATTATTCTACTTCACATAAGAAATCTATAAAAGTTGGAAGTTCGAAAAAAATCTATATTTTCTTTAGAAACCTTTGTGAAAATAAAAGGATAAGAAAGTTAACAGTAGATTATAAAGATTTGTTTTGGTTTTCAAAAAGACAAATAACATCCTTAAAGTGTAAATTACAGTTCATATTAACTTTAGAAAAACAATAAGAACTCAAATCATTCCAGAAAAGTGCTGAAACATAACAAGAAAAAAAATCAAATGACAAATGTCTTTACTTTCATTCTAGCTTCTGGTCTACTGTCATACGAGTAATCATACAGGTGATCCATGATCCGCCCGACAGCAACGATATCCAGGTTTTCCAAGACTGGGAATCCTGGTCCTTTAAAGACAAACATTGGTTTAGGGAGTGAATTAAAATTAGAAACATCTTGATTTTCAGATGTTTTTCGATGCTTGTTTTGTCTTCTTGAGGCATCCTTGGACGTTTGCTAAGGTAACAACTGCTGTAGAGAAATGAGTGATGTCACTGTGCTGATGTCATTGGTCCTCAGGTACAGTAACATCATGCACGTGTTCGTGCGCATCTCTCGTGAGGAGGGACTGAAGACGATCTACAGGGGCTTCACTCCCACCATCCTCGGTGTCGTGCCGTACGCAGGAATCAGCTTCTTTACATACGAGACGCTCAAGAAAGTTCACGCAGGTAGTGTGTGTGTGTGTGAGCGTGTGAGCGTGTGAGCGTGTGAGCGTGTGAGCGTGTGAGCGTGTGAGCGTGTGAGTGTGTGAGTGTGTGAGTGTGTGAGTGTGTGCGTGAGTGAGTGTGTGCGTGAGTGAGTGTGTGAGTGAGTGTGTGAGTGAGTGTGTGAGTGAGTGTGCGTGAGAGAGTGTGCGTGAGTGTGAGTGAGTGTGTGTGTGTGCGAGTGAGTGAGTGTGTGAGTGAGTGAGTGAGTGTGTGAGTGAGTGAGTGTGTGCGTGAGTGAGTGTGTGCGTGAGTGAGTGTGTGCGTGAGTGAGTGTGTGCGTGAGTGAGTGTGTGCGTGAGTGAGTGTGTGCGTGAGTGAGTGTGTGCGTGAGTGAGTGAGTGTGTGCGTGAGTGAGTGTGTGAGTGTGTGCGTGAGTGAATGAGTGAATGAGCGAGTGTGTGCGTGAGTGAATGAGTGAGTGTGTGCGTCAGTGAGTGTGTGCGTGAGTGAATGAGTGAGTGTGTGCGTCAGTGAGTGTGTGCGTGAGTGAGTGAGTGTGTGCGTGAGTGAGTGTGTGCGTGAGTGAGTGTGTGCGTGAGTGAGTGTGTGCGTGAGTGAGTGTGTGCGTGAGTGAGTCAGTGTGTGCGTGAGTGAGTCAGTGTGTGCGTGAGTGAGTCAGTGTGTGCGTGAGTGAGTCAGTGTGTGCGTGAGTGAGTCAGTGTGTGCGTGAGTGAGTCAGTGTGTGCGTGAGTGAGTCAGTGTGTGCGTGAGTGAGTGTGAGCGTGAGTGAGTGTGAGCGTGAGTGAGTGTGTGCGTGAGTGAGTGTGTGCGTGAGTGAGTGTGTGCGTGAGTGAGTGAGTGTGTGCGTGAGTGAGTGTGTGCTGTGAGTGAGTGAGTGTGTGCGTGAGTGAGTGTGTGCGTGAGTGAGTGTGTGCGTGAGTGAGTGTGTGCGTGAGTGAGTGTGTGCGTGAGTGAGTGTGTGAGTGAGAGTGAGTGTGTGAGTGAGAGTGAGTGTGTGCGTGAGAGAGTGAGTGAGTGAGAGTGTGTGTGAGTGAGTGAGTGTGTGTGCGTGAGAGTGAGTGAGTGTGTGCGTGAGTGAGTGTGTGTGAGAGTGAGTGAGTGAGTGAGTGTGTGCGTTAGAGTGAGTGAGAGTGTGTGCGTGAGTGTGAGTGTGTGCGTGAGAGTGAGTGTGTGAGTGAGAGTGAGTGAGTGAGTGTGTGCATGAGAGTGAGTGTGTGCGTGAGAGTGAGTGAGTGCGTGTGTGCATGAGAGTGAGTGTGTGCGTGAGAGTGAGTGAGTGCGTGTGTGCATGAGAGTGAGTGAATGCGTGTGTGCATGAGAGTGAGTGTGTGCGTGAGAGTGAGTGAGTGAGTGTGTGCGTGAGAGTGAGTGAGTGAAGCTGGTCGCACACGAACGCGCAGCTCAGCGCCACACCACGCCACGTCTAGGACAACTCTCACCTGAAAATCTGATAACATCAGCAATTTTCTGATTTCTTTAAATAAATATAAAACTAAATGTATATTCCAGCACAGGGCTATGTCCGTATATACATTACTACTATTTGAGACACATAAATGTAAATTTAATATATAACTATGTAAATGGCGCCGTGTGGCGCTGCAGGATTTTGAACACGGTCCAGAGCCGTTGCTGGGCGCCGCGGACAGACGCCGCCGGTGTGTGTACTCTCATAGAGAATAATGTGTTCGAATTTAAAAGACCTGGCGCTGCGTGGCGCGGCGCCGAGCTGCGCGTCCGGTGTGCGACCCCCTTGAGTGTGTGTGTGAGAGTGAGTGAGTGTGTGCGTGAGAGTGAGTGAGCATGTGCGTGAGAGTGAGTGAGTGAGTGAGTGAGTGAGTGAGTGAGTGAGTGAGTGAGGAGTGAGTGAGTGAGTGAGTGAGTGAGTGAGTGAGTGCGTGAGTGAGTGCAGGGGGCGGTGCGTGAGAGTGAGTGTGTGTGAGAGAGTGAGTGAGTGAGTGTGTGCATGAGAGTGAGTGTGTGCATGAGAGTGAGTGTGTGTGCGTGAGAGTGAGTGAGTGTGTGTGCGTGAGAGTGAGTGTGTGCGTGAGAGTGAGTGAGTGTGTGCGTGAGAGTGAGTGAGCGTTGTGCGTGAGAGTGAGTGAGTGAGTGAGTGAGTGAGTGAGTGAGTGAGTGAGTGAGTGAGTGAGTGAGTGAGTGAGTGAGTGAGTGCGTGCATGAGAGTGCGTGCGTGCATGAGAGTGAGTGTGTGCATGAGAGTGAGTGTGTGCATGAGAGTGAGTGTGTGCATGAGAGTGAGTGTGTGCATGAGAGTGAGTGTGTTGTGCGTGAGAGTGAGTGAGTGTGTGTGCGTGAGAGTGAGTGAGTGAGTGAGTGAGTGAGTGAGTGAGTGAGTGATGAGTGAGTGAGTGAGTGAGTGATGTGAGTGAGTGAGTGAGTGAGTGTGTGCGTGAGTGAGTGAGTGAGTGTGTGCGTGAGAGTGAGTGAGTGAGTGAGTGTGTGCGTGAGAGGTGAGTGAGTGAGAGTGTGCGTGAGAGGGGAGTGAGTGGAGTGAGAGTGTGGCGAGAGAGTGAGTGAGTGAGAGTGTGGTGAGAGTGAGTGAGTGTGTGCGTGAGAGTGAGTGAGTGTGTGCGTGAGAGTGAGTGAGTGAGTGAGAGTGTGCGTGAGAGTGAGTGAGAGTGTGCGTGAGAGTGAGTGAGTGAGTGTGTGCGTGAGAGTGAGTGAGTGTGTGCGTGAGAGTGAGTGAGTGTGTGCGTGAGAGTGAGTGTAGTGATGTGAGGTGAGTGGGTGCGTGAGAGTGATGTGAGTGTGGGGCGTGAGAGTGAGTGAGTTGGTGAGTGTGTGGTGAGGTGGTGAGTAGTGTGGTGAGAGTGAGTGGTAGTGTGTGCGTGAGAGTGAGTGAGTGAGTGAGTGTGTGAGTGAGTGAGTGTGTGCGTGAGAGTGAGTGAGTGTGTGCGTGAGAGTGAGTGAGTGTGTGCGTGAGTGAGTGAGTGTGTGGTGGAGTGAGTGAGTGTGTGCGTGAGAGTGAGTGAGTGAGTGTGTGCGTGGAGTGAGTGAGAGTGGTGTGTGCGTGGAGTGGTGAGTGAGTGTGTGGTGAGAGAGTGAGTGTGTGCGGAGTGAGGTGGTGGGTGTGCTGAGAGACTCACTCACTGTTCATTGTTTGTTAATGTTAGTTCACAATGCATAAACTGTTAACTTTTGATTTTAAAGAATGCAAATTTTGCCATTGTTTTGGAACACCCAGCTTATTCATAACCTAAAGCTGCCGTCTGCAACATTTTTGTTATCATAATCAGTGAAATCGACACTAATCCGATAGAACAACATAAATAAAGTAGTTTTAGAAAACAACCCAAGCTTCTAACTCACACCTGGAGCGTGTTATTTGTTTTGCAAAAATCCACCGCTCCCGGATCATTGGGTCCAATCAGGCAGGGGGGCGTGAGATCTGACTGTCAATCACAGATCGGGCGCACGTTACAATCACATGCACAGCCTGAAGTTCGCGCAGTAACGAAGAGTGATGGCGGGAAAAGCTCATTTAGAGTATAAATGACGTTAGCAATTGCAATCTCTCCGTAGATTAGCCAGGACAGCACCTCCAAATACTCCATGGTGTTGATGGATCCTGATGAGACGGGCGTTCACTGAAAAGCTGGTGCATACGGTCTGACGAGCACGAACTCTGTGGGAGGGTATTCGTTGATGGTGGGGGAGGGGCATGAGAGTTGTAAACATCACAATTTTGTCCACTCAATCTGCCAGACTTGCCGACTGCAGCTTTAAGGATAACATTTTCATACTAAAGGCTAAAAAACTTATATTTTGATTTCAGAGGGCCTTTAGACAACTCAAACATGCATTTTAAGCCTTGTCTGTCAAACCGAGGATTGTTTATTTGTCTGTGCATGTTTTATATGCTGTTTTCTGTCTCCAGCCCTCAGTAACTGTTCTCTCTCTCTCCTCTGTGTTTCAGAGCACACGGGCCGCTCTCAGCCGTACTCGTACGAGGCCTGGCGTTCGGTGCGTGCGCGGGTCTGATCGGTCAGTCCTCCTCGTACCCGCTGGATGTGGTGCGCAGACGCATGCAGACGGCGGCGTCACCGGACACACGTACGGCACCATCTCCGGCACCATGAGGGACATCGTGGCGGAGGAGGGCGTGATCCGCGGACTCTACAAGGGCCTGAGCATGAACTGGGTCAAAGGGCCCATCGCCGTCGGCATCAGCTTCATGACCTTCGACCTCTCGCAGATTCTGCTGCGCAAGTTTCAGCAGTTCAGCTACAGCGCGCGGTAGCAGCGTACACACCCGGAGTAAGAACAACAGAACAAGATTAGTTTCGTTTTTGGTGACGCTTTACAATAAGGTTCATTTGTTAACATTAGTTGATGTATTAATGAGCAATTAAAGGGATAGTTCACCCCAAAATGTAAATGCTGTCAGTAATTACTCTCCCTCATGTTGTTCAACCCCGTAAGACTTTCGTTCATCTTCAGAACACAAATGAAGATATTTGTGATTAAATCTGAGAGCTGGGTCACTCCTCCATAGGCTTCTGAGGGACTGAAACTTGCCAGAAAAGTTATTAAAGACATCGTTAAAATAGTCCAAGTGACTACAGTGCTCAATCTTACTTTTATCAAGCGACGAGAATACTTTTTGTGTGCAAAAAACAAACAAAAATTACGACTTTATTCAAGTATTCATTTTCTTCTGTGGGCCTCGAGTGAGTTCACGTAGTGTAACAGCGCAGCGCTTCTGTGTTGCGTCACACGTAGGCTCACTATTGGCCGATGCTGGTCATGTGTGTGACGTACGACACAGAAGCCCACAGAGAAGGAAATGAATAGTTGAATAAAGTCGTTATTTTTGTTTGTTTTTTGCGCTCAAAAAGTATTCTCGTCGCTTGATAAACTTAAGATTGAGTCACTGTAGTCACTTGGACTATTTTAACGATGTCTTTAATAACTTTTCTGGCCCGGCAAGTTTCAATCCCTTAGAAGCCTATAGAGGAGTGACCCAGCTCTCAGATTTAATCACAAATATCTTCATTTGTGTTCCGAAGATGAACGAAAGTCTTACAGGGTTGAAGAGTAATTACTGACTTTTGGGGGGAACTATCCCTTTAATGTTAGTTGATAAAAATGCTGCCGTTCTCAGTGCATTAACTAATGATTTTATCATTGTATTAGTAAATGTTGAAATTAATATTAACTGAGAATAATAAATGCTGTATTGTTCGTGTTAACTAAGGTAGTTAACTAATTAATCTTATTGTAAAGTGTTACCTTTTTTTGTTTTAACCTGAGAATATGCTGCCAATGAGGAGGATGAGAAAAAGTTGTTTAGCTTTTGATTTCTGATGCAAGCGTTTTGTGTTTAGAGCGAGCGAGTGTGTGTTTGGTACAGAGACACGCTGAATGTACGTCCTGTAACTGCAATACCGACTCGCAGGAGGAGGTGTGTGTGTGTGTGTTGATGGAAATACAGACGCATGTGGAGTTTACACCGTGTGTTTGTCTGGATATCACTTTCATATCAGGGTGAGACTCATGAAAATGATCAGGGCATTTTTCACTCATTCGTATAATATTCTAAATAAGATTTTACATACATTGCATAAAGCCTGATTTAGGACCGTTGAGATTTATTTATTTTTGCACAACAATAACACACATTTTACCTCAAATTATATATTATTTAAAAGTATAATTGTAGGTATACTTTATGGTCGTATTTGTTGTTTTGAATATAATTTATGTGATTTTAATTGAGAAAAAAAGCACAAAACTTAAACACTTTTCCCCCAAATTATATATTATTTAAAAGTATAATTGTATACTTTATGGTTGTATTTGTTGTTTTTAATTTAATTCCTGATTTGCTGATTTTAATTAAAAAAGTAAACAACTGCAATATATAAAAAAACACTTAATGTTTAATTCATTATAAAGGTAGCCGTAATGCACATTATGATGCATTATAATATTTGCAGATTCCTTGTTCAATTTGAAATTAATCTATTCATTGTTACACGTTTAGAAATAAACAAGTATTAGAGATGAGGTTACAATTATTCATGATGCAATGCATCACAAGGCATTATTATTGCATTAAAAATACTTGCATAATGTATTATATATATATAAAGTGTTACCGCAATCTTTTTTTATTATTTTGGGGTGAAATATGAGCTGGTCATCTCTTCATGAGATTCACCCTTTTTAACCTTTATCGTTGATCCAGGACAGGATAGTTAAATGGTGTGTGTGTGTGGTGTGTGTGTGTGTGTGTGTGTGTGTGTGTGTGTGTGTGTGTGTGTGTGTGTGTGTGTGTGTGTGTGTGTGTGTGTGTGTGTGTGTGTGTGTGTGTGTGTGTGTGTGTGTGTGTGTGTGTGTGTGTGTGTGTGTGTGTGTGTGTGTGTGTGTGTGTGTGTGTGTGTGTGTGTGTGTGTGTGTGTGTGTGGCTCCTAAGTGCCTGGAGAGAGAAACGAAACATGAACTTCAACATCATCCCTTACCGAGGGACACTACAGTGTTACTAACTTCTGTAATTATCCAATATTCAGCTTCATAATGAACAAATCATATTCAGTCTTCAACCATTGGTCAGTAAGGACATATTTTTAATATAACACTTACAAGACTTACAAGTATATTTTGTCTTTGGGTGAATATTGAGATATTTCAATTATACAGTGACTCCAAAAAGTATTTGTTGTGATTCATTTTTAGATCCGAATCTAATTGTTTTATCATTTTAAACTTGTTACAATAAATGACACTTTTTTTTGTATCATATCTCATGTAGTGACTTTTTAAATGTGTATTAAGAGATACTTCTTGGGGCTGTTGTATTTACTCACAGTTATCATCTCATTCTTATTAACCTGACAATCACACGACGCTCAAGCACAATTATTATAATTAATAAATAGCATTAGATTGCTTTTAAACATCCGAGACTCCTAATAAAACACTGAGATTAATCTGAAGCAACTCAACGATCAATTCTGGAAACTGTGTGTTTTATGAATTCAAAGGAGAAGATTCACTGGCGAGATTCATTGTGAAGTTCAAACGAATCTCATGCGCTAAAATGACTCGTCTGGATTCAAGACTGTTGTTTGTAAATCGAAGAGATTTGTGCCAAATAAACTAATGATATTAAAATCAAGCCTTTTTCTCCTCATCATTTATTAAAATTGTCTGAACACACACTTGTAAATGTGTGTGTCTCTGTTTTAGACATGGTAAAGGAATCGATGAATCTTGAATCAGTGTGTTGATCGGTTCCTCTAGATGGCAGTATAAAGCAGCAGATGAACTGCAAAACAAATATTTTTGTTGAATATTAAATTAAATGTTACATTTAATGGGAACTTTATTAACATTATTGAGAAGAATATCCTTGAAAATACTGTCTAGTCTTTTTCCACATAAGCTATACTTTTCAGGCTGACTTAAAACCTTTTTTTTACAGTCTATGCTTAAAACGGGAAAATCACACATATAGGCCTATCAAACCATTGTTTTGCACAACATACACTGTAATTAATGAACTATATTTAACTACAACATATAAAAGATCCTGAGAACATTTCAAATATCCCTTCATTATATAGTGACTCTTTATATGAGTGCGATTTAATTGCATTCATAGCCAACAGATATTAAAATAATATTTATTTTAGTTTGAAGGACAGAATGCACACAAATTATTCTGAAAAATGTGTGTTTTTATGCTTTTGATTCAAAACCTGATGGTTACTAATATACAGACCCTGTGACAACTTGCCCCAATCTCCTCTATATGACATCATATAGTGCATGTACTGATCTTCCTGGTTTATTTACACTATTATTCAAAAGTTTGAAGGAAATTAATATTGTACTCAGCGAGGACGCATTAAATTGATCAGAGGTGACGGTAAATACATTTATAATGTTAAGATGTCAAATAAATGCTGTTCTTTTGAACTTTCTATTAATCAAAGAATCCTGAAAAATGAAGTTTTCCACAAAAATATGAAGCTGTTTTCAACATTGATAATAATCATAAATGTTTCTTGAGCATCAGATCATCATATTATAGTGATTTCTGAAGGATCATGTGACACTGAAGACTGGAGTAATGATGATAAATTCAGCTTTGATCACAGGAATAAATTACTTTACAATATATTCACATAAAAAATTTTTTTTACATTATAATAACATTTCACTGTTTTTACTGTATTTTTTTAATCACATAAATGCAGCCTTGGTGAGCAGAACATTACATTATTTATTAAATTCTCTAAAATCAGATTTGATTATAAATGAATGTACAGATTTGAACACAGAATCAGAAGTTTCACCGCTAGATGACGCTACAGATCACCTGACCTGATCCTGAATTAACCCAATCTCCCGAGAGTATCGATGCCCTGAACTTGACCTGATACCAGGCACGGCGTTATGGGTGGGCCTGACGGGCCTAGGCCCACCCACTTTTCAACAGGCCCACCCAAAACATTTCTTCAAAAATGTTTTGTCAAGAATTATTAAAAAATCGCCAATAAGCTCATAATTTGTGCTAAAATAGTCTAAATGCGCGAGTGTGAGCGCGCACTGCATGGCACGGAGGCGCGCGGGCACAAACACTTGCGTTTTCCTATCAACAAAAAAATACTCTATAATTTCTGGTCATACAGAAAATAATAATATATTATTCGCAACTATTTTTATTTGTGTAAACTCACAATAACAAGAAAACGTTGTGCTTTTGTAAAATAAAATAAAACAATCAGGCGGTTTCATGATCTCCATGAACTGGAGCGCGAGAACTGAAACAAAGTATAGCCTATAGGCTAAAGCTTGACATGTCCACTTTAAAACGAACAAATTCGAATCGAAAGTTAATACCTTCTGCTTATGTAATCCGTAGGAAAGGTGCATTTCTCTCTAATGGTGCATCAGCCTTACAGCGGAGATGAAGATGTTTTTAGCCGACACTAATTTAGAAAACAGTTTATTAATAAACAATTAAAATGCCTCATTATTTTTTCGTTATCATTAGCCTATAACTCCCCTAAATCACCTTTCTGTATGCTGTGGTTCTTCTATGGCTCTTCTCATTCAGCACTGCGGGAAAAATATCATTTCCAGGTTCTAATTTGGCCTTAGAAAACCATTTAAATCTCCATATTTTTTCGTATTAATTTGTGAATATTTTAAATGTTTAATAAAGGGGCAAAAAGTTATAAACAAAAATCTGAAATTTTGTCGATATTTAGCCTATTTTTTTGCGCAGCATTTGTGTACAGTTCAAATTTAAAAAAAAAATGGTGTTCAACTTTGCGTTTTAAATAAAAAACAACCAGCGTTCATTTTTCGTTTTGCGATTACGGTTAAATAAGGAAAAACAAATGGACACAAATGTACACTGACCATTTGAACATAATACGAGACAGAGATCTTTATTAAATTCATAAAAAAAACAATAATTACAGGAATACTGGATTCTAAACCTCAACGAAATGCCACAATCAAGACCTCGGAGCAGAAATGAGGGAGAAACACCCAGAAACTCCTTATGTGCCGTTCGCAGTATAGGGGCTTTCCCTTTCCCAATTCTGATATAAAATCAGAATTGCGTGAAATAAAGCCGCGATTGCGTGTTGTAAAGTCAGAATTGAGTGAAATAAAGGTGCAATTGCTTCTTTTCTTTATTTATTTATTTTACCCCAGAATAGTTTATATCTCACAATTCAATTCTGACTTTGTAACACGCAATTGCGACTTTATATCATGCAATGCTGCCTTTATATATCCCAATTGCGTATTATAAAGTCAGAATTGCGAGATATAAACATGCAATTCTGTGGAAAAACATTGATCAAAATTCAGATACAATTTATACAAAACGAAAATCTTAAAAAAAAAAAAAAAAAGTCTTTCTACAAAACAAAACTCGTCTCCAGAAATATTGGAGCTTCAGCGCTTATCATTAGCATGTGAAAGTGTGAAAATAATTTCCAGTAAACAACAATATTGCAACAGTCGTTGTTTAGGTACCTTAAACGCGCACGTACAGTATCTGAGTCATCGCTGCAACCAGATGAAGGAGAGCTGAGATCAACATCACACATCTTCGTCTCTGCCACCCGCTAAAGTGCGACCAGCGCTGTTGCTAGGACGGCGCCACCGCCTCTGCCTATATGAGTCCTAATAAATGCAATTTCAACTATTTCTGAAGTGCTTCTTTTATAAAGAACACCTCTTTTTCTTTTATCGGGAAACGCTCCCCAGGTATGATGCGTCATGGAGATTCCAAAGCGCTCTTCTCTGGTCAGAACCAAGGAGAGCGATCGCGGATAGGTCTGTCCTGACTCCATGCACCGAAACTGTTTAACAATGCAACAAAATATTTAAAGAGCTTTACGCTATTAAAATCTATATTATGTATAGCCTACGTACAGATATATTAGTCAGTCATTTTTTATTAGGTTAAACAGTGACTGGATAACGTTTTTAATTTAAGGCCCACCCACAATTGGTCTGGCCCATCCAAACCTGGAATCCTGGCGCCGTGCCTGCCTGATACACCCGTTATATTTCATTTCTTACTTAGCCTATAATATTTCATCTAATGCTTTTAAGTTAACCGAAGTTTTAAGAACCTCAACAACATGTTCTAAAACCCATAATAATATGCATTTGAATGTTTAATCATCATCATGTCAGTGATTTGAATGTTTATTTCCCGTTGCTGAATGGAACTGATCTTGACTCGCAGGACTGACGCTGATTGGTGCTGATGCTGGCTGGGGGCGGGGTCACCGGTCGTTGCCATGGGTACCTGGCGCTTTTGCCAATGTATTTGCAAGTATTTAAATAGCTCATGAATAATGTAGAGCACAGCAGCACCGCTGCGGACACTGAGCTGGTGTTTATGCTGAACTACAGGCCTCAGATCTGCACAACAATCACATCACACTTTATAATACTTTCTATACAAACACACATAAGATTCTGTTTGCGTGCTGCAATCAGGAAAATGTTCAGTCAAGTGACCTGTGGCCAGATAGATAGATAGATAGATAGATAGATAGATAGATAGATAGATAGATAGATAGATAGATAGATAGATAGATAGATAGATAGATAGATAGATAGATAGATGATGATGTAGATGGATAGATAGATTGATTTTTCTAGAACATATATGTTTAATGAACTTGCAATAAAAGCTCCAATAAAATAATGTACATAAAGAGGCTCACTGTATCTCACAGGAATGACGTCACAGTTATGGAAACAGCTGACTGGAGGATGTCGGAAAGGGGCGTGTCCAGACGGGAGCAAAATTATCTTTGTTATTCCATTGGCTCAAAATGCATGAAAATAACAGATTTATTCGGAAATCAGTACATCACACAATTAGCCAATGATACATTAAAAACATAGAAAATAATAATAATAATAAAAAAGTCTGAATATGATTAGAATATTAATGCATATGCAAATAGGCCTACATTACACTTGGTTTTTGTTCTAATATATTTTCTAATATTCAGATATATGTAGGCTATTTGATATGTAGGCCTACTACTATTAGCTAAAAAGTTGGAATTGAATTTTTACGTGTGATATGATGTTTTCTTTGATTTAATTCGTTGACAATTATCTGTTCACCAAAGCATCTTTTAAGGATTTTATTTGTTTCTTGAATTTCTTTTCTACGGAAGACCCCACGGCTCATGCGTTATGATTGGATTCTGTTTTGTTTGGTTAAAGTTCATCTCGATTCTCGAAGTTTTCTCAAAAAGTAAAATATGTTTTATTGGCCTGAGACAGTAGCCTAAACGGCATTTCAGCGTCCGACACTTGAGAAAGAAAACGCCAACTGAAGGCTGCAGTAAAACGGCAGATTGAATGATGAGTGATTGACAGACTCTGATCAAGGTTTGCGGCTGACTGGTGAGTGAAGCGTAATATAGACTTAAAGTCCCCGTGAACCGGAAGTTGCAAACGACTTTTCTCCAGTGCTGTGACGTATTTCCGAGAGAAACGGAATACTAAATGAGGCAAAATAGTGAGCGTGGCTTTTTTTTCCAAATAGCACCTGATTGGATCTAGAAAAATGCACCTCCTCGCCATCTCTCCTTTCACACGCTGTGTGCCTGTCTACTGTCAGTTGGAGGGGCGTTACTACGGTGGCCGTGAGAGCTCAACGTGTTGCAACCTAAAGAAGACGCATGCAAATAGAAAAAAACGCATGCAAATATAAAAAACCGCATGCAAATAGAAAAAAAATGCATGCAAATAGAAAAAAACACCGCAAATTAAGAAAAGATCTGCATCAGTTTCACAACATACGAGCTCCAAATACTCACAACACAACCAAATACAGAAACGCGCTGCAAACGTTCACAACACAACCAAATACAGAAACGCGCTGCAAGTAACACACACCACAACGGAAATGTTTCCGGGGAACCAAATAAGTGACGTACCCGGCTGGGACGTGCGTGCTTACAGCAAAAAAAAAAAAAAAACATTTATTGACGAAGTGAAAGCCTATATTATTTTTATAAATAAACTATAATATTAAAATAATATTGTATATAAATAATATTATAATATTAAAATTTTTTATAGTTCTTCTATACTCCTTGCTTACAGCTCAAAATTCTACTTTATTTTATTTCTTTGAACTTTTTCCCCACAAAACACAGAGATTCAATTTATTATGACATACAACTTGTATACAGTATACAATATGTGTTAACAATTTGTTCAATGTCATCAGAATACAAATGAGAAAAGAACAATGATCTTTATTTAACCCTTGTGCATCCTTATGGACATTTTTGTCCTTTTCAGTTTTGTTTTTTTGATAACTTTGGCTGTGTTAATGCTAACTGCATAAAATTTGCCACAGGTGTGTATTTTTATTGGAATTTTAATATTTCACCTTCATTTACTTTAAAAAATTTATTTTGCACTAGGTAAAAAAAATACACCCACTTAGCGCCTTTTGGACAAAAATGTCCCCATTGAAACCCATTAAAACTGCGATTTTTAATCCCAGTGCCATTCAACTATAAAATGATGCAATCTTTCTTAACAGGCTTTCATTCTGTTGGCAAGGCTTCAAAATTTAAATTTTTACTATTTTTTATCAGATGGTGCCATTTTTTCAGGTTTGGCATATAAAGCAAATTATCACTTTATTGTTGTTTTCTGCTGTTTTCGGCTTATGCATATTATAGAGCCAATTAGATAAATTATGAAGCTATAATTGTGTGGGTGTGTTGGTATGGTTGTCAGAGTGTGGTTAGTATGTGTGTACTGAAAATTTTAGGTGTGTGTGTGTGAACATTTTGAAAGAAAGAAATTATATTGTACTGGAAATCACAAATCCCACCCCATGTAAATGAGTCATACCCTTGGCAGAGTCACAGACCCTGCATGTGAAAACTGAAAAGGTCAAAAAGTTACTGAAGTTACTTTTTTTCATTTAAACACATTTCTTATTACTTGCTTGCACTTTTTCATTTGTTTTTGTTTTTATTCAAAGGTAAAAGGTGAGCTTGATTTTGATGTAGAAGTTTAGAGGCCCCACAACACCTTGCATAAATCAAAAGTGATTATTTTTTATGTTTTCATCTCGAGAAAATGGTGATTGTTTTGTCTGGTAGATTTTTGTTGACACAAGTGCTCTCACAGCCAAACCTATAAAAATGTGATGCTTGAGGGCCTTGTCATTTCATTGTTTGCAAGATGAGACGTTTCACAGCAAGGGAAGCTCTGGATCTAGTGAACACATGTGAAAGTGAGGATGAAGAGTTGACTTCAGTTCTTGTTCAAAGTGATCTTGTACTTTTGCTTTATTTATAGAGCAAAATAAGGTATATTCTATCAAAAAAGTAAAAACTTTGGAGGATAATAGGAGTAATAAATCAATGATTTGACTTGGGCCTGAGTGACTTGGGCCTAGTGGTATTTGTTTTTATTTTTTTTATCTGATACTGCATAAAAATATGAATGCATCAAAATTAATGTTGTTGTTAACCAGTGATATATCCAAGGCTGTAATATTTAAAGAAAAACCTGCTTAGCATTTAGTATATGGAATATTTGTATTATTATTATTATTATAATTTTTTATAAAAACAAAAGTGGCATTATGTAAATAAACCAGCGTTTAAAGGGTTAAAATTCTGAAAACTAATGACTGTTTGGTAATTATGATTAGAGCTGATGCTAGTAAAAAATCTAAGTCAGTGAAAGTGGAAAAAAATATTAATCTATAATATTTTTATGACACTTTTTTGACATGGACATTTTTGTCCTTTATGGACCTGAGTGGTAATTTTTTTATTTATCTGAGACTGCATAAAAAATATTAATGCATCAAAATTAATATTGTTGTTAATCATTGACATATCCAAGGCTGTAATATTTAAAGAAAAAAAAAATCAGCTTAGAATTTAGTATGTAGAAAATTATGATTATTATTATAATTTGTATAAACATCAACAGTGGCATTATGTAAAGAAACCAGCATTTAAAGGGTTAAAATTCTGAAAATAAATGAATGTTTGGTAATTATGATTAGAGCTGATGCTAGTAAAAAATCTCAGTCAGTGAAAGTGGAAAAAAATATTAAACTATAATATTTTTATGACACTTTTTTGACATGGACATTTTTGTCCTTTTTTGACCCGAGTGGTAATTTTTTTTTAAATCTGAGACTGCATAAAAAATGTTAATGCATCAAAATTAATATTGTTGTTAATCATTGACATATCCAAAGCTGTAATAATCAAAGAAAAAAAATTCTGCTTAGAATTTAGTAAATTGAAAATAATTCATATTTTTATTTTTTTCATGAAAAAACAACAGTGGCATTATGTAAACAAACCAGCATTTTAAGGGTTAAAATTCTGAAAATTAATGAATGTTTGGTCATTATGATTAGAGCTGATGCTGGTTAAAAAAATGATGTCAGTGAAAGTGGAAAAAAATATAAATCTATATTTTTATGACAGTTTTTGGACACGGACATTTTTGTCCTCTATTTGGCTATGTGTAACTTTTTTAAATTGATGCACAAGGGTTAAATCTTTTTTATTTATTTAAAAATAAAATAAATAAATAAAAAAGAAAGAGAAGAAGAACATGAAGGCAAGATATTAATCTATACATCAGTCACACTATACAAATAGTTTCATGTTATGTTTAAAGTTTCATAAAGAAAATATTCATAAGAAATGTTAGGTAATGTTTGGTCCAAAGTTTAAAGTTGAGACACTGACACAGATATAACGGATATATAAAACGCCTATATTAACAGTTTTTTTGTAAAGTAAAAAAAATATATATATAAATATATATAACATAACGGTTGCAAATATATATATATATATATATATATATATATATATATATATATATATATATATATATATATATAATATATATATATATATTTGCAACCGTTATGTTAACAGCATTATATTTCTGTCGTCAGTAAAACAGCAGTTCAGCTGATGGACAATGTGCTGCGTTGTCATAGGAACATCCTAGGTAAAAATAATTACATTGGAGTTGTCTTTCCTCGCTCCCTTCATAAAGTGTGTTCCAAACGGCTACATAAATGACACACTAGTGCCCTGCTCACTCCAAAGTCCCACTTGAAGAGCTCTGCCGTCTGCCCTTCGAATGGAGTAGGGCATAGGGATGCTCGCGAGCAATAAGCACGTCCCAGCCGGGTCCGTCACTTATTTGGTTCCCCGGAAACATTTCCGTTGTGGTCTGTGTTAATTGCAGCGCGTTTTTGTATTTGGTTGTGTTGTGAACGTTTGCAGCGCGTTTCTGTATTTGGTTGTGTTGTGAACGTTTGCAGCGCGTTTCTGTATTTGGTTGTGTTGTGAGTACTTGGAGCACACGTGTGTTGTGGAACTGATGAAGATGTTTTTCTTAATTTGCAGATGTTTTTTTCTATTTGCATTCGTTTTTTTCTATTTGCATGCATTTTTCTATTTGCATGCGTTTTTTTCTATTTGCATGCGTCTTCTTTAGTTTGCAGCGCGTTGAGCTCTATCGGCCACCGTACGTTACGGATGTTAAGCAGACACCTAAACCGTCAAGTCTACGTCATCGGGCAAGGTCCTCCAGTGCAGAGGGGAGGGGCATTTTCAGAATTTGATTAAAGATTACGAAGCCAAAAAATTTTTTTGTGTGGATTGACTTGCATGGATGAATTATTCACCACAAAACGATCAATTTAGGCAAACAAAGTAAGTATGGTCA